>CM019065.1:131674095-132390517 GCA_009667805.1 Leptobrachium leishanense
CCTTGTTAGCAGGAATGTTGTCTGTAGTGGAAGGATTCCATAGTCTGTGAAGCTGCAGATTTAGGAGTTGAATCAGGAACTCCTGAAGGGCCTTCTGGATTAACCCCGTGATGGTTTGTATCATTGCGGGCTCAATTAGTGTAGGCTTCTGCATTCTGTAAGGAGCTGGTTCCGGGGTGGTAGACTTGAGCCCAATGTGCAATGATCTTTGCTGAGAGTTTTGTTGATGTATAAACAAAAGAGGGCTTATTTAAGAATTCATAGAACATAAAAATCAATAGATGAATATAGAAGGGAAGGGAACACACTGAATGAACAATAATAACCTTTAACTGAAGGCAAGATAAGACAATACTAAAACTATACTAAACTAAACTACGACAAAAGAGAAATATATGGAGGCAGAGGTTCCTGGGTCTGTAAAGGGTCTTGGCAATGCAGAGCAACGGGCTCTGGGGTTTCTGCAGGATACAGGGTAGCGGATTCTGCGGGAGGATACCGGGCAGCGGATTCTGCGGGAGGATACCGGGCAGCGGATTCTGCGGGATGCAGCGCAGGCAGGTTCTGAGACTTCTGTGGAATACAAGGCAGCGGATTCTGCGGGAGGATACCGGGCAGCGGATTCTGCGGGATGCAGGGCAGTCAGGTTCTGAGACTTCTGTGGAATACAAGTCAGCGGATTCTGCGGGATGCAGGGCAGGCAGGTTCTGAGACTTCTGTGGAATACAAGGCAGTGGATTCTGCGGGATGCAGGGCAGGCAGGTTCTGAGACTTATGTGGAATACAAGACAGCGGATTCTGCGGGATGCAGGGCAGGCAGGTTCTGAGACTTCTGTAGGATACAGGCACAGAGGAAGGGAATGCTGGTGGAAACAGAACAGTTAGGGTCTAGATGGATAGAGTAACAAGAGGCAGCTCCCTGTCAGCTTGGCATGCACCAAGACAATGCAGAAGCATTGTGTCTTGGGAGTGGTTCCTTTTTGTAGAGAGGGGAATCAGGATGTCTTAGTCAGCACCTGGTTGCTGGATCAGCCTGGTTGTAGAGGAATTACCAGTCTCCTTACAGGAAACTGGCTTGCTTTTAGGTTTCCTGCGGCGCTGGCGTCCAGGTTCCTGACATGTACTCTGATGACACTCAAATATACCTCTCCTCCCCTGATCGCTCTCCTACTCTCCTGGATAGAGTCACTGACTGTCTCTCTGCCGTCTCGAATTGGATGTCTTCCCACTTCCTTAAAAACTCAATCTTGCCAAAATTCTCGTTGTTCCTCCCTCCAAGAAGATCCCAATACCACCTATCTCTCTACGAGTAAATGGAACGCTCATTAGCCTGACTCCTCAAGCTCGCTGACGTGGTGTCACCTTTGATTCTGACCTAACATTCTCTCCCCACATCCAGACAATGACCAAATCCTGTTACTTTCAACTCAAGAACATTGCCCGTGTCCGCCCCTTTCTGACACAAGATACCGCGAAGGTGCTGGTTCATGCTTATGTCATTTCACGACTTGACTACTGCAACTCGCTCCTCATTGGCCTCCTCAACTCCCGTATCGCCCCTTTGCAATCTAATGAATGCAGGCGCCAGGCTTATTTTTCTCACCAAACGCTCTTCGTGTACTTCCCCCCTCTGCCGGTCCCTCCATTGGCTTCTTGTACGTTCCAGGATACAGTTTAAAATACTGATGCTCACGTTCAAATCGCTCAATAACTTGACCCCCCTTACATGTCTTCATTACTCACCAAGCATGTTCCATCTAGACAACTCCAGTCGGTGGACGACCTCTGTCGGTCCTCTGCCTACACCCACGGTGCCAACTCTCACCTCCAAGACATAGCAAGGGCAGCTCCGGTCCTGTGGAATGACTTGCCTCACCCTTTCAAACTCTCCCTTAATCTTCAGGCCTTCGAGAAATCCCTCAAAACCCATCTCTTCAGATTAGCGTACCACATCACTGATGCAACTCCTCCCTCTGCTCACCTACTCACACATCATGATTGAAGCAGTTTCCATGGCCCCACCATTCCCAAACCGTTGGCACTAATGATTCTGACATCCAATAAAACTCCACTGGTCTTCTTCAACCACAATCCCTCTAGACTGTAAGCTCCTGTGAGCAGGGCCCTCTACACTATCAGGGTTATTCAGAGAGAGGTAAAAACCAGGAGAATGACTGGTGAAGTGAAAATTCTAGGTCAAAATAGCCAAACCAGAAAAATTCTCCCATTTATCTCACTTTTCAAATCGGCTATTTGGTCCAGATTGTTCTCTTCTCCTGCCATTCTCCTGGTTTTCACCTCTCTCTGAATAACCCTGCTAGTGGTTCCATCCTATGTCTGTTTACCTCCTGTATCTCGTTCCCTTTGGTTATTGTAAAACGCTGCGGAAACTGTTGGCGCTATATAAATGATGACAATATTAATAATAATAAAATATATATATTTTTTATAACTTTGCAGCTCTGTTATACACCTGCACATCCCGAATATACAAAATATGGACTCTACCCACATTTGCATTGACATTGCAAAGACAGACTCAGTCTCGTCATATGCATATAGACATACTACTGCCACACACAGTTACGCTCATAAATATCACATTAACATTTAATTATCATTTATTTCCCAAAGTATTTTATTATTATTAAATTATTTTATTATTTTATTTGCAAAGTATTTTACCAGGAAGGATACATTGAGATTTCTATAGTTTTCAAGTATGTCCTGGGCTCATGCTGTGAAATTACTACAGATGCACAAACAGTGCACCATACATGTACACTAATATAGACTCACACTCACTATTACACACAGGCACTCTAACTACCATAAACTGCCACCCATATATTTACTAAGGCCCGACAGTAACTGTTACAGAAGTGCAGACACTGTAACACAGATTCACCCAGACACATGTGCAGGCTCTCACACATACATGTATTCAGACACTGACCGATTCACTGAGACAGCTGGTGGGTTTCTATTATCTATACAGTACAATAGAAGTAACACCGACCCCTATTCACATACAGATATGCAGCAGGCTGCTTGCCATCTACCTCACATTTATGCACCCTCCCTTGCTCAGTGACAGTCTGGGGGCATCTGGGCAGACAGAGGCTTAGGTTGCCAGTACTGTGGGTAGGGAGAGAGGAGAACAGGCATGTCTTGTAGTGGACAAAGAGTCTCCAGTTAGCCATATAGTGTGGCCAGTGGTTTGACTTTCTGGCACTATGCATTGCAACTTTGTCAAGAGCAGGAAACCTATGGAACAAACAAGGCCCTAGCCCTGCTGACCAGAAGGTGCTTGGATTAACCGCTGAGCAGCAGGAGGTCCTAACAAACGTTGATAGCTGATAGTTTGCTGTTCACGTTTATTGCCTGCCAGCCTCCGTATTCATTTGCCAACATGCCTGCAACGCGAGGCCCTGTCAAGCACGAGACCTAAGCCATTCCTTTTTATTTATTTAGAGGGCTGTTAATGGGGGAGACTCTATCAAAGAGCCATTTCTTCTGATCCAAAGGAATTGCATACTTACAGATGACCACTTGATCACTATTTGCTGCTCTGTTAAACGCCAATTGGCAATTGATTCTTGAATCCAGGCACTGAATAACTTTTGGCTGGTCTCACAATCTAGCCCCCAGCGGCTGATGGTTCAGGTATATTGCCCATCATCTGAATTAGCCTCCTCACCCTCTATATTGGGCTATCTATTTCAGTAATTCTATAAACCCCCTCTGCAAGTGTGTATATTCTTACCACTTAGTGTATCTATCAAGGCCTGACTAAGTACTCCAGCAATAACCTCTTTTTTCATTTTTCTATGAAATCAGTAATTTTTGTGTGTGTATATGGATGCCAAAGGGCAATTAATAAAATGTATTATTCCCTGAATATACCAATGTTCAGTATTCGGCTGGCGGCACACTAGCAAACATTTTGCGTCCGTCTGACCATACCGTTTGACGTCCGTCATAGCTTTATAAATGAGTCAATTAAACACACCACACAAAGCACCTGCGCACTTGTTCACGGACGGGCAAAGAATAAAGCCACGGACGCAAAAATAACATCGACGTGAAAAAGCTAAACGGACGTAGAAACAACGCTGCCAAGTATTTTCCTAGGGTGTGGAGACATCAGACATTACGGACGCACTTTACGCAGTACTCACAATATCTCCCGTGAAAAAGTGCGTCCGTAATGGACGCAGTACAGTATGCTCGTGTGCCGGCTGCCTTAACCTTTGTTGTTTTCTGTGCATATTGTTAAGGCTTACCCCTCTCGTTTTGCTGAACATTGTTCTCTATTTTTCCCTGTGTTTCATAACCTACATAAAGAATTGTATTAATTCCTATTTGTATAATTTCTTTTCTAAAGATATATAATATGTTACAGACTGACATTACGAATGTGTATTTCAGGCTATGAATTTCCGGACAGTGTGTCATTCAGCAGTGATTGCTAGTCCTAATAATTAGTGTTTATTCCATCCTCGATGGTTTCTCATTGTCTCTTTAGTGGCCTTAATCCGGCAGCTGCGGAGCTGTGTTTCCTGAGAAAAGCTCAAACCCTGGAAACATATGGAGTAGATCCCCACCCATGTAAGGTAACATCTCCTGATTGTATCATATTCTTTCCCATCTGTACTTGAATCAAACCACTTATCTTTCTCTCATGAGCTTTAGTGCAAGTTAAAAGATATTCTTTTTGACGTTCCCCTTGGACAAACCATTGTCCTGATTGTTTTTATTCATCAGTTCCTTGTGTTAATTTTTTTTATTCCTCTTTATCAAGTCCTAATATTTTAGTGTCGTTATTATAGTCTCTACAGATTTTACAATTATTATTTTTCTGCCTGACATATGTTGGACAGATTTTCATTGTCAGATTCTCATTGTCCTTGGGACCCCCAACCAGGCCAGAGGCGCGTTCAGTTCCTCAGCAGCTGCAGAATTGCTACATTGCAGCAGTTCAGTTTGCTGCAGCAGTCTCACTGAACGCTTTGGCTGTGAATATTGAAGCAAAAGGGCGGAGGATTGCTTAATGAAAGCTGCTGTTTCTGCAATATCCATTTTATTACCACTTTAGTGGTCCAATAAATATTTGGTGTTTTGGTCCACCAAAACTTCAAACTGAACATTTCCTTATTGGATTATATGCTCTGTGGAGGCGGCCATCTTTCCCACGTCACACTCAGCTACTCTGCAGCACCTCTCTACTGAGCTGCAAGCTGTTCTGGCTGGGTGGAGTAGAGGTAACATCACTGCTCTGCATGGAGAGAGCCTGTGGAGTAACATGGGTTCGATCCCTGCGAGCACCTCTCAGTAAGTGTCCTTGGGCAAGACACCCAACGGTACATACTCGCCACCCAGGACATACCTAAAAACAAGAGAAATCTCAATGTATCCTTCCTTGTAAAATCCTTTCTCAAAAAAAAAAAGTGCTAAGTTTGCAGTGCTGAGCGCTGAACTGCAGAACAGCGTTCAGTGACAAGTTGCTAATTTAGCACTTCCAGCTGCTTAGGAACTGAAGGCACCTCTGGTTTTCCAGATATCTGAAACACAGCACAGGTGATATTATAACAGAATACCAGATTGTTCGCTCGGGAGGCTCTGATCGGCTCTGCCACAGATACAGAGGCGAGTTCAAGCGAGAAGGGTGTTTATTGGTACCAAGTACTCGAGCAGGATCGAATCCAAAATCTCAAGTGAGCTCTTCTCATCAATACATTACATTTTGTACATTGGAAATCAAAAAGTACAACCCCATTTGCAAAATTCCCCCTCATTCCTTTGTTTCGGACATTAGACATCTTTCTGTCCCATGGTTTAAACAATTAGACACATAACTGATTTAGAAGAGAGGCAAGAACGCTCGTTACCATCTCTGGCAGTGAAAGTATACTCCTAACTGATGAGGACACATCTGCGAAAACAACAGGCCTTTGTTAGATTTCTTGGCCAGGCATCGGCCTACTAACCTTGTCGCCCTTAATTATCCTGCTGGCCCCTCTGTTTACACTAGCTAGGTTCTACAGTTAATTGCTATGTAGTCTCTGGAATGTTAGTAATTCTCTGGGAACAAATAATCATCTTAAAGAGGTAGAAAGTCTTGTTAATATGTGAAGCTAAAAAAATGGCTGCTATGATGCCAAGGTGCATGTTAATATCTATTTATCAATTTTCCCGGCCAGTGCCACTACAATATGATTTGCTGCTCAGTGATTGCAGGATTCAGTCGGCATTTCCTCAAGGTGATCTGCAAAATCTGGCCTGGTTGGGGGTCCCGAGGACAGGTTTAAGAAACACTATTCTATATTACCTATTTTTTAGAATTTGATTATCTTTCTTCTCCTTTCGTGTCTCTGCCTGCTTCATTGCTTTACGTCTCCTCTTCTCTTATTATGGTTTTCTTTTGTTTCAGGATGTGTCTGGAAATTCCGCATTTTTGGCCTTCACCCCATTTGGCTTTATCGTGCTACAAGGAAATAAGAGAGTCCATTTTATCAGATGGTGGGGACATGAAAAAAGGCTTTTCCATTTTCATTGAAAAAAGTCACTATATTGCACATCAATATAAACAAACATAAACGGGTGCTAACCAAACAATGGACTAATCCTCAAGAGTCCTATATAGTAAGCAACAAAATTGGGAAACACACCAAGTAATAATAAGTTTATTTAGACTTTTTATATTGGGTCTAAGGCTAGAGTCAGACGAACGCAGTCTGAGCGCACTCTGCGTGCGAGTTTAACGGACAGACATACTGACGGAAGATACTGTAGACACCACATGGTCCGTTTTTGTTGACGGACGTAGGAAAAAAAAGGGAATTATGGGAAATAAAATTAATATGAAAAATTATAAATATTTGAAAAGGATATGAAAAGCCATTTTGTGCGTCAAGGTGCTGGATGTCGCAAACGCTCTGCGTCTGACATCTCCTCATCACTCACACAGAACGCTATGCGGACGTGGTGCACTCTGCGCGTCCGTGTTAGTGGTTTTACGTTCTTGCCTAACTTGCGTCCGTTTGCCACGTGCGTTGTGCGTGCGCTGTTCGGTGCGCACGTACTTTGTGTGTGGGTCTCTATTGCTCATGATTCTATTCTCCGATGGACGTTAAACTGTGCGGCAACACGGACGTGATCACTGCGTTCGTCTGACACGGGCCTAAATAAACTTATTTTTCATTACTTGGTGTGCGTCCCAATTTTGTTGTTTTCCATTTTCATTATCAGGTCCATTCACGAAAAGTTGAAACTCAGGAGAATTGGCAGGAGAAGAGAACAATCTAGAGTAGGGATGTAGGATACCACTTATTAAAACCGAGTACAAGTACCGATACTTTTTTCAGGTACTCACCGATACCGAGTACATATACTTTTATTTAATGTCATGTGACTGCTTTCCAATAAGAACAGACCTCATATATATATAAACACACACATCCACAGACATATACATACATACATAAATATATATATATCTCTATCCCAACAGGAAAGGAAGCACTAGGTCCTGGTAAATAAAAAAATGTAGTTCAATGCTCGGGTGCTGCTCATGGGGTAGGTACAAAAATACAGAATGTGAGAGAGCACACCGGGGCTTATAAAAATTTTAAGTTTAATAGGTATGCATTATAAGTCCCAACGTTTTGGCTCCTCAGAGCCTTTGTCAAGGGATGGTACAGTACATAAATCACATAAACCTACTTATTTGCGACTTAGGAGCCGAAACATTGAGACTTTCAATGCATACCTATTAAACTTTACAGTATTATAAGCCCCGGTGTGCTCTCACATTCTGTGTGTATATATATTCTCTATTCACGGATCATCTCTATAGAACAAAAGATGGGAGCACTGGGACTTCTAAAACACTGACATTTATTAGATATGCATTAAAATCCGACGTTTCAGTTCCTAAGATTATTGCTCTTAGCAGCTGAAACGTCAGATTTTAATGCATATCTAATAAGTTTCATTATTAATCCCAGAGTGCTCCCATCTTTTGCATCTTTATAGTCACTATTTGTGGGTAGCACTTGGACAGTGAAAACTTTTTACAAACTGCCCGTTTCTGCTCTGGGTATCTGTATGTATGTCTCTCGCTCTATCCACAGACTCGCATACAAACCACAGATGTAGACAGTGACACTGGGGTGGCTGGCAGAGTGCTCTAACTGCACTCTGCCAGGCTCCTCTGGGTGGCCCTTTACTTCGAGCATCAATCACAAATCTTGTAGCCCAGCCGCTTGCTTGGGAACCACCAGCTGCGATCTCGCGAGTTCCCGGAGTTCCCGTGATCTCATGAGCTCTGCAATCTCGCGGCTGCTGGTTCCTCGCAAGCGGCCGGGCTACAAGATTTGTCGGTAGCTGCTCGAAGTAAAGGGCTTTGTAGTAAAGGGACTCTGAAGTAAAGGGACTCTGCCAGTCGCGCCTACCCCTCGGACACCGGCTGGCAAGCCAGCGCTGGCTTCTGGTATCGGTTGAGGTATCGGGGGAATCTGCACGAGTACCAAGTACTCGTGCAGATCCTAGTATCCGTATCAGTACATCCCTAATCTAGGAAACCTAGCCAATTTGGAAAATTAAATAAATGGGAGAATTTTTCTGGTTTGGCTATTTTGACCTGGATTTTTCCCTTCTCCAGTCAATTCTCCTGAGTTTCACCTTTATTGAATAGATCTTTATGTTTTTTTGAAAAGTAACCCTTCAGATTCAATGCAGTTTATCTCATATTGCATGTTTTTTGACAGTCTCGGTATTTAAAGTTATTTAAATATTTTATTATATTATAAGTATTTTTCTTCCCTTGAATAAAATAAGTATTTTTTCTATTATCCACTATACATAAATTGATAACAATATAACTCCTAATACATAAAAATCATAACATTGCACGATAATATTCACGGTAAAGAATAACAATACTGTCCACACCCCAGCTTGGTGATGAGCTATATTTCCCTCTTGACGTTTAGATAAATGCTGGAGACATTATACATAATTATCAAGGTCTATCATCGCTATTACGCTCTTGCTGCAAGCTTTGGAGGGGAAAGGGCAAGGTTTCTGATCCCTGGTCTAAGCTAAAAATTAGAGGTTGTTGGGTGGGGTCAGGAGGTGTTGTTAAAGTGCTCCTTACCATAAGTTTGGTTACAGTGGTTGTAATGTACTTTTTTATTATCTATTTCAGGAGTGATGCTGCCAAAATGAAGTTTGAAGGGAAAACCTTTAATTTATATGTGAGAGAGAGAGAGGTAATATAGCAGAATATATATTGTTGCATTGTCCACTGGTTTATGAAAATAATACATAAGTTCATTCTAGCTAATGTGTTCTTTACTTCATTTTTAAAAAAAATTCTTTAAGTATTTTACCAGGAAGGACACATTGCGATTTCTCTCGTTTTCAAGTATGTCCTGGGTTCAAGAACATTGCATTAAAGGGGGTGACCTCGTTTCCTGTGTATAGTCCTAATGAATAGGTTTCCAGACAATGTTTTATTTATCGCCCTGTATATATTTATATAAAGTTATCATAGGGAATCTATATTTCATAAATCCATGCTGATTTCTGCAAATTAATTAGATCATGTCAGACTAACCTAATTGCATTCTATAACAAAATCAGTAGAAATACAGATCAGGGGGTCACAGTGGATGTGGTTTACTTGGATTTTGCCGAAGCCTTTAACGCAGTTCCACACAAGAAGTTATTGTTTACATTAAGAAAAAATACCTCCCAATGAATCTCTGAATATTATCCCATAGTAACACCTCAAATACTTTCCCAGCAACAGATGTTAATCTAACAGATCTAAAAATTCCCATTCAGACATTATGAACCTTTTTTGAATATAGTAACCACATCAGCTTTTCTCCAATCCTCTGATATGATTCCTGAAAGAAAAGAATCCTGAAAGATTAAAACCAGAGGTTTGCTTATTTCCACACTTGGCTCCCTCAGTACTCGTGGGTGACTTTCATCCGGCCCTGGGGCTTGTTCACATTCACTTTGTTTAGTTGCTGTAACATCTTGTCTTGACTCAACCAATCACATTTCATTAGTAGTTTTTTTTTATCAGTGATTTGCATGTTCCTTGTCATAGGTCCCTCTTTGGTATATACCGAAGGAAAATAAGAATTCTGAATTTCTGCCTTTTCTTGATCTTCAATTACTAACAGCCCTGTCTCTGATCTTAGTGAACCTCAGTGTGACTGGGGCCTTAGTCTAATCAAAACCATACACATGACCACATATTGAAAAATATATGTAAAAAATAACATTTGTATATAAAGTAACTATAATGCTGTCTTTAACTTTGCCCCCGCAGGAGAAAAGGTTGGTGCTCACGTTTATTGCTCCAACTCCAGAGGCATGCAAACATTTGTGGAAATGTGGAGTGGAGAATCAGTCCTTTTACAAGTCAGTACTCATTTATCTGCACTTCATTTGCATTTGTTAAGTCTTTTCACATTATCTTGCAATAAAAAGTTCATTCAGACATACAACCACTTTATTTATGTATTACTTCTATGTATAACCATAGATGCATGTTGATAGCCCATTACCACACATCTATAACAAAGTACTGATTGCTACATGAGTACACTCTAATTCAGGGCTCAGCAACCTTGACCCTCAGATGTTTTGGAACTACATTCTTTTTGATTCAGAGCTGCGCAATAGATTGGCAGGGCTTCATAGGAAATGTAGTTCAAAATGTCTGGAGGACCCGGGCTGCTGACCACCGACTTAATCTATTCTAACACCATGCTTGTATTTTTTAAATTTCTTTTCAGATTGGAGAACTCAAACCAGGTCCGCACAGTCTCCAGCAGCAATTTATTTTTCAAGGGCAGTCGTTTCAGATATAGGTAGATAGGAAGTATGAAGCAGTCCTAACTATGACTTGTTATGCTTTGTTCACATCTAGTATTTCCCAATTTATCCACATTCATTGCATTCCTTGATTTATTCCCAATCTATAGTCTCCATTCTCTGTAGAACGAACTATTACCTTGTGTAGCTGGTAATCATTCTGTGCTATATTTAATGATTTTATTAATCTCTATGTTCCCCCGTCATCTCTTTACTGCTCCATCCACCTCATTGCAAGTGTCCCCTTCCATGTCTTCATTATATTACGCACCAACCAATTTATAGTTATTTTATTATCCATCAATTTCCATGATTAATCCTTGTCATAAATCTCCATGCTTCCTTCTTGCCATCCATCTCAATGCTTCCTTTTCTTTCTTCTTACTATTTATCTCCATGCCTCATCCTTTCCATCTAATCCCATGTTTTATTCTTACCCTCCATCTCCATGCTTCACCTTTCCCATTCGTCTCCATGCTTCATTCTCTCTCACCACACTGGGTTCACTTTTGTTCCTAGTTCCTCACGGTGGTCTCTGTTTCTCAATCCATTTCCCCAGTGGACGAGTTGCAAAAGAGGTTATGGAATCAAGTGCAAAAATCAAGAGAGAGCCGCCTGAAATTCATAGGTAAACTGTCTGTACTCAAAATTTCCTCAATTTGCAGACCATTCGTGCGATTTCGGGCTCCTGTAAAACCTGTTAACTAGGAGCATTCAGAGATAGTCCCTGTGCATGCTAATTCACCTGGGCTTCACAAATGTCTTATTTACTTTCCGAAACCGCTATGGATGTACTTTTAAAAAAAATAATACTAAACTTTTACTATGATTATGATGAACACAAGAATAAAAAAATCAAACAAATATAGCCCAAAATTGAAGGTAAGCACAATAGGGCGAGTACTAGTTTATTCAACAGTTAAAGTCCCATGTGACATAGGTTCTGCCGGAATAAAACATACTTATTATTATTTTAATTGTTCGTGCTTTTTATCAGTCCTCTATAATATAAAATGGTGCGGTAAAAAAATTGTGGTGGCAGGAATAAAAGGTGTTGGGGACCTTGTATATTAGAAAATGTAGGAAAGCCGATTTCAATCCTCTGCTGCCATTGCTAGATCTACTAGATTTCAGACTGTTTGCGAATGAATGCTGTACTGGCCGTCATTTGCTATACCACAATACTTCCCACCAAATGAGAGCCCCAGTAATTTAGATCTAATCTTTTCATATGGTTGGTCCACCACAGCATATATTAAAGATAATAATGGCTATACTCAAGCTCGACATATGCAAGGAGCATATAATATTACAATGCTTGGCGTGTTCCTATAGAATACAGTTTGGATGTATAACTAGCATTACAGAATGTCTTCTATTCCAGCATTCCAGATGAACAGAACAGTAGCAGAACATCTTCTCTTTATAATATATACATTTTGATCTTTACCATCCTGTTCCTTATGTTTCCTTCCATTGCCTCATAGAACACATTAGTAGGCCTTCTTTTGACCCACATCGCTGTGATTCTTTGTGTTTTTGATTCCTCCACTCCATCTGTTTCTCACACACCATTAAACAGTCCTTTCTAAAAGAAAAATTTTCCTCCCTTAACAAACAGGGCTGGGATGGTGCCAAGCCGGAGTTGCCCTACAATCAGTCATGGCATGAGGTTGAGCAGTGTACCTCGGACGCGTAGAAGAGCAGTGCACATATCTATCATGGAAGGTACAAAGACAATGCTAATGGGATTTTATTGGGATTAAATGTTTTGGTGTAAACACCTCACTGTGCGTCGTTTTTTAAGATTCTTCTTTTCCATTGTTATCATGGTGGGACTATAGTAGTGGCCTATAAAATTAGGTTTGAAATAGTTGCTAAATGAGATGGGTAAAGAAAGGGAGACATGTAAACATTAGGGTATAAAATAAAATATGTTTGAACAGGTTTGAGAAGAAGTTGTTATTTTTAACTAAAAATGGCAAAATGTCCATAGTGAGCCAGTTCCAGGTGTGCCACGATTCTCATAGGATATCTCACTAGAGAGGAATTGGTCCAACTCAACCCACTTCAGCATGTACAACAGGGCTGCTCAACCTTGGCCCTCCAGATGTTTTGGAACTATATTTCTCTCAAGGATCTGTCAACCTAATGAATGGCTGAGTATTATGGGAGATGCTACTCTGAAATATCTGGAGGGCCAAGGTTGAGCACCCTAGATATAGGACGTTCAGTCTATGATGGGTTAATCCAGTATTACATCTACAAATCACAGTAATGGTGATGCATTCAGAAAAAATGACCTGGTGCTAGACCTTAAGTTTAGGGGGTTATTGTGGTATGGGTTTTTTCACTTGCTGTGATTCTGTGTACTGTGCCTTCTTTCTAATCAAATGATACCTGGCTCAGCATTGTAGGAATCACACTTTATATTTTTTTTTCACTCTGCACTTTGTAAATTGAATCAAATCAGGCCTCCATTATTACGTTTCACACATTTGGAGGATAATATTACTCTGATGTATTAAATGCCCTATATCAGAGAGGTGTGGGATGTAATTGGGTCAGAACAGTAACTATGTGTAGTGTTTCCCCTTTGGATACAGCAGATCTTTGAGCGTCTAAAGGAAGTGCTAGCAGATGTGGGGGTTTGTTAAGTGACAGCTGAGCGCTGAGTCTTGCATGTGTCAGAGCCCAGTAGTAAATATATTCACTCCAAAAATAGCTGCAGAGCCTGAAGCTTCACCTTGTATGTCAGTGGAGGTGGCCACCATGAGGCTGGGGCTAAAGACAGAGTGCAGGGAAACAGAAAGACTGGGAAAAGAAAGAGGAAGGAAGCAGGAAGAGAGAGAAGGAAGATTTGGGGTAGAAAGAGACAGCAGGTGAAAATGAATACAACAAAGTAGCAAGGAAATTCACAGAGTGAATGGAAAGAAGTTACTGGAGGTTTGAGGAACGTGAGGAAGTAACAAGAAAAGTACCAAGTTACAAGCTGATATCTTCAAGAAAGTGAGATCTTCGTGCACCATGGTGAAGTGTCTAATTCGCATCCGGACTAAGGTGAATGTTCACCTGCGTATGATCAATCACTGTTACCGTGATATAAAGGTGCGTGTGCTCAATTTGGGACCTCGTCTCCTGGGTAGGGCACTTGGGGCTCTGCCTCTTTTCCCGGCTTTAACTGGAGTCATCTCAACAGCACTAGGAAGCAGCAGGGAGCCTGGAGTCACAGGTGAAGCAGAAAGCATAGATGCAGAAGCATCCGGTGAGGCCATGACTGTAGGGACACCATCGAAACAAGAGAGCAGTGGAGAGACTGGTTTATCGGGTGAAGATGTACCTGGATGGACCCGAGTGACAGCGGATGACAGTAGAGAGACAAGAGTAACAGGTGAAGATGTTCTTCAAAGGGCCAAAGCAGCAACAGCTGGGACTAGAGAGATGGAGCGATCGGGTGAGGCACCCAAAGGATGGACCCCAGCTAAAACAGAAGATGGTAAAGAAAATGGCGTGTCAGGTGAGCCTATGTCTGGATTAGTCCCAGCAACAGCAGAAAATGTTCAGGACGCTGAGGAACACATCAAGGTTTCCTATGGAATGACTCCAGAAACAGCCGAAAGTAACGAGGAGATGGGAAAAAAAAGCAAGACTCTTAGCGGAGAAGAGGAGAGTAGTCGATTGACAAGAGTACCAGATGAGGAGCTCACTGGATGGGTTCCAGCAGCTATATTAAGCAGTGACAAGAAAGGAGTAGCAGCCGGAGTCCTCAAGAAGCAGCAGGAACCTGTAAAGTACCTGCGGGGTAAGAGCATGCACACAACATTATGAGGGAATAACAGGAGATCGAAGGCTTGTGCAAGTGTTTGGTAAGGTAACGCCAGGTTGTACTACACTTAGCGCTTTCTGTAGAAAAGTAAAGCAGTGGTGGTATGGTGCTGCTGGCAACCCTAGTTTCTCCTGATCCCCTAAACCCAGGTCAGAAACCTGTGTACCCAAAAACACATTCTATGATAAATGCACGTACATTGTAGCAAATGTATTTGTTTTATTTGTGCACCTTTTAAAACCATCAGCCGAAACTACCATGTACTGCGGCCTTTGCTTTAAATGGTTCATTGAACTGTTAATTATTATTATTCTTTATTTATAAAGCGCCAGCATATTCCGCAGCGCATAATTTCATGGAATAATGTTCCCAGTATGGTCAATTCTCCCCAACTCACCACAGCTGTTAAGCAAAAGGATAGTGTAATGATTACATTATCTATACATATATTATTTGTTTAATGTTTATTGGGACACCTGTATTGAAGCAAAACAACAGATTAACTGAAGCAAAATCTTTTGGCGGCACACGAGCAGAGGAAGGAACGTCCGTGAAAGTGGACGTTCCTTCCACTCTCTGCGCTCAGCGTACAAAGCGTGATCCTCCTATGGAGAATCGCGCTTTGTATCCTTTCAGCGTCCGTTTAGCTTTTTGACGGGGAGGGCTTTTTCACGTCCGGTGGATGGCCTTCCCCATCAAAAACCCACGGACGCAGAGAAGTGCGGGTGCACATGAGCCATAAATACGCTCGTGTGCCGGGGGCCTAAGGCTAGGGTCAGATGAGCGCATTTTGTACGGACTGTGCGTCCGTGCAGTACAGACGTACTTACTGACTGACAACAAGGTAGTGGCCACACAGTCTGTTTTTTTCACTGACGTATTTTATGACTGATGTAGCAGGGAAAATAAATTACAATGAAAAACCATTCTGTCCGTCAAAAATGCTGGACGTATAAATGCAGTCCATCTGACCTCGTTTCATCACTCACACACAAAGCTACACAGACGTTGCGGACGTGGCGCACTCCGCACCTCCGTTCTAGCAGTATTACGTTCTTGCCTAACCTGCGTCCGTTTGCCGCGTCCGCCATGCATCCACACTTCTGTGCGGACGTACTTCGTGTGTGGGGCTCCATTGGTCAGAATGATATGCTGCCACAGACATACAAATGTGCGGCAACACGGACGTGATAACTGCGCTCGTCTGACCCCAGCCTAAGATCACCCGATCTGTATCAAAATATGTTTTGAATTTTTATAGCATTTTAATGAATGTTCGGAAAGCATAGAACACCAAAACAATAACATGAGCAATGAACAAGTGAGGTAAAAGAGCAAGTCAAGCTGTAGCAATTATTTGCTTTGGAGACTTGTGTGAGAAGAGCTATACATTTAGGCTGGGGTCAGACGAGCGCAGTGATCACGCCCGTGTTGCCACACATTTTAACGTCTGTGGTAGCATACAATTATGTTCAATAGAGACCCACACACGAAGTACATCCGCACAACGGACGCGGCAAACGGACGCAAGTTAAGCAAGAATGTAAAACCGCTAGAACGGACGTGCGGAGTGCGCCACGTCCGCATAGCTTTGTGTGTGAGTGATGGAACGAAGTCAGACGGACTGCATTTTTGACGTCCAGCATTTTGACGGACAAAATGTTTTTCATATTAATTTATTTTCCCTTCTACATCAGTCAAAAAAACCCGTCAGTCACAAAAACGGACTGTGTGGCCACTACCTTGTCGTCAGTCAGAAAGTACGTCCGTTGTGCAGGGACGCACAGTCCGCACAGAATGCGTTCGTCTGACCCTAGCCTTAGAGGGTGTTTGCGGTTAGAGTTAATGGGGATTTAGGATTAAAATTTACCTGCAGGCAGATAAAATGATGGGTGTTACAGGTTACAGCCTCAGCGGATTAGAAAAGGTTCCTGCCTTCCAGGGCCGGCCCGACCATGGTGCACGACGGAGCAGCTGCTCCAGGTGGCAAATTCCATGAGCGGCATATTTTGACCGGCGCTGCACTATTTTTTTAACCTGCGCCGGCGGCAGGATCTCGTGTAGGCCGGCTCAGAGTCAGAGCAGTGACCATGCACCATCCGGGCCCACACACGTGACATGCTCCAGCTGGGCCAGTGGAAGAGCGGGATAAATGCACGGCTAGCGTGTGTGTGGGTGGGTCCTTCAGGCTGTAGCCAGCTGCTGAGAACACTTGCCTCTCCTTCTGAGTCCCGCTGGTGACTCGGGCCTGCACTGGGCCTGACTGCTCCCCGATGGATCCCCTCCCTCAGGCTGCGGCAGCTCAACCGAGAGTCTCCTCCCGAGTCCCGATGGCACCACTGCCTCTGCACCAGGTATGCCTGCACTGCTGCGTATGATGCTGTAAGCTCTGCTCTTACATGTGTGTTGCACTGCCTGCCAGCCTCCGGCTCAGCCTCTCAACTCGGCCACTCGGCTTTTTTTTTTCCTGGCTGCTGGGCTGCTGCCTTTTAGCTTCCAATTATTCCCCTACGGAGCCCCTCCAGTGTCAAGTAATCATTTAAAATCCTGATCTATGTCTGTCAACCTGGAGCCATAGATGAGATCATCCATCCCCCCTCCCCGTTTGCTTTTATGTACACTATCTCAGACTACAGCTTCCCTTTTATTAGAAGTGTCTAGTGCGATTTTAATGATGCTCTGTAAACTTCAGCAAACAGAAATATTGAGCCGTATAATCAGCAAAGTTAACTCATGGGCTCTTCTCTACTGTATTGGAAAATCACCAGTGTCAAACTTGGGAAAAAATAAAGTTTTTACGTGGGGACGATTTCCCATATCGAGCCAATGTTAACCCTTTGCGTGCGCTGCGTGCGCTGCGTGCGCATGGAGAAGCTGTTCTGTGCGCACGCAGAGATTCCTCCCTCCAAAACCCTCCTGGCTAAGGATGGGGCCTCAGCCTTAAATGTTCAGCAGAGCAGTGTATGTGATAGTGTCAGGGCGAGTTTGATTAATACTCCTGCAACGTAAACAGGAGTTCACATCCCAGCAGGACCTACCTGTGCCTGTATTATTATTCTAATGCTGCTATGATTATTATTGCATTGAATTATTCATAATATTAATGCTGCTATTATAAATCACACAATGATAATTATAGCAAGCTTGGTTTTATTTATTTAATTAAATAATACAAAGCTTGCTATTATTATTATTATTATATGATGTTCGGGGGGGGGGCAGCATGTCATCCTTTGCTCCAGGCAGCACAATGTCTTGGGCCGGCCCTGCTGCCTTCCAAAACCCCTTGCGATGATACTGTAAACCTATCACTTTAAGGCTAGGGTCAGACTAACGCTGTATTAACGTGCGTTTAGCCGCACTTAATCACGGTCGCGCTAGCAGCAAATCACGTCCAATGCCGGGCAATATACGAAGAACGGCCGCACAAAAGTGCGGCCGCGCAACGCAAGTGGCAAACGAATGCAATTTTTCGAGAACGTGATACCGCTAGTACTGACGTTCAGAGTGCGCTGCGTCCGCTAGTGGCGTGTGTGCATGATTAGGAGATGTCAGACGCTGCTAATGTCGCAAAAGGTGTTTTATTGATGATCCGTACAAAATCACGGACGAAAATGCGCGTTGTATGACCGCTATCGCGTATTCTGTGAAAAAATATGTCCATTCGTTCGAACGCACTTTTTCACGGACGATGCAAAAAATGCGTTCGTCTGACCCTAGCCTTAGTTGGTTAGGAGGAGTAACTAAGCTAGCACTCTCAAAGGTTTTATTCACATTACACAATTTGTAGACAATTGTCTACATGTAAATCCCTGTGCACACGACCACACAGTCGGCTCGATGAGTAAACCGTTCACTCACAGTTTCATGTTCTCTTGGGTTTTAGCTTTACAGGTTGCAAGTCATAAGCAGCAATAATATAGTTTTGTAGTCACTCTGTTTTTTGACATCCAACTGAAAACTTTTATTTTTCCTGCGCGTCACAATTCTGACTGTAAAATGGCACGCGACTGAAAACCTCACCTACAAGATGTTGAGACTGACTTTTGCTGCGGAAACAAAAAAAAATGCGCAAATAACAATGACAACTACAATATATCAATGTTAATTTTTTGATTCAAAAAGGTCGAGGGAATGTGTGATGCACATAGTATAAATATAGTGTAAAAAAATGGTACAACGTCATAAAAGGGAAGTGCTCATGCCACTGTACAGAGCACTGGTGAGACCTCACTTGGAGTACTGTGTGCAGTACTGGAGACCGTATCTCCAGAAGGATATAGACATCTTAGAGAGAGTTCAGAGAAGGGCTACTAAAATGGTGTACGGCTTGAAGGAGAAAAGTTACAGGAAAGGCTTAATGATCTTAACATGTACAGCTTGGAAAAAAGACGAGACAGAGGAGATATGATAGAAACATTTAAATACGTAAAGGGAATCCACAAGGTAGAGGGAGTATATTTAAAAGGAAACAAAGTAGCAAAACAAGAGGACATACAGTTGTGTTCAAAATTATTCAACCCCCACTGAAATTGAGTGTTTTGGCCAGTTTGACATTGATTTTGATCATTCACTCATCTTGCTTACAATTAAATCAAAGAGGCACATGTAGGTCAGACAAATATAACATAACATTTATAATGAAATAACCACAAATGTCTTTTCTGTGCTCACATCATTATCAGTTTTATTCAACCCCCAAGTGACATTCAATCTTAGTACTTAGTACAACATCCTTTTACAGTTATAACAGCTTTTAAACGTGAAGCATAGCTTGACACAAGTGTCTTGCAGCGATCTACGGGTATCTTCGCCCATTCGTCATGGGCAAAAGCCTCCAGTTCAGTCACATTCTTAGGCTTGCGCACTGCAACTGCTTTCTTTAAGTCCCACCAGAGGTTCTCAATCGGATTTAAGTCAGGTGACTGCGATGGCCACTCCAAAATGTTCCAGCCTTTAATCTGCAACCATGCTCTAGTGGACTTGGAGGTATGCTTGGGATCATTGTCCTGTTGAAAGGTCCAACGTCTCCCAAGCCTCAGGTTTGTGACGGACTGCATCACATTGTCATCCAATATCTCCTGGTACTGAAGAGAATTCATGGTACCTTGCACACGCTGAAGCTTCCCTGTACCTGCAGAAGCAAAATAGCCCCAAAGCATGATTGACCCCCCCGCCATGCTTCACAGTAGGCAAGGTGTTCTTTTCTTCATAGGCCTTGTTCTTCCTCCTCCAAACATAGCGTTGATCCATGGGCCCAAACAGTTCTAATTTTGTTTCATCAGTCCACAGAACACTATCCCAAAACTTCTGTGGTTTGTCCACATGACCTTTGGCATACTGCAGTCGACTCTTCTTATTATTTGGAGACAGCAAGGGGGTGCGCCTGGGAGTTCTGGCATGGAGGCCTTCATTACGCAGTGTGCGCCGTATTGTCTGAGCTGAAACTTCAGTACCCACATCTGACAAATCTTTTCTCAGTTCCTCAGCAGTCACACGGGGACTTTTCTCCACTCTACGCTTCAGGTAGCGCACAGCAGTCGAAGTCAGCATCTTCTTTCTGCCACGACCAGGTAGCGTTTCAACAGTGCCCTTTGCCTTGAATTTGCGAATGATGCTTCCTATGATCTCTCTTGGTATGTTTAACATCTTTGCAATCTTCTTATAGCCATTGCCCTTCCTGTGAAGAGTAATCACCTCTTCTCTTGTCTTCCTGGACCATTCTCTTGACTTCACCATGTTTGTAACCACACCAGTAAATGTCTAGAAGGAGCTGAGTATCACAGTCATTTTAAAGCTGCCTAATTGGTGCTTATTATGCTTTATTGCTGCTCCGTGACATCCACAGGTGTTTTCAATACCTGATTGAAAACACTTGAATGAACCTCTGTTCTTCAGAGTGGTAGTCTTTAAGGGGTTGAATAATTGTGTCAATGAAGAATTCACAAAAGTAACATTTACTACTGTATTACAAAACCAATTGATGTCATTTTAGTTGCATATGGTTCTATAAAAAGTCCTTGTAGGATTTCATTCTGAATACAATTACAAATGTACACTAAATTCCCTAAAACCCTTTACAGCATTGGGGGTTGAATAATTTTGAACACAACTGTAGTCTTAGATTAGAAGGGCAAAGGTTTAAAAGTAACATCAGGAAGCATTATTTTACTGAGAGGGTGGTGGATACATGGAACAGTCTTCCAGTTGAAGTGGTAGAGGCCAAAACAGTAATTGAATTTAAGCAAGCATGGGATAGGCATAAGGCTATCCTAAACAAAAGATAAATCCAGGTAAAGTATCCATGTAATTGGGCAGACTAGATGGGCCGAAAGGTTCTTATCTGCCGACATTTTTCTATGTTTCTATGTTTCTAAAACCAACTCCAGTGACACTAGCGACAAAAACTTGCAACATTTTTACTGTAGGTGTATGCTATGCATTTCTAAAGATCAGTCTCGTCATTTACGTTCACAAACTCAGTCACAATTTTTGTATGCGCCTCATAAATCAGTCTGTACACCTTTTTGACAATTACAATCGTTTTTATAAAGTGCCAACATATTCTGCAACACTGTACAATTGGTGGGACAAAACAGACCTAAAATTAAAAAGTTTGACACACAAAGAATGATAGGAAAAGAGGACTCTGTTCAAGAGCTTACAATCTAAGAGCAGTGGGGTGACACATGACATCTGTAGTCATGTTGCATTTTATAAATGGAATTTTGATGTGCGAACAACATTGGTGTCATTCCTACAGTAAACCAAGCGTTTCTAGTATTTTACAACACTTTGTAGCTTATTTTTCTGTTTCCATTTAGTGAATAGTAAATTAAACCCTTAGGGGGCTATTCACCAAAAGGTGGGTTGCTTAGAAATGTATATTAAGACAAGCTAGTTGAAACCATCTGGTTTTGTATGACCTTCCTGATTCACTTTTCTACCAGTTTTATCTTCTATGTATTATTTTATTTCTCTATCAAATTCTTTTTTTTTTCTTTATTGAAACTTTATTGTCACAGAATTAGATAATTATGATTTTACCCCTGAGTTCCTTCATAGAACTATTTTTGTCTAAGGTTTGCAATTGTCCATATTCTCTGCTTTATAAATAACCGCTGTTAGATTGCGGGTTGTATTGATCTAAAATCGTACGTTTGAGGGGAAATTTAAAAGTAAGGTTAAAATCATAGAAATAATGATGCTAGCAAAAACAATTTTTTTTCAAAGAAAGCTTATTTATACAGCATTTCACAATATGATCGTCATCAATCTCTACAGATTTTATCAAGTGGTGCAAACACTTTTCAAAACACCCCGAAAATCATCTTATGTCAATGTAGCCACCTGGTCTTGGACAGCTTGAACGGTGTCCTCATCGCTCTCATAGTTGTTTCCTCTCAACTCCAGCTGTTTCGTGGTCCACAAATGTGGAGCCCAGAAGGCACACTTCTAGGTAAAGTCCAACTCGAATGAAGAATCCTCAACATGCTTGCTTTTGGAATGTTAAACTCTTCTATGAGCTTTTTAAAAATGGTTTGAGGTTCCTGATCCAGAAATTCTTTCACCTGGACACCATGGTCTCATCCGTGAATGTGCGGGAGGGTCCCTCTCATAACAGACGTCACAATATCCATATTTTAATCTGCTGCACCACTTGTGGACTTTCTAGCGACTTACAGGGTTATTCAGAGCGCAGTGAAAAGCAGGAGAATGATTGGAGAATGGAAAATTCTAGGTCAAAATAGCCGATTTGGAAAGTGAGATGAAAGGGAGAATTTTTCTGGTTTAGATATTTTGACCTACAATTTTCCAGTCATTCTCCTGCTTTTCACCTCTCTTTGAATAACCCTGTTAGTGCTTTGAAGATCTAAAAAACCCATCTTCTTGACGATGAAGCTCCATTTTGCAGAGAAACCACAATGAAACTGGTAGAACACGATAGTCCATTTTTACTCCTGTGAGAATTTCAATTCTACGCGCCGACCACCGTCACTTTTTGAGTCACCTTGCGTCTCCGTGATGGACTGTGAGGATATCAATTTTTATTTTACAAGCATTAGAAGGATTAGATATTCTATGAAATACATTTTTGCGTTGGCATCATTGTTTCATTGATTTTAACCTTACTTTTGGACCTTCCCTCATATTAATATTAGCTTTTCTCCACTTTATTCACACTGCGTTTCCCTTTGTCCTACAGGTTTGGAGTCTCTCCGTGACAGCGCACACTCAACCCCTGTTCGCTCCTCTGATCATATTGATGCTTTGTCTCCTGGAGTTTCCAGGGAGACAGTGATTAGTGATGAAGCCTACACACCTTGCAGTAGCATCCTCCCCACTCCTGTGTGTGACCCTCTTCTGGAGCCAGCATTTGGGCAGCAGGTCAATGGGTCCCCATGCACCTCCCAAGAGGAGGAAGGAGATGTCTCTGTGCACAGTGTACCTGACACAGAAGTCTCTCCACCAGCTCTTCCTGGGTTGGAGGTAGACAACGAGAGGGAATCTGAATCCGACCAAGGAAACAAGTTTCTGCAAAGTGTGCTGAGACTGCTGGCAGTCACATTGTGTCTTCTCCTGGCGCTGCTCCTGTTGCTTGTCATACTGGCTGAGTCTGATCTGGAGTTAGCATTTCTGAGGGACATCCGGCTCACCCCTGAATTTCAGCAGTTCCACTACCAGTACTTTTGCCCTCTGCGGAGATGGCTTTCCTGCAAACTGCACCCCATTATCCGCCTCATAGACTCCTGAACCTGTGTGATAAGCACACAGCCCTTTAACTTCGAGGAGTGATTGTCTTCCACTGTCTTGCCCTTTTCATCCCTCTAGTAATAAACCTTTCCATTGCTCAGAACGGAGACGCTCCAGAACAGTGATTCGCTAGGACTTCTCCTGCTAAGGGTGGTTTTGGAATTGTAGCCAAGGTGAAGGGGCAGAATGTGCATGGGGGAGTTGGATCTAATATATTCTGTGGTCATTGTAACCTATGTGAGTTCACACACATATTTCTGTGGTCATTTTTCACACTTGGTCAGCTCCAAGGAAAACCTGCAGGTAAATCTTCTTGGCCTCCAAATCCAATTCCTGCTGGAGACTGATGTAAGGTCTGTATCTCAGCCAGCTGGATGGCAGGCAGCCTGGCACCTGATCACAATACCACAATTGGGGCATAGCCATCGTTTTCATAAATGCTTCTTCTGCTGCCAAACATGTACCATCATTTTTCTCATCGTATTGTCAATATGTATGCATAATATCTAGCTGTAAGCTTGTTTGACCAGATGCTAGTTTTTCTTGGAGCTGACGCAGACGGAGTTACCAATTGCCTGAATATGGGGAGTTAGCAGGATACATTTCAGAGATCCAAAGATAGATATGGCCTGAGAGAACACGGATTGCTTCTGTAACATTAACTGGATTGAAATGTAGGAGTCTTTGGAGCGTTGATATCCGTTGCCTCTGTATTAGCACAGAAGGTGTTATTTTTTGCTGTGTATAGCGTTAGGAAATCAGCCATCATATTTGCTTATTAGACGGGTGGTGGACATTGGTCCTTGTAATCACTGCTATGAGTGATGCTGATGTTTTGAGTCTATGTAATATAGCAAGTCTAAAGCCAGTTTTTGAAAGTGAGAGATAGGGTATTGACAGTTATGCTCGACATATTGTTGAGTTATGCACAGTTATCTGTTAAGAGAAATCTACTTTTTTGTAAGAATGTGAACTATTCCACTCACCTCCCTTAGTATACAGACTTTGGGATGTATCGATCCCCCGGTCTGCCTGCTGCAGGATCTGTACTTACTAGAAACATGTCCCTGGTGGTGTGTGTGTAATAGGGGTGAGAACCAGAGGTCAAGTCCTGCAGGAACGCAGTTCCTTCACTATTTTAGCAGGAGGAACTTGGTTCCCTTTTGACGGATATACTGGGAAGCTGCAATACCTTTCTATATTGACACAATTTTATAAAACTGTCTATATTTAAGTGTTTCTCAGTGTTTGCCAGGAATGGTATTCTTACGCATAAAGAAGCTCTGCAGCTCCCAGGAATATTTGAGACCAGAATGTACACAAATGTTGGTGAGTTCCCCCACTTTTTTTTTTCTTAGGACTTGACCCCTGGTGAGAACATTTCACTACTGTTGGTGTGCTACAGAAGGCTTGACAAATCAAAGGGCCAAATGCAAACATTAGGAGGCAGGCAATGTTTAGTCTAGTACAGGAATCTCCAACTGACCCCCAGATGTTGCTGAACATCAACTCCTAGACATCTTTAAATGCAATAGATGGACAGAGAATCATGGGATCAGTAGTATAGCAACATCTGGGGGGAACGTTTTGTAGAACCCTGGTCTATAGGTTTGTACAGAATAATCCAGGTGGTATCTGTCCCCTGGATTTGTCAAGATTTGGACTAGAAAAGTCCATTTGTTTCAGACCAAGTAGTACATGTCCTGTTATCTGTATTAGGAGGTGGTGGCAGATAATGGTCCCTGTGTCTGTATACAGGAATCAGTGCTGTTTGAGGCTTTGTGATTGTGTATAAAGCCCCAGGACATACTTGAAAACGAGAGAAATCTCCATGTATCCTTCCTGGTAAAATCCTTTAACTAGTGTGTATGTTGTGATTAGATGTGGTTTTAAGGATATGTGCCTTGACATCTGTATGTTGATAAAGTGTAGCCTGCTATAATCGCTACAGATTACAAATCAGTATCTGTTTGTACTATAGAAGAATTACAAACACATGCCTTTCAGAGCCCTGTGGATTACAGACACTCCACTTATTCCTCCTACCACCCAGATACCAGGACAAGACTTTAATAGGGTAATATACTCTGAATTCGAGATATGCTTGTTATACGCAAATATGAGTATGAAAAGTGTTGTTTTTCAAATAATACTAGCTATAAAGGGTATTATAGCAGTGATTATACCCCTTAATCTGATCCAAGGGGCATTTTATATAAATATCTAGGTATGAGACCCTGTAGGTGTAGGTACTAGAAAAGGGATATGAGCCTCCGTCTGTTGAATTTGCATTAAATCCATTTTATTGATACCCATGTTGATATATATATATATAATAATGCCTTTATTACCTGTGCTGTGCGTCACTAGTCTGTAGTATCACCCTCTCCTATGGCTGTTTTGTGTTTATTTGTACTCTGTAGCTGCAGGCCAACCCCTGGCCTCCACCCCCCCCATCTATAATGGACCTGCCCATTTCCCATAGATATGGGGAACATCTCTTTGCCTCCAAACATATTACCTTACTTTTGTATCACAGAGACTGTTTCAAGGTTATATTTTAAGAAAATAGCATTATTTTGTTAATAATGATATTTAGTTTTTTTAATTGCTTTTTTGAATTCTTTTGTTGCCGTGCTATGTAAATAAATCAACAAAACCACGGTGGGATTAAGGCGCATCATAAAACCAGCTTGTGGCATACAAAGTCCCGTGACAGCTCTCCCCAGTGTGTGACGTGGTGCCTCCCAAATAAAATTAGCAATGTGCGCAGTCATATCCTCCACGAAATGATGCTGGATTTCAGAGTTATTCATGTTGTAAAACTGTAATTCTACTTTTGTTTTAACAGAGAAGGATTTAAGGTGGCTCTGACCACCGTGTCCAAACTCGCAGAAAAATGCAAATAATCAACAGTGACCGTAGCTCTGAGCTTTGAACCTTTCATTGTTTAGAGCATTAATAGCCATATTATGACTTAGAAGAGTTCAGGAAATATGGTTTGCTCCTGAATTGGAGGGAAATAGTGAGTTTTAGTCCAAATGATGCAGATTAGGAAAAAAGCATGTAAAAACAAGGAAGTATAAATTCACTAGTCCGTGTGAATGCGTCTTATTTTTACCCAATGTGGATTCTGTGTGGTTGCTACTGCAAAGATGTGCTGTAATTTCATCAGCAGTGGTAGCAGGAGAACCCCATATAGATGTTGGTGTGGCGTAGATCTGGATTGATGGAGTAAAATAATAAACCAATTAATATATATATGATTTATTGTGACAAATAAAATCTGTATATAATAAGCCTGACACGTTTCATCTACAGTAGCAGACTTCCTCAAGGGCTCAATAAGCATAAAAGAATGCAAATGAATAAAGTTGTATTTTCCCCATCAATCCTTTTAGAATTGCCACAAAAGTTCTGATTGCCGGCTGTGTGAAGAGAACCATTCTTCATATATGGTAACCTGCTAGATTAGGAAAAAAGCCCAGCTTTGTTGCTTCTTCAATTTAATAATTTTGCCCTAAAATGTACATATTCTCCACTTCTTCACCTCTAAATATCACCTGAATGTGTTTGAGGCAGCGGCTTCATCCCGTGGCACGACAACATTGAATAGTCTGTTCTCTGCACAGAAAGGTGAAACTCATGAGAATTGGCAGAAGAAAACAATCTAGACCAAATGGGAGAATTCTTCTGGTTTGGCTATTTTGACCTAAATTTTCACTTCTCCAGTCATTCTCCTGCGTTTTAATCTTTCTTTGAATAGACCCGTGTGTGTCCCTCAATATGGACTGTGTGAAACGATGAATACCTAAGCCATTTTACCAAAACAGTCCAACTTGAAACTTTATTGCACTTCATTTCTCAAAACAGGTTCATAAAAACAAAAGTAACACAAGTTAACATTACAGCAGAGTAGGAAAAAGGACCGGATTAATCTCAAGGTATGGGTAAAACTTGACTATGCAAAAACCAATGGTCACACCTGGAAGCATAAACTGAAATTGCAATAGTTTCCCCATTTTAAGCATTCTGTTAAATCCTTCTCAAATCTAAAGCATTTAATCCATGACTTGTCTATTTTTAAATCCTAGCATGTAGTCTGGTTGGGACAGTATAATGAAGCTGGAGGTGTAAGAACCAGCACACTTATTTCTGCAATTGTAAATAATAAGCCTTTAAAATCATTAGGAAATAAAGCCAGAGAAATTAAAATTTTCTATCTGTGCCCACTCAGCATTCCACTGCATCATTGGTGCATGTTGTTGCCCATGTAGTAGAGTCAATGTAAATGTTGAGCAATACAATGTAAACGTAGCCACTTGCCAGAATAAGCACTTGTATCTTTGATTGGAAAATGTCCAAGTGTTCTTATTGCGCAGCAGGACTTGATGTAGTTCTCCTAAAGAATTTTTGGGTCATTCAGCACCGTAAAAAATAAATAAAAAAAATCATGAATTTCTTAACACTAAATTTTAAATGCTGGATGTTTTTTACTTCTGGCTTTAGTGCTGGACCATTAATACAGCATTTTAGGGGGGGACAGAACCCTGCGATAACAAGTGCCACAGACCTGGAGTTGGCTGGCTGTGGATTAGATGAAATGTTGCATATTCATAGTTGTCGTGTGTATAAATTCTTCTATGCAGTTTCTTTCGAGAATGGAGCTACAAATAGAACTCATTCTGGTGCTGGGTTGCTTTGTTACTGTATTAAGCATTAGAATAGATGCCTTGCTAGGCACATCTTACTCCGGTTTCCCGTTCTGCGCACACATGCTGCGGTCACGCATGAGCCAGTAGACCGCATGATGTATTTGCTGAGGAAACTTAATGCAACTGTGAATTTAAGTCCCCTAGGAAAAAAAAAAAGAAATAACATGTCCTTGTGCCAATTCCAAGTCATGTTTTCCACAGCACCAGCCATGATGACGTGTAAAGGAATGACATGCATTAGTAGTCCTTTGCATTGGACAATAACTTTTTTTAAATAAATATTATAAAAGTTCAACGGCTTTGTGTTTTATTTGCATTTGTCAGAGTAAAAGAGCTAAATCCATGTGGTAGAATGCCATGATTGCCAGAGTGATGCATCAAGACGGGGTGTAGAACAGCTTTGAAAACCTAAGAGCTGTCGCTCAGATGGGACATTATACAGAAACTGTAAAAATAGCATGTCCAAGTGAACCAGTAAGTGGAAGCCAATAAGCAGAGTCTCGCGTCTATTCAGGTTTTAATTTGTTTTTATTTTCACCAAGATAATATAAAAGATACAGAAACGAAGAAATGAGACAGGGCGATAAGAGTGAAAACCAACAGTCTACAGTGCTTTGAGAAATGTGTTGAAATTGTAGTGACAGCAGCTGAGGTCAGGAGGAATACGGCAAAAGACCATTGGAAACATTGAAAAGGTTGTATCAAAGACCTCCATGAATTTCCAGGTTGCAGCATACTGTACACATGTAACAGCAGTAGGACCACTTACAGGTCGATTAGGGGAGACTTGTATGAAGGCTACAATAGGGCCAGTCCCATGGGGCATGCAAGGTATCTCAGGTTTGTACATGGAGGTGGGGCCAGGCACACCAACTCCGATACTGCAGCTTTACTGGAACATTGCGACAATTCAGCCTGTACACAAGTCTTTTCATGCCAGAGAAGGCTTGTGTACAAACCGAAACATCACCATTTCTTGATAAAACTGCTGCATTGGAGTTGATGTGCCTGGCCCCATCTTTTGGGTCTGGATTGCCAAAAGAAAGCTGGCTTCTTATGGTTACTGTGAGCACCGATTCTCCTGTGCTTTGCTGCAATTCAAAATGTAATTAGGAGCAGCACCCAATAATAAAGCAGATTTGCACTTGCCGATCTGCTTGATTAACCACAAAGCTAAAAGAGAAACATTTGTGGCAAACCTTTCTGTTCAGGGTTGTGAAAAATAGCATTTTTTTTCCTTTTGTGATTAAATAATCTAATGCCATGCGAGCAAAACCTGGCTTTACTGACTGCGACAAAGTGATGCAAACAGAGGATGATGCAATAGAATGTCATGCCAGAGGAACACAACAGCAAATTAGCAACTTAAATGTTTTCAACATTTGCTCTAAACCAGGGTTTCTCAACTCCAGTCCTCGGGACCGACTACAGGCCAGATTTTGCAGATCACCTTGGGGAAATGCAGACTGAATACTGCAATCACTGAGCAGCAAATCAGATCCCCTGTGCTGTGCTTTGGATATCCCATAAACCAGGCCTGTTAGTGGGTCCTGAGGATACGAGTTGAGAAACACTGTTCTAAACGACAGTCCATGAATCTGTGCCAGCTTCCTCCCAAACATATGAATTTTGTTAAAGCAGGAGGTAGTGTTTCCGAGTCCATTGCTAGTTCCCAGTGACCCCTTTATGTAAACTTTATAAAACATAACTGCATAAAGCCACATATATAGGATTTACGTTTGTTGCTCTTTAACCTAAAAAGTATATGAAAGATGAATACAAGACAGAACATACAGTCAATAAAAATTCTGTAAAAGTCATGAACAAAAAGTAAAAAAACCTCACAGAAATACTGCATCACCTCATTCATTTTGTGAGCAGAACAGAACACCATACATTCTCCTCTAGTGAGAGTTGATCTTCCAACAATTTATAAACAATGTACTTTGCCAAAAGGTATCATCTTATGTAAATAAATTAGGCTGGGGTCAGACGAGCGTAGTGTTCACGTCCGTGATTGCGCCTAAAAGTACGTCCGTGATAGCATGAAAGAAAGTCCATTGGAGCCTGACACATGAAGTACGTCCGCACTGAACTGCGGACGCACAACGGCCGCGGCAAACGGACGCAGGTTAGGCAAGAACGTAATACTGCTAGAACGGACGTGCAGAGTGCGCCACGTCCACAACGTCTGCATAGCTTTGTGTGTGAGTGATGGAGCGTGGTCAGACGGACTGCATTTATACGTCCAGCATTTTTGACGGACAGAATGTTTTTTCATTTTAATTTATTTTCCCCTCCTACATCCGTCAAAAAATAACTTCAGTGAAAAAACGGACTGTGTGACCACTACTGCGTCATCCGTACTGACGATGTCCGTACTGCACGGACGTACAGTCCGTAGAAATCACGCTCGTCTGACCCCAGCCTTAACGTGCAGACGACAAGGTCCCCCCTCAAGCAATGTAGCTGGACCCACAACTTACCATAGAACCCACCAGCGAGTGATGAGCGCTATTGGTGTACCTATTCCCTCTATGGGCTGTGCAAAGTGATAGTCACAAAAGCCACAGTTATAGGTTTGAATGAAAATCACTGTCAAATCTATACCTGGCACGAGGTATAGATGTAGATCTATGCAGAATAAATTGCCCCCAGAATCAGTCTTGTCTGGAAGGAGACCTTTGTCACAATACAAGAAACCTATGGCTTTTAAAAGCTAATACATTTTTATTAGAACATTTGTTATATTTACATACATACCATCTACTTTCCCCTCCAATGTCTGCAACAACTCCACATCCTACTAAAACTGGATTCAACAGAAACCACATGAAAATAAACAGTTACAGTTTGTCAGTGTATAGCAGGGGTCCACAATCTTGGCCCTCCGGATGTTTTAGAACTGCGTTTAACATGAGGCTCTGCATCATAGGATATGCAGTTTCAAAACATCTGGGGACCAAGGTTGCTGATCCCTGGTGTTTAGCATAGGAATATAAATTGCCAGTGGGTGCATAACAGGTATACACAAATATTTGGTTTGTACTTGCACCAATTTATGAAATATAATAAGCAATGCCTTAAAGCGCACGTTGTACTACCCAAGATGGCAGCACTCATTATGTAATAGTAATTGGCATCACAATCGGAGGCCCAACCAAAGCAGATTATGTTTAGGTCATATGAGAGGGTCATTGTCAGCTCCCAGTAGCTGAGAATAACAGGTGCAGGGGCCGACTGACCATTAGGGCACTGCCTGAGGGCCCACCCTAAGAGTTGGCCAGGCCAGCTCTACGCCAGCAATGAGCTCCTGCATGTGGAAATCAGGCAGAGAGCCCCCCACCTTCCGTGCCATTGTATAATTAGGGGCCCCATGATCTCCTGATGCCCAGGAACTAATGCCCCTAATGCAGAGTCTTGTCATTCCACCCCTGAACAGGTGCACTTTAATACATGTATTTGATAGAAAGAAACAATTCTTGTTTGAAACTATCACTGCTGAAAAACAAACCAAAATCTTCATCTACGATGGCCCACATTAGCCAGAGATGGCTGGAATTTCGCAGGAAATTCCTGGTTTCCCAAAGTGCATGAATTGCTTCGATTGCAGGACAAAGAACACCTCATACATCAACAATAACAGTTATAGACATGGTTTTAGGTTAAAGATTGCACGCACAGCTTCCGTTTACTTGACACTTAAGACAAAAAGATGGAGACTCAAAGTGGACAAGTGCTAGCACAGCCTGAGAGTTGATATTACCAAAAATATCTAGACGATTTAGTCCATTGGAATATTTCAAGATTATATATACACTCTGAACGCATGTACACTGCTAACCTAGTGTTTCTTTCAGAATGTCATTGTATCATTGCAAGCAATCACAAAAAAACATGAAGCCTTCCACTGGAGTTCCCTCCAACTAGCAGGCTCCTAGAGGGGTGCATGGCATTGATCGAACACACAGAGCTAAGGTACTCCGAGTCCTCAAAGGAATGCAGACGTTTCCCATTCTCATGATAGACCTCAATCCGCCGAGGTCTTAACAGGCTGCCAATTACAAAGCAATCTTCCTGTTTGGGGTCCCATATGGCTCGGAAACGGGTCAGCCAACGACCAGTGTTATTGTTATGCCTGAAATGAGAAAGTTTAAGGCACATTTACCACCAGATTAAAAAACACCATAGCACATTTTAGAGTTCAGAAATGTTGAATTTGTTGATATTGATGTCATGGTTACATTAGTTTGATCAATAGTTTAGGGAGCTGAACCAGGACCTGCTGAAAGGCAATGGGAAGCCCTACCCACATACAGGAGCTGCAAAGGAGAGCTCATGTGATGGTCTCTAGAAGCTTGTTGGTTGATCCAAAGTGATGTGGAATAATAAAAGGGATACTCTATTGAAAGAAAAAAAGTACTTTTTTGCCTTTACATAAATGAGCAGATGCTGCTAACAGCCTAAGCTTTTCTCCCTTACTGCGTGCAGCTCCCCCTCTTCAGATCAGGGACTCCCAAAGCTGGAAGTCCTTGCAGCTATCCAACACAACTTTCACACTTTATGTACGCAAGCACTGTAGCGCCTGCGCAGAGTGTTGGATCATATAGAGATCCAATCCATCGCTGCCTCTCAGACAGCTCGCAATGGAGGGTGGTCTCAGAGGGTAAAGTCGGCACACTTTCTGCGTGCTGACATCACTAGTGGGGGGGGGGGAGAGAGACTCACAAAACAATAAAGTGGTCAGAATGAGTAAAATGTCCCTTTAAAACCTTCATACAGACCTTTCATACGAATTTGCATTTATAGAGCAGACAGGCTAATGGAGAAAATCGATTTTAACATAAGGTCTTTGTGGATCAGATTATGATGAAAGAAAAGAAGCGGTCAGTAATTCTTGGAATTTGTAGTGTGAGGACACGCAGTACTGGCACACCTTACCTCAACATAGTAAGAGGAGCTGTAGAGCTTAAATTGCTGCTGTCATACACTCTGAAACCAGAAAAACAAAGTCACAACACAGGTTAGATAAGATTAAGAAATAGGTAAACTCAGTTTCAGACTGCACACAAAAAAAGCCAATACCTAATCTGGTCATCTGCACATGTGGTCAAAATTCGATTCCCTGTCCCAGGAGAGAAGTATGCGGAAGCCACGCTTTTTGTGTGACCGATCAACGACAATACCGCTTGTGTTCTCTTCTGTTGAAGCTTTCGCACATCATAAATACATACGTCCCTAGCAAAGCACAAAAAGTCAGGATCAGACACAGGGCAAAAAGATAGATATGAGTCATCCTGCATACATACCCTGCTACGAACTTGCACATGTATCAAGACAAATATATTGATCATACAAATTGCCATAATACATCCCCTGTAGGGTTATATGGCACCGTCATGCTTTGCATTTTACAGATGCCTATATTAATCCTGGCCTTTGAGGAGGGGGTTAGCAGCACAGTGAGCAGTCCCAAGTGTTTAAAAAGATTAACATAAATTATAGTTATTCGGCAAAATCTTATCAAGTTACCAGTTGAACCTCCGGTCTGTCAGTGTCTGTATAAAACTGGAATGGTTAAGTTACAGAGCCTCTGTGCTGCTGCCAGTTTCTCTATGGGACTTGCTCGCAGGCCAACAGAGCTCCAGCTTTACATTGTGTGATTATATGTAAAAAAAATAAAAATCACAGGTATGGCAGAATTATTTAGCTGGTTATAGTATTTGTGCAAAGCCAGATTCTTATCAATTTACCCGTTATACATAAATCACAACCCTACGACTTTGCCGTCTTCAAATTTGCTAGGAAAGGAAAATTAAGGAAAGATAACGCTATAGTAAAGAGTGCAGAGCACCTAAAACAGTTATATAATTGCAAAGCATCCCTTCACTCCTAATTGCTGAGTAATACAAGCTCTGTCATGTAATATATATATATATATCTGCCCTTCCGTCTAAGACATATCACTGCTCTGCTTCTTGCACATCACTGCCATGATAGCTGAAGCAGGGGCATGTTCTTATTCGAATGCGCAGTTTTTTTTTTGCCGCTTGCGCTTGTTGATGGTCCTATGCGCTGAGCCGACCAATGACTATTTGCTGGTGGCTCACCGGCTTTAAATCAATACCATTTTCAAATGGTATGACAAGGGTGCTGCTCATTTAATATATATATATATATATCATACAAAATTTGCCATCAATTTCACAAGCATCTTATGTCCGTAAGTAGAATATTAATTGCGCATCATGGGGGCTCAAACAAATCTCGGCAACACAGCTCCATCTTTAACGTAGGCAGATCATGAGTTGAGCTATGAGTAATCTGGAATCCACACACACCAATATGCCTTTTATCTAGTGATAGGAAGTTCTTCTAGTGAATGTGAACGATTCGGTTCGATTCAAAGAACCGGTTCGTGAACAGATTCACCAGTTCACTCCCTGATGAGCCAGAAGTCACCAAGTCACCAGAGATGGACTCTGCTCCGGGAGACCCTGGGAGGATCTCCCTGCCACCCACAGTGCATTGGCCCTCTGCCTGCCCCCTCACATTTACTGTGTGTGTCCTGGGAGGGAATTCCCTATCCAGGAGTCCATTAGATACCTGTATCTCCGCAACGCTATGTGAGACAGATGGGGTATCAAATAGGACCATGTAATGTGTAAAAATAACTTCAACCATTTAATGTATATGTAATTACATAATCTCATTGAAACATATTATAATTGTATATAAAAATGCATTTAATATTCTTAAATTCACCATTATTTAATAATAAATATAAAAACTTCACCTCTCATCACTGCTGCAGTATAATCCTTGAATACATTTACATTCAAGGACTTGCAGTGTGATCAGATATGTTCTATTGACTCTAGAACTGCAGCAAACAGTTGAGTCAGTGCATGGTTTCAGATTCTGCATCTGAACTGGTGACGTGGTTAGAAATTTCTCTAACCAACTCAGAAATCAGTGACTCAAAGCATTAAAAAGCGAATAAGTGATTCGTTTGCAGAGTTGGAGTCGAGCCGGCAGCAGCTGCTAACATCACACACAGAAGGATCACATTACCAGTGCTACGCTGCTTAGAGTTAAGCGAATGAATCATTTCAAACTATTCAGTCCGACTACAGTTACAAGTTTTTATAAAGCGCTAACAAGTTCTGTAGTGCTGTGCAATGGGTGAGACAGAATAACAAATATACATACAAGTTAAACACGCAGAACAGTAAGAGAAAACCCTGCTCGAGAGTTTACAATCTAAGAGGAGAGGGGTGACACACTACGTGAGGGTAAATAGAGAACATGAGGTAGTGGGATTATGGGCTGGGTGGGAAAATAGCGTAAAAAATGTACAGTGGGGGATTATGGAGTGAGATGATAGGCTTCTCTAAAGTAATGTATTTTCAGACATTTCTTGAAGGACTGGAGAGTCGAAGAGAGTCCAATGTATCCTTCCTGGTTTTATTTATACTTTATAAATAATGGTGCGGGCGGGGAGTTCCATAGAAAGGGGGCAGCTCGGGAGAAGTCCTGAAGGTGGAAGTTGGGGTCGCGAAGAGACTAACATCAGATCATTGGCAGAGCGAAGTGGTCAGGACAGGTTGTACCTGTTAATAAGGGAGGAGATGTAGGCAGGGGCGTAGTTATGGAGAGCTTTGTATGTGAGCACCAATATTTTGAATTTGATTCTAAAAGGAAACAAGGAGCCAGTGTAGAGATTGACGAGGGGCAAGGTGCGGGAGGTGAGGTGGATGAGCCTGGCACAGGCATTCATACCAGACTGCAGAGGGACAATCTGGGATCTCTTCAGGCCAGAGAGAAGGAGGTTACAGTAGTTAAGGCGGGAGATAATAAGAGCTTGGATGAGCATTTTTAGCACAGTCCTGATTAAGACAGGGACGGACGCGTGCAATGTTTTTTAGGTGGAAGTAGCAAGATTTGGTTAGAGACTGAATGCGAGGAGTGAAGGAGAGATAAGGACACCGAGGAAATGAGCCTGTGATGTAGAAGTAATGGTGGCACCATTCACCTGAAGGGAAATAGGTGCAGGAATGTTGGTTTTAGAAGGAGGGAAGACGAGAAGTTCAGTTTTAGAGAGGTTAAGCTTTAGGAAACGGTAAGTCATCCAGTGGGAGACAGCCGACAGACAAGCAGTAACTCAGGAGAGAAATTGTAAAGGAAAGGTAGATTTGGGTGTCGTCAGCATAGAGATGATATTGTAAACCGCTCGGAAGAGTTGAGGTTGCGAAGAGATGTGGTTGCCAAGAAAGGTGGTATAGATCGAGAAGAGTAGGGGACCCAGAACAAAGCCTTGAGGTACCCCAACTGAGAGGAGACAACAATTCATCCAGTTCACTCATGAACCAGTTCTTATGACTGATTTGTTCATGAACCATCACTACTTTTATCCTAGAGAGTAGCTTTTCAAAAATAATTTTTTAGAATATCCTTTATTTACATAGAGAAATTAATATAGAGGAAGTGCTCTATACTATGCTGCTTTCTACATCTGAATCAGCAGCATACTTACCTAGCTCCTGCAACAACGCAAAGGTTTCGGTTTACTGGGTGGACATTCACAGTGCGAGCACGTGGCATACTTAGACTTGTTCTGTGCTCATATGATGTTCCTGGAGTCCTACGATCCACTAGAGATAGATGCGCATCCCAGTGACTGACTAACAGGACAGCAGCATCCGGTGACAGGAAGTCAAAAGCGGAGAAGCTGTCTTCTGCATCTCGGTATATCTAAAAACAGACAGATGTGAAATAAACTTCAAATGATAAAAGCCAGCAGTTCTATGTTCAAATGCATATCCCACATTTCTACATTTAACATTAGATTAATACACATCATACAATGTGGCATCTCAAGGACATTCATTTATATATTTTGTCTGTGTCTATATATTATTCACAAGCTAATGTTCAGACACTCTGGGCTATATTACAAAGTTGGTGCTAACTTAACCAGAGCTGTTGTAAACTTAAAACCTCCATAGGCTATAATGGCTCTGGTAAGTTTACAACAGCTCTGGCTAAGTTAGCTCCAACTTTGTAATATGGCCCTCGGTTAAGCAGGATGGATCTGTTGTGTAGCTTTATTTATAATGTCCACATTGAGGGTACAACATTTCATAACTTGCCTTCCTGAATCATGTGTGAGGAATATATTTAAATACCAATTCATACGTTCAATATGAAAAATCAGGAATCTTCAGGACTAGGAGAGAATTTTAAGGTAGGCCAACAGAGGCTTCATATTGCAGTCTCTTTCTTTATTAAACAGCAGCTGACCTCTAATACACAGATAAAAAACACAAAAAAAAAAAAAATCTACCAAAGGGTTGAGCCCCAACAAAGGGGGGGGGGGGTAACTCCCATGCTTACCTGAACAGTCCATCCTTCCCATATAAGTCCGCCCCAACAGCAGCTCTTCTGCTTTCTAGCTGCTCAGCGGACAAGATAGGTTTACTATACCGTTTCTCACCTGGCCTGGTGACTCGGCCCTTTCTCTGTCAGTGTTATTGTGCACGTTTTATTTTGCTTCTGTTTTACATTGGCTGTACTGGGGCTAGTGATCGTAAGGAGTCAGGCTTGTGGATCTTTAACTTTTTTCCAGGTTACTTCCAACAGACCATTTCTCCCCTCTGTCGGCGCATCTGCTGCATGGCTTGGCCTCGTCCCCGCTAGAATTTTGCCCGCGAACAGTGGTGGCGGGCGTGGCCATTTTCAAATCACAGTTCCTACTTAGTGAGTGATCTGAGTTTTTTTAGAACATGTCTCTAGCCCGCCTGAGCGCCCCGGGTCACCAACCTTTTCTGATTCAGACTGCGTATCGGTCTGCTTGTCGACCAATGTAAGTCAATCTTAATATTCTTGTGCACTGCGATATGGCTGCCATGGAATCTTCCTTCTTGCAGGCACAATTAACACGGTCCTCCCTAACTAGTACTCTGCAGCGCTCCTAGGGTGAAAGTGGTTCGGCTGAACTCCCCCTCCCCCCCCCTAGTCCTCAAACTACCGTTCACCCTGCGCCTCTCTTGATATCTGGCACTATGGCACCCACTCAGAAAGCACCTGACAATCTGCACTGGAGGGGCTAGCATCCCTGCACCAATGCCTGGCATTCCTTGTATCCCTCCAACCCATAAATATTTTGCTACAATGGTGAACGTTGCCCCTACGGTTAAAAAAATCCAAGCCTTCACTCCACGTGGATTATCCTGACTGATGAGGATGTGGCCCAGGATGAACTCTTTGAGGTGCATGCAACGGAGGATGAGGAGGATCTGCTTAACGTAGATGTTGGATCCTCTTATCAAAGTGCCTCCCAAAATAAAATTATTTTCAAACCTCAGGGCAACCCATGTTCATCCCAAAAACCTTTACTCACCCCCCCCCCGATCCTCTACCTCACGTTGTGGAATGGGTCGATTTGTAACTTAAGGGCCCCTTTAGATTACTTGGAATGCTCCAAGCTGAAAGAATATCCACAGTCCCACGATAGCTGGTAAAGTTTGCCTCGCCCCCGATGACCACTTCGAAAAATATCTAGGGTGTAGAGGGTGGACGGTCAAAAGGGGTATTGACCAAGCCCTACGTGCTTGCCAAGACAAGCCATCAGATCTGTCTGGCCCGACTTTAAGCTGGTGGAAGATGCCAAGCTTAATGTTACACCTTTAGACCCTGAGGAGGTGGGAGGATGGCTCCAACGAGCCATGTGTTTATTTGGGAATGCCAACGCTGCCCTGGCAGTGCTCACTAAATTGGATCCACAATTCACCTTGGGCCTTCTCTTCAGAGATCAATTTGTGAAAGAAATGAGGGCTTAACTTATCTATCTATCTATATATATATATGAATGGGTTTCAAAATCCTACCCCCTCCCATGTTTTTACATGGCCGGAAAACTCTGGTCTGTCAGCCATGTGGAGGTTTTCAACAGCTTCCGTTCGGGAGCCCTCTGGCTTTCTCCCAATCCAGAGCCAGACCATTGGGTTACCGAAGCCGAGAATTTGGCAGACAAACCACAGGTAAACCTATGTTGTATCATTCATCACTCTACAGTGAGGGTCAGGGGGGCACTTCAGTCTCTCCCACCCCCCCATCGTTGGAGGGATGTTAGATTCTTTCTAGTTTTACGCACTGTACAAGGCTTCACTACAGATTTATACAGACATTCCAGTTCAGACACATCCTCCAAAACCACGGCATGGTGCAACAGGAGGTTTCCGACCTTCACCGGGGCGAGAGCAGACGGACCCATTTGATGTAGGTTATACCAGCAATCTATTCGTGGTTGTAAAAAAACTGGGTCCTCCTCCCTGTCAATCTGTGCAGTCTCAATCAATCATTTGTCACTTCCAAACAAAATAGCTTCACATGCTCAGGGATATGTTGCGCAAGAGAAGTTGGATGGTCAAGTCAGACCTGAAAGATTCCTGTCAGCTCCCGTTCATGTGGTCTTTCTCAGGTTCCTTTGGGAGTACAATTTGTGGAGATTCACATGCCTACCATTTGGTCCATCTTCCACCCCTGGTGTGTAAAAGATTCTATGTCCTGTGATATCATACTCCCGGAGTGCAAGTATGCCAATTTATCTGGACAACATCCTGATCATGCCCCAGTCTCGACCCATCCTCCTACAACATCAACTGGATCGAACGGCTGCATTGGCATGGTTTTCTGATCAATTCAGACAAATATGTCCTACATCCAGCTGATCAGATGGAGTTCCTGGGTCTGGTAGTGGAGTCAAGGACTCTGAACCTCCCGCACTCCGAAGTTCGTTCTATCCAGAAGGGGGTCAGGATGCTGCTCCGGCATCAGATGATGTCCCTTCGACAATTGAAATGATGAGGGCTGCCAATTCAACCAGCTCTTCTCTTATTACAGAGCCCTCCAAATGATTGAATGCCTTGAAGTTTTCTCCAAGCGGGAAGGTCATGTTCGACCACTGTACACCATACGGACAGGGCCCTGCTGAATCTCCTGTGGTGGGACTCGGAGTTGCGTTCTGGAATGGAAACAGTTTGATTCCTGCACCTCACACAGGTCTCATAGTCTGACGAGAGTTGCTCCGGCTGGGGGGCCCGATGCAGAGAAGTGGAAACAGGAGGCAGATGTTCTCTTCAGGAAACGGATGTGCATATCATTGTTTTGGAGACGATAGTGGTTCTCTTCGCTCTGAAGTGGTTTACCAAACATCTCACTCTTCAAGCACTGCTGCGGATTCATCCGGACAATTTTGTTTCCAGTTTGGCTCAACTGACGGCCATGGCGAAGCAGATCTGGGGATTCCGTTTTCAACACGACCTGTTAATTTATTCCTGGGCTTTCCAACGACATCACAGACTGGAATTCGAGACACCTGTTGGATGCAGCAGACTCGAGTCTTCCCTTATCAGTCTTCAATGTTATTTTGACTGCAGGGGTCCCCTTCATGTGAATCGCTTTGCTTCCCCGCTGAATGCAAAGCTTCCTTGGTTCTTCAGCTGGCGTCCAGATCCAGATGGATTGGCAACGGATCCCTTTCTTCAAGATTGGACGCGAGCATGACACTATGCGCTACCTCAGTTTGTCCTGATTCCGAAGGTCATCATGATGGCCTGGACCCAGGGCGTCACTGGGGTGTTGGTGACCCCCTTTTGATCTGGACGTCGTTCTATGTGACTATCATTTTATGTTTATTACAATCCTAGCCGGATAATAACATGCTGTCACTGCGTCAACTGTCGGCAAAACTCTTAATATTTTGTTTAGTTTCTTGCAAACGAGTTGGTGACGTTAGAGCTTTGGATCATGGAGTGGGCTTCTTTGCGTCACATGGGGTCTGTTTTGACATCACTAGGAGGGACCAAGACATCCATTTCTTCGGCTTTAGGGCGATTCCAGAAAGTCCTTTGTTATGCCCACTTCGATGTCTCCAATCTTATGAGTTGCGTACCTCTTTACGTCGGGACCAGGTTCATCCATTGTTTATCATTTCGGTCTCCTTATTCGCCCGTCTCTTCTCCTACCTTGGCAAGATGAATCTGTTAGATTCTTACCATGGTTGGTGTGGATGTCTCAGTTTTCGGTGCTCATTCGGTTAGGAGAGCTATTGCCTCAGGCGGTTTTGTCAGGTTGTAGGCTGGAGTATCTGATTAAATCAACGGATTGGTCACGGGGTCAACGTTTAACATTTTACTTCATACACGCTTCTCATTGTGTTTTCCATGGACTTGCAATATGAAGCCTTCGTTTGCCTTCTATAAAATTACAAAATTTTCCCATTTCATGACGGAAAGTTTGAATTTTATTTAGGACAACGGAGGTGAATATTCCCTCCTTCTGGTTACCTCACCCTTCTTTGTATTTTTACTTTGGGTATTATGTAATATATGTTTTATTGTGGGTTGTCTCATTTGCCCTTGTTTTGTATTTCATGTATATTGTGCCAATGAACTTGATTGTTTGGAGGCTTATTGTTTTTCGTTGCTTTTTTCTGGTCAGTTCTGGCAGTCCGTTACAACGCATGCTAGATCTAGTTATTATTTTCTGGCTCATATTTTATCATTTTTTTAACGTTGGATCATTTTGCTGTTGTTTCATCATATGACACTCGGTTTCCAATCTGTTACTTAGGATTTCCATGCGTGTGTGTGTTTTATTTCAGGTTCCTGGGTTACTTGATCTATTTGGAGGTGTCTTCCTTCGCGTTGTTGGATCTGTTTTATCCGTTTTGTTCGCCTTGCTATCAAGAAAGCGAAAGAACTGCTGTAGGGGAGGACTTATAATGGGAAGTATGGACTGTTCAGGGAAGGGTGAGAGTTACCCCCTGCATTGGGGTTTAACCCTTCGGTTGATTTCTTTTGAATCTCTGCATTAGTGGTCTGCTGCTATTTAATAAAGTAAGAAAGAGACTGCAATATTTGCCTCCATTGTCCCTGGGGAAAATCTAGGAAGCAAAAAAAATAAATCTAAATGCAGTAAACACGCTGTCCAAATATCATTGCTTAAAGTGCACTTGTATTGGCACCTGTTCCAGAGATGTCGCTTGGCGGCATGCCACTGGAAGTGTGTGACAGCAAAACATTGATGGAGAATTTTGAGTAATTCCGTAATGTAGAAGTGTTAATAAAAGAAAAATGCAAACATTTACAGTGAATAGTTGCCCTTCAAGCAAGTCCAAGTTCTGTTGGGCATAATTTTTTTTTTACTGCAGTGGAAGGAGTGGTAAAATTTGTAAAAACAGGAAATTTAGAGAGCAATGTTTTTAAAAGCACCACGCAGGTAAATTCTCTGGGTACATCCAAAGTAGCAGGTCTGCAAGACAAACATGCTTTGGCTTTAGTTCAACTTCAACTGTATGTAGATTTTCAAGTAATGTTTTTCCTACTATTTCCCATTAATGTTGTGGGTTAACAGGCTCGCACTGAAAAATTACATAAAAAGATGGGGATAATCTGTGATTACGTTAAAAAATCATCTTACTTCGTCAAAGACCAATTGAGTTACATCTCCACACCGTATGGTGCCGTCATAACTTAGAGAAACCAGGTGAGCTGAATTGGATGGGGAGAAGTGCATGCAGCCAACAGTCTGGGAATGAACAGGGAATGCGTAAACCCCACCATCGGGTGACTGGTGATCCTACACAGGAGAGAGGATTAGAATCTGATTATAGAACACACAAACAAGAATGCATAGCATTTACAAACACAAGACACATGATGCAAGGGATAGGTTGATGGGCTTGTTTTTGTATAGAATTGATGGGAAAAGTACTTTTATGATAAAACGACGTTCAAACCGAATTGTTTTACTCTATAGTAAAGTATCAAACGTAATCTAATCCAGACTAATAAAAAAAGAGAAAGAAAAAAAAAAATATGTGAAAAAAGGTAAAAATTAAGACAAATTCCTGTCCTGGAAATCTTGCAATCTATTTCATTACAGCCCAATAGTGATCATCACTGACCATTAAAGTCCAGACAGAATACCATGGTGTGGTCCTTAAAATAAAACAAAGCTAGGAACTGAAAAAAAGAATGCATCTGAACATTCTCTGTATGATCACAATACAAAGCCAAACTAAATTTGGATAAAAAAAGGAAAAGTAAGGTATCTCTTCCCTGTAGCAGATAAAAAATAAAATAAAAAAACATTTGACCTTTATAGAGAAATAACATTGTAAACGGACAGCATGTTTGAGTAATCTACAAATGAGGGTCTTAACTTGGTATCTGGCACCTATGAGTCATCTCTGTCTGCAGCTGAGCAGGACAAAAGCAAATTAAATCTGCACAAGGTACTAAAATGGTTTTAAATGAGCTAGGAATGTGTCCAACAGACCTTCCCCAGCTGACAAAAAAAGAGGCATGAGCCTGAAGTTGTAATCTTAGCAACTCCCTTTTAGCCAGTAGATGGCGACATCTGCCTGCTCAATAGGTTATTACAATAATAGATACACAGGGAACATCATTTTAATTATGCAGTAAGAAATATTGGATACGTGTTTTTCATTAAAAATCCCTTTGTAATGAAGGGGACAAGGCATTAATAGATTACATATCAAAGTAGGTAAAAGAAGTTGCATAAAATGGCATATTCTTGTACCAACATGACAAGTCAATTTGCGATCGGTAATCTCATTTTGACCTGAATGGTTTAAGAAAGTATGTGGGTAATCTTCACATGACACAGTGGTTAAAACACTTAAATCTGCTTTCTGGTCATCACACAGCCAGGTTGTTACAGGAGCAGATCCCACAGCAGGCATAAGACCAACTCTCACATCGATGGGCTTTGTGCTGACCAGGAAATGAGTTAATGTGGTTTTATCCCCGCTGCACTGGTTAAAACACATGTTTATGGGCCATTATGACCAAAACGACTATATATATAAAAAACAGTCCAATTTTCTCAGCACTCACGCTTTGAAACTCACTTTTGGGCGGTGCCAGAAGATCCTCAGACATATGTTATATTAACCAGATAAGGAGCACTCACGGACTTAGAAAAAATAAAATGCTTACTTTATTGGGAAGTTATTAAAAAAAAAAAATCAAAAAAAAAAAAAAAATCGACGTTTCGGCTCAAACAAGAGCCTTCATCAGGAATAAAATATAATAACAACAACCTGTATATTTATACCTTTAAAGAGGGTATTACTCACCAACCATATGTCGCCATGTCTCTGACTGTGTTAACTCAAAACCCGGAAGTAACACGTCAATTGCCGGCTTTGCGCGCGCTAAAGATCGTAATCTCGTTTGCTTACTGCATTGTGGTATGTTGCCATGGCAGCCAGGCTTGTCGTAAAAGGCAGCCGTGCGGCGGAGGACTCGAATACTACAGGGGATATATATACACACCATCTACCTCCATGTTCAATGCTGGCACAATGAGAAACCATAGCAAACTGTATTTTTCCCTAGTCATAGCAGCAGCGCAGTATTAACAGAATAGAAATAACAACTTTAGAAAACATATTGGTTTCCAGCCAAGTAAAACGAAATTGAGGACTGATCTAGTACCGAGGAAATCTAATAAAGTATATATAAATGTAACTGATACAAAGTATGCAGCCAGTGGAAAGGAAATCCTCACCAGATCCCACAGTCCAACTTGCCCCTGCAAGTCACCAGCTGCGATGAGAGTCCTGCTTTCAGATGGATGTACAGCCACTGATAAGACACGGTGACGAACAACCTTTCTCACATAATTCTCCTTCAGATCCATTTCTCGTAAACGCCAAACATATCTGAAGGGAAATGAAAAGGGAAGACAAACTCAAACGTGTTTCTTTTTTGTCTTTCTAGTAAGTGCAGCAATTTGCGAAAGACAGCTGCAATCCTCATCCTGTTCTCAGAATATATCCCAGCATCAGATTTCCAAGATTCTTTTCCCAATCCAAGATGGTAGAACTTCCTTTTTGTTATAGTTCACTTTTCGACAGTATAAAACCACTACAACTCCCAGAAGCAATCACTTCGCACATAACTATGCTGTGCAGGGATTTAAGAGAACAATTCTGAACAAATAGGTCCCCTGTTTGGAGCTTTGGGAAGGGAGGAGTTCTTACTGACTTTTCGCCATTACAACTTTTACATAAATTCACTCTATGCACAGAATGAACAAAACCAATATATTTAAACAAATCCAATATAAGGGGTTTGTCAGATGGAATGAGGGGTCCCAATAGCGCTGAAACGAGCAAAATGACAGAACGCTCTATTCCCCAATGAGGATCTGCCAGTAAGAAAATAAAACATGAGCCGTAAACTTCGTAGCTCAACTTGAAATATACTGCAGCTGCCATCAGTTACCTGCTGTATGTACATCCTGGCGGCAGGGCCTGGAGTCCATACGGCTGCACAGAGACGAAAGAGAACCCCACGAGATCACGTCTACACAATTTTGCAAGGCCAGGTGAAGGACACTGGAAACCATTTGTTCACAGTGTCCCTCTGCAAGCCAGGAGAGGCAGTGAATCATGCGGTCCTGTCCACCATGGGACCATAGGCATTTAGGTTTTCTTCCCAGTATTTGAAAATGCTAAATTACTTAATACCAGGTTTTGTAAATACATAGATTTTTAAATACTGGTACAAGGCATAAATATGCGTCATTTTACAGAAGGCATCCACAGCAGCCGAGGAGCATGTGATGTTTGTGTCTTGTCTGGCATAAGACGTGAGCCGTTAAGTATAACTGCCGCTGTCCTTAACCACAGAGGCTCACTTGTTATCCATAACGGCTTGGTCGCAATAGGGCCCCAGCCGCAGAACATGATGTTTAATTGTCTCCAGTTGGGAAAAATGCAAAAATATATTTTATCGTATTCCTACCGGTTAACGTCTCCAGATTTGCAGGTCATCGAAGTGGAAGCCACCTCCTGCTCAGGTAAACACAAATATATTATTTTCACAAGGATTCCTGCTACACATGACCAAAGTAAGTTCTATCTTTTGATGGAAGATGACTCTATAGACTCACAATCACAAATCAATGCAGAAAATGAACACTCAAACATATAAAAGGCAGCACAAGCAGCAAGGACAGGTTTGTGAGCATCTAGGCACATATTAGCCTTACCTGGCTGATGGATCCCCATGTCTTCAGGAAGCTTTCAAATGTAGCATGGTCATCTTTATTATTGACTGGAATCATCTCCAGTGGACCTGGAGGCTTCATTGGCTGAATAAATGAAATATAAAATATTAAAAGTATAATATACGATATATCTATCTCGATTACACATAAATACACAGGGTTATTTACACATTACCATAGCTTACTGTTATTGCAAGGATGGTGAACAGGGCCGGTGCAAGAATTTCTGCCACCCTAGGCAAAAAATTACCTTAAATAGTCTCTCGGTTCCCTTAATACATCTCATACTCTTGTAGAGTCTAGAACAGGGTTTCCCAAACCTGTCCTTGGGACCCTCAACCAGGCCAGATTTTGCAGGTCACCTTGAGGAAATCCAGACTGAATCCTGCAATCACTGAGCAGCAAATCATATCACCTGTGCTGTGCTTCAGATATCTGGCAAACCTAACAAGGCGGAGGGTCTTGAGGACAGGTTTGGGAAACACTGGTCTAGAAGCTAAAAAGGTATGCTAAACGCACATACAGGGTCAATGCTTCCCCGAGGGATTCCTCCTCTTCACCCACAAATTGGGTGCACTCTGGACCTGTAGTCGTGTGTGTGTATATATATATATCCGATGCGTTTCGTATCAAGGATTATACTTGATAAAGTCATTAGAGACGAAACGCATCGGATCTAGGACTTATTTTATTGTAAATTGATTTTATTTGTTTTTAATAAATTGTTTATGGATACCAAGTTTGGTAAAGTGTGCTGGCTTGCCTGGTAGATTCATACCACAGAGAGGAAACCACCAAGTGTGGATCATCATCTTCCTGCTGGAGAAAATATACCAATACAATATCGAGCCAGAAAAATTCAAACACAAAGATCAGTTTTAATGCAGTGATTGCAGATATATATATATACACACACACACACACACACACACACACACACAACTACAGGTCCAGAATGTACCCAAACTATAGTATTTTCATTATTCGTGTAGGGTCTAGACCTGAAGACAGCAACCTTGCTTGCTGTAAGTCAGTGGTGCGTGCTTGCAGGTAGAGGGCGCTTGCAGTTTTAGAGCTCTATCAGCTGTCCTTGGCTAATGGCACAAGAGGGCTGCTGCAAGCTCCGCGTCAGTGCAAAACAGACTTAATCATTGCTATAGTGCCTAGCAGTGCTTTTTTTTCCTGGAAAAATAGGTGGGGGTACTCTCACGTCTGGGGAAAAACGGATTATGACTATTTTCGTGTCCTAATAAATAATAGTTGTAGCTCACTTAAAGGAAGACACTATAAAAGGGAACCATATTTTTTAATACTGCGTTCCTTTAAATGAGCTACAACTATTGTTGTAACCCTATGGGGGTTATCCACAAAGTGCCTCTGTTGCAAGAAAAGCCTGTATTGCAGTGAAGTTAGCAGTGGTTTGTTTTTTTTGCAACGCTGGCACTGAGTGGATAATCCCCTAGAATTTGTGAGCACCACAGAAATGAAACTCACAGTAATGCGCAGTGTGTATGAGCTCCACAGAAATACATTTTTCTGTCTTCGTTCTGAGGCCTGCCTGTCACCGAGTCCCTGCAGAGCAATGCAGCCAGGACTTGCATTTCCACCTTCTCACCTTCCAGGGTTCACCTCACACTGTCTGGAACTGCTGGGGAGGTTGGGCGGCAGTGTAGAGGTGTTTTGGCATGCCCTCCTCTTGACATCAGAGGGCGCCAGGCACCAGCAAGGAGGAAGGGACCAGAAGGAGAGAGAGAGCACAGGCTTCCGTGTCGGGCACCGCAGGGGAGTCTGCTCTCTGACCTGGCAGACACAATGCAGCTCGCTGGGCACCGGCTGCATCTTAGAAGAGCAGCAGGGACACAGCACCAGGCAGATAGTTTAAAAATTTGGATCCCTGTCAAGGCAAGTGACCAAGGATTCAAATTTTGTTTTTTGCACCCCCTCCTGGTCTTGCACTCTTAGGCGGCCACCTGTACCGCCTTACAGTACCAGGTCCTCTGATCACACCGCTTTCCTGACAACCCACAGCTCTGGCAGATGTGTGTAAATATCCTGCACCCCCCCCTCCCCATGCTGTTCAAAGTTTCAGCGGCTGCAGAGAGGGGGGGGGGGGTTGTGCAGCATGTTTACACACATCTGCCAGAGCTGGGACACAGAAGAAACAGAGGGGAGATTTTATTTAACCAACCCTCCCTTGTCACTTACTGGGAGAAGAGGGTGGTTATCAGTCCCTACATACACTCCTGACAATCTGAAGTGTTCAGGAGCAATATGAGATGCCGAGCGCTTCTGATTCTCTGCCTGCCACTGCAGGAGGAAGGAGGAGCATCATGCTCTCTCCTGTTAGTTCGGGCTGGTGGTGAGGTGCCGGTAATGGATGCACCAGCCCTGATGGTGAACCTGCACATTTCCCGAAAGGGAAATTCAAACAGTGGCAAAAGATTAGTCAAAAGAAGCTTCTGCTGTTTAATCTCTTCTCAGGGTTAGTGACATTTATCACTATTGTTTGCAACAACAGTAAACTATAGCAATTTGAGAATAAAACCCTATAAAAGGGGTTATTCAGTAAGCCACACAGTTGCCTCAGAATTTCTCCGCATGGTGCAATTTCGTGGCAGTTAGTCTATTCAGAAAGCTGTCAATTTGCCAAATACTAATGAATTGAAAGCGAAAAACGGTGCAGTTCAGTGACAGAGAAGTAATGGTTAATCTATTCAAAAGAATGACGAACTGCACCAAAGGGTCATTGAAATGACTATTGTCGATGGATTTAAACAGGCAAATCCCATAAGCTTCAATAGTTTATTCTTTTCATTTTCAGCAAACTGTATATTTTTCGTAACCCTTTTATGTATTTTTTATATATTTTTTTTATTCTATAAACAGACCTTTTTATTATTTAGACACATTTCAATGCATTTTTATTGGTTTAACCCCTTAGTGACCGGGCGGTTTTACACAAATCCGTCTTTTAGTGACCGCTGCTGTTTTTACGTTTCTGCGCTGTTAGTGTTTAGGTCAAATTTTCCTCTTACTCGTTTATTCAACCCACACATATTATACACCCTTTTTCCCGCCATTAAATGGACTTTCTAGAAATACCATTATTTCCATCATATCGAATAATTTACTATAAAAAAAATATGATGAAAAAAAATGGTAAAAACACACTTTTTCGTAATTTAATCCCCAAAATCTACAACCACCCAAAAAGACCCTGGCTAAATAGATTCAAAATTTTGTCCCGAGACTAGAAATACCCAATATTTACATGCGTTTGCTTTTTAACCCCTTCACTGCTGAGACAGTTCACCTATGTGCGCTGCGCTCATTCTGATCATTTTGTGCTAATTATTTTTAGATGACAGCCTAGGTCCTATTTAATTAAACTCCCCCCAGACAAAAAAAACTTTGTAAAAAAAACATTTTTTTATTTAATTTAATTTTTTTATTATTTCTTTTTAATTTTATTTATTTTTAAAACCAAACCTGGTCATGTTTGGTATCATTGGAAAGGCCATAATCAGGATCGGGATCCCCTTATCTCTACATGGCAGCTAGATGGTTAACTGGCCCACTGACATCCTCACACATATGGTGAGATGGTCAGTGGGTGGGGGACTTGGAGACTTGGCTGACATCCAAGATGTCAGCCCCCCTCCAGGTTCGAATCGCGTTTTGGCACCAATTGGTGCCGAAACGTGATCCGGCGGCGAAACTGTTAATAATGCTATACACCGCTGAAAAGGGGAGACTCTCCCCTTTTCAGCGGTGCAAACTGCATCTCCCTAGCTTCAATGGTTGGGGAGATAGAGGGCCCTGAAGGAGCCCCCCCTCCATTGAATTGCATGGGGACGCCTGCTGATGACGTCACCACGCAGCGTGGTGACGTCATCAGCCTCGCCTGCCCATGTAAATCACATGGGCAGGCTTCCTCCCTGCCAGATCACGGAGGGATCCAGCGAGGGAGGGGAGTATCGGGTGGGAGGGGGATTAGGCGCCGCTGACGTACCCTGTACGTCCGCGGGTCTAAGGGAGACCTGTGGACAGGACGTACAGGGTACGTCAGGGGTCCTTAAGGGGTTAAACACCTATTCGAAGAATAGCAGAGTCCTCTTTGTTGTTAATTTTTCTCTTCAGTTCTGCAGCTCCATTCATTTCGGAGACCCTGTGGAGAATAGTGAATTCACTGTAGGGTCGGCGAAATTTAATTGCCCTGACCCAGAAAGCAGTGAAATTTCGAATGCTTTCTGAATAACCCCTATATAGTGTATTTTTTCCTAGAAGGCACATAGAGTAACCTAAAATTAAATTAGAACTTTATATAGGTTTGCCTAAAGTAGAAGAACTGCAGAGTTACGGTAGGATTGCAGCTGGATATAAAACAACCAGACCCTAATGAACTGCAACATAGCTTGAATGAGCTGAGAAATGACTCCATATTTATGCTTATACAAGTAGTGCCTTGTTGCTTTGCACAGTTCCGTTGTACAGCATCACTCACATTTGTCTCCACTGATGGCTCTGGAGGTGTTGGTATACAGGGAAGCGGGACGCCTGATACATCAATTCGCTGCAGTCTCATAGAGCGTCGTATGGAGGTTTCCCCCACTGGTTTGACGATTTTCTGCCTGATGGAAAAGCAGACTCATGTACTTTATTTCCGATTAGCCACGAATCTAGATTACTATGAAAGTTAAAATGTTGGCAACAGATTAAGACTGTCCGTCCACTGGGTCCGTATTTGTGTGATCGTCATTTGTCGTCTGACCAATCACACAACATGTAGGAGATTCAGCCCTCGTCTACTGCCTCTGACTTCCATCAGACGACTTTGTGTGACTACAACAGACTAGCGATCTTTCCCATTTGAATGGGATTTGTCAGACGAAGTTGGGACGATCTGGTACAATTAACATGAAGAAAAAAAAAAGGATGTATTGTACAGTTAAACTGCTGTTCGATGGCAGGGAAATTGGCCCGTAGAGCTGTGATTCAGTTCAACAGGTGAATCCCATATGATTCATTGTAAAAAGAATATTTTCATTCAACGTTTTATGCTTTTCATTTGCAGCAAAAAGCCTTTTTAGTTGTTTTGGGAAATTTTTGATTTAGATTCTATCAAAAAGCCATTTTCTGTCGCCGCAGAATTAAGAGAAAAAACCCCCACTGCCAAACGCTATTGAAGACTCTGGCTGTTGTCCCTGGTGCTGAAAGGGCTTATTAAAGCCTTTTCAGCACCAGGGACAGAAGCCAGAGTTCTTGACGGCATTTGGCGGTGGGTTTTTTCTTCAGTTCGGTGGTTTTGCCGGTCGATCGATCTGGGTTGTCCATAATCGCTTGCAGCAGACGACCCAGATCGTTCAAAAAAGTTGTCCGCAGTCGGAAAGGCCAAGTTATTCGTCCGACTTTTGAACGTGGATGGCCAGCCTGAACCTTTAATGAAAGGTCTTATTTTACTTCATAACAGAGTGTCAATCATGAGCTCTATTTGATTTTTAAAAAGCAACTATTCTATGCCATCTCTGAGGAAGGTTAGTCCTTGCATGCAGAACACTCTGCAAAGAAGGATCAAACTTTAAATCTTACATTTCTTTTGCGCAAGTTCTCCATCTTCAGTTCATCTTTACTTCTACCCACCCATAAAAATATCATTTGAGGTTTTCAGAATTGCTCACAACAGTTGACAAAAAATGCCAATATAAATACATTTACCAGCATAAGCTGAAAATATGACTGTGCCGAAAATGATCAAGGCAGAGGATTTCTTAGCAGCAGATATTTTGCTCTAAAAGCCGATACATTCATTAAGCGAGTTTGATTCTTCTAGGTGATCACTGGCTAGAGTTGAAAAATCAGTCAAGAGTATAAAAATAACTGCTTAACAAACTCCAAATGTGAGCTGTCAGCTCGACGGAAACGGATTCCTAAATAATCCAGTCTTTGTGTCCTTTTTCATTTACATGCAGTGCAACAGATACAACCTTCAAAGTTACCTTTTGATTCCCCGACTCTTATTTTGGTTCTTTGTGGATGACCGAAGAACAGAAGCAGTCTAAAAAGATAAATCTGTAAATTAAATTGCCTATTTAATTGAAGTCCCTGTCCTGACAGCAGAAACAGAAAGTAAAAAAGAAGAGATAGATATATATATATATCTATCTCATACAGCGTAGGCGCCTATTATTAGAACAGGCTATTATATTATGGTACTTGTTAAATAATTTGATTATAACTAATAAATAGTGAGATGCTGCCCAAAGGAGTAAGGACAGTATACAGAAAAAAACAACCAAAATCTGCACCAACCAAGAATGAAATTAATAATAGAACCTTTGTAGCGCATCAAAATAAGCTTTAGGATAGACTTCAACAAAGAAGTATATCAATCATAAAGTGCTTCAGTTTTAAAAGTGACAAATAGTCAGTGTGCACATAAGCAAAAGTGCAATGTGCCATAAAACACAGTAAAGTGCAACAATACATAAGGTGCAACAATACATAAAGTTCCAGCAGTGCGATGGGTATAAAAGAGTCTATACAGTGCAACAGTGTCCAAATGTGCAAAAATGTGCAAATTCAGTGCTATAGTCCAATATAATGGTATAAAATACCAGTGGAAAAAATTTAAAAATTGACTTAATTTTCTTTACACTCAAACGATGCACAAATGTAGTCCTCCTTTCTTGATCTGTATATCTCTTGCCGTCTCTCAATAATGGAGAGGGTTGCCAGAAGGGAGAAAAAAGCAAGATAAAAAAAAGGACAAAAGAAGATTCGAGGAAAGAAAAAAACAAAGAGATGATCGTGCAGAAAATTCCAAATGAATGTGGCAGATGAAATACTCGTGGGAATATGGAAACTCACATTTCTAAGATACAGAAAAAATGGTGTCGCGCCCATACTCACCGGAGCGGCAGCAACTGCCAGGAGTAACAGCCCAGTCAATGTATAAAACATAACAAGGATAAAGAGTGTCATCTGCGCTCGTTTCTATGTGTTCCATGTACAACAAAAATGAGGTTTTTGTTTGTTTCAATGGCCATTGCAACGTAAGCCCACTCGCCACTTCAAGGCACCTCTTTAAAGTGGGTAGCTAACAATTGTAACCAAAAGGCCGCTCTACTGAGCAGCTCCAAGCCCCTCCAGCTGCTTTTCAGCCAAGGAGAGGCAAAGATGGTGGCTTTTATTTATACACGCACCAAACACTTCCCATTTGGGATCAAAAACAAAAACATGGAAAGAGGAACAGCTGCAGAACGACGGACTGGTGTTACAAGCATGATATACATAGATGCCTCTCCTTGGCTGAAAAGCAGCTGGAGGGGCTTGGAGCTGCTCAGTAGAGCGGCCTTTTGGTTACAATTGTTAGGTACCCACTTTAAAGAGGTGCCTTGAAGTGGCGAGTGGGCTTACGTTGCAATGGCCATTGAAACAAACAAAAACCTAATTTTTGTTGTACATGGAACACATAGAAACGAGCGCAGATGACACTCTTTTTCCTTGTTATGTTTTTCACATTTATAAGAGCCCAAAAAATCCCTGGCTCTAGGTTTGGGAGCTTCCAGCCATATAGAGGGTGGCGTGTCCCTTCTTAGATCTTCAACTCTGGTTGCGATGATTATAATGGAATAATAGACAGCGCTCCCATAGTATATTACCGTATTATAATAAAGAGAGGTGATAATGTATTAAACTCACCGGATATGGAGCCTCTTCCACACAGGCTCACTCAATGCAGCGTCGGGTACACTATGGTGGATACCCAGAACCTCTTCCCAACCGTCTGAGGGCCAGATATCAGGAGCTTCAAAGTAATGTCAAATAGATATCCAAGGGAGAGTAGTCGATGGAATATAGACCACATAAAATTATTATATATTAAAAAATGGACAGATGCGTTACCGAGACGTGTTTCGGCATTAACAGCCTTCCTCAGGTCGGTATGTTATGTGCACTATTGTCCAAAAAGTCTCCAACAGGAGCAAAAGTAAAAAAGTCCTCTTTTATAGTCCTTTCATAGGATTTCCCGGGCCACATGAATGGCGTAAGACTTCCTACATCCGGTTGTGTGACCTCCGTAATTTCCGGTCCGGTTCATTACCCAGAGATGCCTTGCGGTAATCCCGACGGGGGTCAACAAAACATGTCCAGCTGCCGATCAGGAAGAGGAAGTAAATAAAAACCACTGCTGATCGAATAAATAACAAACAAAAATAAATGCAGACCGGGAAAGGATGTCCATCTGTATATACATCGCAAGTCCACAAAGGGACACACTGTCCCAAAATAACACAGTAACTCTGTTCCCGATGTCTAAAACATATAGGGAAAAAAAACGGAAACATACTCACAGAACACATTCTATAAAAACACATTATCATAAGCATCAATAAAAATCTATATGTACCGCATGCAAAGAAAATGCATATACCCATAGGAATTAATGATAGATATAGGATTAATATTAAAAATTATGGTTAATCTAAAAATGGAAATATTTATATAGTTAATCTAAAATTGAAGGAAAATCTGCATATGGTGTACTGCTCCAGAAGAGGTATAACCATTTTGGTATAAGAGCGGGATTCCATCAATGCGGTAATTGCTTGAATTGCAGAAATACTAGAGGGAAGAAGAACACGATAACAGATAGAAAAAAGTGGTGAGACCATCAAATTGAGAGAAGTGAGGACTTGCTTTTCTAGAAACGTAGTATACGTTCTAACTTGTCCTTGTGGACTGAACTATGTGGGTCGTACCACAAGACATTTGAAGAAACGAATACAAGAACATATACGGAATATTCGGAATGGTTTCGAGAAGCATAGTGTGTCATTACATTTTAAACTTAAGCATAATCAGAATCCGGAAAGCCTTATTTTTAGAGCGGTCGAAAAATTTGAACCTTTTTGGAGAGGCGGCAGTCTGGAGAAGAGATTAGGTAAAGAAGAGATGAAATGGATCTATTTGATGAATTCACTACAACCATATGGACTGAACGCTGATTTTGAACTCTGCCATTTTCTTAATGAATAATGGTCTCTTTGCTGACACTCTACTTTCCTTATATACGTACATCTATAGCTTGTTTCCCCCCTCCTTCCCAGCTATATATGACCTTAGACGCAGTACAGATATAATTCCCCCCCTTCTATGATCTATATATATATATATATATATATATATATTTTTTAGATTATCTTCTACATATGGATCGTATTTAGTAGTTATATACCAATAATTTTAGATGTGATAGACTGTGGTTCACAAGCTCTCCCCCTCCATTATTTAGCACTTTAGATCCAGTGATTGGAGCAGTACACAGTATGCAGATCTTCCTTCAATTTTAGATTAACCATAATTTTTAATATTAATCCTATATCTATCATTAATTCCTATGGGTATATGCATTTTCTTTGCATGCGGTACATATAGATTTTTATTGATGCTTATGATAACATGTGTTTTTATAGAATGTGTTCTGTGAGTTTGTTTCCGTTTTTTTCCCTATGTTTTAGACATCGGGAACAGAGTTACGGTGTTATTTTGGGACAGTGTGTCCCTTTGTGGACTTGCGATGTATATACAGATGGACATCCATTCCCGGTCTTCATTTATTTTTGTTAGTTATTTATTCGATCAGCAGTGGTTTTTATTTACTTCCTCTTCCTGATCGGCAGCTGGACATGTTTTGTTGACCCCGTTGGGGGATTACCGCAAGGCATCTCTGGGTAATGAACCAGACCGGAAATTACGGAGGTCACACAACCGGATGTAGGAAGTCTTACGCTGTTCATGTGGCCCGGGCAATCCTATGAAAGGACTATGAAACAGGACTTTTTTACGTTTGCTCCTGTTTGGAGACTTTTTGGATAATAGTGCACATAACATACCGACTGAGGAAGGCTGTTCATGCCGAAACGCATCTCGGTAACGCATCTGTCCATTTTTTTTTTTTTCAATTTAAAGTTTTTTATTTAAAGCAAAAGGTCACAAATCGACCACCAGATATGGCCTCGCAGGGCCAGAAGGCAAACTCAGCTAGCAACATACGAAATGAGGGGGGGGGGGATGTCTCAGGAAACACATAGTACGTCTCAGCAGGGGGAGGGGATAAGGGAAAAATAAAATTTGGGGAAGGGGATCACAAGAGTCTGCAAATATATTCCAGCAAAAATAAAAATTCAGCTGTGTATGTCTCAGTGAGGGGGGGAATGGGGGGACAGCAAAAGTCTGCGGATACCGTGCAGTAAAAAGAAAAATCTGCTTTTATTCAGCAATCAGGGTAAACATAAAAAGAAACAAAAAGTCATCGGGAAATAAGCGAAGGGGGAGAAAATCGTTAGCAGGCCATGTAGGGGTGCCAAGGTCGGTAAACAGTATGTAACAGCGGATCGGCAGGAAGTTCCCTTCAGCCTGTGTCCAGCAGGAACGTGGGGTATAAAGCATCGCCATGCCTTCTTTCATCGCCTGCAGCGCCCGAAATATCCAGCGACCAGGTCCCCCCCCCTCCACCGCACCAGGTACAGCCCAGGGCCAAGGTAAGCACTTGGCCCTCAACAGCGCCCAAGCTCAGGGCCCCGAGCAGCACCCCCAGCACAGGCCTCACAGAGGGAGCCGCAACCTCCGGTACCATAATCACCATCTCAGCTAGGCCCCGACACGCAGGCATCTCAGCGACCTCACGCTCCTCCAGTGTCTTTGCTGGGAACGGGGGTCTGCGCACCGGATCAGGCATCCTCTCGATCTCACCGGCCTTAACCTCTGTAGGGACCTCCACGCGGACCATCAGCAAGTCTTCCATCGCCTCTCCTCCAGCAAAGGCCTCTGATCGCCCCACAGCACGTCCATCATTTGCCGCCACGCACCGCGCGTGAGCGGAGTCTCATCGTCCCCAGGCATCAACTCCACAAGAGCCTCGAGGCGCTCCAACATGGCTCCCAGGGTTCTGACGGGGGGGGGGGGGGGAAGTACCAGCTGCCCCTGGAAGGCTCCTTCTCTGCTATGGGGACCTCCGCAGCAATCAGTAGACGAGGGTCCTCCATCCTCTCCAACTGCCGCAGCTGTACACCCGGGTAAGGGGACGACTCCTGGAGCAGGCTGACGAAATGCTGGGGTATAGGCCTCAAGATGGCCGACTGCAGGGCTCACTCAGAGGCCTTAAACTCCTCCAAACTCCAGAGAGGGGGCCAAAACGAGCTCCGGAGTCCGCCACTCGATGGCCAGCTCAGCGGGGGTATTATCTTCAAATAATTCACGGGAAATCCGGGTAGAAACCCTCGATATCAGTGGGTTTCAGCGGAGCTCCTAGAAAGCACGTCTGCTTTCCCCATCTGTCCATTTTTTAATATATAATAAATAATTTTATATGGTCTGTATTCCATCGACTACTCTCCCTTGGATATTTATTTGACATTACTTGGAAGCTCCTGATATCTGGCCCTCAGACGGTTGGGAAGAGGTTCTGGGTATCCACCATAGTGTACCCGACGCTGCATTGAGTGAGCCTGTGTGGAAGAGGCTCCATATCCGGTGAATTTAATACATTATCACCTCTCTTTATTATAATACGGTAATATACTATGGGAGCGCTGTCTATTATTCCATTATAGTCATCGCAACCAGAGTTGAAGATCTAAGAAGGGACACGCCACCCTCTATATGGCTGGAAGCTCCTTAACCTAGAGCCAGAGATTTTATGGGCTCTTATAAATGTGAGTTTCCATATTCCCACGAGTAATTCATCTGCCATATTCATTTGGGATTTTCTGAACGATCATCTCTGGTTTTTTCTTTCCTCGTATCTTTTCTCCCTTCTGGCAACCCTCTCCATTATTGAGAGACGGCAAGAGATATACAGATCAAGAAAGGAGGACTACATTTGTGCATCGTTTGAGTATAAAGAAAATTAAGTAAATTTTTAATTTTTTTCCACTGGTATTTTATACCATTATATTGGACTATATCACTGAATTTGCACATTTGGACACTGTTGCACTGTATAGATTCTTTTATACCCATCGCACTGCTGGAACTTTATGTATTGTTGCACTTTACGGTGTTTTATGGCACATTGAATATTTGTCACTTTTAAAACTGAAGCACTTTAGGATTGATATACTTCTTTGTTGAAGTCTATCCTAAAGCTTATTTTGATGCGCTACAAAAAAAAAGGTTCTATTCTTAATTTCAGAAACAGAAAGTGCCAACGCAAGAGGTAGGCTAGACCTAAAACCTTATCACTTAGATATCCACCATGTATCAATGGTTATACATTAGCACTGGCAGATTTCAAATGGTATTTTAAGGCTAATACTTGATATTTATTCCTATCACCATTGATATCACTTGTAAAAGAGTCCATAGGGACTTATGTTAAGCTTACTGTAAGAATCAGGAGAATTGATAAAAACATGCAAGGGTGACATTTCTGACAAACGTGAACATATAATTTATGGCTCACCATAATAAAAGTTGTCCCCGGTGGCTGATTTTTTTTTTGTGCATTAATAAAAAGACCATTTTATGTTGAGTATGTAAAATACTGGAGAATAAGCTTCAAACAATGGCAACGCCATCATTTGGTAGTAGCACCATTTTAATAAAAAATTTTGCTAAATCAAACTAATCCTAGACTTTTTTTTTTTTATACACTAAACTACACTGCCTACGGAAAACAGTTAATCAAACGAGGATGCTGTTTTTGAAGCATCAATGCCATTGTTTGAAGCTATTCAATAATTTTATATCACTAGCAGGGGTATTCAGAGAGCGTGAAAAGCAGGAGAATGACAGGAGAATGACTGAAAAATTCTAGGTCAAAATAGCCGATTTGGAAAGTGAGATGAAAAATTCTCCCTTTCATCTCACTTTCCAAATCGGCTATTTTGACCTAGAATTTTTCATTCTCCAGTGATTCTCCTGCTTTTCACGCTCTCTAAATAACCCTGTAGATCTTTAATAGTCTTTTTTAACCCAGCAATTTTTTTTTCCAGTTGTAGTTAATAAAGTCAGCCAAAAGGTGGTGTTCGTACAATGGGATACCTGTATTTAGAGATCTATGCTGCTCACACATTAACCCAACCTAGGGCTCTTATTCATCGCGCAGAAGCGCACGCGCAGCGTTAAATGTTAACACACGAAAAATAACAGTGGTATTAAAATCCGAACACATTTTTCCGTCAAAAAATAACGCGCGTAAAAAAGACGCGCATTTACGCTGCGCACAGAAATCGGTGTGCGGACTGTTTTTTCACACGATTCAGCCAATCAGAATTAAGAACCACAATTGTCTCCCGTTAAGTTTTTGCGCCTGTCAAAATCAATCTGAGTATATATGCTGCAGCAATAATAAAAACACGCACAACTTCTCCATTTTATTGTTTGGGTATGCGTAGAATGTGTAACTATACTGTGCTTTATTTTTTTTTGGGCTGGTGTATGTGGGTTCGGCCAGGACGTTCAGATTTGCAGTTACCACCAGGTTTTAAAAGACGTTAAAATTATGCACGCAAACGTTGTCTGTTAAATTTCACGTGTAGATTGTAATACCATCCGCATACCAGCGCACAAAATGCATTTGCACTCACAATTTTAAGTATAAGACGCGCAATGTACATTACGCTCGCAAAGGGTTCGCGCAGGTTCACCCGCGGTAGACATTAATGCACATTTTTTGTGCGGACATACGACGTTCTGCGCAAAGGGCCCCCCCCTCACGTTAATGCGTTTTTGCGCACGCGTTAACGTTTGTGCGAAGTACTTAATAGAGCCCCTAGACTCTCAAAAAAAAAAAAAAAAAAGCTAGAAACATAAAAACATTGGAATACAAACCTCTAGAAGCTTCAGAGCGTTAAGAAATTTTGCATTTTCTTTGATGTTTCTTAACCTTTCACGTTCATATGGACAAAGATTTTTTAGTTTCTACAAGAAAAAGAAAGAAAACCCAATATATATATTTTTTTGCAGATTGATAAAATCATCAAGTTAGTGTCCCCTCCGGTTGTGTGATTGGGTACTTTTATTGTCCAGTGATAACAGGCTTTACCTTCATGTACACAAATTTTACATCCATCTAATAAACAAATTAAACTTGGCTAAGGCTAATGTCAGACGAACGCAGTGATCACGTTCGTGTTGCCGCACAGTAGAACGTCCGTTTTAGCATAGAATCATGATCAATATAGACCCACACACGAAGTACGTGCGGACCGAACTGCATACGCACAACGCACGTGGCAAACGGACGCAAGTTAGACAAGAACGTAAAACCGCTACCACTGATGCGCAGAGTGCGCCAAGCCCACGTAGCGTTCTGTGTGAGTGATGAGATGTCAGATGCAGCACATTTGCAACGTCCAGCACCTTGACGCACAAAATGGCTTTTCATATCCTTTTTTAATTTTTATATAAATTTAATATCCCATAATTCCCTTTTTTCTACGTCCGTCAACAAAAACGGACTGTGTGGTGTCTACAGTATCTTCCGTCAGTAGGTCTGTCCGTTATGCATGGATGCACAGTGCGCTCATCTGACATTAGCCTAAATATTTCCATTACATGGTCATCTGTGCCAGTGGGTTTATGGCCTTGTAAGACAGATAAACAAAGAAATACAATTTTGCATTAGCCTAGCATGGTAAATGGTTACATTGTAATCAGACTAAAGATTAAGGTAAATTTGAACATAAAGCAGAAGGTTAAAATGTAGGTTTTAAGTTCCACTGTCCGTTCTTTCCTCCTTCTGTTTCTGTCCCCATGCATCATTCTACAGGAGGTAACCGAAAGCCAGCAATGCATAGAAATGAGGACAAACCATGCACACAGCAAGCATGCAGCAGTTCAAGGGCTTCTCAGAGAAACATTACGAGCAGCAGAATGATAAGCAACCCCCGCAAAAAACTCAGGTGATCTAGGATGGTTTTTGGACCAGCGTGATCCAAAATCCAGCCTGGAGGCCGAAATGAAAACACTTTGAAGATCTGTCACAGTGGTAAGGGAGTAATGATAGGGGGGGGGGGGGTGACAGTGTCCAATCACCATAACAGATTCAGCTTATGTGAACGTGGAGCTGTAATGCCTTTAACTCGCTTCTTTTACACTAGTAGCCCCATAAAGCCTGAATTTAATATAATAAAGTAGGGTGGGTACACACTGTAAATTAAAAGGGAGATACGATTCATAATAAATGACAGGACTGACTGGATCAGAGGTCATCTCATCGCTCAGGTTCTCATTTTGGGAGGTTGTAGCGACTGGAGACTCTGGGGTCATACGAGTCAGCAACACAATGGGTTGATTTTTTGCTGGGCAGTTTTTTTTACGCGAGTTGTCTTCCTCTGGAAAGTCTGAGCCTCGTCTCCGTTTCGGTCTGCCATTTATCTTCTTAGGAGGGGATAAGGCATTGTGTGCATGGCCCAACTTCCCCGATCTGCTCCTAGACGTCCTCTGGCCCAAAGGTGTCGTTTCCTATGAACACAAACAATATCACCATACTAAATTAAAATGTTATGCTTAATTGTATATACACCTCACCTCATACAAACTACACCAACTGGATAAAAGTATTGGGACAGCTGACCATCACACCAACAGCGCGCCCTATTCCAAGGTGGGTTTTCACAGAGCAGTTGCAAACTTACCAGAGCCACTACAGTCTATGGAGCGGTTACGTTTAGACAAACCTTGGAATAAGGCCCAGGGACTATTAAGAAATGGCATTCAAAATACATAGACATTAACGCCGTAGGACGTACCATTACGTCCTGCATTAGGCGGGCTTTAACGCCGCAGGACGTAATGGTACGTCAGCGGCGTTTGCAGCACCCCCCCCCCTCGGCAGATACCTCCTCTGGCGGCTCCCTCGCTGATCTGAGTCCCATGGACAGCGATGTAGGGGGTTAACCCCGTAGTTGCCAGGTCGCGGCCTGGCACCAATTGGTGCAAGATCGTGGCCTTTTTCTGGTGGGGGCCGCCATCTTGGATGGCAGCCCCCACCTCTGGGTCCCCCCCGCGTCAACTGACTCATCACGCCATGCGTGATGTCAGTTAACCGGGGAACCCCCTAGCTGCAAAGGGATTTCCTAAGGAAATCCCATAGTGGAGATAAGGGGGTTCTTTGAACCCCTTTATCTCCTGATCGGTGGCAGCTAGGGGGTCATGTATGCTATTGTTGGAAAGGCCAGAGCACGGCCTTTTAAATGATATCAAACATGACCATGTTAAAAGTAAGAGTGTAAGAAATTAAAAAATAAAATTAAAAGAATAAAAAAAAATAAACTTCTTTTAATGCAGCACTATTGTTCACATTTCAATTATAATGTGAACAAGGATGCTCCACTAATGATTTTGTTTTGGGGGGGGGGGGGGGGGGGTTTAGCTAAAAATCACGCAATTTGTCCAAAAATAAAAAATAAAATAAAAAAGTTCCCCGTTCTAATCTTTTTAACAAGTCTACTAGGGGTCGACCGATTATCGGATCTGCCGATAATTATGGCCGATATTTGGGGTTTTTTAAATTATCGGTATCGGTGTTTTCAATCACCGATATTGCCGATGTTTATGTTCCCCTTGCTTATGGCACGCTCCCCGTCGCTCCCAGTCACTGTGAGGCGCATGCAGTGTTCCGTTTCCTTTGCCGAGCAGAAGCCGCCCAATGAGGAGCTGCCCTGCACACCACATGGTCCTTGCGTCATCATTTATCCCCTGCCGAGGAAACCATGCATTCGGATGTCTGGGAGAGAGGCAGAGAGCGAGGTAAAAGACCGAGCAGTGTGGCAGCTGCCCTGTAATACATCGCAGGCTGCTCAGCATGTAACGTGCTGCCTGAGTAAGCAAACTGCATATTGTAGCGTATTTAACATGCAGTGGATATTTTTTTAACTTTACTCGGGCCGTGCTGATGCTCTGTGCTCTTCAAGTTATTCAGCACTTCCTCCCGCTGCTCCCCCTCCTCCCTCAGCTCTTGTGACTCCCTAATTCACCGCTGCTCCCTCCTTACTGAGCTGTCAGTTCCCTCTGATCTGCTTATCCCCAGGTTCTGTCTAAGGTTTTTTTTTTTCCCTCTACAGAACATTAAATTTCCCCTCCCCCTGTGTTCCTCTGTAGGTCTGGTCATTAGCAAAGATAAGGGACCTCACAGCAAACCTGTGCTCAACCGGACATCAGGCAGGGGTTAACCCTACATGTGCTGCCCTGATATACCAGAGCCCTGAACCTGCAGGTGGAAGGAAAAAAAAAAAGGCCCACAGCTGTGTTATGCAGAGCCCCCTGTACACAAATCTATAAAGGATAGCAAGAGGGGGTTAAAATAAAAAAAAATCCACTAAAATAATGTAAATTTAATATTTGAATTTACATTATTTTAGTAGATTTTTTATTTTAACCCCCCCCCCCTCTTGCTATTCTTTATAGATTTGTGTACAGGGGGCTCTGCATACACAGCTGTGGGCCTTTTTTTTTTTTCACCTGCAGGTTCAGGGCTCTGTGGTTTAACACCTGCGCAGCCTGATGTCCATCTGAGCTGACCCCTTACTTTGCTAGTGACCAGACCAGTGTTCCGTCAAGAAGTGTAACAGCGTTGGAATGTGTAATGACTTAATGAGCATGATCGCACATGCGCGATCACATGCCTAACATTCCAACACTATGACCCCCCCCCCCAAAAAAAAACGGTGCCAGCTGGCTTGCAGGTGGTTATCCTGCTCCCTAACTAGTGTCAACTCTGTGGCCAAATCTCCAGCGCCTGCGGGTACAAGGGAAACTGGCACTGGTCAATGTGGGCACTGGGCTCCTGCTGCATGGTTTAATTTTCAAAACACAATGTGTACAGAATATCGGTAACCAATATCGGTTATCGGCCACAAAGGTGACCGATAATCGGTATCGGTGCCATAAAAATGATATCGGTCTATCCCTAAAGTCTACCTCATAGCATATGACCGCAAAGGCTTGGATAATAATTATTTTTTTTAAAAAAAAAACTTTACACACTGGATGATTGAAAATTCACACTTTACATTTTTTGTTATAGCATTTTAGCAGGGCATGACATATACATATAATAATGATATATTATTAATCTGCCGAAAAGAACGATATATAATATGTATGGGTGCTATAATAATATGCGACTTAAAAACAGTCAAAATGAGCTCAGCAAACTTCTACTTCCGAAACAGCGCCGAAGTTGTAAAATTACTCCCGTCCTTAAGGGGTTAATATGGAGTTGGCCCCTTCTTTGCTTCTAGAAGGTCTTAGACTCTTCTTAGAATACTTCCCGTGAGATTTTTGAATGGTTATATTGACATTTTTGCCCATTCTTCCATTAGAGCATTTGTGAGCACAGATGTTGGACGAGAAGGCCTGACTTGCAAACTCCATTCCAGTTCATCCCAAAAAGGAGTTCCATGGAGTCGAGGTCAGAGCTCTGTGCAGGCCAGTTAAGTTCTTCCGCAGTCCAGTGGGGGCGTGGTTTACACCGTGACATATGCCTGGCATTGTACTTGGTGATGTGAGGGTTTCATGCAGCTGCTCAGTCATTGAAACCCATTCCATGAAGCTCCTACCGTGGCAAAGGGTTTGTGCTGATATTAAAAGGACCACTACCACCAAAAAAATGAAATGTCCCTATTTTGTTTATTTTATGTTGCTGATATATGTACTTTCTGTATGTTTAGTTGAAAGATTTTACTCTTTATGTGTCACTGGGTGCATCCATTTTGTGTTGTAAACTGCCCCTCCCCCATATCTTTACCTCACTTGCTCCTCACTGTGTGGCTTTGGCCATATAATGGAGACTATGGGTCAATCACGGATTCAAATCATTGTACGGTGTGAGAGATGTATTCAAAGGACATCACTAGGGGTAGATTAGAAGGCTTTTAAGCTCCCCTGTCTTCTCATTCAGCTGCCAGCTCTTATCTCAGTTAGCCTAGAGAGCAATAGACCCCTGTCACCGTATCTAAAACATTTCCTCCTCCACCTCACTAACTGTGCAAACGTTTTACTGCTGTAGTTTAACAGATTTTGGTAAATGTTGCATCATGGGGAAAGTCTGCAAATTGGAAACAGGAGATAAAAACTTTAGATTTCCTTTTTACATGCAATTAATTGAAACAAAGAACAAAAAAAACAGCAGCATGTGTTCTATAAAGTGGTTTTATTTGTGATGCACAAGTAATCCAGTTCCATCTTATTTATGTGATCGTGGCCCTTTAATGTCAGTGGATGTTTGGAACCTTTCAGCTATGGAATCAGCAGAGCATTGGTGTCTTTTACGCAGTGTTTGCCTCAGCACTTAGTGACCCCGCTCTGTGACTTCACATGGTCTTTCGCTTCGTGGCCGAGTTGCTGCTGTTTTCATACACTTTCCAAAAACAACACTTACATTGACCATTGAATATCTAGCAGGGAGGAAATTTCATTAACTGACTTACTGCAACAGTGGCAGCATACTTTCACAGCACCAAGTGTCAATTCCGATATTTTTTTTGTTGTTGAGGAGACAAGGTCCCCCCCTCATTGAGCTGGCTGCATTCAGCGTTGTTTGTTCTCCCCGGTGCTGAAACCTATTTCAGCACCACGGACAGCGGGTTAATTCTCCCCTCCTCCCAGGACCCGCCAAGTTTTTCTCTCTCCTCCTGCAGCAATAGACAGGGGCAGTCTATGGTCCTGAAACTCAATTTCAGGACCAAAGAGGTTTTTATCTCCGAACAGCAGGGTTTTTCGTCCCCCCCCCCATTTGGCAGCCTGTCAATTGGCCAATCTGGGTCACAGACACTTCCAGTGGATGACCCTTATCGACCGATGGCGTTGTCTGTAGTTGGGTGACCAAGTTCTTCCCCTGAACAGAGTGCCAGTGGACAGGCAGCCTAAGAGGTGGGCCACAATAATTTTATCCATAGTGTAACTCATATTACAATAATAACGGTCAATCAGGAGACCCCAGAGAAAGGGTTTAGTGGAGTTTCTTCGCCTTGCATGCATCAAACATGGGAGATTTAAAGATCTGTAGAACAAATCTTTCCAACATAAACCGAATATATTTCATGAGCCGAGGAAAACATTGTAGGAGCCAGGGGCTACCAGGATGCTGGATCTTGCAAGTCCAGCTCTATATTGTGATAGTGTGAGCAGAGCCCTATAAACTCCCAGTCCCCTATTTGTTACCTAAAATATCATTTTGATATGTTTACATATGTGTGGCAGTAACACTAACACTATGACGCGATATATAGTAGTTTAATTAGAACACAGGCTGAATCTTTGAAAAATCTGCCCAGTGAACGAGAATAAACACATACAAGGAAAGAGCACTCCATATTAATGACAACCTTCTTCCATCATTTTCTGTGGCAAAAAAAAAAAAAAGTTGTAAAAATTTCAAAAAACCTGAGGTAATAAATGATGGGGATTCAGTTCACAAAGTATGATCATAGTTTGCTTAAGCCTTTCACAGTCGCCAATGTACCCCATCGTTGACAGATCTAAGAGAGATATAGAGATATAGAGATATAGAGATATAGAGATATAGAGATATAGAGATATATATATATCACCTGTAACAGAAATGTTTGCCTATGTCCGGTGTCCCTTATTGATCATACATGCACCGCCACTGCACATGTGAGGTCTGTCCTCAGATTTGTGCATCAAACCACAAGACGCAGGAAGTGCGTGCGCAGCATGAGGTCTGTCCCCATCATTCTGTGTGCTGTCAGTACATACAAATGACCAGACACTTACCGTGTTTCCCTGAAAACAAGACCTAGTACTATTTTTCATAATTGCTAAAGTAATATGACCTACTCCGAAAATAAGACCTAGTTGTGATCATTCCCAGGGCTGGTGGTGGCATAAAGGGCAACTTGAAGAGCTGCGGGGAGAATCAGCGATGCTGGCGCCGGAGGAAGCAATGCGGCAGTGGAGGGAACAGCGCCGCATAAGCTGATGTTTACTCTAGCGCCGGCTCCCGTCACAGGCGGATTGATACCAGATGCGGTGTGCCTGTGAGGAATCGATAGTAAAGGACAAAACAGCGAAAGGAGTGAGGCTCAATAAACCACTCCACAGGGCATAACCCAACAATAACAATGAAAAACAGTTTGCACAAAGTGCAACAAGAGTGGTATAAACAAATAATTTTAATGGTTAATGATGAATTTAAAATGGATGGAAAAAATAGATATGTGGACAGTGACCCGAGAGGAAGTCGATGCCGTACCAATAATTAGTAGCAAGGATATACTTGTAATTAATGAAGGCTGCCTATAAACCGGTGGTTCAAGCCACCCAGGGAGGCAATAGCAGTGAAGGTAACAAGTAACAAAGGCATACACAAAGATACTGATGGCTCACTATAACTCGGTGGTTCAAGCCACCTACATGACCAATTGTTAGGCACACTAAATAGATCACCAATAATGGCCAAAGGACAAGGTCCACAAGAATAAATGCAGAATAGAGCTGTTAAAAACAAGGAGAAGGCATATCTCGACCGGTTTCGCCCGACCAGGGCTTAATCCAGAGATACAGTGCCCGCCCTTTGTGGTAAAAAGTATGTGGGTAAAACCATTCGACCTCTAAGGCTAGGGTCAGACTGAGGCAGTGCGAACGCGCGTGCAGCCGCACTTAATCACGGCCGTGCTAGCAGCAGATGCCGGGCAATGACGGCCAATATACGAAGTACGGTCGCACAAAAGTGCGGCCGCGCAACGCAAGCGGCAAACAAACGCATTTTTTCGAGAACGTGAAACCACTAGTACTGACGTACAGAGTGCGCTGCGTCCGCTAGCGGCGTGTGTGCGTGATTGGGAGACGTCAGACGCTGCTAATGTCCGGCCAACATAACGTCCAGACGCAAAAAGTGTTTTATTGATAACCGTACAAAATCACGGATGAAACTGCGCATCGTATGACCGCTATTGCGTATTCCGTGAAAAAATACGTCCATTCGTTCGAACGCACTTTTTCACGGACAACGTGAAAAATGCGTTAGTCTGACCCTAGCCTTAAAGTCCGCATACTTGAGCATGTTCGATCTATCAGACTTGAGAAGGACACTCCTGTTGCCAGACACTTCACTATATGCAATATATGGTCACTTAGCAACTTCAAGTTTCTGGGTATTGAACATATTAAACTTGGCCCTCGTAAGGGTAATCTCGATAACAAACTGCTTAAACGTGAAGCCTTCTGGATATATCGTCTCAATACCAGATCACCTTCAGGCCTCAATGAAGGCTTTACGTTTGTCCCCTTTATTTGAGTGCCTATCAAGCCCTCTAATTTATGCCTTTATGCTTATTATATTACGTTTTGCTATTGTACGGTATTAATTTTTTTCATTGGTTACATATTAAGTTAAGTTTTCTCTTTGTGACATTTTATCCCAACCCCCCGTGTTTGTTCCTCCAATTTTCCTGATGTTCTTCTTATCATGTAACATGTGGCTTTCTTTTTTCCTTCTTCTTTCAAACCACCTTCTATCTGTGTTATATTTACCTTTTTGTCCTAAGGGCTTATGTTTTCTTTATATTTTAGATGTGGTGGTAATTCAGGTCCTGATCGTCCCTAGACTTTTTTGCATATTGATGGGCCAATGAGCTTATCAACGTGAAATCATTCACAATATGGTTTGGTATATTGCTACTTATTTACCAGGTCCATCATGTCTACCTCATTGGTAGCTAGTTATACCTAACCTTAGTACCCTTTTGAATTACCAACAGACCGCTATATAGCTCATATATTTATAAGACCCGTTATTATGTTAAGACTTGTGTAATTTGTGTGGACAATTTGAGACCTTTCCCTCGTAGCAGGGTGGATAAAAATCAATGGTTTTTTTAAATAAAAAAAAATAAAAAAAAATCTGATTTTTTGGATTTAAATCAGATTTTTTTAAATAAATGCTTTTTGAGGAAAATATATTACCATCCAAAGGTTATTCCATCATGAAATAAAGATTCGTTTTTTTAATTATGTAGAATAAGGCTGTATGTTTAATTTTTTTGGTAAATAAATTCCATTAATCCATTCACAATGTCATGCTCTTCCAGAGGTTTTTGTAAGAGTATTGGGCAGTTTCTCTGCCTACAAGATATTATCACAGATGCTTGGTTTACTTTTGCAGTTCTCAAAACTGAATTTGACTCAGCAGAGATCACATGCCTCTTCTTCACAGCAAAAATGTGATAACCTGAACAAAGTTGAGAAAAACACCTAATCCTAACTTCTACAAACCTATGAATACAGAATCAACTCCTTCAGTGCTAAGTTTCAAGAAGTTCAGTGAATAGAAACGAAACAATATTTTTCTGATTGTTTGGAGTGGAATAGATCTGCACAAGAAGAAAGTGAAACTAAGTGTGAGGAAGAAGTGGCAAGCAGACAAGCAGTACTACAAAATGAAAGTGAAACTTTCTGAGCACAATACTGCACAGCCACAGACAAGTCTTTGGATCTTTTTGTGTGTATGACCTGAGGTTTATCACATTCTTTCCTTGAAGGAAAAAAACCTATAATGGCAGCAGGCCGTAAAAGAGATCCAATTTGGCAATTTTTTAATGAAGTTCCTCTACCTACGGTAGCCGCTGCGGGATAGAGATGGCAGCTGCTCTTTAAAAATTATGATTTAAATCGAGTTGATTTAAATCAAGCCTTTTTATTAGTGATTTAAATCATGATTTAAAATCGACTTGATTTAAATCGAATCCACCCTGCCTCGTAGTAATAATAGTTATTGCGATCTGAGGGTATTACCGTGTCCTTGGTTGCCACGTTACCATCCATTGATACCCATTGGTTTCTCATTAATCACATGTATAGTCACGTGTCAGGAAGTTCTCGTTGATACATTCTTTTTGAAACTAATGCGTTTCTTTCTGCTTCGTCCACTGCGTCTTCGGTTACTGGGATACCATTAACTGACCAATCATTGGATCCCTGATGCCATGTGACCATTTACGTGTCGGCAGACACGGTTTCGATGTTTACGCCTACGGATTGGTTGGTCTCCCAGCTGTTCGCATGAATTAATTGCACTAATTAATGCCTTGGAGGTACTTATAGGGGTTAGTTGGGCGGGCACTGTATCTCTGGATTAAGCCCTGGTCGGGCGAAACCGGTCGAGATATGCCTTCTCCTTGTTTTTAACAGCTCTATTCTACATTTATTCTTGTGGACCTTGTCCTTTGGCTATTATTGGTGATCTATTTAGTGTGCCTAACAATTGGTCATGTAGGTGGCTTGAACCACCGAGGTATAGTGAGCCATCAGTATCTTTGTGTATGCCTTTGTTACTTGTTACCTTCACTGCTATTGCCTCCCTGGGTGGCTTGAACCACCGGTTTATAGGCAGCCTTCATTAATTACAAGTATATCCTTGCTACTAATTATTGGTACGGCATCGACTTCCTCTCGGGTCACTGTCCACATATCTATTTTTTCCATCCCTTTTTTAATTCATCATTAACCATTAAAATTATTTGTTTATACCACTCTTGTTGCACTTTGTGCAAACTGTTTTTCGAGGAATCGATAGTGAAAGCGTCCTTCACTCATTCCAGCCAGTGATTGGTTACCAAATTGCCACTCACTCCTGTCTTGTAAGCCTTCTACTGGTATTAGATTAGGCGAGGCATTATAGGATGTATTTGAATAAATGTAGACTGTTGTACATGAATGAAGAAATAAAAAGTGCAGAGCTTCGAGCAGGAGGAAATTTATTCGGGGGGGGGGGGAGCAACCCCACTAAACGTGACGGCCCAATGGCCTTAATCATGGGCCGAAACGTCACGTTTAGTGGGGTTGCTTTCCTCCTGCACCAACTCCCGCTCGAAGCTCTGCTCTTTTTATTGCTTGCGGAGGTATTGCGGCACCACGCTCCCACCCTGGTAGGTTGCGGTGTTTGTTTCACATAACTGTATTGTTGTACATAAAAAAACCCTACCCCGAAAATGTAACCTAGTGTGTTTTATTGCAGGCAAAACCAGATAGATATCGGTCAGTCTTATTTTCGGAGAAATACGGCAGTGAATGTGTGGCTCATATGGTGTCACGGTCTGCACCTGAATGGATAATCCCCAGCACACATTACAGTTTAAGGCCCCCGGCACACGAGCGTATTTTTGGCTCATGTGCGTCCCGCACTTCCCTGCGTCCGTGGGTTTTTGACGGGGAAAGCCCTCCACCGGACGTGAAAAAGCCCTCCCCGTCAAAAAGCTAAACGGACGCTGAAAGGATACAAAGCGCGATTCTCCATAGGAGGATCGTGCTTTGTACGCTGAGCGCAGAGAGTGGAAGGAACGCCCACTTTCACGGACGTTCCTTCCGCTCTCTGTTAACGCTCGTGTGCCGGGGGCCTAAGGAATGTCCTGCAGCTGGATGACATGTTACACAACAGCGACGTGCGCTGGATTTCACAGCAAGAACATGGGCGCTTTCACAGCCTGGGCACCGGTGGGCAAGGACCTTAATCTTTGCCCCTAGGCACTCCAAACAGCTAACACCAACCACAAAAGCAAGTCTGGGCGCTGAGTAACCAGTAACACTGGGCATCAGTTTGCTCTGGACATAACAGACAAACCTGGGCACAAACCTGTAACCCCGGGAACTCGAAACAAGCTGTGACCTTTACCATCAGCTGACAGCACAAACCTTAAAGCTGGCTCTGAGCCTCACAGCTAGTCCTGGCATCATACAGCAATGCCACCCCCGCCCTTCGGTGACCCCAAGGAAAACCGCTCACTTGGTTTAATGTGCTGTCACGCAGCTCACGGGGTGCAGTAATGGTGCAGTAATTATGCAGTAACCCGCAGACACCAGCCACTTCCCGGCTCACCTGCTCCTTTTGCATGGTCTTCTTCGGGCCCATCCCGGTGCAGTAACTGTCCGTGCGGCCGCTGAACTGGCAAACTCCGTAGTTGATCCAAACCTTTTCCCGCCAGCAAATCTTGCATAACGTAACTCAGAATGCGGAAGTGATGTCAGAGCCCTGGCAGAGAACCAGATGAGAAGTGGAGGAGGAGGTAACCGCCTCGTGCGAGGTCCTTACAGGGAGATAAATTGCATCTACTACATCTCCAGCACTTTGTGCTTTACAGCCATGTTTTGAACCCACAATAGCTCAGCGGATTACTGTTAGAGCATAAATATCCTTTAGGTACAAGGTCCTCTACTGATGAAGCCATAAATTGATTATATCCAAGGGTATTTAAAAAGGTACATTCTATTGAGGAAGAAAAAACAACGCCCCCCCTCTTTAGTAATTAGGCAGTTGCTTCTGCCATCATCTACCATTTCTTGTAAAACTGTAATTTGTTTGTTGTAAATTATGTGGTACACATTTCAACTGATAGTTTAGCATTGTAAAACCCTAGATCAGTGGGTTTCCAAACGCGGTCCTCAAGTTCCCCTAACAGGCCAGGTTAAGGATCACCTTGTGGAAATGCAGACTGAATCCTGCAATCACTGAGCAGCAAATCATATCACCTGTGCTGTGCTTCAGATATCTGGAAAACATGAACTGTTAGGGGGACTTGAGGACCGCGGTTGGGAAACGCTGATCTAGATTGTTAGCTTTTCCCTAGGACGACCCACCATGGCTCTATATTACGTGTATACGTGAAGTGATATGAATTTGGCAGAAATATGTTGACTTTTTTAGCGCCTAATTCATTACAAGTTATAGGATTTACAATGCTAAAAAACTTGTAAATTATGTGTTACCCATTTCAACACAAAAATACAGTTTTACCTTTTTTTTAGCTATAATTGCTCACCTTCTCTCTGTTGGTGCTCGGTGATCCTCCGCTTTAGCCCAGGGGCTTACAAAATCCATGCAGCTTTTCTATGCAATTTGCATTCCTCTGCAATTGCATAGCCTAGGAAATGCAAATTGCACTTTGCTACAGACCTGCGCACTTTACGTAAATAAGTTCCTTCGCTCTGATGTATAGTTCTGCACAGGCACTATCAGCTGCCTCTGAGATCACTCACTGTCAGAGGCGTTATTTGGCACTAGGGTCATATCCTCCCTTTTGCACCCCCCCCCCTCACCTGAGTGAAAAAGGCAAAAATGCAGGTCAATGATCCACCTCAATAATGAGGTGAAATAATTTTACATTTCTGCAAAACACAGATGGACCCAGGCAGCACAATGTCTTGGCCGGACCCAAGAATGATGCATTTCACAGAGCTCCAGAGCTATAAAACTCCCTGTAATGTGTGGCATGTATGAGCATATCAGAGAGCTCCACAGCAATAATGGTCACAGTAATGTGCCGTGTGTGGATGCGAATATTATTGATGTAAGCGCTGTATGAGTATCACAGAGCTGCACAGCAGTAAAACATTTTCATACAGGATTCACTCTCATACAGCAGTCGCTTTCACCCTGCGCACACGCACAGCACCCTGACACTGCACATACAAGTGTATCACACCCACACTGCACACAAAACACCCTCAAACTGCACCTACAGTACAAGTGTATCACACCCAACACTGCACGTACAGCACAAAAAACACCCACTGCACTTACATATGTAGCACCCCCTGACACTGCACACAAAACACCCTCAATATGGCACCTACAAGTGTATCAAACCCCCACTGACATTGCACACTCCACTTAAAGTGTGAGGGTGTGCAATGTACACAAACATTTCACACGTCTCTAGTAGACATGGGCACTATACACAAACCAGCTGCTTGGTGAATTTGTCAACTCGGGGGAGGGGGAATAACTAACCAACTTTCCATGGAAACACTTGTCTCTGCACAATCTTTTACTGTATGACCCGCACTGTCTAACGCGGTTCTGAGATGGTCTATAGCAGGGATCTCAAACTCTACCCCGGGGGTTAATATACTAAAAAGAATAAAAGTTTGACATTTTCCAGACATTTCATTTTGGTAAATAATACAAATGCTGACCAATATACCACATTTGATACATACCCGATTTGCAACAACTGTCCATGTCATAAGGTTTTCACATATTAGGAAATGTGGCTGTGCACTTAATAAAATTGAACTGTGCAGTCTGCACATCTTCGGCATCTATCACCTTCAAAATCCACGGCTGTGATCGTCATTTATTGAACAAGTGAGATAGGTGCAAGTGGACTTTCAACATAAATCAGACTCTGGTATCAGCCAAATGACAAATGATTTAGGTAAACTAAAAAAATGGCCGGAGCTGTGGCAATTGAGTTTTAACGTGGATAAGTGCAAGATAATGCACCTGGGACGTAAAAACCCAAGGACTGAATATAGAATACAGTCCTAACCTCAAGATCTGAGGAAAGGGATTTAGGGGTTATTATTTCAGAGGATCTAAGGGTAAGTAGTCAATGTAATAGAGCAGCAGGAAATGCTAGCAGAATGCTTGGTTGTGTAGGGAGAGGTATTAGCAGTAGGAAAATGGAAGTGCTCATGCCACTGTACAGAACACTGGTGAGACCTCACTTGGAGTACTGTGTGCAGTACTGGAGACCGTATCTCCAGAAGGATATAGACATCTTAGAGAGAGTTCAGAGAAGGGCTACTAAAATGGTGTACGGCTTGAAGGAGAAAAGTTACAGGAAAGGCTTAATGATCTTAACATGTACAGCTTGGAAAAAAGACGAGACAGAGGAGATATGATCGAAACATTTAAATACGTAAAGGGAATCCACAAGGTAGAGGAAGGGAGTATATTTAAAAGGAAACAAAATAGCAAAACAAGAGGACATAGTCTTAGATTAGAGGGGCAAAGGTTTAAAAGTAACATCAGGAAGCATTATTTTACTGAGAGGGTGGTGGATACATGGAACAGTCTTCCAGTAGAAGTGGTAGAGGCCAAAACAGTAATTGAATTTAAGCAGGCATGGGATAGGCATAAGGCTATCCTAAACAAAAGATAAATCCAGGTAAAGTATCCATGTAATTGGGCAGACTAGATGGGCCGAAAGGTTCGTATCTGCCGACATTTTTCTATGTTTCTATGGTATAATGAAATTATTACATGACCAACTGCAATTTCTAGCGCACCATATACAAATCTTACATAGCTCAAAATTTCCACCACATACCATCATTTCCTACTCCTAATGAATGAGAAGGTCTCCCCCAACCACATTTATGATAACATTTAACTTTTATTTATTACATATAAAATGCATACATGCACCACACACTGAATAAAAACAACCACCCGAAATCCAGTTGGGTGATTAATAGAAGTTATGAGTTCTTCCATAGGAAGTTGGTGCAACAATTGACTCCACACAATTATAGAGTTTGTGGCAGGCTACTCACGTATTAACCAACCAGAATCCAGTTGGGTGATTGTTTTTATTCAGTGTGTGGTGCATGTATGCATTTTATATTTTATTTATTTATAAAAGGATTTTACCAGGAAGGATACATTGAGATTTCTCTCGTTTTCATGTATGTCCTGGGTTCAAGAACATTGAAGTGTTACAGTTACAGAAATACAAAGTAATACAATGCAAGATATTAAAAAAACACAAATATACAGATTAACAGAAAATAAATATGTAGGAAATATAGTCACTAGGTTACATGTTTACAGGTGCATTCTGTATTGAGGTAATAAAGAAGTTAAATTTTATCACAAATGTGGTTGGGGGGGGGAGACATTCTCATTATGCGTTTTGTTTTCTGCTAATATTAGGTGTTCAATCACCGGTCTTTCTTGCATATGAAGTTCTCTATTGGGAGGTATTGGCCTCAGTTGGTGGCTGACGCCATACCTTCATTGGTGTTCACATCATTTCCTATCATCACTTTTTATTGGCATGGCTGGAAGATTAGGTGATAGCATGGAATGGAGAAATGGAGAAGGTGGTAGCGGGGTAGGCTACTTGAGTAATAAGGAGGACAAGATTTATTATTGTTTTTCTGTATTCTTTTTGCATATGAGGACTTTGTATTCCAAGTCTCTAAAGGATGATGTCAATACATTCCTGATCAGATCTTCTGCCACTTCTGGATCATAAATGATCCTTGTGTTGCACTTCCGCTATGTTTGTGTCCTACCAACCCCACATATTATAGATCGCTTGTTTTAAAAGAAGGTGAGCAAGAAAAGGCTAATGTTTCATAAAACCGAACAAGTGCAGATAATGAAAATAACTAATCCACTAAAGAGATATATGCCCATCTATAAATCTCAAAACTACACATGAAAATATAGAACAGGGGATACAGTTCCTTCCCCAAATTTATATGTGAATACGTGGGGGCATTTGCCAAGATTTAAAGGAAGTGTCATCTTTTGGGACCAATCCATTATTGAGGTTTAGTGACAATAAAGTTCATGTCTAGCGAAGAGAATTTTGGGCTGTTTAAATGGATCTTGGCTCGTGTTTTAGCATTGCTAGAATGGCATACATTGTAAAACTGCATAAGAAATCACGAGACGTGGACAAACCATGTCAACCGGGTCCGATCAACATTTTGTATATGCAGTGGAGCCCCTGTTTGCCATTTTAACCCTTTCGCTGCTGAGCCTTTTCACACCTCTGTGCTGAGCTCATTTTTACCGATTTCGCTCATCATGTTTAAACGCGTTTTTAAGCCTTATGTTAATATATGACCCAGACATATTATATATTGTTCTTTCCGGCAGACTCGGCAGATTCATAATATGTCATTATTATATGTATACGTTATGTCATGTCTGTATATTATAACAAAAAATGCAATAAAATTAGAATTTTCAATAATTTACAATGTGTAAAGTGTTTTTTTCACATTTTAACATGCGAGCGTTTGTGGTTATATTTTCTATGGGGTGCGCTTGTTAAAAATTTAGAAATGAGGAATCGTTACTTTTTTTGGGGGAAAATTACGTGTTTTTTAGCAAACACCCCCCATAGAAAAAATAGTTAGTGCAGCATCATTGTTCACATTATAATTGAAATGGGAACAATATTATTGCACTAATAAAACGAAAAAACGGATCGGGATATAGAGGTGTTCATTGGAACCCCTTATCTCCACTATAGGTGGCAGCAAGGGGTTAATTTCAGAACTGGCACCATCGCGCTCTGCGCGATGACGCCAGTCATTAGGGGGATATCCCGGAAGCTTGGCCGACATCCAAGATGTCGGCCAGCTCCGGGAGGGGACCACACGTTAGCGCCACATCGCGATCCAGCCCCCTAGGGGTTAAAGACAGCCGCCGCTTGGAAGGGCAGGCTGTGCCCTTCCAGGCGGTGCCTGCCTTTAAATCGCTGTCCCGCGGGGAAGGGGAGGGGTTTGAAGGACGTCCCCCTCCCCTTCAGGCACCTTCCCTGCAATGGCGGGGGGTGCCTGAAATAGACGTCATCGCGGCTGCAAAGGGAGGACGCGCTCAGCGCGTCCTCCGCAGCTTAGTAGCAATGCGGGTGGACGCGCTCAGAGCGTCCGCCGCATTGAAAGGGTTAAAGATCACTGATCATAAATTACAGTCTGCAGCTGTACTCAAGGAGGCTTGAGTATAACAACTGGCCCAGTTCAGTCCTGCACAGTTGACAATTTATGGCAAAACAAAGCACTAGTGCGAGTGTGGCGCTCGACTGAATATGTGAAATTTGGGAGGACGTGCTCAATATAGGTAGGTGCTGCAGGCCAGAATATGTGCGTTTGCAACCTCAAAAACCACTGTTAAAATGGAAAATAGAAAAAACCCAAATCTGGGCACACCTTAACAATTCAGACACTGTCAAAGTCTTACCAGCATATATATGTGCAATATATAATGTGCAGCTCACAGTGGATTATTGACAAAATAATGTGACATGTGTTATGATGTAATAAAAAAAATAAAAAACACTGAGGATACTTCTATTTGAGTGATGTTCCGTTCCTTCCGCTCTGCTCAGGGTCTTGCGTGATGTCCCAGGGAAGGGGGCTTACAGCCCAGCGTGGTGGAGAATAACAAGTAAAGCAGCAAACAATTTTAAAATATTTATTAATAATTAAAATTATAAAAAAAAGAACCAGTCTTGTGCTGGTTAAAAACAATATAAAAGGGATATATATATATATTATGGATTAAAAAGGATCACAGCAACGCGTTTTCGCCATAGGCTTCATCCGTTGGAATCCTTGAAAATAAAATGACAGTCCATACAAAGTGCAAAAAAAGTCCAAAAGACTTGCAAAATTTCTTGCAAAAAGCATTAGAACCAGTAACTCTGTATTTCAGAAAATTGTTTTGTCATAGGTCTATTTGTTTTGTAAATCACAAACAAGAGGTTTGATCCTTTTGGACTTAACTTGTTCTTAGGCCCCCTTCACACCTAAGCCTTTTACAGCGCGCTCCTGCGCGGTGTAAAACGCTTAAACAATGAAATCCCATGATTTCCTATGTGGGCATGTCACACCTAAGCGTTTTAAAGCGTGCAGGAACGCGCTTTAAAACGGCCGACGCAAAAAGAAGTCCGGGAGCTTCTTTTCGGGCATACAGCAGCGTGTTCGCGGCCATAGCGCAACGCAGCGCTATGCCCAAGTGTGAACCCAGCCTTAGTCTTTGCAGACTCTGTTTTAGTATAACTGTAGATTTAAAAACATACACAAAACCTTGAAACTTTATACATTTTATTTTGTAAAAATGTAACAATATTTAACAAAATTACAGTTCTAGAAAAAGTACATTGTCATAGCATGGTATAGGTAGGTTTTAGGAAACGGCGATTACTTTGTGGCATTGGTGGCGCCATAAAACCAGGTCTTTTCACTGCTGCTGGTCTTGATCCATTGTATGGTCCATTAGAAGAATTACTCCTGTTGTACGAAGATGTGCTACCACTAGTGGGAAGAAACAAATTTTACTTTCAGTGTTATACCTGTGTCCCATTAGAATGGCAGGCCAACACTGCATCGTACCTTGGGTCTTTGGTGATACTTTAACCCCTTGAGGACCAATGACGTATGTGGTCGTCCTGGGAAAAACTCCTGTTTTTCCTCTCCCGGAGGTGGCTGACATCTTGGATGTCAGCCAAGCCTCTGGGCCTCACCCCACCCACTGACATCGTCGCCGTATGCAAGATTATGTCAGTAGAGCAGTTAACCCCCTAGCTGCCAAGTGGAGATAGGGGGGTCTGTATCTCATGACTGGTGGCAGCTAGAGCATGGCCTTTCCAATGATGCCAAAAAAAAAAAAAAAAAAAAAGGGGGGGGGGTTTGGGTTGTATAGTAAAATAGGACTTCAAATCACATTTAAACATGATGAGCACAAAACGGTCAAAATGAGCTCCGCACACAGAGGTGTAATGGCTCAGTGAAGAGGTTAAAAAACAAAAAACGTAGAAATTGGGTATTTCTAAGCTCAGGACAAAATTTCAAAACTAGTTAGGCTAGCGTCAGACGAACGCAGTCATCACGTCCATGTTGCCGCACAATTTAACGTCTGTTGTAGCATTGATTTGTGATCAATAGAGACCAACACACGAAGTAAGTGGGCACCGAAGTGTGCACACACCACGCCGGTGGCAACAGACGCCATTTAAGCCTCGACATAAAAGCGTTACGATGGGACACCCAGAATGCGCCACGTCCGCGTAGCGGCCTGTGTGCGTGATGACGCAACGGCAGACGAGCGCATTTGCGACGCCCATCACGTTGACGCTCAGAAGTTTTTTTTGTCTGACTGTACCAGTCACTTGATTTTAATAAATTCTGTTTCCCATATTTCCCTTTCTTTTCTACATCAGTCAAAAAAACAGACCATGTGGTGTCTACAGTAGCTTCCGTCAGTACGTCCGTCCATTATGCATGCACGCAGAGTGCACTCAGACTGCGTTCATCTGACATTAGCCTTAGTCTGTCTTTTTTGGCAGTTGTAGATTTTGGTGGTCAAAGTTTGAAAAAGTGTTTATGCTCCCTTTTTTCCCACCATATTTCATACTTTTTTTGTAGTAAAAAATACGATATGATGAAAATAACGGTATCTTTAGAAAGTCTATTTAATGGCGCGAAAAAGGTATACAATAGGGATGCACTGAAAGTTTGGCTGCCGAAATGTATCGGCTAAAAATGGTGCTGTCAGCCAAAAGTAACCCCCAAAGTCAGTCATCTGAATCTGGGCCCTGGAAGCCGGCCGAGCCCCTGGCTCAACCGGACCTCCAGGCCCAGGTTCGGATGACGACTTTCAGTTTTTGGCCAAGCTCAGCCTGCATTTTCAGTTCCAGTACTAAATTTTTCATTTCGATGCATCACTAGTATACAACGTGTGAGTTCCATAAGCGATTAAGAGGAAAATTAGAGCTAAACACAAACAATGCAGAAAAGTAAAAAAAAACAGCAGTGGGTACTTTTGGACAGACCATGGTAAAATCGCTTGGTCACTATGGGGTTAATAAAGATAATATACAGTACAGAAAATATTCACAACCATAGAGACAATTTCAGTGAACTTAAGTTTGATTTGTGTAAATACCAAATCTGAGTGAGCCCAGTTCTTCTGCACACACAGTTGTGAAACATAGGATTTTAACCACTGCAAAGTTGATATCATGGAAAAAGACAGGACCAGATCGAGCAATAAACTTACCTCTTGACATGAGACTGTTGTCCTTCTCCTGTTTTTCTTTTCTTGGATCTCCTGAAGGATGGTGTGTTCCTCCTTTTAGTACCTTTAGATTTAAAGTAGGAGGAGGTTTCACTTCTTTCACCAGCATCCACATCAGTATGAACCCTTCTTGAGGTGTTAGGAGTCGTCTTCTGGGGAGTGTCTTCAGCTGTAAGGAAACATTTCAGAAGAATGTGTTGATCAAGCGCAGTTATTTCTTTTCAAGACGTTATTACTTTGCTTGAAATGTGGGAATTGAAACTTGATCTGCAATTTAAAACCAATAGTAGAGTTCAACTACCAACCCACAATTGTAACATTCATTAAGAAACCCTTGCCACAAATGTTCACGTTACAGGCAATCAGGGAAGGTACTAGACCTGGAAGTGTCCAATCGGAGTACTTTTGGAGAACTTCCACAAGTTCTGCTCCATATTTCTCCAGCTTGTCTTCTGTGACCCCATCAATCTGCAGTAAGACGTCTGGTTCAGAAGACAAGGACTCTGAAATACAAAATTCAAAATACATTGTCAAGAAAAGATAACAGCTGCAAAGACAAATGGCTGGTGATGGGAATGTTTGGGAATTTTTAATACAGCGCTTGTGATAATTTAGCAAATAAAAAAACATCCAGATATAAAAAGGTTTACCAGATACTTTTGTCATATATAAAAATCCCCATAGCTTGTGAGTTGGGGTAAAAATCCCTTTCCAAACATGTACCTGCAATCTTCTTTATAGTTGCTGTGTTGAAGATGTTGAAGTAATGTACACCAAATATCTTGCCAAGACGTTTACAGAGATTAGTCACCTCTTCTTGACATTTCTTCACCATTTCCTCTCTTTGAGATGTATTTGCCACAACCACGGATGCCCTCTGCTTCCTGAGACTGCTGGCATTTTCTGTATCTTGGAAATCCACCTGTGAGATCCAGAGACGATTATGAAGAATTCATTATTGTACAGGTATAGACAAGTACTACTCTTTATACGCTTACAATGGTAAGAATTCACGTCATACCAATCAGCGACACATTATCATCAAATGCGGCTTTGTTTAGTCATTTCATAAACTGAAATACCTTACTGAATCCATTCAACACTGCCTGTGCTCGCTCTCCTAATTTCATATATGCCACTGCCTGGTCATGTGCTGTAATATACAGGTCTTCATCCAAAATTCTATCCAGGACAAGTTTTCGAAACAAGCGTTCAGCATTGTGTCGTGAGTAGGCTGCTCCTTTGCTGAATAAGTCTGTCTGTATCTTGGCAGATTTGCTACCTACCAAAAGGAGTGGAACAGATTAGCAAGGAAAAAATGGGTGGAGATCGCTTTCCAACTGTTGTGCATTAAAACAAAGTATGGCGATGTATTTAGAAAACTTTAATGTATTGAAAAAGTGAAAACTAAAACTCAGGCGATAAGTGTAAAACTGCTAAACAGCGCACTTGAGGGAATGCATCACCTTTTAGATCACTCTAATGGACAGCAATTTCAGTTAGACTCCCATGAATTGATCACTTTTACAAATTTTCCTGAGGAGTTGTTCTGCCACCTTCAGGTTGTCAGGAACTAGGAAGTGTCTTACATCTCATGTGAATGATCCATAGGCAACGCTCAGGTTGACGCCTACTAACCCATGTGGTCTCTGTAGACTTAATTTATCAGGTCTATTCACTAAAAGTGAAACTCAGAATTGACAGAACTAAAAATTCAAGGTCAGAATAGCCAAACCAGAAAAATTCTCCCATTTATCTCACTTTCCAAATCAGCTATTTGAATTTCACCTTCAAGGAATAGATAGATATATCTATCTAAATTCTGGTGTCGGCGATCATATGACCCAGAAAACCCCTGTATAGCAATAGAAAAAGTGGCAAACACAGGGAAGAGCTGCTTATTCACACAGTGCTCAGAGCATACCACCAGAAGGTAATCAGGAGAGGAGGGTGTACAGATTTGTACTTCTTGCGTCAGTGAATGTTGATACTAGATGGCGTGTTTAGGGCTTTCCATAGTGTTACATACCCAGAAATATATCCACCATCATGTTTAGTGTCAAGCGGCTGGTGGCATTCCTGCCTCTACTTTGCTGACAGCAGTGATTTTGGACAAACCGGATAATGGACTTCACGTCATCGGTCACATCTCTGGATTTGAATTGCTGAATGAAATGAGAAAAAAGAAGAGCTGGCATGTAAGACTTTAAAATTCTACTGAAATCTAGCACAATAAACGAATACATTTGGGTTTTTTGCCTTCTTTTGGATCCACAGCAGTAGGTGATGTGTGAAAGGCTGAACCTGATGGACGCATGTCTTTTTTCAGCCTATGTAACGATGTTTGTACACCTTTCAGATAAAATGAGAAATGTTTACTTTTGCTCTAGCACCATCATCTATTCGTAAGATGCAATAATGAGAATAGTGTCATTTTCTTCATGCGATGTATGCCTTTTTAACTCTTTCACTGCCACAGCCATGTATTCCATTGTGCATTCCAATACATTGCATATAAAACACCATTAGCATAAATTTGAATACAAGATTAGTGTGCTCAGTGAATGGTTGCTCCAGTCACCTGGCATTAAGATACCAGGAGGAGCCCCCCCACACGCACTGTAAAAAAATATTTAACAAAGTTCACTACTGCATAACAGCCATGGAGAAGGCAGAAAACAAGGATAGTTTAGGGATCGCTCACTGCTGTACAGGGATAGGATTGGGGAGTTAAAATGACTGAAAATCCTTGTAAAGTACAGATCAAGGTGTTGCTGCAATTTACACATTCAGATATTATTTTTATATTCTATTAGTATCTTTTTGGAAGCTGCATTGCTAACAATCTTATTATGATCACTACAAAAACCCGTAAGCAAGATATCTGACCATTTTTAAAGACACTCCTCACATACTAACCACTTAATTACAATATAGGGGGTCACAATGAGTAGAGTGTCCCTCCCTTGCTGCCCCAATCCAGTGAAAAAAGGTGGGTGAAGTGGAGGGGTTTCCTTCACCCCTCCCAGAAGTCAGGATTTCGATTTTCCTGGCTGCTGGTCACCCTCTCAAAGAGGCAGCAATGGATCGTATCTGCGAATGCAGCTCTGATCCATTGCTCTGCGCAGGTGCTACGAAGACCATAGTGGTGCGCAATTTGCGGATCCTGCCCAGTTAATTAAGGGCAAAAAAGGAACTATTTTTTCAATAGTGTATCCCTTTATTATCTATCACATTCACTGTGTTTGACACAAAAGTCATTTGTGACTGTATGCCAATATTGCAGACTGCAGGTTACATAGGCTGGAAAAAGACATGTGTCCATCAGGTTCAGCCCATCACACATCACCTACTGCCGTTGATATGAAATTGCACGAGATAAAGAACACCATCTAGAGCAGGGATGGCGAAGCTTTTTGAGCCCGAGTGTCCAAACTGGATCGCTGAACCAACTTATGTGTCTCAAAGTGCCAACCACGCAATTAAACCTGAATACGGACTTCTGAAAAAACACTTCTTACGACTGTCTGAACTAATTATGTGCTTAAGTCTCAAGAAAAATACAGTATAAGAAGATGGATATATTGCCCTCCGCTCACACATGGATATACTGCCCCCAGCTCATCCCAGTAATATTAGTGTTAACGATCAACGAATACAGGAAAATGTAAAAATTTACATAATTTTAATCCTTTCAGAATAACAATCTTCACATAAATACGAGGTAAAATAGCAAGTTTAATTGTTACCGATACATCCCAGGTTTCAAATAAACGTTATATTTTATACAATGAAAAGCACTTGTTAGTAAAGGGGTTAAGACACAACAGTGAAAAAAATTTAGCCTTTATTGCCATTTGATCATACTTCGCTTTTGATTTAGAGCCTCATTTCACAAAACATGGGGACAGCAAATATGCCCCCCCACCCCCTCAGGGAGCTAAGTAAATCACACAAAGAGTGGCATGGCATTTATGACCAACACAACGAAGTTGTGGAGTTGGTTATGGACACATCTTTAATCAGACTTTCCTGCAGATCCCACAGATTGCATGTATACCCTGGATTTTGTAATCGTACATTCGATAAATTTGAGTGTTTATGGCTATGAACTACACACACAATATATCATGAGTAATAAAAACATGCACAGCATCTATCATTGCTAAAACAGCACTCACTGTCTAGGCATACGGCAGTGTTGCAAGAAGAGAAAATATTCCAAGTTAACATCAATATTAATGTGCACATGTGAAGTACAAGCCCCCATTTAATCGGAAGCTAGTCTATTTAATCCTGAGAGAGGTTACTAATGGAAAGAAATACTATAGAATTAAAGAATAAATTTGTTGCCAAAATGGTTATATTTGTCATAACATGCCCTCTTGATTATCAGGATTGTTTTCCCAAGCTATAAATCATAGTATCACCTTGGCTCTGCTGCAGTTGTCACATGCCACTCGGGGGTGTTCTTTGCAGAAGTTTGGATTGAAGCTAGTCTCTCCAAAATAAGCAAGAAGCTGCAGTCGGTGGCACTCCTGCACATTCTCACAGTAATGCACCATGCTGTACAGGTTGTTAAAATGAGTTTGCTTTGTTTGGCTGTTTCCATCCTTCTCCACTAAAAATAGATCAAACGGCTCATATTACTCATTAGTGGCTTGAGTAGATTTCTACCTTACACATAATTTGCACAGTACAATCTTGATTAATCTGAACTACAAATAAAATTAACAGCAAGGCTTCATATTTCATGGAAGGTCGGTGTTTGAGAGGTGCTGATATGCAAGGAAGTGTTACAAAAAGCGAATTTTACAAAATAGGCAAAATACAAATTAAATAACTGTAACAGCTGTAACTCCATCAAGATAGGTGTTTTAGCCACTGAAAGTCTTTATCAAACCTAACAATGTTATGAAAACAGGCTTGTGAAAATGAAAGCGTAACATTGTAAGGGTTATTCAGAGAGCACCGAAATGTCGGTGTTCTTCCGTTCGGCGCACTTCGGTGATTTCATGTCACATATTCTGCAGTGAATTCAGTATTCACCATAGGGTCCCCGAAGTGTGCCGAACATGGAGCAACCGAAGCCAGCCGCCAAAGTTAGCTGCCGAACAGGGTGGGGGGGGGGGGGGAGAGAAACAATGCTATTCTTAAAAGGGGTTTAACATTTATGAAAACGTGTTTAAATTATAAACGTTCTATAAAAATGGTCTGTTACAGAGTAAAACAAAAAACATTTTTTGCCTGAAAAATCCAGACACCCAAAGAATTCCAAAAAAAAGGTATTTTTTGCCGAAACTGAAAAACAAACAGTTGAATAAGAATTAAATAATGATATATATATATTTTTTAAACCTAGAACCCTATGGGATTCGCCTGTTTAAACCGGTCAAACTGAACCACCGAAAATCAGGGCATTTCACAGATTTTAATGCAGTTCGGCGTTCTCTGAACAGATTAAGTATTACTTCTCTCTGGGACAATTTCACTGCCCAATAGCGGTGATCGACACTGTATTTCGCGGTCAATTTGCCAATATTTGGCGAATTGCTTCATTCACATTTTTAGGGAAACCTTGCTTTGTAAATGGCTTAATTCAGATTTCTAGACATAATGTGAATATTGGGCATTGTGGTGGGTATGTATGACATTCCCACGTACCAAATACAGCTATAGGTGGAAAAAGGATCTACGCACCTGCTGAAATAGGCTTTCAGGATGGGATAACTATACTGTTGAAAGCACATACTGTAGTAGTTCTGCAGTGTTAAAAACTTGCTGCAGATTGTGAATGTGAGGAGGTTTACTTCACTAAAACCATGAATACAGAATAGCAAGGTTATTCCCATGTATTAGTATATTATGGGGGTATTCACCTTTCAAGTTGCATTGTTTCATGGAGTTAATCTGAGATCTTAAAAGGCTCTAAAATATGTTAGAATAGATAAATAATTTACTCTGTATAAGTCGGCGTATCCGTGTCACATCACTGTAGCTGTAAAACAGAAGACAGTGGGACATTTCTCCATCTCTCCCAGCTCTTCCAGACTCCTGGTAATATCCTTCCACGGATTTAGGCAGAGTTGCATGGATCACATATCGTACATCTGGCTTATCTATGCCCATTCCAAAGGCAATAGTTGCACATATCACCTGAGGAAGAAACAAATTACTTAGACTGGTCGCATAGAAAGGGGTTAGCAGGGGCATGAACATTAAAGGAACACTAATACACCCCCCCCCCACACACATAACTCGTGGAGTAGAGGTAACATCACTGCTCTGCGTGGAGAGAGCCTGTGGAGAAATGGGTTCGATCCCAGCAAGAGCACCTCTCCAGTAAGTGTTCTGGGGCAAGACACCTAACGGTACATACTCGCCACCCAAGACATACTTGAAAACAAGAGAAATCTCAATGTATCCTTCCTGGTAAAATCCTTTCTCAAAAATAAATAATTGGACAGTTGCTGACAGCATTGTCCCAATTATTTTTATTTTATTGTTCTCCCTCGGAACGAGCTGCTCATCTCAGGGCTTCTGAGAGGTGTAAATCCCTTCACCTTTTTATGCGATTTTGTACCTATGCAACTTGCATTGCATAGGATTCACAAATTGCACATTGCTCCGAATTTGCGTACTACTTGTATGCAAGTTCCGTTGCTCATGCAGAGAATGGTGGATTGTGCTGCGCACCCACGAGAAGCAGCAATTTATCAACTCTTCTCTCAGGATGTTCTTGCAGGCGGCCTGAAAGCGGATGTCAACACGCAGATGGGGGGGGGGGGGTCGCACACTACACAGTCTGACCATTTTAAAACCTTAAATTGGTCAGGGTGTAGGGTCTGTCACTGGGGCAGTTGCAGGAGTCTGGGGGCTAGCCTCCTTCCTACTGACTATGGACCAAGGTGCTACCTGGGGTTTGCCTACTGGATTGCCCAGGGAATCCAGGATTTATGCCGATTGGTTCTGTTTATTCCCTTATGTATTTATTGTTAAGTCTCCTGTTGGGTCTCTGTATAGTGTACATTCCCTCTGTAAGAATAGATTCCTTTGTATCCCCCGCTTCCCTCAACCCCCCCTTTCTCCCAAGAACTAACATTCAGTTAATGATAAGGTTAACTGTGTAAACGATCCATTGTTTTGAATGTACCTTCCCATTGTCCTGTTACTGGATCTGTTGATAGTATCTGTAATTTATTCATGAAGGGGAATTGTCCCTTAATGCACATAGCGGGGTTTCAAATAAATGGTCTTGTTTTTCACTCTAAAACACTGGTCGTGCCTGGTGATTTTAGGGAGGATATGGGGCTGCGGATGCTGGATTTTGGGGTCCAGCTTGGAGAAAGCTAGAGAGTTTGACAGAGGCACACAGTCGGTGTGCCAGGTGGTCTGTCACAGTGTCCCTTTAAGGCTGCTGTCAGACGAGCGTAGTGTTCACGTCCGTGATTGCGCCTAAAAGTACGTCCGTGATAGCATGACAGGAAGCCCATCGGAGCCCGTTACACGAAGTACGTCCGCACTGAACTGCGGACGCACAACGGCCGCGGCCCACGGACGCAAGGCAGGCAAGAACGTACAACCGCTAGAACGGCCGCACAAAGTGCCCTGCGTCCGCAACGTCTGCATAGCTTTGTGTGTGAGTGATGGAACGTGGTCAGACGGACTGCATTTATACGTCCAGCATTTTTCACGGACAAAATGGTTTTGCTTTCTAATTTATTTTCCCTCCTACATCCGTCAAAATATATACGTCAGTGAAAAAAACGGACTGTCTGGCCATTACTGCGTCTTCCGTACTAACGTACGTCCGTGTGCACGGACGTACAGTCCGTAGAAATCACGCTCGTCTGACCCTAGCCTAAAGGAAACAGGGTAAGGATTTGCTAAATATTGTTAATCATCAAAATGCAATGAAGTATGCATACCTGCAATGTAATAACAAATGCAGGAACAGCTTTTTGAAAATGTCAACACATTGTTTTCAGCTCTTCTACAGACTGTAAGCAAATTCCGACTATAGAACTATGCCTTTTAAGATTTTCACCTTTAGCACTGGATTATTGTGGGGTTTTACATACTGAAGAATCATTGCTCATTTTCATGATCACATTGTAGATTTACCAGTAAGATTATTATTATTATTTATTTTCTGTGTTAATCTGTATATTGGTGGTTTTTTTTTTAATATCTTGCATTTATCACTTTGTATTTCTGTAACAAATGTAAAATTGAAATGTTCTTGAACCCAGGACATACTTCAAAACGAGAAAAATATCAATGTATTCTTCCTGGTAAAATCCTTTGCAAATAAATAAGTACCAGAGTGTGCTCCAATTTAACGGAAAGACACACACCCGGTTTCACCTTATAAGCATCCAGTCGGTTGTTCTGCAACTTCTATGTCATTAAGGGAGCAATCATTGAAACTAGTTTTGAGGATGGTGGAATTTCTTACGATTTGTGACTATATATTTTTAATTATAATAGTAAGAAATAGATCTACTTTGGCAAAAACTGGTCAACAAACCTTGCTGCTAAAATATGTACTTAAAGCTACTCGTGTGCATTGGCGAGGCTGGACGTAAAGCTCCATTCACAATGTCATATATTTGGACAGATATTTTTAAATATTCTTTCACATCCACACCTTGCAGCCATCCTGATTGATCCACTTATGTTGCACGTAGTCTCTGTCGGAGTCTTTCAGGCCTGCATGGTATGCAAGGGCTGCCAGACCTTCCCGCTGCAGGGCGTCCGCTGTAGTATCACACTCCTTTCTTGAAAGGCAATAAATTATTCCAGAGTCATCTAGACAAATTAAGCAGTAATAAAGCCATTATGTTATTCCTTAGCTTGAAAACCTCTCACTTTCTAATAGAAAAAAAAAACATACTGCATACAGAGCCGTTCCATAATAGAACATTTGTTGGACTTTTTCTGGAAAATAATTCCTTGAACATTAGGATCCATTTTCTAAACGGCAGAGCAGAACTAGTGCAAATCTGTTGTTCTAGACCAGGGGTCAGCAACCATGGCTCCCTGATGTTTTGGGAACTACATCTCCCATGGTACTCAGTCACCCATTAGGCTGACTGAGCCAAATGGGAAATGTAGTTCACATAACATCAGGGAGCCAAGGTTCTAGAGCAATTTCAGGAAACACTGCATATTTGAACATATTAAAGTAATGTAACATATTAATGCAAAGTAGCCAAATACAGAGTCTTGCAAAATTAGTTCACTCACTTGGATGATACTTCTTGATCCACTCTACACAGTCCTGAGCCACCTTCTTAGGTTTTTTAGGAAGGACTTCGTATTTTAAATTGTCCCTATTGAAGCTCATTGTAAATCTAAGAGAGAAAGCATCAGATGAATAAGGAAACTTTATAGTCAACCAATGGATCCTTTTAGAACTACGGTATTAGGGATAAAACAACTAAATCGATAAGGAGACTAGTTGACAACTATTTTCATTATTGATCAGTTGTCGATTAATGGATTTGTGTACAGCACACACCGTTTAGAGTCAGGCCGTGTTAAACGATATGACCTCAGACGCTGCTTCGGAGCAGATTGCAGAAGACGTGCTGCTGCTTTACGGTGGTGACTGCGGGGGACGGCGAGGGAGCGAAGGATACGGTGAGTATATACAGCGCGAGTGTGGCTCGGGGTTACCGTTCGTGGTAGTGAAATTTAAACCCGAGTCACACTCGGGAATACCGCCAGGCAGGTTAATTGAAGCTGTGCCAGCACCACAACCTGCCTTTGGTTTGAAGCTGCCACTCTCTTCCTTTGGTCCGATCCCTTCCCACAAACTCTCTCCCATACCTCAGGTCCAGTCTTTTGACCAAACCCACTCCCTCTCACACTTAGGTCAAGACCCTTGCCCAAACTCACTTCCTTCCACCTACGGACCCGCCTCTCGCTCAGTTTGTTCATGAAATTATTGTAAAGGGACACTATGCACCTGACCAAGTTGTTAGGCTGCATGGAGTGGCCCCCTTCCCGCGAGATGCTTAACGGTTCACCCCTTATTTTTGCTTGTTTGAGCCTGCTTTTGGCAATGATCCACCCAGCGTTATTTGTCACATTTATTTCTTGGGCGGTATAACTCATTTCGCTTAGGGACAGTGCAGAAATCCAATTAGATCTAGGGCAAGGTTGGTTGTTTAATTTTTTGCATTTAGCATTTATTATTTTTCTATTTTGCTTTACTGGAGCTGTGACTCCTTGCCTTAACAGACCACTTTGCATTGGGTTTCTATGCCTCATCTTTGTACCTTGAGTCACCGATTATTTGCAGGTCTCCACACTTTGAAGGTCATTCCCATGAGCTTCTCACAGACCTTTATCATCACTATTTATTTTAACTTTTTCATTTTTTTTGTCTGTTACTCAGTAAAGTTTGTTGTTGTTTTTATAGTGGCTTATTTGCAGACCTGGTGTAGTGGCTTATTCCAACTAGACACTGTTTGCTATCCTTTTTTCTTTAGGTCTGATCACTGTAAGTCTGTCTTAAGTTATGATCAAAAACACATTATTACGCAGTCTGAATCTGCATCTAAAATGTGATCTTGTTTAAAACCCATAAAATGCTTTTTAATTATATACAGAAATCAAAAATGCATTTAAAAAACACCTGTACTGCACAGGTACACTTCAACTACGATATCTCAACGGAGATTTATTTCCTATTGGTCTTAAAAGATCAATGCGACATCTCATTCTTTGTGGAGATATCACAGCTGGTATTTACACCTATACAGCACCACGTCCCGTCATGTTTCCCCTTTATTGTGCAGAGCTTAATGGGTGCCGTAGCTTACCACTGCATGATTGGCCCTCAATAGTGTCCCCAGCCTGTAATACACAGGGAGAGACAACAAATATGGAACGGCTTTTTCTTTTACTACATTGGAGTGCCAATGTTAAGCACATTGTTATTGCCTTTTCTTTTGTTTTGATACCTTGAAAAATACAAGGTAAGCAAAACTATACCATGGAAATTTGTTCCCAAAGCAGTAAATGTTTTATAATGAACTTCCAGCCTTAACCATCAAGACAACCTATTCTGCTACAGGATGAATCCATCAGGGCACTGAACAAAAAATAGGAAGGGGCAGATAGAGGGAAAAATGAAAATAAAAAAAGTGGAATCTTGCGATTTCTATGCATCTGAATATACACATATCCCCATCTTCAACCGTATTGCATATTTTTTCTTATGTTTTATACATGTTGTTGGGCTGGATACTTCTGGTGGTTGCAGCCGCCCCATCGGGGAAAAAGCACGACCCCACCCCTCTCCTGTACTATGTATGTTTTATTGTACCTCCAGCCAGGTCATCATTGCAGCATGTTCCGCTCCGTGTCTTTGTTTATTGATCCCAAGGTGGATTTGTTTCTGGGAGGGCATAAATATGAGCCCACCAGTCTACCTCATGACTGAAAAGCAGCGTGAGCAGTGATTGTTTGCTACACAGCAGCCTGTGACTTCATTTTTGGATAGGACTCACGCTCACCAGAGGTGCCTTGATGTTGGCGGGTGAGCTTACTCTTAATGGCCATTAATAGAAACCAAAGCCTCTAATTGTGTTTTGTTTCACATGGTATAATGGGAATAAGCGCAGATGACATATTTTTTCTTATGTTGCTCGGCTCGCAGGGCCGTCTTTAAGGAGGGGCAAAAGGGGCAGTTGCCCCAGGCCCAGTCATAGTTGAGGGGCCCAAAGCAGGCTGCTTTGTTTGTGGGCTGCTGGGGCCGTTTTACAGTGGTGGCTCTGTGTTTTTTGGAGGCCCCAGGCTTCTGTGGAAGCACTGCAGCCTTCCTAGGCCTGGTGGGCCCCCTCTGATGATGTCAGAGAGGGCGTGCCACAGAGGGCGGGGCCAAACGGGAGAAAGCCAGTTGGTTTCCTGACTGCATAGGCCTGGACACACCCTAATCAAAGAACCTCACATGGAAGCTGCAGCTCCTTGTGCTGACTCCACCCCCTCCTTCCACAGAGCCATGAGCCTCCACGTGCTGCTGGAGTACAAGAAGGTATTTGAGGGGGGGCCCCAAGAGAAACACAGGACAGGTCCTGCTAAAAAACTGGCTGCACATCACAATCTCCCTCCAGCTCTGAGCCACTCTCTCCTTAATGTAGCAAGAGCTGCTGTGCAGAGGCTGACTGTCACAATCTGTGTGTAGCAAGGTTTGTGTGCACAGACTAATACAGGGAGAAATTAAACCTCTGAGCTTGCAATCTGACTCTGGGGGCTGCAGAGGTTTGGGAGATGGAGCTGCCCATGGTTTCAAGGAGGCAGCACTTAACTGTCAGTTATCTGAGGTGTGTTCAGTTCCTCAGCAGCTGCTGAATTGTTCCATTGCAGCAGATCAGTTTGCTGCAGCAGTCTCATTGAACGCTTTGGCTGTGAATATGGAAGCAAAGGGCAGAGGATTGCTTAATGAAAGGTGCTGTGTCTGCAAAATCCACTTTTGTCCATTTTAGTACATCTTTAGTGTTATGTTTTGCTCCACCAAACCTACAAACTGAACATTTCCTTATTGGATTATTTTCTCCGTGGAGGTGGCCATCTTTCGTACGTCACACTCAGCTAACCCCGCAGCACCTCTCGACTTGGATGCAAGTGCTAAGTTAGCAGTGCTGAGCTGCAGAACAGCGTTCAGTGGCAAATTGCTAACTTAGCACTTGCAGCAGCTGAGCAACTGAACGCGCCTCAGGCTGCATTCCGGAAGCAGCATGTGGGGAGTGAGCTTAAACTTCTTTGGGTAAGGGAAGTTAACCCTCTTCACTCACTACCCCAGATACTGCACTTTCATTTTATAGCTTACTACTGTCATATAAATAAATGCAGGTTCTTACCTAAGCTCTCAGTTTGCATGGAATGGGCAAACATTGATTCACATGCATTATTTTTTCAACATTTTATAATTATTTAAATATAAATATATCATTTTAAAAACGTTTAATAATCATTTTAATATAGTTAAAATAAAATATATTTTCATACTTAACCCCTTAGTGACCGGGCGGTTTTACACAAATCCGTCTTTTTGTGACCGCTGCTGTTTTTACGTTTCTGCGCTGTTAGTGTTTAGGTCAAATTTTCCTCTTACTCGTTTATTCAACCCACACATATTATACACCCTTTTTCCCGCCATTAAATGGACTTTCTAGAAATACCATTATTTCCATCATATCCAATAATTTACTATAAAAAAAATATGAAATATGATGAAAAAAATGGTAAAAACACTTTTTTGTAATTTAATCCCCAAAATCTACAACCACCCAAATCGACCCCAGCTAAATAGGTTTAAAATTTTGTCTCTAGACTAGAAATACCCAATTTTTACATGCGTTTGCTTTTTAACCCCTTCACTGCTGAGACAGTTCACCTATGTGCGCTGCGCTCATTCTGACCATTTTGTGCTATTTATTTTTAGATGACAGCCTAGGTCCTATTTAATTAAACTCCCCCCAGACCAAAAAAACTTTAAAAAAAACTATTTTTTTATTTTATTTAATTTTTTTTTTTTTTTTTTAAACCAAACCTGGTCATGTTTGGTATCATTTCAAAGGCCATAATCAGGCCTTTCAAATCATGGCAAATATGACCATCTAGCTGCCATGGATCGGGAGATAAAGGGATCCTTAGGATCCCCTTATCTCTACATGGCAGCTAGAGGGTTAACTGGCCCACTGACATCCTCACACATATTGTGAGGTTGTCAGTGGGTGGGGGGGGGGGACCTGGAGGCTTGGCTGACATCCAAGATGTCAGCCCCCCCTCCAGGTTTGAATCGCGTTTTGGCGCCAATTGGCGCCGCAACGTGATCCGGCGGCGAAATGGTTAATGCCATACACCGCTGGAAAGGGGAGGCTCTCCCTCTCCAGCGGTGCAAACGGCATCTCCCTAGCTTCAATGGTTGGGGAGATAGAGGGCTCCGAAGGAGCCCCCCCCTCCCCTCCATTGAAAAGCATGGGGACGCCTGCTGATGACGTCACCACGCAGCATGGCGACGTCATCAGCCTCGCCTGCCCATGTAAATCACATGGGCAGGCTTCCTCCCTGCCAGATCGCCGTGGGATCCGGCGAGGGAGGGGAGTATCGGGCGGGAGGGGGATTAGGCGCCGCTGACGTACCCTGTACGTCCGCGGGTCTAAGGGAGACCCGCGTACAGGACGTACATGGTACGTCAGAGGTCCTTAAGGGGTTAAAATTTTAACAATATAATGAAGACTAAAAAGCAATGAACCTGAAAAAAGTCTAGAAATGATAATCTATAGTTTAAATGGCACCACGATGTGTAATCCAAGGAATACAGACTAAATTTGAGAACTATTTGATCTCTAGAATATGCCATTCATACCTATATTATGACGAAAGTATATAAAATTGCATAATCCTTATTAAATGTAGAATGAAAAGGACACCAGGCATAAGGACCAGTGTGGTGTAATTTGTATTCTACAATTTAATAAAAGATTAAACGGTTTTACAGATACTTCTGTTTAATGAGATCTATTAATTCTCAAAGTTAGTAATGATATAATTATTAGAATATATAATTTCAGTTTAATTGCTGTGGAGCTCTGATGTTATGCTCACACACTGTACATTACGGTCATTGTTTGAAAGTCTGTACAGACTTTGACCCAACCACCTCCTCAACAGGCAGAGAATTCCACAGCTTTATTGCTCTTCCTGTAAAAAGAAAGCTATGCGTTATGCTGAATTTCCTTTTTGTCCAGTCTAAACATTATGTGTTTATGTATATAGAATGTGTGTAAATACGTCTTCTAATATATAAGTCCATTATGTATTTGTGTATTTGTTTTGGGGTTTTTTGGATGTTGGGGTGGAGAGAAAAATCATGCGGTGTGCGGGCTATCGGGGGGGGGGGGGGCGCAAGAAAATGTTTGCCCAGGGTCCAATCAATATTAAAGACGGCCTGCTCGGCTGGATACATCTGGTGGTTGCAGCCACACCATCGGGGAAAAGGTGCGACCCCACCCCTGCTGTATTAGATAAAATCGCTGAACGCTGCCGACGATACGCCAAAACACCCGCCAGGGTAGAGAAGAAAAACATGCGATTTTTAAAAGGTGTTTTAAATAAAAATATGAAAATAATATATAACGGTCCTACGAACAATGAAAAAGTCTATTACAGAATAAAAGAAAATTGGACTCAAATTTCGTCCAAAAAAAAAAAAAAATACTGCAAAAATTCTAAATTTTAATACAACATATCGGAGGCTCGTATTTGCTTTTCAATCTTGCTTTAATAACAAATAGCAGCACAGAAAAGCTTTGAAAAAACTTTTAAACAGAAGAAAAAGAAGGACCAATCCCAGCAGGGATAGCCCCTCTTACAGTCCACCAATCACAATGTCCCCAAATCCATAACGGTCACGCCCTGCGGAAGCTCCTCTTTCTTGCTGCTACGCAGTGCAGATAAGTAATGTTTTTTTTATGCTCTTAGTAAAATGACACTGCGGACCTGTTTTCCCGTCTTTATATAACCGGGGACGGCCGCTGTTGTCATTTTTGCTGCCTTTTATGAGGTTTTTCCGCGTTTCTGAGCGCCTGCTTTATCGCAGAGTGAGTTTGCCGGTGTTCAGTCGAAAAATGCCCGTTTGTCGAGAAATGCCTGGCCCCAGCTGATCGGCCGCTTGATTGGCAGGTTGTGTGACGTAGGTGCACCAGGCGCATGCGCAGTGGGGGCCAGGCATTTCTCGACAAACGGGTTTTTTTTGCACGTTTGTCGAGAAATGCCTGGCCCCCACTGCGCATGCGCCTGGTGCACCTACGTCACAGCACCTGTCAATCAAGCCGCCGATCAGCTGTTTTCCAAGCGGCCGATCAGCTGTGTTCTGGCACGTAGGTGCACTCGGGCACGAGCGTCGAATAAAGCAAGCCAGCGTCTCCGCCCCCAGCAGAGCACCCCCCCCCCCCCCCGGCCAGCCTCTCCCCCTCCCCGGGCGCTCAGTAAGGGAACCAGCCAGCCGTCCCAGCCTCGCCTCCTCCCCCCGGCCAGCCTCTCCTCCTCCCCGGGCGCTCAGTAATGCAAGGGGACCGTCTCCACCCCCAGCAGATCGCCACCCCCCCCCCGGCCAGCCTCTCCCCCTCCACGGCCGCTCAGTAAGGGAACCAGCCAGCCGTCCCAGCCTCTCCTCCCCGCGGCCACTGCCCCCCCCCCCCCCGGGCACTCACACACAGGTAGGGAGGGAGTGAGTGTATCAGCCGCCCTGTCCCAGCACTTCTCCCCGCACTGAGAGTCACAGACTCCGGGTGGGGGTTGCTGCCTTCTCCCCTGGGGGAAGCTTGGATCACAGGAGACCCAGGGGTCCTTTGGAGCCCTGTATCTCCGTCCCTGAGCATGGCAGGAGGCTGGTTGAGGTGTCATTGGAAAGTGCAGAGTCTGTTCTTTCTAATGATATCCACCATGTCTGTGTAATGTGTAAAGTTAATCACCAATAATTTATTAAATAAAAATTACTCTTTTTTTTAACACTGACTTTTATTTCATTTTCTCTTGGTTTTATGGCATTTTATGGTTATTTCAGCTGTAATGGCATCTCAGGGGTTAATGGGGAGTCTGTGTGTTAATCACGATGTTTTCCCCTGGTTTGGTGGCATTTCGGGGGTTAATGAGCGGTTATTATTTTATATATTACCTTACATTTATGTGATTAATTTCATTGCATTTTCCGTGCTCTCGTGTTCGTCCCCCTCCAGCGAGTTCAATTCCCTGACCCTGCGGTGAATACAGCATCCACCGCGAGGGCCACGCAATGTGTAGCAGGGATCCGCCAATAAACCTGATGGACGCAGCCGACGAACCGCTGAACAGAAGCAGTCAAAAGCCACTGCAACCCGCTGAACAGACCATCGAAAGCCACTGCAATCCACTAAACCCAGCTGCAATCCGCTGAACAGACCATCGAAAGCTGCCGCAATCCACTAAACGCAGCTGCAATCCGCTGAACAGACCACCAAAAGCCACCGCAACCCGCTAAACGCAGCAGCAATCCGCTGAACAGACCGTCAAAAGCCGCTGCAATCCGCTGAACAGACCGCAGAAAGCAGCCGCAATCCGCTGAAAGCAGCCAAGATACGCTGCACTGACTGCCAAACGCTGTTAATCAGCCGGCCAAACTGTGAGTGGAGAACAGCAATACACCCATGAAGAGTAGCAGGGACCCCAGGCAGGGGCGTCGTGACGTGGGGGCGGGGCCCGCACCAAGTGACACCCGCCCTTACCAGGTGACACCCGCCCTTAGAGTGACACCGTCATCCTAAGGGCGGGTGTCTCACCCTGCGCCGCGTGTTCCCTCCCTATGAGCGTCCAAACCTATGCAGCTTCAGCCCTCGCCTGGGGGAAAAACGTCACCAGCCGAGTTCTCGCGAGATCGCGGCTGGTCACGTGGCTCTCCCCCAGGTGAGCGCCCAAGCTCCATGACGGACGCTCAGAGTGAGCAGAACACGCGACGCAGGAGGTGAGCTGGGGCAATATCCATGAGCTGGTCGCATTATCCATGAGCTGGGGGAAATATCCATGAGCTGGTCGCATTATCCATGAGCTGGGGGCAATATCCATGAGCTGGTCGCATTATCCATGAGCTGGGGGCTGGGGCAGTATATCCATGAGCTGGGGGCATTATCCATGAGCTGCTGGGGCAGTATATCCATGAGCTGGGGCCATTATCCATGAGCTGGGGCCATTATCCATGAGCTGGGGCATTATCCATGAGCTGGGGCATTATCCATGAGCTGGGGCATTATCCATGAACTGATGCATTATCCATGAGCTGGGGCAGTATATCCATGAGAGGAGCTGGGTCAGTATATCCATTAGAGCTGCTGGGGCATATCCATGAGAGGAGCTGGGGCAATATCCATGTGTGAGCTGGTCTGGGGGCAATATATCCATGTGTGAGCTGAGGCGCAATATATCCATATGTGAGCTGGGGCAATATATATCCATGGGTGTGCTGCTGGGGGCAATATATCCAGAGCTGCTGGGGGCAATATAGATCCATGTGTGCTTTCACTGCCTTCGAACAGGCATCGTACTTGCTGGCAGTTGGCAAAAATTTGTGTGAGCATATGGGAGAGCAATAAACCTCACAGTAATGTGCGCTGTGTGTATGAGCATTCAGTGTTATATGGCAGTACTGATTTAGGAGTAAGAGTAGTTAAAAAAAACACGTAAAACTCGGGGGTGGGGGTGACACCATAAGTTACCGCACCGGGTGACACCAACCCTAGTGACGCCACCGACCCCAGGCAGGAGTCTGCTCTCACACTCACAAAGCCCCTGCCCCAGGTGCAGCTATCAGATAGCCAGCCCCCCCCCAAATGAGCTCCACCTCATCGTTGCCGCGTTCTGACGTCACTGCAGAGACGCCGCAAGGCTCTACATTCAGACTGTAAGGAGGATCACGCGGCACCTCTGCAGTGACGTCAGGATGGGGTGACGATGAGAGTGCCCTACGGCGCGACTGATCCCACCTCTCCAAATCTGGGAGTTCCTGAAGTGTTTGCGGGCGTCAGGAACCCACATTCACTTAAGAGAGACTCCTGAAACATCTCGGAGACTTGGGATCCCTCCCAATGGGGGCAGTAACAGTGATATATAAAGGGTATATTGCCCCCACGCAGAGGTTAGTCCATGTAACAGTGATATAGAAAGGGTATATTGCCCCAGGCGGAGGTTAGTCATGCAACAGTGATATAGAAAGGGTATATTGACCCCATGAGGAGGCTCGTCCATGTTACAGTGATATGGGAATTTTTTTTTGCATTTAAATGTTTTTTAATCGTTTTCTCCTTCTTGCAGTTGGAGTTCTGGAGTCACTTCAAGAACTATTCAGAATATTGGACTGTGGGGGGTGGTTTAAATGTCATCGTTGGGGGAAGCTTCAGGTGCGCAAACAGTCCGGTGTATTACAGACTCAGTAAATAGCCTGAATCTCTGCGTTTGTGACCGTTATGTGTTTTTTTCCTCCGGCAGATGCAGGCCTGGGTGCCGCATTCAAAATCCTCTTCTCAGACACCCAAAATGCAGATATCCCGAACAAGGGCCGTGGCGCACATTCTACCTCAAGTGCCAGCACACCTTAGCTCTTTTCAACGCCTTCAAGCGGTTAGTACTTCTTTTTTGTATACATGACCTGGGAGGGCCGGGAGGTGTCGCTGGTGCTGTGCACTTCTCGCTGCTGCTGGGCGTCTCGGATCAATGCCAGTCTGTGTGGGCAGAAGGACCCGACTCGCACCAGCAAGGAGTCAGATGTGAGATTCACGTGGAAAGGTTCCTCGTCCTCCCCAGATGGCCAGAAGCTTCTCGATGGTCAGTCTCTATGCTGTTAATGCATTCTGCCAGCCGCCCCAGCCCTCACAAACCGTCCAGAAATCAGCCCAGTGCTTGCTTCCAGTATTCGTATAGGTATCGGGGCATTTGCACCAACAGCGATACTAGCATCAGTGCATCCCTACTAAAAACACCATCACAAAAAACACACCTTTGAAGGAGGTAGAGGGGGTCCTCCCGCCAGGTCCTTGGGCCGGTGGGGGGCTTGCTCCCAGGGGGTAGAGAGGGGCCCTGGAAGGCACCTTGTTTCTCACCTGGCCCGATGGCATGTTAGGAGAGTCCACCCAGGAACCCCCTCTACTTAGAAATCACTGCCCTCCTCTTTTAAACATTCTCCTCCACTGACTCCCTGCCCCTTCTACTATGTCTTCCCTTTCTGCGGTCTCGGAGGAGGATGTCTCTGAAGTTCACATGTCCTCCTGCACGACTACCTGTCCACTTTATCCGATCCCCTCACACCTTACTCGGTCTGTTCTACCAGTCACTGTCCCTGCTTTGACTCACATTTCTAACCTCTTCCTCTCCTCTGGAGTCTTCTCTTCTGCTCTGATCACCCCCATCCTAAAGAAGCATCTCTTGATCCCACCTCCCTCTCAAAATACTGTCCCATCTCTTTTCTCCCCTTTGCCTCCAAAATATTAGAACGTCTGGTCTATAACCAGCTCACCGGTTATCTCACTGCTAACGCTCTACTTGATCCGCACCAGTCTGGCTTTCGCTCACATCGTCCACTGAAACTGCTCTGATCAAGGTGACTAACGATCTAGTTGCTGCCAAAATCAAAGGTCACTTCTCCCTCCTTATTCTTTTCGATCTTTCTGCTGCATTTGACATGGTTGATCACCCTCTCCTGCTGCTCACGCTGTGTAAGCTTGACCTCAGTGACTCTGCTCTCTCCTGGTTCTCTTCCTACCTCTCTCTTCGTTCCTTCAGTGTCTTCTTCGTTGGTGCCTCTCCCCCCCTCAACTCCTCTCTGTTGGGGTACCTCAAGGCTCTGTTCTGGGTCCCCTACTCTTCTCAATCTATATGGCCTCTCTTGGCAGTCTCATCTCTTCCAATGGATTCCAATATCATCTCTATGCTGATGACAGCTAAATCTACCTTTCATTTCCCGATCTCTCTCCTCCAGTGCTGCACCGTGTTACAGTCTGCCTCAGCTGTCTCCGACTGGGTGACTTCCTGTTTCCTAAAGCTTAACCTCTCTAAAACTGAACTTCTCGTTTTCCCTCTCTCTAAAACCAACATTCCTGCTCCCATTTACCTTCAGGTGAATGGTGCCACTATTACCTCTACCTCTCAGGCTCGTTGCTTCAGGGTCCTCCTAGACTCTGATCTCTCCTTACTCCTCACATTCAGTCACTAACCAAATCCCGCTATTTCCACCTAAATAAACATTGCACGCATCTGTCCTTGTCTTAATCAGGACTCTGCTAAAATGCTCCTCCAAGCTCTTATTATCTCCCGCCTTGACTACTGTAACCTCCTTCTCTCTGGCATTAAGAGATTCCAGCTTCTCCCTCCACAGTCTGTAATGAACGCCTGTGCCAGGCTCATCCACCTCACCCCCTGCACCTCTCACACCTCCCCCTCTGTCAACCTCTACACTGGCTCCTGTTTCCTTTTAGAGTCCAATTCTTTATATTGGTCCTCACGTACAAAGGTCTCCATAGCTATCTTATAGCTATCCATGACCATTTTATCTCCAACCCTTACAACCTCCTAGTTCTTACTGAAACCTGACTACCTCCCTCTGACACTGCTTACATTGCTGCTCTCACTCATGACAGTCTGCACTTCAGCCATAACTCCAGACCGGGCAAGAGACATGGTGGCGGGGTCAGAATTCTGCTCTCTCCCACCTGCACCTACCAGCATCTCCCTCCTCCCCCGTCTCTCTCCTTCTCCTCCTTCGAGACACACTGCATCCGCCTGTTCTCTCCCCTGGCTCTCAGGTGGCAGTCATCTACCGCCCACCGGGACCAACCTCCCAGTTCCTTGACCACTTTACTACTTGGCTTTCCCACTTTCTGTCTACTAAGCTCCCATGCCTAATTCTTGGACTTCAACATTCCCATTGATGATCTGTACATAATCCTCCCTCCCCACCGTGAAGGTCATTCTATTGATCTTGTTTTTTCAACCTCTGCTCAGTTTCTATCTCTGATCACCACCTCCCTCATACCTCATCCTTCACCTGCCCTGATGCTGCCACTGACCACTATAACACGACGCTTATCTCTGCTCTAGACACTCTTGCTCCTCTTTGACTCTGTAAGGCCCCACGCCGCCAGCTTCAGCCCTGGCACACCCTCCAGACTCGCTACCTGCAAACATGCTCCCGCATTGCAGAGCGTGCCTGGAGGAAATCCCGCTCTGAAGCTGATTTCATTCAATCAGGTTTATTCTGCGTTCAAACACCTCTGCCATTCACTTGGCCAAAACAACCCTCCTTCTTCTCATCTCTTATATCTACTCTCCAAACCTAAACTACTCTGGTCCACCTTCAACTTCCTCCTCTACCCACCCGCACCTCCCCCACATCTGCCTTTAGCGCTCAAGACCTGGCAGATTACTTCCTCAATAAAACTATCAGAAGCAACATCCCAACACTATACAGTAATCCGCCACCTCCAATCCCAGAAGCCCGCTCTGCCGCTTCCTCCCAGCCACTGAGGAGGAAGTCATTTCCTTACTGTCCTCCTCACATCTCACACGCGGCCGCTCGACCCCATTCCCTCACATCTGATACCTCCACTCTCCTCCTCCCTCACCCCTGCTCTCACACACATCTTCATCCTATCTCTCCACCAGCTCCTTCCCATCCGCCTTCAAACACGCGCTAGTTACCCCTTTACTAAAGAAACCATCCCTAGACCCCAACTCTCCATCCAACTACCGCCCTGTATCCCTGCTTCCCTTCACATCAAAGCTCTTAGAAAAACTAGTCTTCAACCGCCTCTCCCTCTTCCTGTCCTCCAATTCCCTACTTGACCCCCTGCAATCAGGTTTCCGTCCCTTACACTCAACTGAAACTGCCCTCACCAAAGTCACCAACGACCTCCTAACTGCTAAAAAAACATGGCCACTATTCTATTCTCATCCTGCTTGACCTCTCGGCTGCTTTTGACACTGTTGACTACCCCCTCCTTCTACAGACCCTCAACTCTCTGGGTCTCGTGACACTGCACTTGCTTGGGTTGACTCCTATTTATCCAACAGGTCCTTCTGTGTGTCCTTTGCTGGTAACTCCTCCTCGTCATTGCCTTTATCTGTTGGTGTACCTCAAGGCTCTGTCCTTGGTCCTCTGCTTTCTCTATCTACACCTCCTCCCTGGGCAAAATCATCAACAGCTTTGGCTTTAATTAGCACCTCTATGCTGATGACACTCAGATCTACCTCTCTACCCCTGATCTCTCTCCCCCTGTCCTTTCAAAAGTCAGTGACTGTTTATCTGGCATCTCCTCCTGGATGGCCTCTCACCACCTAAAGATCAACATGTCCAAGACTGAGCTCCTACTAATTCCTCCCTCCAATGCCTCCCCACCTCCTGACTTCTCTGTCTTGGTCGATGGTATCACTATCTCCCCATCGAACAGGTTCGCTGTCTCGGAGTTGCACTCGACTCGGCTCTTTCCTTCATCCCCCACATCCAGTCTCTTTTCCCCTCCTGCCGCTACGAACTACACAATATTTCCAGAATTCGGTCATTTCTTACCACTGACACCACAAAGGAACTCATCCACGCCCTTATAATCTCCCGACTTGACTATTGTAATAATCTTTTAGCTGGTCTTCCGCTCTCCCACCTCTCCCCCCTACAATCAATTCTGAACGCCTCCGCCAGGCTCATCCGCCGCTCTGTCTCTGCCGCTCCCCTCTGCGAGTCCCTTCACTGGCTCCCCATCCACCTCATCCGCCGCTGTGTCTGTGCGCTCCTCTCTGCGAGTCCCTTCTTGGCTCCCCATCCACCTCACCCGCCGCTCTGTCTCTGCCGCTCCCCTCTGCGAGTCCCTTCACTGGCTCCCCATCCACCTCACCCGCCGCTCTGTCTCTGCCGCTCCCCTCTGCGAGTCCCTTCACTGACTCCCCATCCACTGCAGAATTAAGTTCAAAATCCTTATCCTTACCTACAAAACCCTCACTAACTCAGCTCCCCACTACCTGTCCTCACTAATCACCAAATACACCCCAGCCCGCTCCCTAAAGTCAAACCGTGACCTGCACCTAGGTTCTCCGCGCATCACCTCTTCCCATGATACACTGCAGGACTTCTCACGCGCAGCTCCCATCCTCTGAAACGCTCTCCCTCATACTGTCAGACTTTCCCCTAGTTTCCCTTCCTTTAAACGCTCCCTTAAACCATTCCTATTTAGGGAAGCCGACCACCCGACTCACTGATACACCTCACTGCCCCAACCAGTCCATCACTCTCACCTTGTAGTCCTCTCCTCCTGTTTCCACCCCAAACCCTTTTAGATTGTAAGTTCCCTCGCGAATAGGGCCCTCATTTCCTCCTGTACTGGTTTATCAAATGTTGTTCAATGTATTGTAACCCTGTCTATATTGTGCCCATTGTACAGCGCTGCGGAATATGCTGTCGCTATATAAATAAAGATTAATAATAACCGCGCCGCTCCCTACATCTTCCCCCTCATTACCAGGTATATCCCATACTGACCACTTCACTCGGCTAATGCTCTGATACTATCAGCTTTACGTACCCAGACACCCAACTCACGCCTTCAAGACTTCTCCCAAACTGCCCCCTTTCTATGGAACACCCTCCCCCGTAACATCAGACTCTTCCCGTCTCTCCACTGCTTCAAGAAGTCTCTGAAAACACATTACTTCAGAGAAGCCTATCGGCTCACTCCATTATTACCCAACTGTACATTTCATAACTCCATCTTCCCACACAACCTGCATGTACCCCTGCTACTTCACTTACCCTGTTAACCCTCACCTAATGTGTCACCCCTCTCCTCTTAGATTGTAAGCTCTTGAGCAGGGTCGATACTGTAAGCAAGCACAGGACTGACTTGTGGGCGTTTTGTGAGGGCTGGGGCGGCTGGCAGAATGCATTAACAGCATAGAGACTGACCATCGAGAAGCTTCTGGCCATCTGGGGAGGACGAGGAACCTTACCACGTGAATCTCACATCTGACTCCTTGCTGGTGCGAGTCGGGTCCTTCTGCCCACACAGACTGGCATTGATCCGAGACGCCCAGCAGCAGCGAGAAGTGCACAGCGCCAGCGACACCTCCCGGCCCTCCCAGGTCATGTATACAAAAAAAAAGTACTAACCGCTTGAAGGCGTTGAAAAGAGCTAAGGTGTGCTGGCACTTGAGGTAGAATGTGCGCCACGGCCCTTGTTCCGGGATATCTGCATTTTGGGTGTCTGAGAAGAGGATTTTGAATGCGGCGCCCAGGCCCTGCATCTGCCGGAGGAAAAAAACACATAACGGTCACAAACGCAGAGATTCAGGCTATTTACTGAGTCTGTAATACACCGGGCTGTTTGCGCACCTGAAGCTTCCCCAACGATGACATTTAAACCACCCCCACAGTCCAATATTCTGAATAGTTCTTGAAGTGACTCCAGAACTCCAACTGCAAGAAGGAGAAAACGATTAAAAAACATTTAAATGCAAAAAAAAATTCCCATATCACTGTAACATGGACGAGCCTCCTCATGGGGTCAATATACCCTTTCTATATCACTGTTGCATGGACTAACCTCCGCCTGGGGGCAATATACCCTCTATATCACTGTTACATGGACTAACCTCTGCGTGGGGGCAATATACCCTATATATCACACTGTTACTGCCCCCATTGGGAGGGATCCCAAGTCTCCGAGATGTTTCAGGAGTCTCTCTTAAGTGAATGTGGGTTCCTGACGCCCGCAAACACTTCAGGAACTCCCAGATTCGGGAGAGGTGGGAATCAGTCGTGGCCGTAGGGCACCTCATCGTCACCCCATCCTGACGTCACTGCAGAGGTGCCGCGTGATCCTCCTTACAGTCTGAATGTAGAGCCTTGCGGCGTCTCTGCAGTGACGTCAGAACGCGCGGCAACGATGATGGAGCTCATTGGGGGGGGGGCTGGCTATCTGATAGCTGCACCTGGGGCAGGGGCTTTGTGAGTGTGAGAGCAGACTCCTGGCTGGGGTCGGTGGCGTCACTAGGGTTGGTGTCACCCGGTGCGGTAACTTATGGTGTCACCCCCACCCCCGAGTTTTAAGTTTTTTTTTTAACTACTCTTACTCCTAAATCAGTACTGCCATATAACACTGAGGCTGGGGTCAGACGAGCGTAGTGTTCACGTCCGTGATTGCGCCTAAAAGTACGTCCGTGATAGCATGAAAGTAAGTCCATTGGAGCCTGTTACACAAAGTACGTCCGCACTGAACTGCGGACGCACAACGGCCGCGGCAAACGGACGCAGGTTAGGCAAGAACGTAATACTGCTAGAACGGACGTGCGGAGTGTGCCACGTCCACAACGTCTGCATAGCTTTGTGTGTGAGTGATGGAGCGAGGTCAGACAGACTGCATTTATACGTCCAGCATTTTTGACGGACAGAATGTTTTTTCATTGTAATTTATTTTTCCCTCCTACATCCGTCAAAAAATAACTTCAGTGAAAAAACGGACTGTGTGACCACTACTGCGTCATCCGTACTGACGATGTCCGTACTGCACGGACGTACAGTCCGTAGAAATCACGCTCGTCTGACCCCAGCCTGAATGCTCATACACACAGCGCACATTACTGTGAGGTTTATTGCTCTCCCATATGCTCACACAAATTTTTGCCAACTGCCAGCAAGTACGATGCCTGTTCGAAGGCAGTGAAAGCACACATGGATCTATATTGCCCCCAGCAGCTCTGGATATATTGGGGCAAGCAGCACACCCATGGATATATATTGCCCCAGCTCACATATGGATATATTGCACCTCAGCTCACACATGGATATATTGCACCCAGACCAGCTCACACATGGATATTGCCCCAGCTCTCATGGATATGCCCCAGCAGCTCTCATGGATATACTGCCCCAGCTCCTCTCATGGATATACTGCCCCAGCTCCTCTCATGGATATACTGCCCCAGCTCATGGATAATGCCTCAGTTCATGGATATACTGCCCCAGCAGCTCATGGATAATGCCCCCAGCTCATGGATATACTGCCCCAGCTCATGGATATACTGCCCCAGCTCATGGATATACTGCCCCAGGCCCCAGCTCATGGATATTGACCCCAGCTCATGGATAATGATAATGCCCCCAGCTCATGGATATTGCCCCCAGCTCATGGATACTGCCCCAGCTCATGGATATACTGCCCCAGCTCATGGATAATGCGACCAGCTCATGGATATTGCCCCCAGCTCATGGATAATGATAATGCCCCAGCTCATGGATATTGCCCCAGCTCATGGATACTGCCCCAGCTCATGGATAATGCCCGCAGCTCATGATAATGCCCCCGCTCATGGATACTGCCCCCTGCTCATGGATAATACCCCCAGCTCATGGATAATACCCAGCTCATGGATAATACCCCCAGCTCATGGATAATACCCCCAGCTCATGGATAATGCCTCAGTTCATGGATATACTGCCCCAGCAGCTCATGGATAATGCCCCCAGCTCATGGATATACTGCCCCAGCTCATGGATATACTGCCCCAGCTCATGGATATACTGCCCCAGGCCCCAGCTCATGGATATTGACCCCAGCTCATGGATAATGATAATGCCCCCAGCTCATGGATATTGCCCCCAGCTCATGGATACTGCCCCAGCTCATGGATAATGCCTCAGTTCATGGATACTGCCCCCTGCTCATGGATAATGCCCCTTCTCATGGATAATACCCCCAGCTCATGGATAATACCCCCAGCTCATGGATAATACCCCCAGCTCATGGATAATACCCCCAGCTCATGGATAATGCCTCAGTTCATGGATATACTGCCCCAGCAGCTCATGGATAATGCCCCCAGCTCATGGATATACTGCCCCAGCTCATGGATATACTGCCCCAGCTCATGGATATACTGCCCCAGCCCCCAGCTCATGGATAATGCGACCAGCTCATGGATATTGCCCCCAGCTCATGGATAATGATAATGCCCCCAGCTCATGGATATTGCCCCCAGCTCATGGATACTGCCCCAGCTCATGGATAATGCCCCAGCTCATGGATAATGCCCCCAGCTCATGGATACTGCCCCCTGCTCATGGATAATACCCCCAGCTCATGGATAATACCCCCAGCTCATGGATAATACCCCAGCTCATGGATAATACCCCAGCTCATGGATAATGCCTCAGTTCATGGATATACTGCCCCAGCAGCTCATGGATAATGCCCCCAGCTCATGGATATACTGCCCCAGCTCATGGATATACTGCCCCAGCTCATGGATATACTGCCCCAGGCCCCAGCTCATGGATATTGACCCCAGCTCATGGATAATGATAATGCCCCCAGCTCATGGATATTGCCCCCAGCTCATGGATACTGCCCCAGCTCATGGATAATGCCCCCAGCTCATGGATATTGCCCCCAGCTCATGGATACTGCCCCAGCTCATGGATAATGCCTCAGTTCATGGATACTGCCCCCTGCTCATGGATAATGCCCCTTCTCATGGATAATACCCCCTGCTCATGGATAATGCCCCCAGCTCATGGATAATGCCTCCAGCTCACCTCCTGCGTCGCGTGTTCTGCTCCCTCTGAGCGTCCGTCATGGAGCTTGGGCGCTCACCTGGGGGGGAGCCACGTGACCAGCCGTGATCTCGCGAGAACTCGGCTGGTGACGTGTTTCCCCCAGGCGAGGGCCAAAGCTGCACAGCTTCGGACGCTCGTAGGGAGCGAACACGCGGCGCAGGGTGAGACACCCGCCCTTAGGTTGACGGTGTCACCCTAAGGGTGGGTGTCACCTGGTGCGGGCCCCACGTTACGACGCCCCTGCCTGGGGTCCCTGCTACTCTTCATGGGTGTATTGCTGTTCTCCACACAGTTTGGCCGGCTGATTAACGGCGTTTGGCAGTCACTGCAGCGCATCACGGCTGCTTTCAGCGGATTGCGGCTGCTTTCTGCGGTCTGTTCAGCGGATTGCAGCGGCTTTTGACGGTCTGTTCAGCGGATTGCTGGTGCGTTTAGCGGGTTGCGGTGGCTTTCGGTGGTCTGTTCAGCAGATTGCGGCAGCTTTCGGTGGTCTGTTCAGCAGATTGCAGCTGCGTTTAGTGGATTGCGGCAGCTTTCGATGGTCTGTTCAGCAGATTGCGGCAGCTTTCGATGGTCTGTTCAGCAGATTGAAGTGGCTTTTGACGACTTCTGTTCAGCGGGTTGCAGTGGCTTTTGACGGCTTCTGTTCAGCGGTTCGTCGGCTGCGTCCATCAGGTTTATTGGCGGATCCCTGCTACACATTGCGTGGCCCTCGCGGTGGATGCTGGATTCACCGCAGGGTCAGGGAATTGAACTCGCTGGAGGGGGACGAACACGAGAGCACGTAAAATGCAATGAAATTAATCACATAAATGTAAGGGAATATATAAAATAATAACCGCTCATTAACCCCCGAAATGCCACCAAACCAGGGGAAAACATCGTGATTAACACACAGACTCCCCATTAACCCCTGAGATGCCATTACAGCTGAAATAACCATAAAATGCCATAAAACCAAGAGAAAATGAAATAAAAGTCAGTGTTAAAAAAAAGAGTAATTTTTATTTAATGAATTATTGGTGATTAATGGTACACATTACACAATCATGGTGGGTATCATTAGAAAGAACAGACTCTGCACTTTCCAATGACACCTCAACCAGCCTCCTGCCATGCTCAGGGACGGAGATACAGAGCTCCAAAGGACCCCTGGGTCTCCTGTGATCCATGGTTCCTCCAGGGGAGAAGGCAGCAACCCCCACCCGGAGTCTGTGACTCTCAGTGCGGGGAGAAGTGCTGGGACAGGGCGGCTGATACACTCCCTCCCTCCCTGTGTGTGAGTGCCCGGGGGGGGGGGGGGGCGAGTGGCCGCGGGGAGGAGGAGAGGCTGGGACGGCTGGCTGGTTCCCTTGCATTAGTGAGTGCCCGGGGAGGAGGGGAGGCTGGCCGGGGGGGGGTGGTGCTCTGCTGGGGGAGGAGACGCTGGCTTGCTTTATTCGACGCTCGTGCCCGAGTGCACCTACGTCCCAGAACACAGCTGATCGGCCGCTTGGAAAACAGCTGATCGGCCGCTTGATTGACAGTTCCTGTGACGTAGGTGCACCAGGGGCATGCGCAGTGGGGGCCAGGCACTTCGACAAACGGGCAATCTTCGACTGAACACCGGCATTAGCTTCACCCGACTCGCGCAGGGAGGTGCGCGTGCTCGCCTTCGCGCCATTTTCTCCCCCAGTGGCCATTTTAGGTACTGCAGTTGCCGCGTCTGGTTACTGTGGAGATGCCTCAAACAAAACAGCGTCGCCGCTCTCCTTCTCCTGCAGGGTCAGAGTCAGACGCCAGTTCAGGACATGAGGACATTTCTGCCTCTAATTCTACGGGAGCTAGCCAGGGTCATCGGGTTGCTGGCTGCTGCTCGCCTGGCAATACCTCCAGCACCGCTTCATTATCGGCCCTCCAACGCCTGAAGGCCCATTTCCTTCGGGAGGGTTTGGCATACTCTGATCACGTTCGTCTACCGGAGAAAGCTCGTCTAGATCTGATTTGGTGGACCGAGAACCTCCAATTCTGGAATGGCAAGGAAATTTCCCCTCCACCTCCATCTCTCACGATCGAGTCGGATGCTTGCAGAACCGGTTGGGGAGCAAGATGCGGTCCTCTGGAGACCGGGGGTCGTTGGTCCACGACAGAAATGTTTCTACACATCAATTGTCTGGAACTCCTAGCAGGTCTATTCGCAAAAAATGTTTTGCGCGAAATCACCAGGGAGGCGCGATCTTACTGAAGATGGACAATTTTCCAACAGTTCACAATATCAATTCCTTGGGGGGGTCCACGGTCCCCGAAACTCACTCAAATGGCAACAGAATTTTGGACATTCTGCTTTCAACGAAGGATCACGGTGATAGCTCAGTTCCTTCCGGGTCTAAACAACACAATAGCGGATTGGAACTCTCGCAACACAACCGATTCAGGAGACTGGAGATTGCTGCCCTCCGTCTTCAAGAGTCTCTTCGATCTCTGGGGTCCGATGGAAATGGACCTGTTTGCCTCACGTCTGAATTGTCAACTACCAAAGTTCTTCAGTTGGAAACCGGACCCAGAAGCTTTGGGGACAGATGCGTTCCCACCGTTTGCAATGATCGCGAGGACCCTTGCGCAGATTCGACCGCAATCAGCAACGTTGGTGATCGTCACCCCTCTGTGGCGGGGACAACACTGGTTTCCAATATTGTTAGAATTGTCCATAGATCTCCCTCGGCTTCTACCGTTCTCCCAGGACCGAATCCTCGATCCAGACGGGATTCCACACCCGCTCATATCCGAACGATGTCCGTTGACTGCCTGGTTGGTTTCCGGGGACCTGGATTTGTCAAGGGAATTTCGTTCCGTACTAACACCTTGCTCCAACAGGCATGGGCTCCGGGTACCCGGACAGCTTATAGTTCCGCATGGCGTAAATGGTCTGGCTGGTGTATGGGCAGGGATATCGATCCCGTATCGGCATCTGTAAACAGAGTATTGGATTTCCTTACTGAGTCATTTGATGCTGGTTTGAAGTATAGAACTGTAAATACCTTACGTTCGGCTATTTCGGCTGGTCATGAAACCATTCAGGGGACTCCTTTGGGTCGTCATCCCTTAATTTGTAGATTGTTGAGAGCGGTCCGTTTTGCACGTCCTCCAGTACCTAGGTATGATTCCACTTGGGATGTTTCGCTGGTGTTACGCTTTCTTTCCAATTGGCCAACTAATTCTGACTTGGATTTACAACAATTATCTGCTAAATTGTTGATGGTTTTGTGTCTTTTTTCCTGTAAAAGAGTAGGTGATGTCAGAGCTTTAGATTACCCTTCTCGTTCGTTTACTCCAGAAGGAGTCCGTTTTGATATTACTCGCCGTACAAAGACGTTCATTTCTTCTGTATTTTATCCATGTTTTCCGGAACATCTAGCTCTATGTCCCGTTACATGCCTACAAATTTATGAACAACGCACTTTACCTTTTCGTTCCCCAGGAGTATCTCCTCTCTTTTTATCTTATGTGACACCTCACCGTCCAGTATCTTCCACCACCCTGTCTCGTTGGTTACGGTGGTTGATGGAGTTAGTAGGGATAGATGTCTCGGTCTTTGGGGCCCATTCAGTCCGTAGTGCTATGGCTACCTCGGCATTGAATTCTGGTTGTAAATTGGAAGACCTTATGCGATTGGTCTAGGGAATCTACACTACGTACCTTCTATTTCCGACCAGCGCCTCATTGGACTGCACCTCTGTTAGATGGGCTTTGAATTTGCAAATACGAGCCTCCGATATGTTGTATTAAAATTGTTTAATTTTCCTATTACATGACGGAAAGTTAGAATTTTAATAAACATTCGGAGGCAAGTATTTCCCACCTCAACCCACCCAATAAATTCTGATAGTTTGGGATGTTCCTACTATAAATAAATTAAAAATTATTTACTCTTAACTTTCACATTGTGTGAGCCTGAGTTTTTCCTTAATGACCTATGCGCATGACTATAAGTTTATCCATAGATACTGATTAACTGGTTACAATGTTTGCACACTAAAAAATTTGGTTGGTAATTACCATTATACTCTGTTCTCTTCGCAGACTATTGATCATCTGTGTTCTTCATCCAGCGTGTCCTTCCTCGCTTCTGCCGTGTCCATTTGGATTATATTCCAGCTTTTACTCTTCGTTTCGTATGTTTGGAATCTGTTCAACTAACCAAGAAAGAGGAGGAGCTTCCGCAGGGCATGACCGTTATGGATTTGGGGACATTGTGATTGGTGGACTGTAAGAGGGGCTATCCCTGCTGGGATTGGTCCTTCTTTTTCTTCTGTTTAAAAGTTTTTTTTCAATATTTTCAAAGCTTTTCTGTGCTGCTATTTGTTATTAAAGCAAGATTGAAAAGCAAACACTCGCCTCCGAATGTTTATTAAAATTCTAACTTTCCGTCATGTAATAGGAAAATTAAACAATTTTTTTTGCTGCAAATGAAAATAAAACTTTAATAAAAAAAACAAAAAAAAAAAAACGGGGATTTTCCTTTTACATTGAAACCTATGGGATTCGCCTGTTTAAACCTGTCAAACGGAAGCATCGAAAATCAGGGCATTTTCCCATCTTTTCAGGGCTGTTCGGTGTTCTCTAAAAATATTAACTATTACTTCTCTATGGGGAATTTCACGGCCACTGAATTGCGCCAATATTTGCCAGCTTTCTGAATAGCCGATTTGCACCGTACTGGGAAATTCACCCGTGGCAATTTTAGCGCTCTTTGAATAACCCCTTAACTGAATATCACCATACATGGTACTGTGATGCTAAATAATATTCTGTTGTAGGAGGGATTAGCCATCCGAATTTCTATGGTCTTTATGGGTACATCCTTTTAAAGTAACGTTTTGCGTGTAGTGCACAATCTCTGGGTACATTCCATTTTTCTTAACAGAAATGTTATTTTAGGCTACGGACTTGTTTCCACTTCATCGGGGACACACTTACATTTGAGGTCTGGTCATCTTCAACTGGTTCAAAATGTCCTTCTGTACCCGTGGGTTTGCAGTTGCTGTGAGAGCCATCACTGGCACTGTTGGGAATTTCTGTCTCAACATATTCAGGCGTTTGTAATCTGGTCGGAAATCGTGTCCCCACTAAAAATAAATTCAAATCCTTATTAAAATGATTGGGAATAAATACCTGACTACTGTGAATGTACCCGATGGGCCTGACACGCTTTATGGATTTTATCACCGCTTACCTGACTGACACAGTGAGCTTCATCAATGACAAAACGGGCCAGCAACTTGCGCTCATAAAGATTTTGCATTGTGGAAATAAGTCTCGTGCTTGCACACACCTGTGAATAAAAAAAAAAAACCACGAACAAATAAGGGATGTGTAACGCCTCAGAATCTCTAGAGAATAAGAATCTCTACCCGTGTATACCTTTTCGGGGGTAACATATAGAAGTTTTATAATGGGATCCTTCTTTGAGAGCTGTAAGTAAATACTACCAGCTTCTGCGTCAGTCTTGTCCCCAGTTAGGTACGTAGCAGGAATCTGCAAAAGAATAAGAACTCTTCACCTCTTAATGTTCAGGAGGAAAGGCCCAACATCTGTGCTTACACGCCCTCTAGTGCAGTTTTACACTTTGTTTAAACATAAACTAGGATGTGAAGATATGTTTATAGGCTTTTCTAGGAAAGTGTAGGGTTCTCCATAGACGTAGTTGCGACAGCGGAAACTAGTTTTCACTTTGCTAGAGAAAAATTTAAATGAAATAAACCTGTTCACTACCAAAAGATGTATACGTTATTTTTGTATTATTTCTAATACAATTAAAAGTGGCCTATAAATATCATTTGCATACCTTTTAATGCACGATTAGTGTAGAGAAATGAAATTCTCTGAGATCTCACTCCTGTCAACCTGTATTACTGTAAAGAAGCTACAAGAACCAGCCCCCCACCCTGACTAACAGAACTTTAACAGATTTTACTGCAGCATTATACCACAAGAGAGTACAGAATACAGGGAATCATACTACTGTACAGAGATAAGATACAAGGTGACTAATTTCCATATATTAGGCATTATGCCCACATACAGATACTGTTATTGCTATTGTACGTCCAAAAATTACAAATAACTCATGATTACTACAAATACCCATAAGCTAAATATCTATTTTTAATATCCATGAAATTCCAATGTACAGTTAAAGAAATAATGGAGAACCCAAGAGCAAAAAGAAAGAAAAAAAAAAAAGGTTCTCTTTGAAATAGACATCTGAAAACATGTTTTTCTGTTATATATGTCAGTATTCAAAATTTCTGTTTCCCCAGGACAAGTAGAAATTTAAACAGGGCTAGTGGAAATGTGAAGATTTGAATACACTGCATTTTAAATTGGACGGCCAGTCCCCTTAATTCCCAGAATCCTGTTCTGCCTCACAAGCATAGGATAACGCTGGAGTGGACACCTGGCGTGGGATTGATTTGTTTCAGATTTACAGGCACAGGGTTGCCATGATTTGTTTCAGGTGTACAGGCACAGGGTTGCCATGATTTGTTTCATGATTTGTTTGTAAAATTTTTATTTTGTTTACATTGCCGATAGTTAAGAAAATATTTTAATCTATGTGTCACTGTGTGCATTCATATTGTTTTGTAACCTGCCCCCCCCCCCCCACCATATCTTTACAGCACTGGCTTGCGAAGCAGTATCAGAGGGGCTGGGGAGATGGGATGGTGAGTTTGTACAGCATCATCGTTCAATTTATAACAGAAAAGTGAACAAGAGTGCCGTGTTGGGGGTTTCTATAAAAAGCCTGGTCATGCTTGCGATCACTGGCCTTTCCAATGAGACCTCCCTTGCCCTCTAGCTGCTTCGGATCCAGAGAAACAGGAGTCCAAACACAGTTATCCTTTCTCTGGGCTTATTATGGGGCACGGCCTGGAGCTGCCGCTCAAATAGCCTGTTAATTTGGCCCTGGATGTGTGTGTGAGTAAAATCTATATCCGAGGTCTGTGTGTGTACACATGTATCTGATGCCTTGTGTGCATACACATGTAGAATTCTGAGAATTGTAGGCCATCAACATCTGGATAGACAGGAGTTTGGGATCACTGCTATAGATTGTGTTTTTTAATAGTTTCCTGCCGCAGCACGTTCTACATCATCCCTGCGGCGGGTGAGCCTTGAAGTCGCGGGGCATACTGGTAATTGCTGACTTCAATGGGCCGCCTTGGCCCACCCCCCTGCAGCCGGCAAGCGCCATTGGCTGCAGTGAGACGTCCTGCAGCCAATGATGCGCACCGGCAGGCCAAAATCAGAGGCGGCGTCGGCGCACCAGTACTCCTCACCGGCATTAACATCCTGCTGACGGGCGACGCCCGCCCGTTGTAAAGGGGGTTGGATTTATTTTGATTTACTAGCAAACGGTTTTTATTCTTGCAATAACTGATTGCCTCGGAGCAATCTCTAGAATATCGTCACGTCGACTTGTAGGCATGTTCTGCCATATATTGACACGGCGGTATACTTAATATTTACTCACTTTACCCACTAGGTGGCAGCATCCCTATATCTAAAATTTCCAGCACTGACTTTTAGTAATCATAAAGGGACACTCCACTCATCTTGACCACTTTATCTTTTCAAAGTGGTCAGGATGTAAGGAGTGCCCCCTTTCTCCCCCTCTCCCTGCTGCTCTGTTCTGGTGAAAATACAGGGTGAAGTGGAGGAGTTTCCTACACCCACCCAGCAGCTGGGATTTTGAATTTGCCAGCTAATACCCACCAGGTCACCAGTGATGTTTGCACACTCTTCGGCTACTGACAGTGTGCAAACGTCACCCTGTCTGAGACCACCTATGTTTCAGGGAGACGGCACTTGATCCTTCGCTTTGCACAGGAGATACGGAATGTACGTGCGTAAAGTACGCGAGTCCCGTGGCGGTGTGCAATTTGCGGTTCCTTATGTTATGCAAGTTGCGTTGGAGCGCAAATTGCTTTAGATAACTGCAGGTATGTCCGGGTTCAGGAGTCCCTGAGCCAAACAGGAGGAGCAGCGCGTGACGGGAGACACTCTGCCCAATTATTTAAAAAAAGGGAACTTCATTTTTAAAAAAGTATCCCTTCAAAGATTCCTTTCGTCGAGTTGAGTCTACCATGAACTAATCGTAATAATTCACCTAAACAGGGTGCTCATTTTATCCAGTAGATAAAATCAAGAGGATGGACACTAGAAGAAGAAATACACTATGACATAGATAGCACAACTCTGAAAAAGTGTTACAGCTCTAACCCACTAGAACAAAATGCATGTTCAGAAGAATAAAAAGTGCATAGCTAAGCCAATCATGGCAAGGAAGAAAGACAGAATAACAAATCTCAAATGCCATAAAATGAGACCCAAAATAGCAAAAGAGACATTCAAGGTTTTTGTTCTAAATCACAGAACTTCATTAGGGTTAATGTTATAATATCCTTTCACTAGCGGGGGGGGGGGGGGGGAAGAGATCTGTACCACTTTATCAGAGTTCTGCTAATTTTGCTTTCTTGCAATTCTTCTAGTATCTAAGAGGTTGTATCTAGTGGCATTTCTGTGGTTATCTGATGGGAGAGATCCCCAAGAGCCCGCTAGCTTAAAAGTAAAAACATTTTTTTTTATAGGCGACTGTTACTTTCATAATCCCTTCATCAAACCTAGGCGGACCAGGAACATAAAAAAAGGTAGCTGGACAGAGAGAATGACACCATTACTTACATCCAGAGATGTTAGCTTCTGAACCTGGTCCACTATTAGGGAGCGGAGGGGAGAGATCACAATGCTGACTCCAGGAGATACACAGCCTGGTAGTTGGTAACACAGACTCTTTCCACCTCCTAATGTAAAAAAAAAGTCCGTAATAGTCTCATGTTGCCATGAATTTACAAAAAGTCCTGTATTTAACTCAATATTATTATTAATCTTCATTTATAAAGTGCCAGCATATTCCACAGCGATGTACAATGGGTACAATATAGACAGGGTTACAATACATTGAACAACATTTGACAAACCAGTACAGGAGGAAACGAGGGCCCTAGTCCCGTAGGAACTCACAATCTAGAAGGGTTGGGGGGTGGAAACAGGAGGAGAGGACTGCAAGGTGGGAGTGATGGACTGCAAGGTGGGAGTGATGGACTGCAAGGTGGGAGTGATGGACTGCAAGGTGGGAGTGATGGACTGCAAGGTGGGAGTGAGTCGGATGGTAGGCTTCCCTGAATAGGAAAGTATTAAGGGAGCGTTTGAAGGATGAAAAACTATGGGAAAGTCTGACCGTACGTGGGAGACCGTTCCAGAGGATGGGGACTGTGTGTGAGAAATCCTGCAGTCTATCATGGGAAGAGGTGATGCGGGGAGAAGTTAGGCGCGCTCCCTTAAAAACCCAGTAGCAATATTTTGGCAAGTCTGTTAAAATAACATTGGCACAAAAAATATATAAACTTTCCTGGTCAATTTAAGTTGGGTTTGAGAATAGGAGAACACTCACAAATACATAAGCGTTTAATGTATGTTTTTATGCAAGGAAAAATAAAATCAATTTTTCTAAACCTGTGCAATCTAAGACACCTTTGCAACATACATCGTTTCACTTCGAATTTCAAATCGGGTCCCTATTTTTTTTTGTAACGTGCCAGATTATTTTGTTTGAGTACGGTGGGAAAGATTTTGTATCAGGATCTCAAGGGGAATGTTGATCAGAGGAAAGATTGGTAATTTACATAAAAAGGAGTTTGATTTAGATGTTCAGTTAAGAAGTCAGATCAGACAATAAGTGTCAGGATCGCCACCCACTGGCCCCCGTCACCCACGCCAACCCTGCATCATGAACAATACACGTTCCTAAACATGTGTGTTCCAGCATCCTAGCCCTAGAATTTCACCTGACCTCACCTTCCCCTAATTATCCCTGTATATCAGGAAGCTACGCCCCCCAGACTTGACTTCCACATTGAAGTTACTGACTGCGATACCTGTTTATTCAAAGCTCCCTGGAACCGCCTGATCATCTCCTGAACCCTCTCTGCCAAGACCAAGGACCTTCTGCTATTTATCTGGACTCTCATGGCTTCACTCACGGTAACCCTCCCATCCTGCTCCCCTCTGCCCCATCGAAGCCTTGCCGTGTACCGAACCCCTGCTGTACCACCGACTATTCTCTGCCAGCCTTGCCGTGTACCGAACCCCTGCTATACCACCGACTATTCTCTGCCAGCCTTGCACCAAACCCCTGCTGTACCACCGACTATTTTCTACCAGCCTTGCCGTGTACCGAACCCCTGCTATACCACCGACTATTCTCTGCCAGCCTTGCCGTGTACCGAACCCCCTTGCTGAACCCTGACAACTCCATTGCCTGTACCCTGTCTGATTTGATGCCACTGTGTTTACCTGCAATAAACACTCATTGCTATCTGAATTTGCCTTCATCACTGCATCCTGGGCTCACAACCCCAACCTGCTACACCACCCGCAGTCTAAACGTGACAGAATGTGGAAGTCTAAAACCTGTGAGCCCGCGGTGATCCATGTCATGGTGAAGAACTTGAAAGGTGCCTTTCTACAGATCCAGCAGCACCTGGACTCCCTGCTTGATTATGTGCAGCAAAACCCAAGGGGCACCTCAACTAAGGTGTGCGTTCCTGCTACAGAGGGAGCCAGAGGACCGCTGACCTCAGAAGAAAAGGCAAGGAGGAGGGCGCTAGACCTCTGCTTCTACTGCGGGGATCCCTTGCATCACATCTCGGCCTGCCCGCTGCGCCCACCTAAACCAGGTACTAAATGCTTTCATACCCCTGTTCCTGTAAAGCCTGTTTGTACCGAGCCTGCACCTATCAAAACCACTAGGCGGGTGGTTAAAACAGTACCCACCAAGCCAAAAATGGCTACACCAACGATCAAGCCCACAAAGTCTTCGTTGGGGAAGCCGGTGCCTGCCCTGCAGAAAAAGACTTCATCACCATCAAGCAAGCACCCAAAGAAAGACCCCTATCCCTGCCTACTCCAGAAGAAGCCGGGTAAGCAAACCTCCTGCACCTAAGCGTGTCCCTGCTCCCAGGGAACCTGAGTCAAGGGCTACCAGACTCTCTGCACCTAGAAACCTGGTTACCCAAGAAGCTTCTTCTGAGGAGTCAGACCAGGAAACCCCTATGCAGAGTGCCGAACCGGAGTCTGACCCTGAAATGCCCATGGAGCAGGAACCCATGGACGCTGAGCCAGCCGTGTCAATGGAGATCGAGCCTGGCCTACATCTCATGGCTGGTGTTGCCAGAGATCCTGAATCCAGCCCGCTACCTCCATGCTGCCTATATGCCTCACCATGTCCTTCTGATGACTCGGAGTCAGAAGAGGAAGCTGCTGATGCTGGTTTAGACTTTCTCGGACAGACTGCACGCCGCACCCAGGGACCCCCAGGTCAGCATAAGGGACATGTTGGCGTTGCGAGATCTGTTTGTTGCCCGACTGGAATGACTCACCGTACCACTGTACCTTGCTGTCACACGGGGACGGACTACGGAACTCCAGCTACCAAAACCATCTCGAGTGCACCTTGCCCAAGATCCGCCTTCATTGGTGCCCTCTTCATGTCACCCACCATTGTTCGGTTGCCTGCTAAACCAAAACCTCAGGAACTGGAGACTCACCCATACGTCGTTGAATTGGGGGTTGAGCGAAAGCCCGAGGTCGCTGCCCTGCAACGTGCAGGATCTCAGGACGTCGCTGCCCTGCAACCCGCAGGTTCTCAGGACGTCGTTGCCCTGCAACCCGCAGGTTCTCAGGACGTCGTTGCCCTGCAACCCGCAGGTTCTCAGGACGTCGTTGCCCTGCAACCCGCAGGTTCTCAGGACGTCGTTGCCCTGCAACCCGCAGGTTCTCAGGACGTCGTTGCCCTGCAACCCGCAGGTTCTCAGGACGTCGTTGCCCTGCAACCCGCAGGTTCTCAGGACGTCGTTGCCCTGCAACCCGCAGGTTCTCAGGACGTCGTTGCCCTGCAACCCGCAGGTTCTCAGGACGTCGTTGCCCTGCAACCCGCAGGATCCCAAGAATCTGCTTCCCTGCAACCTGCAGGATCCCAAGAGCCGTGCCGTACCGAGGTCCAGGAGCCGTGCCGTACCGAGGTCCAGGAGCCGTGCCGTACCGAGGTCCAGGAGCCGTGCCGTACCGAGGTCCAGGAGCCGTGCCGTACCGAGGTCCAGGAGCCGTGCCGTACCGAGGTCCAGGAGCCGTGCCGTACCGAGGTCCAGGAGCCGTGCCGTACCGAGGTCCAGGAGCCGTGCCGTACCGAGGTCCAGATCCAGGAGCCGTGCCGTACCGAGGTCCAGATCCAAGAGCCGTGCCGTACCGAGGTCCAGATCCAAGAGCCGTGCCGTACCGAGGTCCAGGAGCCGTGCCGTACCGAGGTCCAGGAGCCGTGCCGTACCGAGGTCCAGGAGCCGTGCCGTACCGAGGTCCAGGAGCCGTGCCGTACCGAGGTCCAGGAGCCGTGCCGTACCGAGGTCCAGGAGCCGTGCCGTACCGAGGTCCAGGAGCCGTGCCGTACCGAGGTCCAGGAGCCGTGCCGTACCGAGGTCCAGATCCAGGAGCCGTGCCGTACCGAGGTCCAGATCCAAGAGCCGTGCCGTACCGAGGTCCAGGTCCAGGAGCCGTACTGTACCGAGGTCCAGGAGCCGTACTGTACCGAGGTCCAGGAGCCGTACTGTACCGAGGTCCAGGAGCCGTACTGTACCGAGGTCCAGGAGCCGTACTGTACCGAGGTCCAGGAGCCGTACTGTACCGAGGTCCAGGAGCCGTACTGTACCGAGGTCCAGGAGCCGTACTGTACCGAGGTCCAGGAGCCGTACTGTACCGAGGTCCAGGAGCCGTACTGTACCGAGGTCCAGGAGCCGTGCTGTACCGAGGTCCAGGAGCCGTGCTGTACCGAGGTCCAGGAGCCGTGCTGTACCGAGGTCCAGGAGCCGTGCTGTACCGAGGTCCAGGAGCCGTGCTGTACCGAGGTCCAGGAGCCGTGCTGTACCGAGGTCCAGGAGCCGTGCTGTACCGAGGTCCAGGAGCCGTGCTGTACCGAGGTCCAGGAGCCGTGCTGTACCGAGGTCCAGGAGCCGTGCTGTACCGAGGTCCAGGAGCCGTGCTGTACCGAGGTCCAGGAGCCGTGCTGTACCGAGGTCCAGGAGCCGTGCTGTACCGAGGTCCAGGAGCCGTGCTGTACCGAGGTCCAGGAGCCGTGCTGTACCGAGGTCCAGGAGCCGTGCTGTACCGAGGTCCAGGAGCCGTGCTGTACCGAGGTCCAGGAGCCGTGCTGTACCGAGGTCCAGGAGCCGTGCTGTACCGAGGTCCAGGAGCCGTGCTGTACCGAGGTCCAGGAGCCGTGCTGTACCGAGGTCCAGGAGCCGTGCTGTACCGAGGTCCAGGAGCCGTGCTGTACCGAGGTCCAGGAGCCGTGCTGTACCGAGGTCCAGGAGCCGTGCTGTACCGAGGTCCAGGAGCCGTGCTGTACCGAGGTCCAGGAGCCGTGCTGTACCGAGGTCCAGGAGCCGTGCTGTACCGAGGTCCAGGAGCCGTGCTGTACCGAGGTCCAGGAGCCGTGCTGTACCGAGGTCCAGGAGCCGTGCTGTACCGAGGTCCAGGAGCCGTGCTGTACCGAGGTCCAGGAGCCGTGCTGTACCGAGGTCCAGGAGCCGTGCTGTACCGAGGTCCAGGAGCCGTGCTGTTACCGAGGTCCAGGAGCCGTGCTGTACCGAGGTCCAGGAGCCGTGCTGTACCGAGGTCCAGGAGCCGTGCTTTACCGAGGTCCAGGAGCCGTGCTTTACCGAGGTCCAGGAGCCGTGCTGTACCGAGGTCCAAGCCCAGACTGCTGCCACCAAAACAGCATTTGTGGACACTGATACCGCTGCAGCTACCCTGCCAATTCCTGGTAAAGCCAGTCCATCTAGCGCAGTCCTGGTACTTGTCTCTGCCATGGCAGCCCAGGTGAATACCCTTACCCATACCATACAGGACATGCAGCTGAACCATAAGTTCCTGCAGTCTCAGGTACAGGTTGCATTAGCCCGTGGACATTCTTCTACTCCCGATCTGGTTGCTACCAGCAACCCCATACATCTGGACGAACCCGCAGAATCTTCCGAGTTGTCGCCGCCACGGGGCCGTCGACGTCGCCGTAAGGCCAAGGTCGCCGCCGCAGAGCCGTGCAGTGCCATGGAGGTCGCCGCCGCAGAGCCGTGCAGTGCCAAGGAGGTCGCCAAGGTCGCTGCCCCTCCGGTATTCTTCAAGGGCGCTGCCCCACCGGTTGCCGAGGGCGCTGCCCCACCGCACCTCGTCAAGGGCACTGCCCCTCCGTGCCACGCCAAGGGGGCTGCCCCACTGTACCCAGCTGTTGCCGTGGAGACCCCCATCTCCACCACCCATTGTTGGCAGTTTCCTGCTCTAGCCGTACCAAGGAGGGTTTGGGGGTTTTCCAAGGTTGACTCTCCCATCCCTCACAGCCACAAGTTTGGACTTTATTCTGGTCAACCAAGCCAAGATACTGCACATCTTGGCACCGCTGACGCTACCTCGGACGGCGCCATCCGTATGGATCCCTACACGGTGCAAGGGTTCATGATGGACTCTTCTACTGCCCGTTGGTTGACTCTTGGCCGCCCGGAGGTCGACTCTTAGGGTGGGAGTAGTGTCAGGATCGCCACCCACTGGCCCCTGTCACCCACGCCAACCCTGCATCATGAACAATACACGTTCCTAAACCTGTGTGTTCCAGCATCCTAGCCCTAGAATTTCACCTGACCTCACCTTCCCCTAATTATCCCTGTATATCAGGAAGCTACGCCCCCCAGACTTGACTTCCACATTGAAGTTACTGACTGCGATACCTGTTTATTCAAAGCTCCCTGGAACTGCCTGATCATCTCCTGAACCCTCTCTGCCAAGACCCCCAAGGACCTTCTGCTATTTATCTGGACTCTCATTGCTTCACTCAACGGTAACCCTCCCATCCTGCTCCCCCTCTGCCCCCCATCGAAGCCTTGCCGTGTACCGAACCCCTGCTGTACCACCGACTATTCTCTGCCAGCCTTGCCGTGTACCGAACCCCTGCTATACCACCGACTATTCTCTGCCAGCCTTGCCGTGTACCGAACCCCTGCTGTACCACCGACTATTCTCTGCCAGCCTTGCCGTGTACCGAACCCCCTTGCTGAACCCTGACAACTCCATTGCCTGTACCCTGTCTGATTTGATGCCACTGTGTTTACCTGCAATAAACACTCATTGCTATCTGAATTTGCCTTCATCACTGCATCCTGGGCTCACAACCCCAACCTGCTACACCACCCGCAGTCTAAACGTGACAATAAGTAATCAATGAGTCTCTAAAGAGATTGATTATATCAATATTCATCGGACCTTGCATGAAGAAATAGTCAGCTCTAGTGTGTATAGCTATGGAATAATAAGTATAGCCCACTGCTCTATAATGAAGAAGCCTCCATAAATCATAAATATGGAAACTAGACTGACTGGAGATTTACTAGGGCCATCAATATGAAAACAAAGAGTGCCACAAAAGAAGTAGCACTCTAATTTCAGGCATTTCTTGATGTAGAGCAAGGAGAAAAGTATTTTTGGTCCACATTCTTTAACGATGTCTAAAGGTACTTTTTGGGTCTCTACCCCTCTTTAGATTACATTTTTGTGAAGCTGGTGCAAGAATAAAAGCTTGAGTAGGATTTATTGCTCATGGGGGGGCACCCGCACAAAAACCTTCAAGAAAAGCAACAGAGAGGACACGGGCACCAGAGTGCAGCTTTGAGAGTAGCATAAGGGACAGCAAAGCAAACAATAATTTTGAGAAAAAGGTTTGTTTACCTGTCGGCATGAGAATAAAGCAGTCCTCGCCACACAAGCAAGCATTGATTGCTTCAAGTTGGTTAGTACGGAAACGATGCAGTCCAAACTTCTTGTGAAAAATTTTCATCATTTCCTTTGAATGGTCAAAGTTGAACCCCTTAAAACGTTCATGAGCTGGATCTCCTGCTGCCTTAAGCAAAGAGCCTGATGGGGAGGTAGACAAATATGTAATAAAGCAAGATAATGTTGTACAACGGAGAACATTAGGTGTCACATTAGGTGTCAGTAGATGTTTTTAGAAATTGACAAAAAGCACCGTGTTTGTTCATTTTTTAAGTGTTCATTCTTTTGTTTATGGAACAAGTTAGACTAAAAATGGAGGTGATGCAAAGGGGATACCTCTTCCAGGGTGGATTTGATTTAAATCATGATTTAAATCACTAATAAAAAGGCTCGATTTAAATCAACTCGATTTAAATCATAATTTTTAAAGAGCAGCTGCCATCTCTATCCCGCAGCGGCTACCGTAGGTAGAGGAACTTCATTAAAAAATTGCCAAATTGGATCTCTTTTACGGCCTGCTGCCATTATAGGTTTTTTTCCTTCAAGGAAAGAATGTGATAAACCTCAGGTCATACACACAAAAAGATCCAAAGACTTGTCTGTCTGTGGCTGTGCAGTATTGTGCTCAGAAAGTTTCACTTTCATTTTGTAGTACTGCTTGTCTGCTTGCCACTTCTTCCTCACACTTAGTTTCACTTTCTTCTTGTGCAGATCTATTCCACTCCAAACAATCAGAAAAATATTGTTTCTATTCTATTCACTGAACTTCTTGAAACTTAGCACTGAAGGAGTTGATTCTGTATTCATAGGTTTGTAGAAGTTAGGATTAGGTGTTTTTCTCAACTTTGTTCAGGTTATCACATTTTTGCTGTGAAGAAGAGGCATGTGATCTCTGCTGAGTCAAATTCAGTTTTGAGAACTGCAAAAGTAAACCAAGCATCTGTGATAATATCTTGTAGGCAGAGAAACTGCCCAATACTCTTACAAAAACCTCTGGAAGAGCATGACATTGTGAATGGATTAATGGAATTTATTTACCAAAAAAATTAAACATACAGCCTTATTCTACATAATTAAAAAACGAATCTTTATTTCATGATGGAATAACCTTTGGATGGTAATATATTTTCCTCAAAAAGCATTTATTTAAAAAAATCTGATTTAAATCAAAAAAATCAGATTTTGATTTTTTTTAAAAAAATCATTGATTTTTATCCACCCTGCTCTTAACCCCTATTGACCCCACCTGTTTACTCACCAATAACCCATTTTCAAACCCATAATGGGATTAGCACCTACCCTTTTTTCCACAAGACTACCTTGGTTATTTTCCAGGCTGACAGCCCCTCCTGCACAAAGCTGCAAAGCCTTAACCCTAACAGCTGTTTAGTACATGATTAGCACAAATTAAATGGTTTTGTGGTCAACGTGTCCATTTAACATGTTGCCCTTTGCTTTTCCTGTGTATCAACAAAAATGCTTGTTGCGCAGATTTCACATTACAGAACTGCAAGGCACACTGATTATTGTGGAAACGCAGAGATTAACCCAACCACTACATCCAGTGGTCCACAATTCCAAAATACGTTTAGATGTCAGCAAGTAGTTTTATTTCTTTATAATTGTATGCTATAATTACAATAAATAATGCTGCAAAACAGACTACAAGTTATGGTTAGGAACAAACAGAAGAGGATCTAGAGCAGGGATCTCAAACTTTCGCCGTCCAGATGTTTCGAGGTTTGGCACGTCGTACTCCACCAGCTCGCTCCTGAACAATTTCTCTTGACGCTGTATTACGACTGGAGACATCGCACTGACCCACAACTCTTTTCAGGCTCTTTGAGCAGGAAAGAAGAACTTTACTGAAGCAAACCTCCAAACGGCTCTAGCTCGAGAAGAGGGGGTTTAAAAAGGGGACAAGGCACCCAGCACCATGAAATCACTGACTGCATCTGTATGTCTCACAATGTGTCTTCATCTTCCTGTGTATAGGTTACAGTTAAAGCCTGAAGTGCGGTTTAATTTTAAGATTACCCGGGTAATCCTGACATTACCCGAAACCGCCAGGTAAAGCTGCAAAAAAAAAAAAAATTAACGATTCGGACTTTACCTGGGTAATCCTAGGACTAACCAACTGACCTTGGGTAACAGTCTGGAAGAGCTGAAAAAGTCGCACTTTACCAGGATGATCTGCAGACTATCCAATCCCATGTGGTTAAACCCGAATTTTGCCCTCGTTCAGATAAAAATCGGAAGCTTTACCCGGGTAATCTGAGGACTATCCACAGCTTCACCTGGGTAATCTGCAGAGCATCCAACCCCGCTTGGGTAAAAGTGAATTTTGCCATTATCTCCATATTCGCAACGAAAATGGCAAAAGACAAACATTAAAATGTATTACGGATATAATGAATATACATACAGAGTAACAGGAGATGTTTCTTCTATGACTGTTATATGGGCTTATATATCCTATACTATAAAAGAGTAAGGCTTGGCGTGTCCGTCGCCAAGCCTACTCTGCGCATGCGCGCGCAACCAGCGGCGGTTGGCTGCGCGCGCATGCAACCGCCGCGGCACGAGCCGGCTGTGCACTCGCCGCGGCGGTTACAAGATGCACACAGCAGCCGGGTAGAGGCTGCGCTCGCAGCCTCTACCCGGCTGCCGCGCGCATCCAACCCTGAGCGGCGAAGGGAAAGTTCCCTCGCTTCTGCTCTTTGAAGGACCCAAGCCGCAGTCACGTGGGAGTCCCACGTGACCGCGGCTTGGGTCCTTCAACGAGCGGAAGCAGGGAAACTTTCCCTTCGCCGCTCGATAAGGTAAGTATGCGGAGACGGAGCTCATGGGGCGGCTGTCCGAATGCCGATAGAGCATTCGAACAGCCGCCCCATGTCTGGTCTTGGGTCTGAGCTGGGGCATATCCATGAGAGCTTGGGGGGGCAGTATATCCACGAGCTGGGGCAATATATACCCATGTGATCTGGGGGCGATTATACCCATGTGAGCTGGGGCAAATATACCCATGTGAGCTGGGGCAAATATACCCATGTGAGCTGGGGCAAATATACCCATGTGAGCTGGGGCAAATATACCCATGTGAGCTGGGGCAAATATACCCATGTGAGCTGGGGCAAATATACCCATGTGAGCTGGGGCAAATATACCCATGTGAGCTGGGGCAAATATACCCATGTGAGCTGCTTCGCTTAACAATAGACTGCCCTCTGGGCAGGCTTTCTACCTAGTCATTTATAAAACAGAATAACCATCAGGTTACTCTTTATATAATATCTTTATCTTCATAAATTAATTTTCAGACAATTAACGCACAGAGTAACATGACAGTTATTTTAGTGTGGTTTGTGACTGGATACAATTTGGTTAAAGATAACAAAATAGTGTTTTTTTCTTATCGGTCAGATAACAGTTTGCAGTGTTACCCGGGTAATACTCGGAATTCAGTCATCTGTAACCTGCTGAAAACCCGAGAAAACCGGAGTACCCAGAGGCGTTTGGATACTTTGCAGTTTACCCGGGTAAAGTCCGATGTTTCATTTCACATCGCACTTTATCCAGCAACACTAGGATAAAAACAACCATCTAGGATCATGCAACCATGATTCCCTAACATTATGATGGAACGTACCAATTAGAGAGATTGAAGAAAAGATTCCTCTATAACAAATAGAGGTATTGACTCTCTCATACCATTAAAATAAACCTTTATTAGTACAGTTAAACATACATAATGTAAAAGTTTCCAGAGTACTGACTTGTGGTGGATTCTGTGTAGCTGCTTGATGAGGAAGAAAGAAAAAAAAAAATTCAAGTTGCTGCAACAACCCGTTGGATAACTGCTATTACAACAACATAAAATCGCTAGAATTTCCTGCAAGTCTCCTTTGTATGGGACTCAATTGCTAGCCCTAAATAGGCAAATTCCTCATGTGAAAAAACACAATAGCAATCATCACAATCCTTATTTTTCTTCATACACATGGATCACTCAGTTTCCCTGCAAGTCTCCTTGTGTGGGACTCGATTGTTAGCCCTAAATTAGGTATGATCCACATGTGAAGGACCACAATAGCAAATGCCACTATCCTGATTTTGCTTATAAGGATTGTATGTAGGTATTCCAGAGGATATGACTTTACTAGTTGGTGTTCGGAATTATTCAGTGTGTTCATGAAGTTATTGGAATGAGTATCATGCCACGCAGACGATTGTGAGAATGCTGTAATTTTTTTTTGAGGACTGTCGTTTCCAAGAAGCTCCCCTGTCTCCTGATCTTAACCCCTTCCCGACCGCTGACGTACCATGTACGTCCTGCCCACTGGACTCGCTGGGTCCCACGGCGTCTATGGCAAGCTGGAAGCTTGCCTTGCAGTTTCCTGGGAGCCGGCAGATCCGATGAAGTCATCACGGTGCGTGATGACATCCCCGGCTGGCGCGGGTGGGCAGAATTCAGGAAGGGGAGGGGGGCTCCTTTGGAACCCTTTATTTCCAACCGTTTAAGCTAGAGCGATGCAAGTCTCCCCTTTTCAGCGGTGTACAGCATTAACGGTTTCACTGCTGGATCGCGATTCGGCGCAAATTTGTGCTGAATCGCGATTCAGACCTGTAGGGGGCTGACATCTTGGATGTCAGCCAAGCCTCCAGGTCACCCCCCACCAACGGATATCCTCACCATATGTGGGAGTATGTCAGTGGGCCAGATAAGGGGATCTAAAGGATCCGCCTATCTCCCGATCCGCGGCAGCTAGATCATGGCCTTTCCAATGATACCAAACATGACTAGAATTGGTGTAAAAATAAAATTCGTTTTTTTTTAAATAAAAAAAAAATTGTCTGGGAAAGGTTTAGTGAAATAGCACACATAGGTGAACTGGCTCAGCAGTGAAGGGGTTAAAAAGCAAAAACATGTAAACATTGGGTATTTCTCTTCTCGGGACAAAATTTTTAAACTATTTAGCTGGGGTCTCTTTTGGTGGCTGTAGATTTTGGGGATTAAATTATTAGGGATGCACCGATACCACTTTTTAAAAAAGTATCGGTACTCGTACTTAAAAGTACTCACCGATACTGAGTACCGATACTTTTGTCATGTGACGCTTCCAATAAGAACAGACCATAAAAAAAAATGCCCCCAGCTCACATGTATATATCCCCCCCCCCAAGATAGATTATATATATATATATATATTTCATACTGCCCCAGCTCATAGAAACATAGAAAAATGTCGGCAGATAAGAACCTTTCGGCCCATCTAGTCTGCCCAATTACATGGATACTTTACCTGGATTTATCTTTTGTTTAGGATAGCCTTCTGCCTATCCTATGCTTGCTTAAATTCAATTACTGTTTTGGCCTCTACCACTTCAAATGGAAGGCTGTTCCATGTATCCACCACCCTCTCAGTAAAATAATGCTTCCTGATTATGGATTTGCCCCAGCTCATGGGATATGCTCCAGCTCGTGGGATATGCCCCAGCTCATGGATCTCCCCCCCCCCAGCACTCTCCGCGATGATACTTACCTTCCTGAGCGACGCCGGGAAAGTCTCCGCAAGTGCGCTCGTTGGAAGGCCCCAGCCGCGACCACGTGGGACCATGTGATCGCGGCTGGGGGCCTTCCAACGAGCGCACGCACGGAAACTTTCCCAACGTCGCCCAGGAAGGTAAGTATCATCGCGGAGAGCTCCAGGTGCCTGTCCGAATGCTCTATCTGCATTCGGACAGGCCTTGCAGCTGCTCACTGTGTTCATACTTCCCTTCCTGAGCGACGCCGGGAAAGTTTCTGCGCGTGCGCTCGTTGGATGGCCCCCAGCCGCGATCACATGGTCCCACGTGGTCGCGGCTGGGGGCCTTCCAACAAGCGCACGTGCAGAGACTTTCCCAGCATCGCTCAGGAAGGTAAGTATGAACGCTGAGAGCAGCTGCAGGGCCTGTCCGAATGCCGATGGAGCATTCGGACAGCCGCCCCAGCCCCTCGGATGCTGGCAAGCCAGCTCAATGCCGGCTTCCGGTATCAGGGAAAATATCAGGGGGGGGGGGGGGGGTACTGCACGAGTACCAAGTACTCCTGCAGTACCCGGTATCGGGTCCGTTTAATGGCGGGAAAAATGGTGTATAATATGTGTGGGTTGAATAAACGAGTAAGAGGAAAATTTTGACTTAAACACTAACAGCGCAGAAACGTAAAAACAGCAGCGGGCACTAAAGGACAGATTTGTGTAAAACCGCCCGGTCACTAAGGGGTTAATAGACTTGGGCTTTGTTTAGTGATGCTCGAGTGTACCGTAAGAACCACAACACAATTGACACAATAGCGTTAACATTAGGAATGGGAGTCAAAACATTGATGATGCTATGAAGCGCTAAACCCACACTCACCATCCCTTTCACGATATTTGTACTGTGGATATTGGGAAGTGTCCACTGGGGTGGAAGCGAATCTAGGGGCAACTAAGCGCCTGGGACATTCTTTTTTCTTTTTGATTGATGATGCAATAGCCATAAACATGCAGCTTTGTGTCGACATATGCCTAATAGAAAACGGCAGCCATATCCAGCCTGTGCAGTGATGGGATGTGCTCAACATGACTGAAGGTATGGTTCCTGAAGCAATCATAAATTTCCATTCTTCTTTTAAGATCCGTAACAGAAACTTTAGGTCTTTATTTTTAGGAATAACCCTGCATGCAAGTCATCAATAAAATGGAGTCTGGGACCCAGACAGAACAATTCTATTCAGCTAAAGTGTGCCTAGGGGTACATCCCCAGTTAACGCTTATGCAGTCTGTCCTTGGGAATTTGCACCAATTTCAGGCCCTATTTCCTAGTTTGCGCCAACGAAAGTGTCTGGATGTGTAAGCATTATTGCTAAAATAAGTGTTTAATGCATGCCTCTCATATTATATTCCTGACACTGCACCTGTTAGCGCATTGTTTTTTGCACTGGCTTCCGCGAGCTTACTGTACTTTGTGCAGTAATTCCCAGTCTCCTTCCGCGATCACCCCGCGGCCCGGAAGAGCAACCCTACATGGAGTCCTATGTACTCCAGGAGGTGATACTTGCGACGGCATGGAAACACTACTACGAGTATCCCAGCAGTTAGCACCTGCCCCAGAATTGCGCTCTAAAATGGCGACACTACAGCGAATTCTGCAGGCACAGATTTGTCCCTGTTAGCATCCCTATGTTAGCGTGAGCTAGGGAAGAGGGCCCTTTGAAGAATATCTCATTCTTCGTTCCTAGCCATACATACATATCTGGTAGGAAAATGTGGTCCAGATTAAGAAACAGCTCTGCGTGCGTGATAACTGGGAAAGAAGATATCAGAACAGTCGTGTTCAAATACTACTGGGTATTTGAATGTATAGGGATTCGTCACGCATTCCATAGTAGCCATAGGCTGGGGCTTTGTGGAAAGGAGTACTATTTTTCGATCAAGGAGCACACAGCTCTCCCCCTCTCTATGTGCAATTATTATCAAACTGAACAGGTATATATAGTTGCAAGTTACTTTTGTATCAAGAAATATACCTTGTTTTAATATCCAAGAAGTCAGATGTGTGTCATACATATATATACGGTGTGTGAACGGCTGCAAACTATGATGTTACACTGGACCAAAGTCACGAACGGACAGAATATTTTTCTAGCCCCCCAATTCAATAAAAACGCTGTACAGGAGTACAAGGGTATAAAATTCCAAAGATCAGTAGAGCTCCTTTTGAAGCTTAGATAAGCAATGGCTAGACTACAGCAATACAGTGGTCTTTGAACCACATTTCACACACCAATCCCCGTATGCCAAAGGAAATATTAATGCTTATTGTTGTAGTTAGGAACCCACTTCGCGGAAGAACTGTCAGTGACATGCCCCCCCCCCCCCAAGAGGATAATTTTGTTGATTAGTCATCCCTACTACTTTAGTGTTGAGTAGCCCCTCTCCCTTCGGGAATTTCCTCCACTCTACCCACCACCATCAGGAGCCAGGATTTAGAATTTCCCAGCTGCCAAGTACCAGATCGGTCACTAGTGTCATAAGCATGTAGAGAACGTGCCATGGTCACCCTCTGAGAACAACTACAATACGGAGCAGTCTCAGAGAGGTAATGATTGATTAGATCTGTGAATGCACGCAGCTCCGATCCAATACTCGGGTGCTACGAAACTTGCGTATGTAAAGTGTGTACGTCCATAGCAGTGTGTAATTTGTGGCCCCTATGCTATACAAGTTGCATAGGAGTGAAAATTGCTTAGTAAAGCTTCAGGGACTTCTGGATTCTGAAGTCTCCGAGTTGTAGAGGAGGAGCTGCATGTGACAATGGACAAAAGGTGAGTAAAGTTATAAAAAGTAAAAATTATAAATGGACAAATGTCAGCTGCATCCACCCAATTATTCTTTATTATTATTTTGCCCTAAGAGGTTAGCTCTCTTTTAATCCCTTACCTCCAGAGAGGTACCGGTTAGCAAGGCGTTCCTAAAAGCTGCAGGGAAGCATAGCACCCCTGCATTTTCTGAAGCCCTTTTTCAGCCTGCCTCCTGTACCGGAGGACCGAGCGTGTCATTGGTTGCCGCGGGACAGCCAAGGTTCAGGCAACCCCGCAGCAGACAATGACATGCCTGGCTTATGCACAGGGGAGGTGGGGCAAAGACCTATATGGAGGAGTCAGCTGGGCGTACTACGCCAATCCATGGAGTTTATGCCCCGTTCACACCTGGGCGTTTTACAGCGCATTCCTACGTGCTGTAAAACATCCAAACACGGAAATCCCATGATTTCCTATGGCGCACGTTCACACCTGGGCGTTTTACAGCACGTAGGAACGAGCTGTAAAACGCCCTACGCCCCAAGAAGTACAGGAGCTTCTTTGGGGCGTATTACAGCAGGTTCACGGCCATAGACATGGACGTGAACGCACTGTTATCAGCGTCTGGACGTTTTCGTTATCGAAAACGCGCGTATGAACGCGTTCAAACGCTGGGAAAAAACGAGCATATGAAATACGCTCAGGTTTGAACGCAGCATTAAACCTACCACTGCGAGGACAGCATAGTATGCCCCGTGGAGGGAAGGTTTTTTTTCCCCCCTTCTTTAAATTGAATAATGTGTTATGTGTGAATTTAGGGTAGCACAAGAAAGTCCTGCTGGTTTTAAAAAAAAAATATATTTTATATATAGAGAGCTGACAACTATCATTTGGCATGCACCCCTCCATGTTCACAGGTGCTCCACCATGGCAGCCTATAAGGGCCTAGAACAGTGTTTCCCAAACCTGTCCTCAGGACCCTTCTCGCCAGGTTTGCAGGATATCTGAAGCTCAGCACAGGTGATATGATTTGCTGCTCAGTGATTGTAGGATTCTCAGTCTGCTTTTCCCCAAGGTGATCTGCAAAATCTGGCCTGGTTGAGGGTCCCGAGGACAGGTTTGGGAAACACTGGCCTAGAGCCTGCTGGAAAGCTCCAGGGTGAGTTGATCCTGTAAGTGCAAATTTGGTCAAGTTAGATAGGACCTGTCAAAGACATTTTTAAAACGTGTTTTTTTTTTTTGCCACAGAAAATGATGGAAGAAGGTGGTCAATGAGATTGAGAGATATATATATATATATTGTGGTGGAGGACTAAAAGTGAGATAAAACACACTTATTATAGTGTGGAGGCTTTTTATTATTGCAGAAGCCACCTGCACATCATAGCAATTCAAAGAATTGCATCCCAGAGTTCCTGTGCCACATTCTTCATATGCAGCAAGGAATTCTGGGTAGGATATGCAAATGACCTTTGTCTTACACAGAACCCTAAAATCAATGCTATGCCATACTATGGCTTTCTAGCAGAGATAAGGTTATGCTGTCCTAGGAGTGGTTTTGACCAGTTGCATAACCTTATCTCTGCTACAAAGCCATAGTATGGCATAGGATTGATTTTAGGGTTCTGTGTAATAACAGATCCAGGATGCATAAAAGTGAGACAGTTCACTTGCATATCCTACCCAGAATTCCTTGCTGCATATGGGGAATGTGGCACAGGAGCTCTGGGATGCAATTCTTTGAATTGCTATGATGTGCATGTGGCTTCTGCAATAACAAACACTAATAAACTAATCTATAAATTATATATATATTACACACACACGGGGGGGGGGGGGTTAGCACTCAACCTAAACTAAGCATTCAGTGCGGGTGCATCTCAAAAATAAAATACAAACAAAACTGGAGCTCCAGAAAGGACCTGTTCCTCCGTGAGTTTATCCCACGATGGGCAGTCATTAGGTTTGCAGAGTAGGACCTGCCAGATGGTGGATTACATTGACGCTGTAGGCAGGCTTAAACAATTCACGGCCGTTCATTGCGAACTAAATTTCCACCATTTTATTCAACAAAGCTTAGATTTAAGAATTTTTCAAAATGTGGTAAAAGCTGGTATTATGTACCCATGCATGAAGCGGTTGTTGCAGGTTTTTGACTGGAGTGCTCTCTCCCTGGTTTTGTGTATGTGTATATTATATATATATATATATATATATATATATATATATATACACACACACATATATACACACAGTATATTAATGTGTTTGTGTGTGTGTGCGCACCAAAGCAAATTTCAGTTAGAAAAGAACATGGCAAAACTAAAATAATTGCGCAGGCAAAGGAAAAAAACCCGTGTCACTCAGTGGTTAACGACATCTGTAACAAGCATTATTCCCATACGAGACGACCTTTGCTGAACACAATTTAACTAACCTGACAGTCTTGACTGTGGGGCTGTGGAAAACGTTTTGAACGGTGGAGTCCTTTGCTTGTTTATTGTATCTAGTTGCGCCTCTCTTATTGGAGGGTAAGGCGAGAGAACAGTTTGACCAACAGGAGTTGCGGTTGAGTTTTCTATGCATTGCATGTCTTCATCATCAAAGTCTTCAATGTCAAATGTATCAATGTCGAAATCAAAGTCACAGGTGTCCACTGGTTCTGAAGGAGGAATGGCTGGTTTTGCACAGGGGACGGGTTTTACAGTTTGAGGAGAGGAGGATGTGCAAATACTATGAACAGACTCCTGGAAATAGAAGGAGTCTTTTAGGTTTGAAACTCCAGCTTGGAAAGACGTGGATGGCTTGAAATCCTTTTGATTTAATGCTCCTTTGCTGTTCGTGTTCACCTGGTTTGCAGAGCGAAATTTAAACATATGTCCTGACTCTGTTGGCGACTGCTTGTGAACAGTGTGCAAGAAAGGTGTGACATCTGCAGAGACGCTACATTTTGCAGTTGAGTACACATTTTCTGCATCAGGTGATGGAAAAACAGAATCATTGGACGACACCAAACGTTTCCTGCAGAAACAAAGCATTTTATCAGGACTTGTGGTCAACAAGAAGACACTGGAAACAAGGTAGCTGCATAAACAATTCGATGGGAACAGAAAAAAAAAAAACACTTTGTAATGGGAGAAAGAAATGTAACACTACCTGTACAACCCTCGCCATATAGTCCTTTGCTTCTGAAGATCTTTTGCACAGGATAGGATGGTAATTTCCGATAGTGGTATCCTATCAACTATGTCACATATCTCACACATGACAGCCCAGAGTTGAGGAGATATATTTTGCAAAACTGAAAGGAAATTAAAATATGAATACACACGTATATAAATGGTATGTGCACACATAAACACACACACGTTGTTGGACAATAAGAGACTTAAGGTGCAGGAACTTTGTTTTTTTTTTGTTCGTTCTTGTTCTAGCTCTATACAGGTTTCTTATTGGGATTTTATTTGCAATTAAAAAGGAAGATCGCACCTACTGTCTTACCGTGAGAGGACGAGCTGCCTTGTTCACTTGGTTTATCGCTGGTGTTTGCACAGGTATCTGTATCTATATCCAGTGAGACAGTCTTTTTCTGTAATGAACTAAGGAACGTAAAGAGAATGGAAAGAAGAGACAAGATAAAATATATACATGACACATACATATGTGGCTCATACTTAATGTGTTTTTTCTGAAACCAATTACAATAGGTTGTTGGGTTGGAATAAATGATTTCTAGTGTTCAGTATTCAACGTGTGTATGAAGAATACAGGTCTTCTTTCTTTAAAAGAACAGCTAATGTTACGCTACTTTTGCCCCCTGATGTTGAGGACTACAATTCCCAGAATTCTTCCATTGCATTAGATGACCAGAGAATCATAGGAGTTGCAGTTCAGAAACATTGGGGGGGGGGGGGGCGAGTTTGACTGCCCTGCTCTAGAGTAAAGATGGGAGTGTTTAGATATGACACCTGTCTATATAAAAAAGGTCTCAAGCTGTAAATGCAGATCAGAGCAAAAACCATGCCTTAAGGTGACCCGAAAAGTTTGCTGAGCTCAGATGAAATGGAGGTACAGATCTGAGGGAGGCTAAATGATCCATATCACCCCTGTGTGCTGGGCTCATTTTGACCATTTTATGCTCATCATTTTAACCACTTTGCTGAGGAGGAAGTCTGTGTACATTGCCAAGATTGCTTCCCGCGTGCAGACGACGCGCTGTGCATGTTTTGCCTGCACTGCCGCGATCGCCCAATCAAGGCATTCCCCCAGAGCAGGCTGACATTTCGGGCATCAGCCCTTGCTGTGTGGCTGCTCCCAGCCCACATGCAGGGAAATTCCATAACAGTAGATGCAGGGGTCCTTTGGATTCCTGTATCTCCAAATCCATACATCGGAGAGGATCAGTTCAGGTGTCGTTGAAAAGGCCAAAAGTCTCATACGGTGTAAAAATAATTTCTAAAAAATATGTATATAAAAATCTTACATTTTATTTATTTTTCTCAACTGTTCCATTGTACACTTTTCACTTACAAAGTAAACTATGTGGCTGCAAAGGCTCACCTTCATTTCCCCACAGTGGCAGGAAGTATGGAGCCGATGACGCAATGCATTTTTACGCATGGTTTCATAAAAAAATGTAAGCCGCCATACTGCTGCTTGGGAGAAGCAGGGGTTCCTTGGACCCCAGTGTCTCTATTCTATACATACCGCTACATCAAGTGAGGGGTCATTGGAAAGGTCAGAATCTGGCCTTTCCAAAGATACCAAACATGAAAATGTAAAAATAAAAAAATTAAAAAGATGCAAAATTAGCTTTTTTCCCCTTGTTTTCTTCTAGCATTGTGCTTTTGCTTATAAAAGCAAACAAAGCCACCTCAAGATCTTAACTACTCATTTCACATAGTGGGACCAAGCGAGGAGGTGATGGCGCAAAGCATTGTTACGCATTGGTTCATCTAACACACAAGCCGCCGCACTGCTGCGAGGAGAGGCAAGGTGCTGTGGACCCCCGTATAAAATAAGCAGTAATGCTGCCACTAATCACCTACTCATTTCCCACACCGGGAGTGCTCAGTGTTTTTTTCATAGTAATATTGTTCATAAAAATGCAATGCTCCAAAATACAAGTGATAAGGTTTATGATTTTCTAAGTGTCGGATAAAATTGTGTATGGTCTTAGAAAAATACATTAACAGCTTCTCCATTTCAATTTTTTTTTTTTAATTTTTTTTTTTTTAACAGCAACCCATAAAATATATAACCACAAAAGGTTTGGATGATGAAATGTGAGAAAATAATTTCACATGCTGCAAATGATGGAAATCTGAATGGAAATTTACATTTTGTTATGTGTATTCATCATGTTCTGTCAGAATACTACAATAATAAATTTTGAATCTTCAAAGTCGTTGAGAAAAATATATTTTTTTTCTGGGTCCTGCAATAAAACCGGACTCTAAATGAAATGAAATTTAAACAGGAGGAGCACAAAAATGGTTAAAATTAGCTCACCTTGCAGAGCTTAAATTGCTCAGCAGCGGAGGGGTTAAGTGAGATTTGAACTCCTGTTTTTTGTAGGAGCCAGGCAAGTTATATAACCTTTTTTTCAGCAGACTAGGGAGATTTAAAATCTATTATTTGTGTATATGTCATGTCCAGTCACAATGCTAGAGCAAAAAATATCAAGTTGTAAATTTCCATTCAAATTTCAATCATTTGCAACGTGAAAAATTATTTTCTCACATTTTATCATCCAAACCTTTGTGGTTATATATTTTGTGGGTTACTCTAAAACACAACAACAAATAGAGAAACTGATCATGCAATTTTCCGAAGTAAATACATAAAAACCACTGACCGCTCCCAGTGTTGGACAGAAGGCGATAAGGAATACCGTGTTTCCCCGAAAATAGGACCTACCCCGAAAATAGGACCTAGTGTGTTTTTTGTATCTACTAAAAATATAAGACCTACCCCCGAAAATAAGACCCAGTTGAGACCAAGTTGCGGAGCCGTGGGGGAGATTTGCCGGCGCCAGAGTCTGCATTACCTGCAGTATGTTGCGCAGGATTGCGATTCCCTTCATGGCAGCGCTCGTATTGTGGGTTATGTGCAGCGGGATGGATTGCATGGATGTGCAGGGGAGCAATACCAGCAGCATTGGAGGAAGCAGAGCGGCTTCCTCTAGCGCCGGCTTCTGTCACAGGCGGAGTGATAACAGATGCACACCGCCTGTGAGGAATCGCTAGGTAGTGCAACATACCGGTATTTTGACCCCCAGAGAAGATGAGTGCAAAAAGAAAGAGCTATTCAGGATTTGGAGAGTTATGACGATGTTCCAGAAGAAGATGACATGACTGTAATTGAATAAATGTATGTTGTACATTAAAAAAAATCAAATATAAGACCTACCCCCGAAAATAAGACCTAGTGTGATTTTTGGGGTCCAAAAATATATAAGACAGTGTCTTATTTTCGGGGAAACACGGTAGCAGCGGCACTGCTCATTATATATAGGTTTTAGATTGTATTTTTTCATTTATCTTAAAATTTTATATGATCACGTTTGGTAACTTTAGAAACGACTAATGTAATGGAGATACGGGGGTCCACAATACCCTGCCTCTCCTTGCAGCAGTGCAGCGGCTTTCCTCCACTGCGGCTGCATTTCACAAGAGCGTGGCTACAGGCCAATGGAGCCCCGTTGGAAAGTACACATGCTGGTAGCCGCTCGCTGGAACGCGGCTACCTGGGGTGCTTAGCAGAATGCTGTTGGATCTGCACATGCAGCTCTAATCCTTCAGCTGCCTCTCCGAGAACGCTCACCATCATGGGCGGTCTCAGATAGCTCTCTCATGGTCACGAGTGACAACAGCGCGCAAATTCAAAACCCCAGCTACTGGTGATGCTGGGTGGGTGTACGAAATGCCTTGGATTAATCCCACGTTTCTGCCATATCAGGGCAGGGGGTGGAAGAGTCTCTACACACCTTTGCCTTAAAAAGCTAAAGTGGTCAGGATGAGTCAAATCAAATGTCCTTATTGTGTTTATTTTAAGTTTCTGATATCTTTCATGCGCTTGGTTTTTATCTTGTACTAGGTATCAAGCCTGCCCGGAGGGCAGTCTAATTGTTAGCATATGGCTGGCCAGTGCTCCCAATAATGTGGCTGTTTATCGCACCCAGTTTCTGACCCCCAGCTCACATGGCTATATAGCCCCCAGCTCATGACGCTGGATCCGCGCGCAGCCTCTACGCGTCGGCCGCGCGCGCATCCAGGAGAAGTTCTCCTGGATGCGCGTGGCCGAGGGGTAGAGGCTGTGCGCAGATCGAGCATTTCTCCGAAGCTGCACATCAGGCTTCTGTTGGCTGCGCAGCGACGGAGAAAACGTTTTTTATAGGTATGATGTTTAGTTAAAATATTTTTACTCTATAGGAGTTATTCACCAAGCGGCAATCAGTGAATTTCAACAGTCGGCACAATTTTGGGTTCGTTCATCTATTCACTAAACTGAGTTCACCAAATATTGTCGAATTGATGGCAAAATACAATGCAGTTGGTCGATCTTCGGCAGCAGTGAAATTGTCCCATAGAGAAGTAATGCTTAATCTATTCACAGAACCCCGACCAGCATCGAAGTATTGACGAAATTACCAGATTTTCAGTTCGACAGGTTTAAACAGGCAAATCCCTTGTATCAATGTAAAAAACAATTTTTTTTATTTTATTATTTTTTTTAATTTCATTTCATGTCATTCAAAATTTCAAGTCTTTAATTTTTTGAACACCTTTCTGTATTTTTTTGACAAAAATGGTTTCCCATTTTTCTTAAAAGGCTTTATTTATTCTGTAAAAGACCTTTATATACATTTTTTAATCCTTTCCTGATGCAAGGCATACTATGCTGTCCCTGGGCGGGAGGGCTGACAAGACGTAGGGCGCACTAGTATGCCCCATTGACTTCTATGGGCCGCCTCGGCTTCTGCCTGCAGCCGTTGGCGGCTTCCAGTGAGACGGCCTGAACTCCTTGCACGTCAAAACAGAGGCTAGCCGCAGCACCTGGCAGCAAGGTATACTAGTGCGCCCCACCGGCGAATAACCCCATTCTACCGGGTGACACCTGCGTTAAGGGGTTAAAGGACCTATATTATTTGCAAACATTTGAATGCATTTTATTGGTTTAAACGCCTATTAGGAGAAAATTAGACAGTTTAGTGCAGGTGGATTTCACGATACTAATTCGGCAGTCTTCGGTGCTGTTCAACATTTTGAAGGGGGCTTCGGCGACTACATTTTTAGCTCACTATAGTAAACCGTGAATTCATCATAGTTTTGGCGAAACAGAATTGCAAAGCACTGACATTTAGGGGCTTTGTGAATAACTCCTTAGATGTGTCACATAAAGTGATCTTTTGTGTTGTATACTCTCCCCTCCCCCCACAGTATCTTTCCATCACTTGCTCCTCACTGTGTGGCATTGGCCATAGAATGGAGTCTATGGATCAATCACTGACTCAGATCATTGTATTTAGTGGGATGTATTCAAAGGACATCACCAGGAGGTAGATTAGAAGTCTTAAGATCCCTGTTACAAGTTATTCAGCGGTCATCTCTTATTTCAGGTAGCAGAAGCAGGACAATAGCCTCCTGCTGCCTTATCTAAGCATTCCCTCCTCCACCTTATTAATAGGGATGCACCGATACTAGTATCGGTGCCGATATTGCCGTTTGCACGAGTACTTGTTACTCGTGCAAATGGCCCGATACATCCCGCCGATACCGGAAGTCGGCGCTGGGCCGGCTTGCCGGTATCCACGGGGCTGGGGAATCTGGCCGCGAGAATGAAAAGCATGCGGCCAGCGTTCCCCTCCGGCGCATCCGCATACTCACCCATCCTGAAGGTCCGGTCGCATGGCCACAGGGCGCTCCTGTGACGCTGCCTCTCGGCTGGAGGCAGCGTCAAATGCGCCCACGTGATCGCATCACTGCCCAGCGATCGGACCTTCAGGATGGGTGAGTATGCGGCGCGCCGGAGGGGAACGCTGGCCGCGTGCTTTTTCTTGCACGAGGCCAGCTTCCCCAGCGTTCGAGCTGGGGGCAAACTACATGTGAGCTGGGGGTATTCTGAGAAATATAATATAATATAAATATATATATAACGAACGATCATTCCTGCACTCCAAAAATTGAATAATGCCGTGCCCGGTGCCCACTCAGCAAATATAGGAATAGCAGCACTCTCGGCCTTTCCAAATGTAACAATTTATTGTGGAAATTCAGGATACCGGTATCCTGATGAAAGTCCGCAGTTAGCGGACTGAAACGTTGAATTTCCACAATAAATTGTTACATTTGGAAAGACCGAGAGTGCCGCTATTCTATCCATCTATCTCTCTCGGGGGAATCTATACATGTGAGCTGGGGGCATTTTTATATGAGGTCTGTTCTTATTGGAAAGCGTCACATGACATTAAATAAAATTATCGGTAATCTGTATCGGTGAGTACTTTAAAAAAAGTATTGGTACTCGGTGCATCCCAACTTATTAACGGTTAAATACTATATTGGATTAAGCACAGTCACAAAGTAAAACTCACTATAAGACTTTGTTAAATGTTACATCATGGAAAAAGTGCACAAAATGGAAATGAATAATAAAAAATATTTAGGTTGCCTTCTAAACAAGAAATTACCTTAAACAAGAGAAAAAAATAGCATGTTTTTTATTAAGTGGATTTGTTTGTAATGCACAAGTAATCAAGTTACATCTTATGTAAGGGACATTGTTCCTTTAAGTACTGAATTCAGGGAATGAATGCATATGTCAATATGAGGTTTCAGTTTTTACTTTTTAATAAATGTTCCATGTTGTCAAAAACCTAATTTTGTTATGTCATTATGACGTATTGATTGATACAGAAAAATTCATCATAAGCTTGCAACAGAAAAAAGGGAAGGCAATTAATAAAAAAATATAATAAATAGCTAGATAAATTTGATTACATGCTTACCCAGTACACACAGACAGAGATGGTACAAGGTCTGCTGGAGATGGAGGAACAAAGTCAGCTTCACAATCATCATTTGCAAATATCTGAGCCAATACCTCTGGACTACAATCTGGGCTGTCTATTGAATCACACAGGTCCTCCACATGTCCTGGGAAAGAACAGATCATGAAAAGGAGTGGTTAGAGTAAATACGGGAGAAAGGTGCTATGGTATTTTACGGATGAGGTACCCACCCTGTTTTACAGAGTGGCTGTAATTTAGAGTTGATGAGAATAAAGGGAGCAGTGTTGGTTTGTAGGAATGGATGACCCATTTGACAGTGACGTTGACTACAGATTTGCTGCAAGGATTTTTTTGTGAAAATTTGTATTTAATCTTGTGCATTTTTGTGAAGAAAAAAATATATAAATACAAATACATCAAAAACATACTCTACCATGGATATCAAACAATGGCAACCACATCACAGGGTTATCCAAAAAAATAAACTGAAAAAAAAAGGCTGCTATAGCGGCCAAAACGATGCAGCTAGGCTGCAAGAGATTTTTTACAACACATCTAGGACTAAATTACATAGTTAACGCTAACTTTACCGTATGGATATGTTAGCGTTAATGCCAGGATAAGTGACTTTAAACGCATGCCCCCCCATATTACATGCCGATCGCTACACCTGTAAAAATCCACTTGCGCGAGCTTACTATACTTTGCACAACTTATCCTAACGCAAATTAGTGAATGTGCTCCCCATGTTAAGTATAAGTAAGGTATTACAAAGTCCTAGCGCTAATTATCGCACTGATGGGCTAAACAAATGTTTACTGTCACCTAGAAGCTGGTGCTAAACGATTCCGCTGTTGCAGAACCATTTAGAATCACTAGGGATGCACCGATACCACTTTTTTTAAGACCGAGTACGAGTACCGATACTTTTGTTCAAGTACTCACCGATACCAATTACCGATACTTTTATTTTATGTCCTGTGACGCTTTCCAATAAGAACAGACCTTCTATAAAGCCCCCAGGTCTCATGGATATTGCCCCAGCTCATGGATATCCTGCCCCCCAGCTCATGGATATGCCCCCCCTGCTCATGGATATGCCCCCCCTGCTCATGGATATGCCCCCCTGCTCATGGTTATGCCCCCCCTGCTCATGGTTATGCCCCCCCCTGCTCATGGATATGCCCCCCCCTGCTCATGGATATGCCCCCCCCTGCTCATGGATATGCCCCCCCCTGCTCATGGATATGCCCCCCCTGCTCATGGATATGCCTCCCCCCTGCTCATGGATATGCCCCCCCCTGCTCATGGTTATGCCCCCCCTGCTCATGGTTATGCCCCCCCTGCTCATGGTTATGCCCCCCTGCTCATGGATATGCCCCCCCCCCGCTCATACTTACCTTCCTTCAGCGCCGCCGGGAAAGTCGCGCGCGCGCTCTCTCCTTGGAAGGTCCCCAGCCGCGACCACGTGGGACCATGTGATCGCGGCTGGGGTCCTTCCAACGAGCGCGCGCGGGGAAACTTTCCCGGCGTCGCTGAAGGAAGGCAAGTATGAGCGGAGAGCAGCTGCAGGGCCTGTCCGAATGCTCTATCTGCATTCGGGCAGGCCCTGCAGCTGCTCACTTTGTTTATACTCACCTTCCTTCAGCGACGCCGGGAAAGTTTCCCCGCGCGCGCTCGTTGGAAGGACCCCAGCCGCGATCACATGGTACCACGTGGTCGCGGCTGGGGACCTTCCAAGGAGCGCGCGCGAAGACTTTCCCGGCGGCGCTGAAGAAAGGTAAGTATAAACAATGCGATGAGCAGCTGCAGGGCCTGTCCGAATGCAGATAGAGCATTCGGACAGTCGCCGCAGCCCCTCGAATGCCGGCTTCCGGTATCGGAATAAAATATCGGGGGTACTGCAGGAGTACCAAGTACTCCTGCAGTACCCGGTATCGGCACCGATATCGATACTAGTATCGGTATCGATGCATCCCTAAGTATCACCTAACTCCCCTCCCAATAAATTCGATACTCCCCTCGAGGCGAGAACGATGGCCTGATCCGTTGTTTCTTGCCGCTGGGAGCAGAGTAAGACTGGAGACAAATAGTCCCTAGTCTCCCTCTGCAATCACTTTGTGGTGCGAGATCGCTAAAGCGTGAGCATGCAGGGCATGGAAGCGCAACCCTCCAGGGAGTCCTATGGACTCCAGGTGGTGATAATTGCGGCGTCGTAGAAGCGCTATTGCAAGCATCACCTAGGGTTGTGCTTTGTTCCGGGATAAGGTGCTGCCCGGTATCTAACACTACAATGGGGACGCTACAGAAAACCTACAGACGCACGTTACGCCAGTTACGGTCCCCATTTTATCGTGAGGATTGTAATCTGGACCTCAGAAATTAAAAGTCAGGGCATGTGATGCAAGGATAAAAACGCATGAATGGAGTGCCCCCCTCTCACCCGATAAACTTGTGTGAAGATGAAGAGTTTCCCATTCCCGGACAAGCGTCACCAGGCAGCTGGGAGTATAAACTTTCTGGCTGTCCGTCGCCGATGTCAGAGCGCTCACAATAGTCAACATCGTGAGAAAAGGCAGCCGATGGGATGCTTCTGCACAGCTCCAATACATCATTCTGCACATGCGCTATGGAACTTGTGTACAATCATAAGTAGAGTTCCAACCGATTCTCAATTAGCACATAGCAGCCAACACGAGTCGTGTAGGTATGTAAATTATGTTAAAAAGCTCCAGAAACGTCCACATTTTGGAGGCCCGAGCTGTCAGGAAGGAGCAGAACGCAGCGAGGGAGAAAATGGGAGTGGTTTTACCGAAGGGAAAATTTAAAAGGACAGATGCTGTCAGCAGCACCTGTTCAATTATTATTATAAAAAAAAAAAAAAGTGGGTGTTATTAGCGTGGTCCATTAAAATACAAACCAGAAAGGATGGTAAAATTTGTAGATTTGACTGCATTCACACCGAAAATTTACTATTGATTTCACATTAAATAGTCTGTAACGACTGTAAAATTTCAATGTTCTTGAACCCAGGACATACTTGAAAACCAGAGCAATCTCAATGTATCCATCCTGGTAAAATACTTTGCAAATAAATAAATAAATAAATAAATAAGTAGGGCACATCTCACCTTTATTTTCTGAAGAACCCATATAAACCAGAGACTGGTTTGCAGTATTGGTTTGTAAATCTGTACAATTGAGCCCGGAAGGATTTACTTTTTCAGAGTTAAATTTCTCAGAGCCAAGGCTCCTGTTCGAAGGATTTTCTCTTGAAAAGTTGAATTTCCCAGAATCAGTGTTTTTGTTGGAAAGGTTTTGTTCTACATCAGTAAATTGTCTGTAGTTGAGTTTCTTGGGAGAAGGGTTTTCCTTTGTAGAACTTAATTTCCTGGGGCTACTTCTCTCGGGAGAATGGATAGCTTTTGTAAAACTTTGTTTTCTAGGACTGCCATTGTTGGGAGAAAGGCTTTCTCTTGTAGAACTTAATTTGCTGGGGCTAAGTTGTTGGGGTGAAGGGACTTCTTTCACAGATTTCATTTCTTCAGAGTTGTTATTCTTGGGAGAAATCTTGATGCATTTTTGAAACCTTTTGCTCAGTCTCCCAGAAGGTTGTTTTGGGGACACAGATGTATCAAAATCATCAATATCATCCCAGTCACCCTTGCTCAAGGTTGAGCTGAAGGAGGAATAGCAGTCTATTTCCTTTGGAACACTTTCACCTTGCCAGGGATCATCATGATTTACAAGGGTTGTCTCCAGTGGAAGAGGTTTTGAAGTTTCTTGTGGTCTTACACACCTTGGAGTGAAAAAAACATTACCATGTACCTTGGGTTTCTGTAAACTAAAGGGGTTCTGTATTGGGGAATGTTCCTGTGTCACATTCACGGTATTGTCCTTTAAAGGCACATGTTGCTTCATCTGACATATGCTGGTTGACAGAGATCCTACTGAAGAAGTTTTCTTTTTGAACGTGAAAACACTGAAAAAAGAAAAGACAAATTAAAATTACAAAACAAACATAAAATAACATTTCCAAATACTGGGAAAGATGTGTAATCGAGGATAACATTTAGATTTCCTTTGGGACTCTACATGCAATTATTAGAGATTAGAAAGTTGACAAAAAAAAAACAAATAGTCCATTGATTATTTAGTATTAACACTTAAAGACTGTTCATAAACATCAACGTGTTACGGCAGGTGTGGGAGTCATTACTGCAGATAAACAAATAGAGACTTTCATTAGACGGACAGCTAAACAACATTTTGCCTCAACTATTTCACTTTATACATTTAAAGAGGACATCACTACTGCATTAGAAGAACAAACCAAATGATTACGTTTACATTTTACAGTGGTGGTTGCTGTCATTTGAAAGACCAGGCTCTGTCCTTGCCAATAACAGCTCAATTGACCTAGTGGGTTTCATAGAATGGATACAGGGGTCCAAACCAAAGCACCACTACCTCTGGTCGCCTCAATGCAGCAGCTTACAGTTTAAGAAGGCGGCACACGAGCATACTGTACTGCGTCCGTTACGGACGCACTTTTTCACAGGAGATATTGTGAGTACTGCATAAAGTGCGTCCGTAATGTCTGATGTCTCCACACCCTAGGAAAATACATGGCAGCGTTGTTTCTGTGTCCGTTTAGCTTTTTCACGTCATTGTTATTTTTGCGTCCGTGGCTTTATGCTTTGCCCGTCCGTGAACAAGTGCGCAGGTGCTTTGTGTGGTGTATTTAATTGACTCCTTTATAAAGCTGCGACGGACGTCAAACAGTATGGTCAAACGGACGCAAAATGTTTGCTAGTGTGCCGCCAGCCTTAGATGACCAACGTGTAATAACACATTGTATCTTCTTCTCCACACCTAATTCTGGTAAGTTTAACCCCTTAGTGACCGGGCGGTTTTACACAAATCCGTCCTTTAGTGACCGCTGCTGTTTTTACGTTTCTGCGCTGTTAGTGTTTACGTCAAATTTTCCTCTTACTCGTTTATGTAACCCACACATATTTTACACTGTTTTTCTCGTCATTAAATGGACTTTATAAAGATACCATTTTTTTCATCATTTCATATAATTTACTATAAAAAATATTGTGAAATATGACACAAAAAATGAAAAAAACACCACTTTTTCAAACTTTGACCCCCAAAATTTCTTATGTATCAACAACCGTCAAAAAAATTAATTCCTTAGTAGTTTCTAAATTTAGTACTGAGTTTAGCAATACCCAATGTTTACATATTCCTCGCTTTTTTCCTTATTTTATGCAACAATAAGTGCAAGTAGCACTTTGCCATTTCCAAAGAGTTTATTTTCAAAACTAGTGCTAGTGACATTGTAACACTGATATCTGTCACTAATTCCTGAATAACCGCCACATATACATTTTTTTTAAAGTACACAAATCAAGGTATTAAACTTGGGGTATTTTGACTCTTTCCATGCAAACCATTTTACCACAAATCTATGCCAAAGTTTGAGAAAAAAAATTTTTGTGATTTTTTTTTTTGAACGCAATTTAAGAATACATGTACTGTGAACTTTAAGGTTTACTGCCAAAAAGCACCCCAAAATATGTTCAGCAACATCTTCTGAGTAAATTGATACCACCCATGTATAGGTATGTCGGGTCATTTGGGGGCTAATAGGCCTTATTTGGGGGTGCGCATTTCAGTTTTCCAACTTGGAATTTTCACATTTCGTCATCATGCACCCATGTCCTATTTGGGACATTTTTGAAGCCGGCCAAAGTAATTTACCCCCATCAACCATATATTTTTAGAAAGGGCACAGCCTAGGGTGCTTCAAAGAGTTGTATTTTAACACTTTCCATGCACTAGCTCTATGTCAAACTTTCAGGTAGTCACTTTTTTGGTTATTTTTTCACACACATTGTACTTTAGGCATGAATTGTCAAATCCAGTTATGGGTTACTGCAAAAAAACCCCAAAATATGTTCAGCAACATCTTCTGAGTAAATTGATACCACCCATATATAGATTTGTTCTGTTGTTTTTGGGGTGCTACGCCAATCTTTGACATGTGCTTGTCAATTTTCTAATTTGACATACAGTATCTTCTTTGCTTATCTTCTTTTTAGGGGCCTTTTTACATACCCCAGTTTTATGAACGTGCATATATTTGGTAAGCTAACACCCCAAAGTATTGTAAATGGAGTGTTTTTATGCTATGGATGCAACCGTTTGCTCCAAACAAATTGGATACTGTTTGGTGGTCATTTTTCATTTTCACACCCACATCAGTTTTGGACTGTGATTTAGGAGACACGGTTGTTTGTTACTGCATGAAAACTCTCCAGGTTGTTTTCTGCAAGGTCTCCTGAGTACACCCATGCCCCCCATGCATAGGTTTGCCAGGATTTTGGGAAGGTTCAAATACAATTTTTATGACTTTGTCATTGGAGTTGAAATTGAGATTATTTCTTCAGCTAGGCCTAGCTTTGGTTTTGGGTCTACCGCATACCCCAGTTTGAATTATTGCCAGAAAATTGTTTATATTTGTTATGTTGACACCCCAAGGTATTGCATATGGAGTGCTTTGATGCCATGGATGCAACGGTTTTAGCCCAAAACATTTGAGAAGGTGTGTGGGTGTAATTTTTCAATTTTCAGATTTTTACGCCCACATTAGATTTGGACTGTGATTTAGGAGACACTGTTTTGTTACTGCATGAAAACTCTCCAGGTTGTTTTCTGCAAGGTCTCCTGAGTACACCCATGCCCCCCATGCATAGGTGTGCAAAGATTTTGGCAAAATACAGCACCAATTGTAGAACATAAAAATGTACGAATAAAATGTAAAAGTCTGGTGCAGTAAAAGAAAAAAAAAAAACTAAACTGAACTAACTAACTGGAGTGTGAGAAAAAAATAGAAAGGAAAAAAAAAAAAAATCACAGATCACGCACAGTGTGATATAGCTTGAAACAGTCCCAAGACACAGACCGGGTTGTCCAGGGCATTCTGGGCAGTAAAAGATTGTGTCTCTCCTCTGCCCCCTTGAAACACACCCTGCACCTTTTTTGGGTTTCTGTTTGCCCTCAGTAGGGGGGATTTTATAAATAAAATGCGTAGCCCCAACTCTGTCCCCCATCACCGCCCGGGGAGCAGGTGCATCCTGGTACAAAAGCCCCGAAATGACCTGGAGCTGAAACTGTAAAAAGGACAGCGTCACTCCGGGGTTTGCCTTTTTGCAGAGCAAAAAGGCATTGTGGGTTGCAATTTGCATCAGGTAAATTGCAACCTTTTTGTACCAGGCCCTTGACTTCCGCATAATCTGGTAGGGCTGGAGCAGCTGATCTGCCAGATCAACCCCACCCATATGCCGGTTATAGGCTTTGATGCACACTGGCTTCCTGATGCGCTCAGCTCTGCCACGTACAGAGACCTCCACAGACCTCTCAGTGTGGATGGTGGATAGAAGGTATACATCCTTCTTGTCTCTGTACTTGACCGCCAACAGCTCCTCTTGGCGCAGAGCTGAGGTCTCCCCCCTTTTTAGCCGGGTGCGGACAAGCTGTGCTGGGAAACCTACGCGGTTCTTGCGAACAGTACCGCATGCTGCTGTATCAAAACAATACAGCAGCTTGAACAAAGGGACACTTGTATAAAAATTATCAACATACAAGTGGTACCCTTTGTTCATCAGGGGAAAAAGTAGGTCCCACACAATCTTGCCACTGGTTCCCATGTGTTCTGGGCAACCTGGAGGGTCAAGGCTACTATCCTTTCCCTCGTACACCCGGAAGGCCTGAGTATACCCACTCTCGCTGTCACAGAGCTTATACACCTTCACTCCATACCTGGAGCGTTTGGAAGGAATATACTGCTTGAATCCCAGCCTTCCCTTGTATTTCATTAGGGATTCATCCACGCAGATATTCCTTCCAGGTGTATAAGCCTCTGCAAACCTGGCGGCGAAGTGGGTAATCAAGGGGCGGATTTTATACAGCCTGTCAAACTGGGGATGCTCTCTAGGAGGGCACAGGCTGTTGTCACTGAAGTGCATGAAACGCAAAATGTTTTCATACCTTCTACGTGACATTGATTGGGGGTAAATGGGGGTAGAGCAGATGGGGCTACTGCTCCAGTAGGAGCGAATTGAGGGCTTCTTTATGATGCCCATCAGCATAGTAAGTGCCCAGAATTTCAGAAATTCTGGCACATCTAGCGGGGTCCATTGCTGCCTTGCCAAGTAGGAGTCTGGCTTCGCAGCACAATGCTGATGGGCATACAGATTTGATTGGGCCACGATGTGGCCCAACAAATCATCCCCCATAAACACCTGCAAAAACTGTGTGGCGGTAAATCCTGCAACATCAATATTGATGCCAGGATTTGCCGTGAAAGGAGGGATATCTGGCCTCTGGCGATGAGGCACTACCCACTCCTCAGCTGGAGCTGTGCGTCTCCTGCTGGCAGGTGGTGACCCAGGATCTGCATCAGAAACATCACTAGATACATCAGCCAGCGTAGATGATGTATCTAGCGACGTCTCTGAGCAGTTGGCGGGGTCAAAATCAGGGTCGGAGTCTGACGCAGATGCCTCAGATTCTGACGCCAGGATGGCATATGCCTCCTCGGCGCTGTACAACCTCTCAGACATTATATATAATAGATTATAAAATTTTATAATTATTATATATAATAAGCGGATTGTTGGTTCTTAGAAGAACCGTTGGGTTTCACAAGAAAATACAAATAAACACCTAAATCTCTCTAAATCACTCTAAACCTGCCTCAATTCTTCTAAATCTCCCTAAAATCTCTCTAAATCTGCCTCAATTTTTCTAATCTCACTAAAATCTCTAACCTGTCAAATCTGATCTCTCTCTCTCTCGCTCACCAAAACACAAGTGAGGAGAGGGAGGGAGAATCACAGAGGTCAGAGCCAATATTTACAAAATATTGACCTGACCTGACAAATTAGAAATTTTATTTTGATTTTTTTTTACTTCTGATTGGATGTTGCTAGCCTGCCTCTCTGATGAGGCAGGCTAGGAACATCCCACTCAGCCCCAAGATGACCCTGCCCTTAGAAGGGCAGCGCCATCTTGGCTGTCAGTTTATTTTATTTTATACCTTTTTATAGATTTTTTATTTTACTTTTTTTTTACACTTTTTTTACTCTGCTGGGTGCCTTGATCCCTCGAGGCACCCAGCAGAGCACCTGATCACTCATGTGATCTTTTTGTACTGAGTGCCACGATACCTCGTGGCACTCAGTACTTCCTGCCGCTACCGGAAGTGATCGCTCGGGGGGAGCGATCACTTAGCGGACCGGCGGCAGGTAAGCATATTGCAAGGATGCCTCGATGTCGAGGCATCCCTGCAATATACACAGAGCAGCTGGAAGCGATAACGATCGCTTCCAGCGCTCTCTAGAAGTGCCGGGCACCTCTCCGGTGAAACCGGATGTTGATCGCTCCCGGGGAGCGATCACAAGGTGCCCCGGCACTTCTCACCGCCATTGCACGGATGCCTGGACTCCCAGGCATCCTGCAATGGCGTTTGAGCTGCTGGAAGCGATCCGATCGCTTCCAGCGCTCAAAAAACCGCAGGACGTACCATGTACGTCAGCGGGTCTAAAAGAGACCCGCTGCAATGACGTACATGGTACGTCCTAGGTCCTTAAGGGGTTAACAGATGTCACTTGCATAATCTCCCACAAAATTCCACAAAGGGGTTAAATGGTCATGGCGGCTAGAGTGATCCTTTAAGAACATTGGAGGAGATTCTCCCCCCTCTGATTTCAAACTATCCCTTTAAAAATCGAAATACACCTAGGGGTCACTATGACACAGTGAATAGATGGAGAAACCATCCTTATGAAATTGCAGGTTTTCAGAATGTAAGGTGAAAAATTTAATTGATAAAAGACGGATCGACACACTCACTTCAGTTTCGGCTTCTGGAGAGACATCTTGTTTGCTGTACTCTTTGAGAACAGCTCCAGCTGTTTCTGGAGATTGTTTTGCGGAAAAGTCGCCATGATCTAAGATAAATGAATAAAATTACATAGAAAATAAAACACTTAAAGAATGAGGGAATTTGGAAAAAGAGTAAGTATAATAGCTTTAATGGCTTCTGCCATGCACAGAACTTGATTTAAATCATATCCGCCAGGCCTAGAACTAAATCATACTGGGTAAAACCCGGCATGTTTTCTCCAATCACCTCCGAAGTAGCGTCTGAGGTGAACGTTTAACGCATTCTGACTTTTAAAAAACAGTCAGGGTTATTCAGAGAGCGTGAAAAGCAGGAGAATGACTGAAGAATGAAAAATTCTAGGTCATTTGGAAAGTGAGATGAAAGGGAGAATTTTTCTGGTTTGGCTAGAATTTTTCATTCTGCAGCTTTTCACGGTCTCTGAATAACCCTTAGTGCATACTGTACACAAACCGAATAATCGATAATGAAAATAGTTGTCAACTATTCTCATTATTAGGGCAGCGACTATCGATTATTTTCATAAATCGATTAGTTGGCCGATCGGATAAAAGAATACAATTGCTTCCTTAAAAGGAACATTATGAATTTTTTTTTAAAAAAAAAAAACTTGCCTCCCACCTCCTTTTTTTCATAAGCAATTTGCGTGGTATACATAACATTCATACGCACATATGCAAATTGCATACTTTGTGGGGAAAGCAGACATGGGCTTAAAGGGATACTCTAGGCAACATGACCACCTAAGCTATTTTAGGTGGTCATGATGCCCGGAGTATCCTGCCCACTGTCCCTCCTCCCTCCGCTCAGCGGTTCAGCTGAAAATGCTGAAAACAGCTGAGAGAGGCGGAGAACTTTACTCCGCCCTCCCAGCTGTCAGTCAGCAGAGCGGGAATCATATTTCCCGCTTCTGCCGACTTTTGCCGAGTAGGAGACGTCATCGCGCTTTCAGCGCAATGACGTCTCCAACTCCCCGCAGAAGCTGGCGGCTCCCTCTGAGGGTTAGTGTTGCGCGCATCCTCTTGCGCGCAACACTAATCCTCAGAGGGAGCCGGGAGGAAGCCTGCCGATTGGCTGGCTTATGTGAGAGGCGCGCATGCGCGCTTCTCACGTAAGCCAGAAGCCAAGACGCAGCAAGAAGAAGGACGGGAGCGGAAGAGGAGGGAGGGGAGTATAAAAAAAAAAAAAAAATGCCGCTGGAAACAAGAGGATTTTAGGGTTAGTATTGCAGTTACAAGAAAAAAAAACAAAAGTTTTATTAAGGGAATAGGGATAGGTTAGGGAAAAAAAAAACGGGGGGGGGTGATTTTTTTGTTAGTGTTCCTTTAAGAGGCCATGCAGCATCCATCCATCAAACGCTGCTACATGCGCTCAGATAGACATGATGATGTCAGCACAAAAGTCGGATGAGAACGGGGAGGGGCACTCCACGCAGCCTGACCACTTTAGGTTATTAGAGTGTCCCTTTCTCACTCCCACCACCTCTTCCCGATCAGTTTGTTGATGAAATTATTGTAAAGGGACACTCTAATAAGCCAGGGCTCGACAAATCCCAGGCACCAGGTCGCCATGGCAACTAGAAATTGCGTCCTGGCGCCTGAGCTTTTGTCAGCACATTCACTGTTGGCACAGGCGTGAGAAATCTTATTGCAGTTCTATGCAGCGTCTGCCCAGCAGCTCGGGGCTCCGTCTCATGCAGTCACCGATTGCCCCGCCAAACATTTCTACCTGTACTGTCTATGGCCAACTTCCCCCACTGCTCCCCCCAGGAATCACACGAAGACATGAATGCTCAGCACAGCACACCTTCGCTTATGCTGCTCTGATGTGTATCTTTACAGATGCACAGCGCAGGTTTACACACAGTTACGCCTCTCAGCTTTTGCATAATAACTTTCTTAGGATCCTTAAGAACTTCGTACATTTCAAACTGTAATAGCCGTGACAGAGGCAGAGACAGGATACTATCGATCACTTCTTACCATGAAAAATAAATGGCTCCTAACTTTTTTATCTGGCTCCTAGATTCAAAGCAAATTTGTCAGGCCCTTAAATTAAGCTAAAGTGGTCAGGCTGTGTGGAGTGACCCCCTTCTCACCCTGCTTACGTGCTGACATCAGGTCTATATGAGCGCTCGTAGCAGTTTGTTTGGGGAGAAAGGAGACATGGGCTTAAGCTCCGCACGTAGCATCAATCCACTGTGACCAGGTGCTCATGTAACTTGTGTGCAAAAAGTATGTAATGTGCGTATGTACACTGCGCAAATTGCTTATGAAAAAAAAGTAGGGGAAGCGGCAGGGGCTGAATTTTTACATAATGTTCCTTTTAGGCCCTAGCACTCCCTGTGCTGGGAGACAGAAGGCTTCCCAACAATACAGTTCATGTGGAGGCCCTTATTCTTTATTTATATAGCGCCAACATATTCCGCAGCACTGTACAATAGGCACATTATAGACAGGGTTACAATACATTGAACAACAACTGACAAACCGGTACAGAAGGACACCAGGGCCCTATTCCCATGGGAATTTACAATCTAGAAGGGTTGGGGGTGGAAACAGGAGACGAGGACCGCAAGGTGGGAACGATGGACCGGTTGCGTCAGTGAGATGAGTGGTAGGCTTCCCTAAACAGGGAAAGGGCTAGTCAGAAAGAGGTGAAAACCTTGAGAATGACTGGAGAATTGAAAATTTTAGGTCAAAATAGTCAAACCAGAAAAATTCTCCCATTTAGCTCACTTTCCAAACTGGCTATTTGATCTAGATTGTTCATTCTCCTGCCAATTCAAGGTGTTCACCGCTCTCTGAATAGCCCTGGGAGCGTTTGAAGGAAGGGAAACTAGAGGAAAGCCTGACCATATGAGGGAGAGCGTTCTAGAAATACAGCTCAGGCCTGGCGTATACCTGTATTCCTTAAGACTGCCGACGCATATAGTGAGGCCCGCCCCTTCCTATGAGACTAGGTGTGTGCGTATTTGTATACATAGCTATATAAATGAGCCTCCGCGTCTCTCCCCTATCTCCTGCTCAGCCTGGACGATTCTGAGTATCACCGTGACCAAGCTAACCAGCGTGGGACAATAACAGTTCATTGTTTTGTTTTTACCGAAGGCCGTAAGCAAAGCTATCCCATTCCGCAACCTTTCCTCGCTTTCGAGACGCGCCGTCCTTTGCTGAGATATTGGCGCCGAGTCGCCGACTGCTTACTTAGACGTCCTCATTGGCTGGTCCTAGACCCGCCCCTTGGAAACGCGCCTGTAGAGACGAGCTGTGAAAACGTCATTTCCTACGCTCGTGATCACAGGGGCGCTATTTGATGATGTATAAACCGGAAGTATATATTTATTAAAAGCTGGAGCGCTGTGGGCTTTGTCATAATGATTAATACTTAAGGGCGCTTTTTTTTATGTTACTAGATCTCCAGGAGTAGATTTAATCAGGCTTTAGCACAGGCGCTGGAAAATAGGCTTTGAATAATGAAATAGCTTCTTTATTACCTAAAACTACCCCAAGAGCTGCTGTTTCTAAGGATTCTATTCGAGTGTAGGTAACCCTGTTCCTCGGTGTGATTTTTCTTCTGGTAACTCCAAGAAATGGACGCAGCTCTTCCCAGTCTTATCAAAATACACCTTTTATGTAAATAACTTATTGGGATTTGGGGTACAGTATTCATATTGATACGGACTTTGAAGCCTGCGCCTCTTTACACCTGCATTGTAGAAATGGCTCTTCATGACACTACAGAATTAGTGTTTCATTATGAGGGGAGTATGTCTAAATCTCTATTACTGCTTTACACCTAGTCTGGTGAGCAATCCGTTAAATCTGCATAAGTTTTATCATGAATAAAACTCAGGCCAGTATGACAGATACGGTTGATGTTTACTTTGTTGCACATTGGTCTGTTCACAATATAGAGCTGTAAGCAAGTTGTCTCTAGTCTATGATGGCAAAGTTGGAATTGCTATGGTTTGGCTACTTTAAAAATGAGCCACTTGGGAATTCTGACAGTAAAAGTGCTGCAATCCATCGTCTATTTACAAGTGGATTTAAGGTTTATCTGATGTCCATATTATTTACAGGGGACACTGTCAACCCACGTCAACAGGGCCGGTGCTAGACTATTTTGCACCCTAGGCAAGACCAGCTACTTGTGCCCCCCCTGAAATAATTGTCAACTGTTGAATTGCGGGACATACACACACACATACAGTGCATGCGGGCTGCACATGGTCATTCGGTGGCTATCATCTTACCCCTCTGCTGGTCGGGCCCAGCATTGGTCTGTGCCTCTATCTTTCTTCTGCCTCTTTTTTTCTTTCATCTGCCTCTTGTGGCACCTGCACGTCATCTGGTGTCACCATAAGACACCCACCTTCTGCACTGCTAGTGGGTTCCACTTTGCCAGCTGCCACTGCCAGCTATACAAGCAAACAATGAGGAAAGGGTACATTAATGGTACCCGATTGGGGCCGGCTGCATCCCTAAGTGGCAGTCCGCCCTAGGCGGTTTGCAAAGAGAAATACAATACAGCGCTCAAAGACCTGAGTCCATGGGAAAGTGGGGTAGATACAAAATATGTCCATAAACAATAGTCCTTGTCTTTAGGAGTAGATCTAATTAAAAATGTAGACGAAGTATGCACTGTAGGAAAAAACACAGGACCAAAAATTGCGCAGTATGATAGCACCAAAAATGAGAGCAACTTATATTGATGTTCAACTCACATTCTGGGGAGCCCACAACCGGCTCCTGGGAATAAAGCAGGCAGGGACTTTATATTAGGTGCCCATAGACCCTCCAATCGATTTCTCCAGAATTCGTCGAGAGAGGAATGCTGTAGGGAAATCAACAGAGACCAAAAAAGCACCTCCTAGTGCGGTAAATTACAAATAATTTTGTGGTTTAAAAAGAGTGCCAAGTTTAAACTCACAAGCAGTTGAGCCTCTATTGGCTCTGTCACAATGCGCGCAGGGAGTCATATAGGTGTTCCCCAAACCTTCTTTGCAGGGTTCAAAAAAGGCAGACAGCGATTGAGTTCAAAAATAAAAACATTAAAATAGATAAATCATATCTACCAGACCAGGACGCGTTTCGCCAACAGTGGCTTCCTCAGCTGGATATTACATGTCTGCTCTTGCTGCTGCCTTTATACAGAATGCATAATTTGTTAAACAATTAAAAAATGAATTAAAATTTCCTGTGATTGACCTCAGGTGTGATTGAATAGTGCCCGCCATTTTGCGCATGCTCAGAAGCTCCGCGTATCACCCTGGAACGCGGAAGCCACGGTTTTACATAAAGTTGAAAAAATATATTTTCGTTGCGTATAAACTGAGGATCAGTAATCTAATGCCTTATGGTGTCGCAGCGCTACAAAAGTGCATTATTAATATACATAAATAGTATTATAACAATTGCGCCGTAACGCCATATAATACCTCGATGGCATTAATAATTTAATATAAAGAGCTAATATATTAAAGTGAACAGGTGCTCGTGTATATATAAATTGCTATAAATTGTGCAGATGACACACCATCATATCTGTAAACTATCATGGTTGTATACCATATGGATATGTGTAAAAATACTGATTGATTCTAAGAAGATGGATAATCATAAAGTACAACCATCACATTCTAATGATGAATATGGAGGGAATAACTATTAAAATAATATAATGTAAAAGTGAATATGTACTCACATGTAGTAATGAATACTCACTATCGTAGGTAATATAAATCATATAGTAAACATTAAATATTACTAAAGATAATAAGCAATAAGTGTGCATTTAGTGTGCAAATCACATGAATTATAATGCCATGATATATATAAGTATGATCAAAACTTAATAAAGTGCAATAAATGTGCATACTACATAGATCATACTACTAAAATCTAATAATGTGCAAATTCTTATACTTAGGGTCCATCAAATTAAAATATATATCAAAATAATCATAAGAGTGACGTTGTATGTCTCTAAATGCCCACCATGGCTCTAAAAAATCCCTATGGGTCATCATTACCGAGTAAATACAATGGTGTGTAGCGTATAATTGTATAAAATTGGATATAAAGTGCTAACTTGGAAATGTAACTAGTGTGCACATGAGCATGAGTGATGATATTGTAGTGATAAAAGCCTCTAAGGGCTAATACGTACATCACTAAATATATATATAGTTGAAAACAATAGATAATGCGCAAACCAGCAAAGATAACAGTGCATCACATATGAGATAAAAAACATTGACATTCATCTATACAGTACTGGTGACATTAAAATACATATTACTAGTTGCCATTAATATCATCATAAAGGTAATTGAAAATTAATAAGATCTAGATCTAAAGGAAATGGACCAATTCGAAATCATTATTTAGGCCTCCCGGCGCCAGAGTCCCTAAATCAAAAATAAGTCTCCTCTCTCCCCAGTGCCGTAGTTTCACTTACACCTTTATTGGTGCATCTCACTTTTTTTACAGCAGAGAATTTAAGGCCACTTGGACATCCATTATGGGATAGTTTAAAGTGCTGAGATACAGAATGTTTATCGTATAGTTTGTTAATGTTCCTGACATGCTCAGAAATTCTGACATTCGGGGCCCGGCTCGTACGACCCACATATTGGAATCCACACGGGCACTCCAAAAGATATAACACATTCTTAGAATAGCAGGTTAAGATTTTATTTATCTTAACGGTCTTCCCGGTCTTTTTATTAATAAAATTCTCAGTGTATCGTTTCTTATTCCCTGTGGATCTACAGGCCAAACATTGGCCGCAACCATAGAAACCTTCTTTTACATGGAAGTGATTAACTTCCTTCTTATTATCAAATTTACTCTTAACAAGTCTCTTTTTTATATTTTTGGCTCCTCGAAAAATAATCCTGGGTTTATCTCCTATAATTTGATTCAGATCCTTATCTTTAAAAAAAAAAAATCAATATTTTTTAAAAACCTTTTTAATTAAAACACGGTTTTCATTAAAATCACATAGGAAAAGAACTCCTTTTATCACTTCTTTCCTGGTTTTATATTGTATGAGGCTATTTCGATCCACTGTTTTCAAATCTCTAATTAATCCTTCCAATTCAACCTGATCATAGCCTTTATCTATGAACTCCTGTTTAAGGATCCCTACCTGTTCTTCAAAAATCGTGTCATCTGAGCAGTTCCTGCGCAACCTAGTGAACTGCCCCTTTGGGATTCCCTTCAGCCATATCACGTTGTGACAACTTGTCTTATCGCTATACGTATTAGTATCCACGTCTTTAAAATATGTCTTGGTCTCTATGGCTCCATCCCTCACGTAGATCTCAAGATCAAGAAAAGAGATTCTTTCTTTACTCCACTTCTTTTCAAGTTTTATACCCCATTCCTCATTGTCCAAGCTTGATAAAAATTCCAACAGTTCTATCTCCTCTCCCCTCCTTATAAACTATATACCTCCTATAAAAAGGTTTGAAAACACGCAATGCACCTTCACGCGTTTTTACTGTTGCGCGATACGTGTGGCAAAAAAATGCGCAGGTGTGAACCCAGACTAATAGGCTGCAATGGTTTCCATTGTCCTAATGGAACTCCATTCAGGCATGTGTTTTGTGCACTGTTGTGGTTTTACCTTAGAGCCTAATAGCTCATTCATTGCTGTTTTGATATACTGTTACTGACTGCCTTTTTTTTATTATACCCTAGAATCCATTGTCCTAATCTATTTTACTGTATCTATTCCCCAACCTTTGTTCGTGGTGTTTTTTTTTTGTCCCTATTTTCAACCCAGCCATTATAAGGACTGGTAATATGCATTAGGTTAAATGGTTCTATGTGGTAAGGCTAATTACCTTTCCAGCTGCATACTGGTAACCTGGCTGTTCTAGCTAGGTCAGTAAAAGACAGCTGCTAGAAACCTAATGAAATGCATGTGTATTTAACCCGAAGTCTGTGTGAGACATTCCTCTCCTGTGTGCATTTGACATTGCTTTGATACATTGTACCCATACCTGTGCATGCAACATGATCTGTAGATTGTCATTCTGTCCTAAATTTATTTATTTATTAAAAGGATTTTACCAGGAAGGATACATTGAGATTTCTCTCGTTTTCAAGTATGTCCAGGGTTCAAGAACATTGAAATGTTACAGTTACAGAAATACAAAGTAATACAATGCAAGATATTAAACTGTATATTTGTGTTTTTTTTTTTTAACAGAAAATAAATGTAGGAAATAGTCATTATGTTACATGTTTACAGGTGCATTCTGTATTGAGGTATGTTAGTAAGGAGCTCTTGAGTGACTTTAGACTGGGGGAAGATTTGATGGTGTCTGGGAGGTTATTCCATAATTGTGGTGCTCTGTAGGAAAATGAGGACCGAGCCACTGTCTTTTTGTATTGTGGTATTGCAAGTAAGGTGCTGGTCCTGGATCGGAGGTTATAGGATGAGGGAGCTGCTGGGGGAAGCAGTCTATTCAGATAGGGTGGCAGCTTCCCAGAAAAGCTCTTAAACACCAGGCTGGAAAGGTGAAGGGTGCGTTTAGACTCCAGCGATGGCCAATTTAGCTCTTTTAACATGTCACAATGGTGGGTCATGTAGTTCCATTGTATCACAAAGCGACAGAATGAGTTATACAATGTAGTAAGTTTCTGAAGATGTGTTAGGCTGCATACACTACATCTCCGTAATCAATAGCCGGCATAAGCATTTGTTGTACAATCTGCTTTGTTACCGCGGGCTCATTTAGGATTTGTTTCTGTACAGGGCACCTAGTTTGGGGTAAAGTTTAGATGAGAGTTTATCGATGTGGGGGCCAAAGGGTAGATTAGGGTCCAACCACATACCTAGATATTTGAGAGAAGTGACTGTGGTCAGCGTGCCATTTGATTTTGTCCCAACACATAAATGGGGATTTTGCAATTTGTGTAGTTCAGGTTTTGTTCCAAAGAGCATCGTTACAGTTTTGTCAGTATTTAAAAAAAAGTTTGTTGTGTTTGATCCACTTTTCTACCTCTGTGAATTGTTCTTGCAGCACGGCCTCCAGCTGCGGGAGATTTGGTTTGCTGGTATAGATTACGGTGTCGTCTGCGTACATGTGTACAGTTGAGGCTTTGCAGACATTGGGCAGATCATTTATGAATATTGTGAATAGCAGGGGGCCTAGTATTGAGCCTTGGGGTACACCGCAAGTGACTGGGAGGGGGAGGGAGGAGCTGCCAGAAATTGACACATATTGTGATCGGTTGGATACATATGATTGAAACCAGGTTAGCGTGCGATTACCAATGCCAGAGTCTTTAAGTTTTTCTAACCAGATGCCATGGTCTACTGTGTCAAAGGCCTTGGCAAAATCAAGGAAGATGGCTCCAGTTAGGTTTCCTAGGGTAGAAGTCTTAGAGCGCAGGGACAGGTTTACTTGGACACCCACCTTTTTTGTTGCACACTGGTTCCAGGACACGGAACGTATGCCACGCTGACTTCAACTTGCGCTTTGTGACATATGCCCTCTGAAATCTAGAAAGTGATTTAATAATTTTCCTGTTCTGTACCTATAAAAGTTATCCAAACATACCACTTCGTTAATAAGCCCTTTTCTTAAATGTAATTGCAGACAATTTGCTGTAGAAAGTATCAGGAATATGGGATGATATGACTTGGAAAGCCCCCCCCCCCTTCACTTTCTATGACCATACTACAACACATGATTCTGGGCATAAAGAATGTTCTTGTCTTTTAACAAAGTGAAATGTAAGCCATATGTTAATATAAAGTGCATCTGCGCTGACCGTGCTAGTCAGATCTTTTACACCGGTCACTGTTACTCCATTGTTTGTGTGCTATATAAAGCAAAATCCACGGATCAGATTGTTCACTCTGCACACCCTTGTGTCAGGGCCGGATTAACATAGGGGCAGATGGAGCAGCAGCTCCAGGCCCATGCCTCAGAATAGGCCCAGAGAAAAGACAACTATGTCTGCATTTGGACACATGTATCTCCAACTTCATAGGAGCTACAGGGTCAAATGAGGTATTACTGGAAAGGTCAGCGTATCATTTCCAATGATACCAAACATGACCAGGTTTTAAGTAGCATAAATAAAATAATAAATATTAACTTTTTTTTTCTTTCCAACAGTAATTTTTTCACTTTTCAATTATAAAGTAAACAATGATGCTGCACTAACTAACCATCACATTTCTCATTTCCCCAACAAGTGTGGAGGTGATGGTACAATCCATTGTTACATCAAAAACCTAAACCACTGCACTGCAGCGAAGAGCACTGCGGGGACCTTTGGACCCCTGCGTCATTAATCTTAACACCTCACAAGGTCAAGTCGCTGACTGCCTCAATGAATATTTTTGTTCAGTCTTTGCAGAAGAAAAAGGAAAGGGACCTCAGGAGGAAACACTAACGAGACAATTACATATCAGTTTACAGAGGAGGAGGTGCTACAGCAGCTGTCTAAAGTAAAGACAAATAAGTCAATGGGGCCTGATGGGATCCACCCTAAATTATTAAAAGAGCTCAGTGATGTAATAGCAAAACCGTTAGCAAGGATTGGTTAAATAAATCTGTTAACGGGAGTCGTCCCAGAAGACTGGAAATTAGCAAATGTTGTGCCCATTCACAAGAAGGGTAGTAGGGAGGAATCGGGGAACTATAGGCCAGTTAGTCTTACGTCAGTAGTGGGAAATTAATGGAAACCATGTTAAAGGAAAGGATTGTTGAACATCTAAAAACACATAGATTACAGGATCAGAAACAACATGGGTTTACCTCAGGGAGATCATGCCAAACTAATCTTATTGATTTTTTTGATTGGGTAACAAAAATAATAGACACAGGTGGTGCAGTAGACATCGCTTATTTAGATTTCAGTAAGGCTTTTGATACTGTTCCGCATAGAAGGCTTATCAATAAATTGCAATCTTTGAGCTTGGATTCCAATATTGTTGAATGGATTAGGCAGTGGCTGAGTGACAGGCAACAGAGGGTTGTGGTAAATGGAGTTTATTCGGCGCAAGGTCTTGTTACCAGTGGGGTACCTCAGGGGTCAGTACTTGGACCCATTCTATTTAATATTTTTATTAGTGATATTGCAGAAGGTATTACTGGAAAAGTATGTCTTTTTGCTGATGACACAAAGATTTGCAACAGGGTTGACGTTCCTGGAGGGATCAGCCAAATGACAAATGATTTAGGTAAACTAAAAAAAAAATGGTCGGAGCTGTGGCAATTGAGTTTTAACGTGGATAAGTGCAAGATAATGCACCTGGGACGTAAAAACCCAAGGGCTGAATATAGAATATTTGATACAGTCCTAACCTCAACATCTGAGGAAAGGGATTTAGGGGTTATTATTTCAGGGGATCTAAAAGGTAAGTAGTCAATGTAATAGAGCAGCAGGAAATGCTAGCAGAATGCTTGGTTGTGTAGGGAGAGGTATTAGCAGTAGGAAAAGGGAAGTGCTCATGCCACTGTACAGAGCACTGGTGAGACCTCGTTGGAGTACTGTGCGCAGTACTGGAGACTGTATCTCTAGAAGGATATAGACCTCTTAAGAGAGAGTTCAGAGAAGGGCTACTAAAATGGTGTACGGCTTGAAGGAGAAAAGTTACCAGGAAAGGCTTAATGATCTTAACATGTACAGCTTGGAAAAAAAGACGAGACAGAGGAGATATGATAGAAACATTTAAATACGTAAAGGGAATCCACAAGGTAGAGGAAGGAAACAAAGTAGCAAAACAAGAGGACATAGTCTTAGATTAGAGGGGCAAAGGTTTAAAAGTAACATCAGAAAGCATTATTTTACTGAGAGGGTGGTGGATACATGGAACAGTCTTCCACTTGAAGTGTTAGAGGCCAAAACAGTAATTGAATTTAAGCAAGCATGGGATAGGCATAAGGCTATCCTAAACAAAAGATAAATCCAGGTAAAGTATCCATGTAATTGGGCAGACTAGATGGGCCGAAAGGTTCTTATCTGCCGACATTTTTCTATGTTTCTAAGTGAGGTGTCATTGGACAGAGCCAGGGGCGGATCCAGAGACTAGTCTCGGGAGGGGCACTTACAGAAAATAAGGTGTTTTAGCAGAGAGCCCGACTCACGAGAATTTACAGAGGGCCCGGCTCACAGGAGCTTACAATCTAGAGGAGCAGAGGGCACACATGAGCTTACAATCTAGAGGAGCAGAGGGCACACATGAGCTTACAATCTAGAGGAGCAGAGGGCACACATGAGTTTACAATCTAGAGGAGCAGAGGGCACACATGAGTTTACAATCTAGAGGAGCAGAGGGCACACATGAGCTTACAATCTAGAGGAGCAGAGGGCACACATGAGTTTACAATCTAGAGGAGCAGAGAGCCCCCAGCTTACACATGGATTTGCCCCCAGCTTACACATGGATTTGCCCCCAGCTTACACATGGATTTGCCCCCAGCTTACACATGGATTTGCCCCCAGCTTACACATGGATTTGCCCCCAGCTTACACATGGATTGCCCCCAGCTTACACATGGATTTGCCCCCAGCTTACACATGGATTTGCCCCCAGCTTACACATGGATTTGCCCCCAGCTTACACATGGATTTGCCCCCAGCTTACACATGGATTTGCCCCCAGCTTACACATGGATTTGCCCAGGTCATGGATGTGCCCCCAGCTTACACATGGATTTGCCCCCCAGCTCATGGATTTGCCCCCCAGCTCATGGATTTGCCCCCCAGCTCTCACCTGGATATTGCTCCAGGCCTCCAGCTCCGGCAGGGGACAGGGTTAACTCTGAGCCGGGGACCCAGATGCCGGGCCGCGCGGAGTGCCTGCCCGGTCCTGAAGAGTCCGTCCTGTTGAGTGATGCGGCTGCGTGGCGTGCGTGCGCAGGTCACGCGGTCCGGCCAGTCAGGTGGTACAGAGACTCAGTACCACGTGACCGCCGGCGCCTGCACGCAGCCGCATCACTCAACAGGACGGACTCTTCAGGACCGGGCAGGCACTCCCCGGCATCTGGGTGGGTCCCCGGCTCAAATCTCGGGGGGGGGGGCAATTGCCCCGTTGCCCCCCCCCTGGATCCGCCCCTGGACAGAGCAGAGTCTGGCCTTTGCATTAATACCAAACCTGACCGAATAAAAATCTAAAAGATAATACACATTTATTTATTTTTAGTTCCAAAGTGATGGCATTGTTAATTTGTCACGTATAAAATGAGCAATACCACTGCTATTACTCACCTTCAAATTTCCCATGCTGGGAGCAAGGTCAGTGTTTTATACATGGTCAAATTATTCGTAAAAAAAAAATCATTTTCCAAAACACAAGGGACATATACAATTTTAAGAAAATAAATGAAATATCTCCCCAGAATATATGTTTTCATTTCACTAAATTACAAAATAAGCCAAAAATATTCAGCTCCAGGCTGTCATGTTCAGCCACTATGGCGGTACCCGGCATGTGCCAAGTAGGGCCCAGGTATGAGGAAAAGCCGCTATATGCAGAGATGCGTGACAATGATCTAGGATATGTGAATAAACCACAGGAGACACTGGGGACCTCTGCACGGCTATACCGAAGGAACCCTATACTGATAGAGTGGCCGAATCTGCACTAATTGAAAAAGGTTACCTTTGTAGCCGTGCAGAGTCCTGGGGAAAACACAGACACCTGAAGGAGTGTACTCAACAACTTGCAGGGAAGGACTTCAATATACAAAAGCCGTGGTCTACATGGATACACAACATATAATATGATAAGCACAGAACCGCTAGGGATTCCCAGAAGAGTGGTCAATGAATAAGCCAGGGGTCAAAACCAAAACGTATACCTTGAACCAAAGCGGGAATATAGCACCAGAGAAAATCCGTCAGGCCAGAGGGTCAATACCAGGAAGTCAATCAGAACATAAAAAACTCAGACAAGGGGGAAACACTTAAATAGAACTAGGACGGAATAACAGGGAGCTCTCAGGAACAAACCTGTAGCTGAAGTGAACCAGGATGCAAGAGCATGGTGATATGGGCCCATGGCTTTATATAGGGGTGTAATCAGCCCATATCACCAGCAGAAGCTCAACGAGCAATGAACTTAACCCCTGAGCTGCATGTCAGGGAAAACAGCACATGGAAACACAGACATAAGGAATACAGAGGGCAGGGAGACAGGGTTGGAACGTGGGAACGTGACAGTAGCCCCCTCCAAAAAAGGTGACCTCAGGGCACCTAAAACAACAAACATGACAGACAGAATCAGGAAACCAGATCACGAACACCAGTCACCAAAGTCCTTTGAGGTCCCACTCAGAGTCGTCATCCTCCTCCACAAGACACCCACGTCTATGAGGGTTCCTTTGAATGGCAACCCAGTTGTCCTTCCTGAACACCAGTCCAAAGGGCGACTGCACATAGCCCTCAGGGACATGACGGGGTAGGGGGATCTTGGCATCAGTTAGACTCAGTGGGACTAGGGTTAGACACCTTTTCCCGTATTCTCTTGAACGAGATCTAGAACTGGTGACCCCCCCACACGACACGGCAACAGTGGGAGTAGGCTCGCCTACCTGTGCCTTACCATGAGGTTTGGAAACCTCGGACTCTCTGTGGGGCATGGGTACAGTGGTGTTGCAATGTAGCTCTGGCACTGCTGACACACAGCTTGACTGGGTTTCTGGCACCGCTGACACACAGCTTGACTGGGTTTCTGGCACCGCTGACACACAGCTTGGTGCTGACACACAGCTTGAGACTGGCACTGCTGACACACAGCTTGGTACTGGCACACAGCTCGGGACTGGCACCGCTGGCACATAGCTTGGGACTGGCACCGCTGACACACAGCTTGGCTGGGTTTCTGGCACCGCTGACACACAGCTTGGGACTGATTTAACTGGAAGCTTGCCAGCCACAGGTGTGACAACTTCACTGCCAGAAAAAGGCAACATGATTGCGGTTTCCCCACCAAACTCCTTGGTTGTGATCCCATCGCCAGACCCCATAATAGCGGCCTTGCCACCTGGCACTATGAGTGCGGTGGGTAATGCAGATAAGCATATAGCACCGCAGGTAATACAGCCTGTAACAATCTTACGCCCTGGACCACCCTTAGGGTGTCTGGCCGTTTGGCAAGGCCACATACGAGAGGCATTAATGGGAATAACCTCCATGGCTTCATCCTTTGACTCCTTCTCGGCCAGGGAGTCAAAGTCCATTTGTGCCTCGGGAGCAGAAGAAGGGGAATACTCAACTGGGTCTGAGATGTCAGTTACCCCCTCCACAGACCTGGTTACCCCTGGAAGGGCTCTCCTAGGCCTGGACGGTAAAGGGGGTCTGACCTCGGATACATGGCAGGGACTGATACCATCTGACCCAGTACGGGGCCTGGCACCATCGTCGGAATATTCAGCAAGGTTATTAACATCAGTTGCCCCCTCCACAGGTCTGGTTGCCCTAGGAAGGGCTCTCCTAAACCTGGACGGTACAAGGGGTCTGATTACCTTGGATTTATAATGGGGCCTGGCTTTGGTGACCCGACTGTGGGTCGTGGGCACAGCAGGCACCTTGCCAGCCTCAGCACTCACTGGCTTGAGTGGGCACCAAGATATAAAATGCAATGAACTGGCACAATAGAAACAGAGCTTGTCAGTTCGCCTTCTAGTCATTTTCTCAGGGAAAGCGGACCACGTACCCTGCTTTCTAGAACAGCTTGATCATTAGAAGGGAGAAAAGCTGTGTCCATTAACCCCTTCCACTTAGACATGAAATCAAACAGGTGCAGCATGGATTCAAACAACGTACGCAGCTCTGCGGGCTTTATGGTTGGCTCTTGCATTTTGTCACGTTCAGCCACTATGGCGGTACCCAGCATGCGCCAAGTAGGGCCCAGGTATGAGGAAAAGCCGCTATATGCAGAGATGCGTGACACAATGATCTAGGATATGTGAATAAACCACAGGAGACACTGGGGACCTCTGCACGGCTATACCGAAGGAGCCCTATACTGATAGAGTGGCCGAATCTGCACTAATTGAAAAAGGTTACCTTTGTAGCCGTGCAGAGTCCTGGGGAAAACACAGACACCTGAAGGAGTGTACTCAACAACTTGCAGGGAAGGACTTCAATATACAAAAGCCGTGGTCTACAGGGATACACAACATATAATATGATAAGCACAGAACCGCTAGGGATTCCCAGAAGAGTGGTCAATGAATAAGCCAGGGGTCAAAACCAAAACGTATACCTTGAACCAAAGCGGGAATATAGCACCAGAGAAAATCCGTCAGGCCAGAGGGTCAATACCAGGAAGTCAATCAGAACATAAAACTCAGACAAGGGGGAAACACGGAAACACTGAAATAGAACTAGGACTAGGACTAGGACTAGGACTAGGACTAGATAACAGGGAGCTCTCAGGAACAAATCTGTAGCTGAAGTGAACCAGGATGCAAGAGCATGGTGATATGGGCCCATGGCTTTATATAGGGGTGTAATCAGCCCATATCACCAGCAGAAGCTCAACGAGCAATGAACTTAACCCTTGAGCTGCATGTCAGGGAAAGCAGCACAGGGAAACACATGGAAACACAGACATAAGGAATACAGAGGGCAGGGAGACAGGGTTGGAACGTGGGAACGTGACACAGGCCCATAGAGATCTTAATCCGGGCCTGCCTTGTGTGTATGTATTGCTTCCCGCTAGCTACTGCTGCGCTTGCCATGACTTACATGATGGACAAGAGAATACAGAAGTCTTCTAAGTTGCTTGTCTTCGTGAATATGACTTTAACAGAAAGTAGCAGAGAGGTAAGGGTTCTCCATAGGGCTTGCAAACACTACCCCTACACCATGGGGTAGTACAAAGTGATTGCAGGACTTGCTACCTTAAACACTGACACCATAAAGCAATATTAGGACTTGCATCTCTCCGTGTAATGTGTATGTAGGGGTGAAGTCCTTAAAAAAACCTGTAAGTGGCAAACACTGAGAAACTCCCATGCCTTCTCAATGTACTTAAATCCAGGAAAACCCCATAGTTTTATAAAATCGTGTCTAAATATAGAAAGGTATTACAGTTTCCCCAGTATATCTGCAAAAAGGTAACAAAGTTCCTATTGCTAAAATAGGGAACTGTGTTCCCGTAGGACTAAGTGTGTCTCTCAAATAGCAAGGAGCCACGGCCTAGCTCCTGCTGGTAATTATTTATTATTGTCATCCTTTATATAGCGCCAACAGTTTCCGCAGCGCTTTACAATAATCAAAGGGAACGAGATGGAAACAACAGGTGTAGAGGGCCCTGCTTATAGGAGCTTACAATCTAGAGGACATAAGCCTGAAACCACTGTCCAGGAGTGGCTGTGCCTCATTGCATAACCTGACCTTTGCTAAAAAAAAAAGGCTATCTAGTATGGCAATGCACTGGCAAGGAGGGATCTGTGTTTAAAAACAAACCCAGGATGCACAAAAGTGGGAAATTGCAGACTTCCTTTGTATGCCATTCCCAGAGTTCCTTGCTGCATATGGGAATGTAGCACATGAGCTCTATTAGGCAGTTCTCTGAATTGTTGGGATGTGTAAATGTCTTCCGCAACTATAATTGTGCACGTTCTACACCTTCCTTTTGCCTAGTCATTGGCTAAACTGCTTATAGACTCGTTTTCGAAGATGCTATTAAATATGTCTATATTCTAATCTAGGAGCAAATAAATATTTAACTGTGAAGTTATTACACTTGAATTCTTAAGGGGTTGTGCTAGAAGACACTTGCAACTTTTGTTCTGTTATTTAAAAAAAATTTCCTCTGGATTTAGGCTGGCGTCAGACGAGCGCACTATGTGCACCCATACTGGCGTTCGTCGCAGCATTGAGACGCTGCGATGGGGCCAGCCACACGCTGTTGCTGTGCAGCAGCCCTCTCCATCAAAAGCGTTAGGACGCGCGTTGACGGAGCTTCAAAGTGCGATCCTCCATAGGAGGATCGCGCCTCGCAGCACTGAGCGCACTCAGCGAGTTGGCCAGACGGGCGTTGAGTGGAACGTCCACTCTCACGGATGTTCCTTCCGCTCTTCAAATATGCTCATGTGACACCAGCCTTATAGAACTTCTTTTTTCATCCCTAATTTTTATTCTCTGTACAATTCTCAAACTGAGGGAGTTTGTGTTAAGGGACAATATATGGTCTATTTTATTTATTTTATGGACACCTTCAACTATAAGAGCCTATGGGGTGCAGTGTTGGCACTTTCCCTGTTTTGTTACATTAAACTTATGTAGCGCTGATAAAAAGACTGTTCTGCTGCATTTACTTACAATGGCCACCAGAGGGAGACAGAGACTGGTGGATTAATGCTGGACAACCAAGGAAAGCACTGTACTACGTTTTCCAGCATGCTTTGCGGTGAATACAGGAAGTGGGTGGGGAGAGAGAGACTGACATCCTCAGCCTCGTGGAAAGAACTGGCAGAGCGCGCCGAAGAGTGAGAGGAGCAAGACGCAGTGTAGCTGAAAGTGATCCCGAATAGGCCGGAGCGCAGGTGCGGCCTGACAGAGCTGGAGACCGGGTTTTTTCCTTCTTATTACATGAAGACCCAGTCATCCACCGCAATAACCCTCAATGATACAGAGTAAGCTGGAGGACCCCGAGTTAGGAGAACCGCAGATCGATCTAACAGGGAGTGCAGGCGGTGAGCTGGACATCTTGTGGCAGATACAGACAAGCAAGACAGCGGATCCGGTGACACAGAATCCTAGTCAAAATCGAGCGGAGAGACGTCCTCGGTTGAGCGGAGCACAGAGTATCTGGCGGATGGGTGAGAGGCCTTCCAGGCCGTTGTAAAATACTAAAGCACGCTGCAGTTTCTTCAAAAACCACAGGGCCCCAACGTGACTAGTCGAAGATACCTCATAAATAATTCACTGGCCAGTTGAATATTGTACCCGGTACCAATACACACATACACATACATTCCTTGGGACATAACTTGTACGGGACTCACTCTCCAACCACCAAGGGGGTTAAAAAACTTTTTCCTTTTCCGCTGCGCGTTTCTCGCATTACGAAGTGCTGTATTTTTCCTTTCCGCTGCGTGTTTCTCGTATTACGAAGTACTGTAAAAAATATATACATATACCGTGTTACTCATTATATGCCCGTTTATTCAGTAAACTATATTATTTATAAAATCCACGACGGTGCTGGAGTATATTTATTCCCTAGTGCGGGGAGACTGACCCGAGGTTCAAATTCCGCGGCTCCTCCGGGAGTGAGCGCTACACGTGGGGGCTCGTCCAGGATCCAGTCTCTGGAAAAACCGCATTTAAAGGGTTAAATATGGATCCAGACACTGCTGCCAAATGGTGTGAGGAGCACAGTAGTCAGATAGAATTATGTATAGTTATGGATATTCCTGCAGACACTTGGGCTGAAGATCAGATTCGCCAGGCCGTGGCCGCGCTGACACCAGATAATCGGGGGTTAATCCTGGACATTAAAGAGAACCGAGATACCCCTCACACGTATGTTCTTTTTGAGTGGAGAAAGGGTGTTCCAGTGTGTTTTCAGGGCGCAAGTGTGAAGCTGACCGACGATGTGGAAGTTTGACTGGTCCAGCCAAGTACGCCACGTGGTGATCACACAAATGTTCCCGATGTTACCCCAACTACAGGGTTCCCTCCTGCTACATTTTTCACCACTATGGGGAAACTGGTGGAAACACTAGCCAAAAACTCTGCTGCGTCTCCCAATTACGGATATCGCAAGTTACGGTTTATTCTGTGGTAAGGTCCCCACCTGGAGAAGAGGACTTTGAGACTTGGATAGATCAGGCAGTGCAAACAGTGGAAGAATGGGAAGTTGTTGACACCGTGAAGAGACAAAGGTTGATCGAGAGCCTAAGAGGTCCTGCTTCAGATGTCATTCGAAATCTAAAAAGGGACAAGCCCGGCTGCACTGCTGCGGAGTATCTAGAAGCTTTACAGGAAATTTTCGGGGGAGTGGAGGATTGTGCCCGAGCTTATCCACAAGTTCTCTCACACCTATCAAAAGGAAGGAGAAGAATTGTCCACATATGTCTGGCGGCTGGATAAAATCATCCATCAGGTCATTCTTAAAGGGGGCATGGAACCGAGTCATGCAAGCAAAGCTTTGATGGATCAAATTTTCAAAGGAGCACTCCCACTGGATCCCATAATGTTGAAATTTCAGACTAGATACCAGAGCACGAGACTGACCTATTCCAAACTGGTCAAAGCTATCTGAGAAGAAGAGGCCTTGATTAAGGCTAAAAAGGTTGCAAATGCTTCGCACACAGTTTTCACCGCAGAAGTAGGAACTCTCTGTGTAGCAGACATACAGACTGAAGTGCTGGCTTTAAAAACTCAGATGTTGCAAATGATGGAGTTAATGACGTTGCTGTCGGCTAAGGACACCAGAACTGAAGGGGTTGCTGTAGCCTCGAACAGGAGGTCTCCAAGTGAACCGCAAGAAGGAAATATGCTCACACTTCCGAGAAAGAAATGTTTTGGCTGCGGGGAAATCGGCCAATTCAGGGCTCAATGCCCACAAGGGAGGGCTGAAAAGAAACCGATCGAAGAACTCCTAAAGGCTGTGGAGAAACTGTTGTCCACCCTGAAGGCGGGAAACTCCAGAGGGCCCTGGTAAGGGAGCAGACCAGGTGCCCGAAGGTTGAAACCCGCTCCAAAAATCAAGCCAGGACTAAGAGGGCGAGAGGGCCCAAAGTCTGGCCAACTGCCAAGCCTGCCAGGACTGAAAGAGTCACTCCCTTAGCATCCGGACCTACGTCATGGGGAAGCAATGCACACCCAAAACCTACACGGGCCAAGAAGAAGGCCAGGGTACAACAAACTGGGTCTAAACTTCCTGTTACTACAACCAAGTTTCCTGACCAGCTGATAGGTCCTTCTCCCATTGTGCCAATCCAAGTAGAGGGAGTCTACACCAAAGCTCTGTTGGACTCAGGGGCTCAAGTGACATTGATCTACCGAGACTTCTATGAGAAACACTTGAAGCACATACCTCTACGGAAATTGAAGGATCTGGAAATCTGGGGTATCGGAACGAGAAACTCCCCTATGACGGGTATCTACAGGTGAAATTGGAGATCGGATCCGAAGTCATTGGACAGTCCGGAGGTTGTGATGCATTGGCCATTGTGTGTCCTCGGCCTTCAGGGGCAAACAGGAGTTCCATGATAGTGGGGACGAATACTGATTTGGTGCGACGTCTCCTGACACCTATCGTGCTGGAAGAAGGTTCTACTAAAGGAGTACACCCAATGTTACGTCCAGTCTATCAGAGAATGGTCGAAGAACAGAAGGCACCTGCTGAAGTGGGGCGCCTGTGGAGATTGGAAGGAACAGATAAGGTTCTGCAAGCAGGAGAAGTAACGAGTTTCCGGGCTTCAGTCAAGTTGAACGGATTGCAACCAGGTCCCTATGTGGTACTGGAAACCGATTTTAATCATGGGGGTGAAGCCGGAGTAGAAGTAATCCCTGAAATAATCTCCACTAAAGCTTTGAAAAGAACACGAGGAAGAGTCTCAGTCAGCGTGTGCAATGTGTCTGATTCTCCAGTAGTCCTTAAAGCACGAATGCCTATCGGGCAAGTAGCGTCCGCTACACCCCTCTCTCCTACGGATTTAGGAGGGGGAGTGGATAAAGAGATTCCAGATGAAAGGTTCTACCCCAAGGACGCTCCCATTTCACCTGAATGGAAGAAACGTCTTCAGACCCAAGTTCTAAAGTGGAGAGACTTGTTCTCGAAAGAGGAGTTCGACGTGGGCCTAGCTAAAAGTACTGAGCACCGCATTCGATTACAAGAGGACAAGCCGTTTCGTGAAAGGTCAAGACGAGTTCCGCTGGGAGACTTGGATGATCTACGAGAACAGCTGAATGAACTGCAAAGAACCAAGGTGATCCAAGAGTCCAGGAGTCCATATGCATCTCCAATAGTAATGGTCCGGAAGAAGAATGGTTCTGTCCGCCTATGCATAGACTATCGCACGCTGAATCGGAGAACCATCCCAGATCAATATGCTACTCCTCGGATAGAAGATGCCTTACAGTGTTTGTCGGGAGCAAAATGGTTTAGTGTACTAGACCTGCGAAGTGGGTATCACCAGATACCGATGCATCCTGAAGACAAAGAGAAGACTGTGTTCATCTGCCCATTGGGGTTCTTCGAATTCAACAGGATGCCTCAAGGCCTTACTGGGGCTCCAGCCACGTTCCAACGGTTAATGGAAAAGACAGTCGGGGACATGAACCTGATCGAAGTATTAGTGTATCTGGATGACATAATTGTGTTCGGGAAGACTCTGGAAGAACATGAACACGTTTGGAGAAGGTCTTGAAGAGGCTCCATGAAGAGGGATTGAAACTGTCTCTGGAGAAATGTCAATTCTGTTTACCGTCTGTTACGTATCTGGGACATTGTCTCAGCAGAAGGCGTTTCAACAGACCCTCGGAAGTTGGAGGCCGTAGCTTCTTGGCCTAGACCCCGAAATGTCACTGAACTTAGATCTTTCTTGGGGTTCTGTTCCTATTATCGAAGATTTGTAGGAGGATTCGCAAAAATAGCTCAACCACTGAACAAACTCCTACAGAAGGAAAGCACAGAAGAAGGCTGCAAGGTCTCTGACCGAAATCCGTCAGCTCCAGGGCCAAGGAAAGCTCGAGAGTCCATCCAGGGAGAATGGACCAGTCAATGCGAAGGTGCTTTTACGAAGCTGAAAGAGAGTTTAACTCAAGCTCCTGTCTTGGCCTATGCGGACCCTCACAAGCCGTACGAGCTACATGTGGATGCCAGCAGAGAAGGTCTAGGAGGAGTCCTATATCAAGAGTATGGTGGATTGCTGAGGCCTGTAGCGTATGTGAGCCGGAGCCTTACGCCTTCAGAAAAGAACTATCCTACCCACAAGTTGGAGTTCCTAGCCTTAAAGTGGGCAGTGGTAGACAAGCTAAAGGACTATCTGTATGGGGCCGAGTTTGTGATAAAGACGGATAACAATCCTTTTACCTACATCCTTACTACTGCAAAACTGGACGCAACGGGACATTGGTGGTTGGCCGCTCTGTCAGGGTTTCGGTTCAGCCTGAAATATCGCCCTGGGGTGAATAATCGAGATGCTGATGCTTTGTCGAGAAGACCCTACACTACAGAATGGACTCAGTTAACTCCAGACGGGGTACAAGCTTTGTGTCAAGGAGCAGAGCGCCGGGTCAAGGGAGGGATTGAAGCGGAGGCCATAGGAGTTGTGGCTGCGGCTGTTCCAGAGTTCTACTGCAACCCTACGCAGTTGAGGGATGAAAGTCTGCCTACCTTTTCAAAACAGGATCTGAAAGCTGATCAGGCTAGAGACCCTTTAATTGCGTTAACCATAAAGGCCCTAACTGCGAACCATCGGGAAATTCTGCTGACAAATTCCCCAGATGGAGCCAGATTGGTCTACAAAGAGTGGGAACGGTTGAAGATGTTGGATGGGGTGGTCTACCGAAGGGGCCCCTCAACCAATGCTGAAGAGACCCAACAGTTGTTCCTTCCCACTAAACATAGGGAGAGTGTACTGCGATCGCTACATGATGAGCATGGACATTTGGGCGCAGAAATGACTTTTAAGCTGGTGCGAGACAGGTTCTATTGGCCTTGCATGAGAGCTGAAGTGGAAAGTTACTGCCATTCATGTCTGAGGTGTATTCAAAGGAAGACCCTACCGACCCGAACCGCTCCAATGAGCCATCTGCAAAGTCAAGGACCCATGGATTTGGTGTGCATTGACTTCCTGTGCTTAGAGCCGGATGCTAGTGGGCAGGGAAATATTCTAATAGTGACTGATCAATTCACATGTTACGCCCAAGCCTTTTCTACAAAAGATCAACGCGCTCCGACAGTGGCGAAGGTTCTGATGGAAAAGTTCTTTGTTCACTACGGCCTACCAAGGAGAATACACTCTGATCAGGGTAGAGACTTTGAAAGCCGGCTTGTTGGGCAATTACTGGAACTGCTGGGAATCCAAAAGGCCCGAACTACACCATATCACCCTCAAGGTGATGCTCAGCCCGAAAGGTTCAATCGCACACTACTAAATATGCTGGGGACACTGTCAAACACAGAGAAGCAGAGCTGGAGTCGTCACATAGCTACGCTAGTACATGCATATAACAGTACGGAGAGTGACGCCTGGATACTCACCGTACCGTCTTATGTTCGGAAGAGAAGCTCGACTGCCGGTTGATTTGGCGTTTGGGCTATCTCTGGACCAGACGTCAGTAGCTTCCCATAGAAATTACATGGATAGACTTCGAAAGAATCTGGCATCTGCGTTTGAACAGGCCCGTTTGACCTCAGGAAACAGGGAACAAAGGAATAAACGGAACTATGACTTGAAAGTTCGGATACAGGATCTACAACCCGGTGATAGGGTTTTGTTGAAGAACTTGGGTGCTGCTGCGAGGCACAAGTTAGCGGATAGATGGAGTTCTCAGGTCTACATTGTCTGCAAGCAACTGCCGGGTCTGCTGGTGTATCAAATCCGGCCGGATGGAAAGGCTGGGCCTCTTAAGAACTGGCACCGGAATCATTTATTACCTTTGAGAGAGGCTGTGAGGATACCAGTTGGGGACGAACTTCCTCTGCCGAATCCGCCTGCTCCACGTTTGCCTCCCGTTACTCGGTCTCAGCAGACCCGGGCTATCGAAGAGAGCGAAAGGGACAGTGAGGAAGAAAGTTTTTGTCTGGACTGGATGCGCTCACTGGAGCCTGAAGAGGTTGTCTCGGTTCCTGAACGGTGGGAAAGTAATTTGAGGCCTGAGGCTCCTGAGTTTCAGTTAGAAGTCCCCGAGACTATTGAAATCCCTGTAGTTCATGAAGCCGAATCTTATGATTACAGTTCTATGCCTTCACTGGAAGGATCATACTCTGAAGAGATGTCTGCTCCAGTGGTAGAAAGAAGAACTGAACCCGCGCCTATAGTACTTCCACCTGAAGAGGAACTGATTGAGCCAGAACCAAAATGCTCTGTTCGACCGCCCCAGAGACTCACCTACGACTCACCAGGACATAGCACTGAAGAGGCCGTCACCACAGTGCGAAGGTTGCCCGAAGTGTCTGCTATGTTAGCTGAGGTAGTCCAAAGCATGAGTCAACTTGAGGAAGTGTATCTAACCCATTGTATGCTTGCTGCTGAGCCTGTATATGTTGCCTAATATGTGTTGAAATGTAATGCAACTGTTGTACCTCCTTGGAGAGACCCAAGAGTTCTAGGAGGGGGAGAGTGTAGCGCTGTTAAAAAGACTGTTCTGCTGCATTTACTTACAATGGCCACCAGAGGGAGACAGAGACTGGTGGATTAATGCTGGACAACCAAGGAAGTGGGTGGGGAGAGAGACTGACATCCTCAGCCTCCTGGAAAGAGCTGGCAGAGCGCGCCGAGGAGTGAGAGGAGCAAGACGCCGTGTAGCTGAAAGTGATCCCGACCAGGCCGGAGCGCAGGTGCGGCCTGACAGAGCTGGAGACCGGGTTTTTTCCTTCTTATTACATGAAGACCCAGTGATCCACCGCAATAACCCTCGCTGATACAGAGTAAGCTGAAGGACCCCGAGTTAGGAGAACCGCAGATCGATCTAACAGGGAGTGCAGGCGGTGAGCTGGACATCTTGTGGCAGATACAGACAAGCAAGACAGTGGATCCGGTGACACAGAGAATCCCAGTCAAAATCGAGCGGAGAGACGTCCTGGGTCGAGCGGAGCACAGAGTATCTGGTGGATGGGTGAGAGACCTTCCAGGACGTTGTAAAATACTAAAGCATGCTGCAGTTTCTTCAAAACCCACAGGGCCCCAACGTGACTAGTCGAAGATACCTCATAAATAATTCACTGGCCAGTTGAATATTGTACCCGGGTACCAATACACACATACACATACATTCCTTGGGACATAACCTGTACGGGACTCACTCTCCAACCACAAAGGGGGTTAAAAATACTTTTTTCCTTTTCCGCTGCGCGTTTCTCGCATTACGAAGTGCTGTATTTTTCCTTTTCCGCTGCGTGTTTCTCGTATTACGAAGTACTGTAAAAATATATACATATACCGTGTTACTCATTATATGCCCGTTTATTCAGTAAACTATATAATTTATAAAATCCACGACGGTGCTGGAGTATATTTATTCCCTAGTGCGGGGAGACTGACCCGAGGTTCAAATTCAGCGGCTCCTCCGGGAGTGAGCGCTACACTTATATGAACTATTTAACTCGAATGGTGTTAAAATGAACAAAAATGTCACTTCTATTTTGCCTAAAATCACATACGTTTTTTGTACTATCAGGGTTATCCAAAGAGATTCGAAAAGTCACCGCACGTTCGGTGACTTTTCGTTCTCTTCAATTCGGTTCCTTTTGCCGATTGCATTTCGGTGACCCTGCGGTGTATTCAGCAAACATCACAGGGTCCCCGAATTGCAGGGAAAAGCTGCCGTAAACTCACCGAAAACTAACCGAATGCACGCTGAAAACAAGCAAAAACATCTGGATTAACCTTCGAAGAGGAGCCGAACAGGAGCCGAAAAGGAGCCGAATCACACAGAGCCGAAGCAGCTGTGACGTAGAGGAGGCAGTGAATAAATTAGAAAAACCATTTGTATGAATCTGGGAAAAAGAAACGCTGTTTGCAAAGAAACTACTGAGCGAAAATGTCTGAAATTTTCACAGGAGGTCCAGGGAATGATAATAAAGAGGGCTGTTACAAAAAAAAATAAGCAAACTGAAAAAAAAAAAAAAAAAAAATCGGACTTTTAATTTTTTTTTAAAAAATTCAGAAAAATGCTTAAAGTATCCTAAAAAATCTATAAATAAAGAGACTTTTTGCTGCAGAATTTTATAATGAACGGTTTATTAGATATTGAATTAAAACGGGAATATTTTTAACATTGAAGCCTATGGGATTCTCCTGAATAAATTTGCCGAATTAAACCACCGAATGGCAGAGCATTAGGGGAACCTTTCACTGCTGGTTTGTGTTCTCTGAATAGCCGAAGCAGTGCTTTTTGATGGGGATTTCACTGCCCTCGAACAGGGACCGAACAGGCACCGTATGTGCAGGCAATTCGCCAGGATTTGGAGAATTGCCTGCTCTCTGGATAGCCGAATGGCCAGGAAAGGTAACCGAACGCTGATTTTCAGCGTTCGGTTACCTTTCTCAAGCAATTCGAATCTCTTTGGATAATCCTGTATAGTAATTGTTCATGGTTACTTTTTAAAAAGGTGTGCTTAAAAAAAACAAAAACTTATTGTCACAGGTACCATCAGAGAAATGACTACAGATATGAACAGGTGTGAAATGGCTCTGCACTGATGGGGTAAAAAAAAAAAACTTGGAATTTGTTTTTTCTTTAAACTCCTTATTAATCATTACAATGACACCTTGGACATGCTGAGATGATGAAAGTGCTGGAACAATGTTTTTTTTTTTATCTTGTATGCTGATGAATTACTGGATAACAAACACAAGTATTGCTGTGTTTTGAAAGGATGAATTTGAGAGTTGCGATAGAGTGAATATCATATTTTAAGCCAAAATGGGTAAACCGTATCACAATTCCTTATTAATGCAATACATGACTCCTATCTAGAGATGGGAAGGCTTTGGAAAAAACAGAAAAATTGGGGGGGAAAGTGTTTTTTTGTTTGTCCCCCCCCAGATAAATTGGGAAGTGTGTGGTGGTGTTTTACAATGATCTATAATGTCTAATACAGATTTAATACCATATAACATTAGGACCTTAATGAAAGACTTGAGACTTTAAATAAAGTCTTAAATCATTACAATTTCTCTCAGCTGAAGACAAGCAAATCCTGGAATACAATTAAGGCTAGGGTCAGATGAGCGCATTTTGTACGGACTGTGCATCCGTGCAGTACAGACGTACTTACTGACTGACAACAAGGTAGTGGCCACACAGTCCGTTTTTTACCCTGATGTATTTTATGACTGATGTAGCAGGGAAAATAAATAAAAATGAAAAAACATTCTGTCCGTCAAAAATGCTGGACGTATAAATGCAGTCCATCTGACCTCGTGTCATCACTCACACTCAAAGCTACACGGACGTTGCAGACGTGGCGCACTCCGCACGTCCGTTCTAGCCGTATTACGTTCTTGCCTAACCTGCGTCCGTTTGCCGCGTCCGCCATGCATCCGCATGCGGAAATACTTTGTGTGTGGCTCCATTGATCAGAATGCTATGCTGCCACGGACGTACAAATGTGCGGCAACACGGACGTGATAACTGCGCTCGTCTGACACGGGCCTTAACTAACACGTCTCAATGCAATACTCAAAAATATGCATTTTCAGCCTCTAGGGGGCGCTGCAAGGAAAAAGGCTTCAGTTCAGCTTGATTTTGTGAGCTCCATGATGGAGCCTCCATCTTGTACCTCCTACAGTGCTTGTTGGGGTGATACAGTTGATGATAGTTTCAGTCTTCTCAGGCCTTAATTGACAGGTAATTTGTCCCTATTTGATCCCTGTTAATGTTCTCTCCAGTACAGTCTGGGATTCTGCAAAACATCCCTCCTGCAACCTGGTGTCAAGGTCTCTGCACAACACGACCTCTGACACCTCTTGCATCTCGCTTCCTGCAGATTCTGCATCCTCTGCTGCAGCTGTGAGAGAATCTGCTCTATGTTTAATATTCAAATCAAGAAACAAACTAACCTGTGAAAGGGGAGAAACGCTTGTTTCAATCCGTGCAAACCTTACGTTTTTAGAAGTCAATGAGAAAAATGACAAATATAGAGCGGAAGAAACAGAAAATGATCAGAAATTGAGATTAAATTGCATATATTGTATTTTTTTTTAGCACCACTCAAGTTAAGGCTAGGGTCAGACGAACGTGATTTCTACGGACTGTGCGTCCGTGCAGTACGGACGGACGTTAGTATGGAAGACGCAGTAGTGGCCACACAGTCCGTTTTTTCACTGACGTATTATTTGACGGATGTAGCAGGGAAAATAAATTAAAAAGCAAAACCATTTTGTCCGTGAAAAATGCTGGACGTATAAATGCAGTCCGTCTGACCACGTTCCATCACTCACACACAAAGCTATGCAGACGTTGCGGAAGCAGCACACTTTGTGTGGCCGTTCTAGGGGTTGCACGTTCTTGCCTGCCTTGCGTCCGTGGCCGTTGTGCGTCCGCAGTTCAATGCGGACGTACTTCGTGTGTCGGGCTCCGATGGGCTTTGTCATGCTATCACGGATGTACTTTTAGGTGGCATCACGGACGTGAACACTACGCTCGTCTGACACCAGCCTTAACCTCAATATGGAGCTTAAATATTGATTCATATCCTACAGGCACAAATAATGCAAAGGGGCAAATTTGATATAGAAATATACATAATATATATTTCTTTATTTTTTGTGATGGTTTCTTGCTTTTATTGTTTGGTTTTTCAGAAATAGACAGGGTAGTTATTTGTTCTCCTATTTGTTACCTCTTCTCATACTTTCATATATAGTCCTTCCTTGTTATTCCATTTGAAACAAAAGATAAAATTATAAAAAGCTAATTCAAGTTACTAAACTGTACTTTTATTTCAAGTGAGACAAAATTAATTTTAATTTGTAAACCAACTCCATGGTGCATATTTCCAATTTTTCCAGAAAAACATTTTTTTTTTATTCCCCCATAGCTTCAGAATTTCGGGAAATTTTACATCTCTACTCCTATCACCTGGATTTCATGGTTTGACTCTCCACTTTTTTTTAAAAAATTTTTTTGGAGAAAGTATTTTACCAGGAAGGATACATTGAGATTTGTCTCGTTTTCAAGTATGTCCTGGGTGGCGAATATGTACCATTGGGTGTCTTGCCCAAGGACACCTACTGGATAGGTGCTCTTGCCGGGATTGAACCTGTGTCTCCACAGGCTCTCTCCATGGTTATAGAGCAGTGATGTTACCTCCTCTACTCCACCCAGCCGGCACTTTACCAAAGGGGTTGATTTGCCATGTGAATGAAAAGGTAATCCCACAGACCTTAAGAAATAGAGCACACTGTATGCCAAAGTAAGGGCTGCTGACAAGTGGCACCGCTGTTTCCTGTGCACAAAAATTCCCAAACATAGCACAAAGTAAAGTTGACCAGGTAATGCTGCCCATGACAAAAAGCAGCATTTAATCAGCTCAGAAGGCACAGTATATATCAGCATTTCTTCCATAAATCTGATTAAGCCAAAACATTGCAGTATAGTATGCCTTCTACCTCTTGAACGCCACTTTTTTGTTTTGTATGGACAAAGTTGTCCACTTGATGTGTGTATTATTTAGTGAAGGAATGAACCTCATTAAAGCTTCACAATTCAAATGAAATAAAGCATTTAATTCAGAGAACAAAAAAAATATACAGGGTTATCCAAAGAGATTCGAAAAGTCACCGCACGTTCGGTGACTTTTCGTTCTCTTCAATTCGGTTCCTTTTGCCGATTGCATTTCGGTGACCCTGCGGTGTATTCAGCAAACAGCACAGGGTCCCCGAATTGCAGGGAAAAGCTGCCGCAAACCTGACGAAAACTAACCGAATGCACGCTGAAAACAAGCAAAAACATCTGGATTAACCTTCGAAGAGGAGCCGAACAGGAGCCGAATCACACAGAGCCGAAGCAGCTGTGACGTAGAGGAGGCAGTGAATAAATTAGAAAAACCATTTGTATGAATCTGGGAAAAAGAAACGCTGTTTGCAAAGAAACTACTGAGCGAAAATGTCTGAAATTTTCACAGGAGGTCCAGGGAATGATAATAAAGAGGTCTGTTACAAAAAAAATAAGCAAACTGAAAAAAAAAAAAAAAAAATCGGACTTTTAATTTTTTTTTAAAAAATTCAGAAAAATGCTTAAAGTATCCTAAAAAATCTATAAATAAAGAGACTTTTTGCTGCAGAATTTTATAATGAACGGTTTATTAGATATTGAATTAAAACGGGAATATTTTTAACATTGAAGCCTATGGGATTCTCCTGAATAAATTTGCCGAATTAAACCACCGAATGGCAGGGCATTAGGGGAACCTTTCACTGCTGGTTTGTGTTCTCTGAATAGCCGAAGCAGTGCTTCTCTATGGGGATTTCACTGCCCTCGAACAGGGACCGAACAGGCACCGTATGTGCAGGCAATTCGCCAGGATTTGGAGAATTGCCTGCTCTCTGGATAGCCGAATGGCCAGGAAAGGTAACCGAACGCTGATTTTCAGCGTTCGGTTACCTTTCTCAAGCAATTCGAATCTCTTTGGATAACCCTGATACCCTCCCCCATTGAATACAAATCTGTAGGTGAAGATGCCCTACAAGCACCCAGTAATAACAAACAAAACTGCAACCAAGTGAAAGATATGTAAGGATACTCCATAATATACAACATGGAGTAATTTTGACTCCAAATGCAATAATTGTGTCAGGTTATGAAAATGTCTCCATACATAGGAAAATAGCTTTTTACTCCGCTGGACAGCTGTTTATTCACAAAGCATTGATGTTCACAGTAGTTGCAACCAGGGTGAGCAATGGCAATCTGGAGATGGAAAATTCAGCACCAGCATGTGAAGTCACAGTAAACCATACTGAATTTCACCACCATTCTTAAAATTGGTTTACTGTGGATATTCTCCATTTACGGTTTGCAACACTGGTGATATGTTGGCAGTTTTAAACTGGTAATCTCCATAAGGTTCTGATTAAAAACAACACCGGAGAACTTTGGCAGAACCTAAGGGTTACACTAGACTATTATGGCAAGACCGGGGGTAGGCATAATGGTAAAAAGTATGGCAAAGTATATGGCAGTTCACTAAGTACATGGTAGGTTCTCTTTCTCACCATAAGACCCTAAAGTTAGACCATTCTTTCATTGAAAGAGCTGTGGCTAATAATCACTTTTTTGAGAGCGTATTTTACCAGGAAGGATACATTGTGATTTCTCACGTTTTCAAGTATGTCCTGGGTGGCGAATCTGTACCGTTAGGTATCTTGCCCAAGGACACTTACTGGAGAGGAACTCTTGTCGGGATCGAACCCATGTCTCCACAGGCTCTCTCCACGCAGAGCAGTGATGTTACCTCTACTCCACCCAGCCGGAACTTATGTTTGTTATGTTGGTATCATTACTTTGAAACCCCTTTTTAGATATCTTGTCTCTTCTCAATGTCCAGGTTTAAAAGGAAACTATTTAATATCTCACTGTAGCCCCCAATCACGGGTGGAGCAGTGAATTGTGAGCTCCACCTAGCACAAGAACACACAATGTCTGTGTCTGCTGTAATAGGGTTGGAAACTGCTAGTAATAGCGCCAATGTAAGTGTGAATATTTTGCTTTTTAAAACACTTCTTTCATAGTTCAGTTTGAAAATTGTCATACGTGTATACATGAATGTTTAAGATTACATAATCATTGAACCTGTCAGACCTTGATATCCCAACTAGTGATAAGCTATTAATGGTCATGGGAATTATTTATCGCATGATACTGAAACCTCAGTCCTGATCAAGGCTTCACTAATGCACTGCTGGTTGGGTATTCTATTAACCGAAAAGTTGCCCTTAGGATGCCAACACTTTAGACAATCAATTAAAGAGCAATCAATGCGAATCTTTGTTTTTATTATTTGTAATTACTTGACCCACCTGTTCAATAAATGAGCAGTGTTGACCATGAATACCTAAAATGGGAAAAACTCAGTTTGTTGACACTCAGTCATTGTCTTGGGCTCTGCAAAAAGCTGGAACCCTTTAGCGAAGACTGGTACATAAGGTCGAATGTGTATAGTCTGCTAATCGTAGTCCAAAAGTCAGAGCAGCAACAGGCAAGCTGTAAAGTTGGCAATGAGAACTTGGCTGGCAGCCTTAGAAATGAAGAGTTCAGTTGAAAAACCTATGTTTTCTGGTTAAGACTTCCCGTTTACTCGCTCCAGGATTTTGGTCTGGTGCAGACCTTGGAAAGGCCTCTGGCTGTAATGGTAAGCCACGTAACCACCTACATGGTGTGAGCGCTACATAATGTAAAAAAATTGTTTTCACTAAGGCCGATGTCAGACAATTGCAATACATGCGTGCATACTGACACGAGACACGAGACACGACTCCCGACCTCTGGTGCAGCGTTAACTTTTTGACAGGGTGGGCCACCCGTTGTAGTGCGCATACAAGTTGCGTGCACTACAACGAACATGCCAAAACACTCCCGTTGAAACGCTCCAACGTGCGATCGGGACTGCAAAGCACGATCCTCCTTAGAGGGATTGAGCTTTGCAGTGCTGAGCGCACTAATTGCGCTCAGCGAGGTGGCCACACGGGTGTCAGAAAGGAATGGAAGGGACGTCCACTCTCAGACGTTCCTTCCACTCTGAAGTGCGATTGTCTGAAACCGGCCTAACTCTTCGATACATTTCCTTCAGACAGATAATTGCAGCAAAAATCATACTCCATTGGTGGTAACCCTGAGATAAAAGATTTATTAGTGAGAGGTAATTAGGAAACACTGAATTGTACAAAAAAACTAAACAAAATGTAGCTGCAAGTTTTCTTCTAAATCAGCCACCAGTCCTGTCAACAAAACCAACAAATTGTGTTTCCACTTGAATTGGCCTTAACAAAATACAATCAAACTTGGATCTCTTGTGCTGGCAATTCCCTCTACAAAACATTCAACTGAATATAATACTATCTAGATGTTCTCTGTTAAACTTAGTTATACACACTCAATCTAGTGCTCAACAGAAGTCAAGCCATTCTATAAACTGAAAGTAATATTTTCAATGATATCCTGAATTCCATGTAGACCTCTTCTGTAAACCAGCTTTGTTTCCATGATCAGTTATGAGGGACTTTCCTACGAGCCAATGGCAAGTACTTTGATTCATTGTAGCAGCTACTGGACCTGGCCCATTGGTTTCAAGTGGCATTATTTTCCTGGATACTTTGTGCAATTTTTTTCCCTTAACCCTCAAGCCCACGTTTCTTGTTCTGGGTCAAAGTAATACAGCTGGAGCAGGGTCCAGTATCTGCAATGTCAGAGCCATATCCAGGCTGATCACTTAACCTTACATCACAACACACATGTTGTTAATTTCTCATTGATATATAGTATCTTAAATTATAAGGAAGAATGGGAGACTCGTATGTATACTCAAACTTTGGGACTGTTGGAGATTTGTTTTAAATACTTAAAAATGTCACTTTGAGACCTGCACATTCAAGCATAGCTGGTGGTGGAGGATGTTAGAAGAAAGTCGCTGGTTTGGTGAAGAGCAGCTCTGATCACCTCCATGAATTTGCAGTCGACAGGAGTTCAATTCTGCCCCCTCACTATCTGGGAAGGGACACTGGACAGTGCTCCTGTTGACATTTATCTCAGTCTCCACCCTGGACCTCTTCCTGGGAGTGGCCTTGGGGCAAGCTAGGGTTGAGGGACAGTGAGGGATCCCTCAGGAGCAGTTGGGATTTTGGGATGGATGGAGACACAGACATCTCTGCCTCAGTTCGATGACCCCTGCACAGTGGGGTCCGAGAGGCTTGGGGGGTCTGTACAATATGATACAGGAGAAGGATCTCTATCAGAACTTCAGGTAGGGAGTTTGGGTTCCAAACGGAGGGAGGCTTCATAAAGACCCTCTTCATCCAGAACCGATGTGGAGTCTAAGAGATACTGTGTAACCTGGGGAGGGAAAGGACAAAGTTAGAACATGACCAAGGAAGACTGCAATATAGCACAAAGACACATAAGTGGGAAGGGGGTTGTATAGTAGTTTACCCAGGTTAGATTTCTGATTTCACTGACCCATCCTTCTGAAAATGGGATATACTTCACCCCTTAGGGACCGCTGATGTACCATGTACGTCCTGCCCACGGGTCTCCCTTAGACCTGCAGACGTACATGGTACGTCAGCGGGCTCCTAACCTCCCTCCCACGATACTCTCCTCCCATGGCGTGTCTGGCAAGCTAGAAGCTTGCCCCACTGTTTCCTGGGGGCCAGCACGTCCGATGACGTCATCGGCAGGCGCTGGTAGGTAAAATTTAGGAAGGGGAGGGGGGCTCAAAGCTTTATCTCCCCAACCGTTAACCCTAGAACGATGCAAGTTGCACCGCTGAAAAGGGGAGAGTCTCCCCTCTTCAGTGGTGCACAGCATTAACCCATTCGCTACTGAATCGTGTTTCAAACCTGGAGGTGGCTGACATCCTGGATGTCAGCCAAGCCTCCGGGCCCCCCCCACCCATATGTGTGATTGTGGTGTAGTTGTGCTGGCTGCCAATGCGGGGAAGTGGGTGTTTCTTTGGGCGGTTGGCTGTTGACAGTTGGTCGTCCATTTTGTCTGCCAGTTGAGGCTGACTAGTGACGCAGACAGTTGCTGCTATAGGAAACCTGTATGCTTATTGCTTAGTTGTTAATAAACCTATTAATGAAAACCCAAGACGTCTCATATTATCCAGAACACTACAGTGGCGACGAGGCTGTTGGATCTGCATGATGGCGCTGATTGGCACTCTGCATGATTTTAATCCAGACACTGATTCTTGGATTTCTTGGGTGGAAAGGTTTGAACAGTATCTCACTGCTAATGGCATTTTGGAGACAAAACAGGTAGCTGTGTTCCTCACAGCGATTGGAGCAAAGGTGTACGACACACTCAGAGATCTCCTGTATCCAGAGAAACCTGCAAGCAAGCCGTTAGCTGTGTTAGTTACTTTACTGCGGGCCCACTATCCGCCACAGCCAATTGAAATCGCTGAAAGATGGAAGTTTTATAAAAGACATCAGGAGCCTGGAGAAAGCGTCTCCGCTCTCAGGAAGCTGGCAAGTACCTGTCAGTTTGGGGAGTATTTAGTCACAGCCCTCAGAGACCAGTTTGTGATGGGGTTACAATGTGAAGCTATGAGTAAGAGACTTCTTACCAAGAAAGAGCTGACCTTACACAAAGCTATGGATATCGCTAGCATCATGGAACAAGTCACCAAAGAAGCTGATGCTTTGCATAGGAAGCAAAAGACTGAGCAAGAGGTAGAAATATTCCATACAGATACCAGGGAGTGGTACAAGCGGAATAAACAGTACAATTCCTTACGTCAAAGGACGGTGCATGGAGAGCCCCAAAATGGATGTTATCGATGTGGGGTGGCTTCACATGAATCTCACTCATGTCGTTTCCGCAATGCCGTTTGTCACTCCTGTGGAAATAAAGAGCATACTAAAAGGGTCTGTAAGAAAGGGACGGAGCATGAAGGGAAGACGCATAAATTGCTTCAGAAGAGAGCATATCAAATCCAGCTCCAAGACTCCTCGGATGACTCAGACGGCCACATTCCCATTCAAACAGTAAAACTTTATAAGATGAATTCAGCTTATTCAGCCATTCCTGTTCCAGTGAAGATTGAAGGGAAATATTTGACCATGGACCTGGACAAGGGAGCTGCCGTTTCTGTGATTACTGAGCAAGACTGGCGGAGAATAAAAGTAAATATTCCAGTGATAAAGACAGCTGTTTGTCTACAGACTTTTTCAAAGGAAGTATTAACCCCTCTGGGCAGTGTACATGTAAGAGTGCAGTTAAATGGACGCTTGGAAAAGCTGATGTTATATATTATGAAGTCTGGGGGTCCTCCACTATTTGGAAGAGAATGGATTCATAAATTGGGAATGCCAGACATAAAGTATAATGCTTGCCACGCCTTACAGACATTACCTGCGGTTTCAGCTTGGATACAGGACTTGCAGAGGAAGTTTTCCCCGGTTTTTGATGATACTTTGGGGACTGTTAAGGGACGACAAATGTCCCTAAATATGAGGGAAAATGCTGTTCCAATATTTTTTAAGGCACGGACTGTACCTTTTGCACTTAAAGCTGGTGTTGAAGCGGAATTGATGCGTCTAGAGAACCTTGGGATCATTTCCAGAGTGCGCTGCAGTGAATGGGCCTCCCCGATTGTGCGTAAAAAGAATGGAGACATTCGGATATGTGGGGATTTCCGTATGGCCGTTAATTCTCAACTTGCTGTAGATAAATATCCACTTCCAAAGATTGAGGACATTTTTGCGACTTTGGCCGGGACACAGCAGTTCACCAAGCTGGATCTCAAACACGCATACCTGCAGTTACCAGTGCATCCAGAATCCAGGCCTTACCTCACCATCAATACTCATAAGGGGCTGTTCCAGTATAACAGAATGGTATTTGGGATAGCACAGCACCAGCAATTTGGCAGCGTACAATGGATGAATTGCTTGCTGGAGTGCCGGGGACACAATGTCTGCTAGATGACATGCTGATCACTGGCCGAACGGAGAGGGAGCACCGGCAGAATGTACAAGAAGTGCTCCAGATACTAATGGATAATGGACTCAAAGTTAATATAAACAAATGTGAGTTCTTGAAAGATCACCTGGAATTTTGTGGTCACGTTATTGATAAAACTGGACTTCACACCACTGATGAGAAAGTGAAAGCATTGGTAGAGGCACCCATACCAAGGAATGTAACTCAGCTGCGCTCATATTTAGGGCTGTTGAACTATTACAATAAATTTTTGCCCAATTTAGCCCATACCTTGTTTCCGCTTTATAGGCTTTTGGAAAGACAACAAAAATGGAAATGGACAGAGTCCTGCTCGGCTGCTTTTAAAGCTTCAAAGGAACTAATACGCAGCTCCAGAGTCTTTGTTCACTATGATTTGTCTAAACCACTGAGTATCGCCTGTGATGCTTCTCCTTATGGGCTGGGGGCTGTGCTGTCCCATTCCACGCCTGATGGTACAGATCGGCTTGTAGCTTTTGCTTCTCGCTCCCTCACCCCAGCTGAGCGCAATTATTCACAAATTGACAAGGAGGCTTTAGCGATAATCTGGACACTGAAGAAGTTTCACTTTTATATTTATGGCCGTTCTTTTACGCTGTTGACCGATCATAAGCCGCTATTGGCAATATTCAATCCTACAAAGAGTATTTCTCAGACCACCGCCGCTCGTCTTCAAAGGTATGCCTTACTGCTGGGGGCTTATCAGTATGAAATCCGATACAGGCCTCATGATAAACATACAAATGCAGATGTGTTTTCACGCCTTCCTCTTCCACTCTCCACCAATTATGTTTGGGATTCACCACCTTCCATTTACTTTAGCAAAACACTTACTGCTGTTGAAATAGCCCAAGAGACCTGTAAGGATGCTGATCTTCAAGAAGTTTTGTCTTATGTACAACATGGTTGGCCATTTCAAACCTCTCCACGTCGCCGACCTTTTCACTCCAGGAATCTTGAGCTGTCAGTCAGAGAGGAATGCTTGCTATGGGGAGAGCGGGTAATTGTTCCTCCAGCCTTGCAGAAACCCACGTTACAAATTTTGCATGAAGGGCATCCAGGAATAGTCCGGATGAAACAAAAAGCCAGGGGTCATGTATGGTGGCCAACTTTGGATGAGGATATAGGCAACTACGTTGCAGCCTGTTCAGGATGTGCCCAGGCTCAGAGATGCTATCCTAGAGGTGCAGTTCAGCCATGGCTTTGGCCTCTTAACCCATGGGAGAGAATTCATATTGACTTTGCAGGGCCAGTGAATGGACAGATGTTCTTAGTAGTGGTGGATGCACATTCCAAGTGGCCTGAAGTGATTTTACTGCCTCAGACTACAACTGATGCCACCATTGATGCCCTGGAGAAGCTGTTTGCGACATTCGGATTGCCTAAGATACTAGTATCTGATAATGTGCCACAGTTATTAGCTCAGAAATTTCAAAGTTTGGTCTAGCTGAAAGATTTGTCCAGACTCTGAAAGGATTTTTAAGGTGTACTGTGACCGACCGCAAAAGCTTACCTCAACTACTCCAACAATTCTTGTTGCAGTATAGGAACACAACTCACCCAACCACTGGCCAGCTACCAGCAGTTCTGATGTTTGGCAGACCACTCAGGACAAAGTTAGACGTATTGCAACCGGACAAGGAGGGTCAAATGGACATCTCACAGGAACAACGTCATGTACAGAATCAGCAGGAAAAGATGAAGCATGGAAAAAGTTCACGCACATACAATATAGGGGATCCAGTCTGGATACGGATGTATAGAGGGCCAAACCATTGGTCTCCGGCGGTTATTTCCAAGGTTTTGGGATTCCTCACCTAATGAGGTTAGCACGTCTAATGGTCTGCACACCAAGAGACATTCAGCCCAGTTACGGCCCAGATCTGTTTTTAACAAACAACTGAATGACCAGGCTGAAGAGTCGAAAGACACGGATATATGGATGGGGGTCTGGCATGATAAAGGAGAAGTATTTTCACAAGAAGAAGAGGATTGTGCCATTCCTAGGGAAGAAATAGATGGTGATCGTCTCAGTGAAGCAGATTCCACTTCACATGATCTGGCTGGAAATGTCAGTTTAGCTCGGAATCAAAGAGTCCGGCATCCTCCAGAACGCTGGAAAGCTCCAGACCCATTGAGGGATTTCCACCGGAGGAGTAAAAGCTTGCGGAACCACAGATACTATGTGAACCGAAAGCACAGATTTACAGAATGGAATTCAGGAGGGTCTGGAAGATACATAGACTTGTACTGGACATTTTTGCTTTGTTTTGTGTTTTTGTTTTTAAGAATAGGAATGGGGGGAAGTGGATGTTTCTTTTGGCGGTTGGCTGTTGACAGTTGGTTGTCCATTTTGCCTGCCAGTTGCTGTTATACGAAACCTGTATGCTGTATGCTTAGTTGTTAATAAACCTACTAATGAAAACCCAAGACGTCTCGTATTATCCATAACACTACAGTGAGGATGTCAGTGGGTGGGCCAGCTAACCCCCTAGCTGCCAAGTGGAGATAGGGGGATCCTTATCTCCCGATCCCTGGAAGCTTAGAGGCTCATGTTTGACATCATGGCCTGATCATGGCCTTTCCAATGATGCCAAACATGACCAGGTTTGGTGTAAAAATAAAATGATTAAAAAATAAATATAAAAAAATTTGTCTGGGGGGTTAGTCAAATAGGACCTAGGCTGTCATCTAAAAATAATGAGCATAAAACAGTCAGAATGAGCTCAGCGCACATAGGTGAACTGGCTCAGCAGTGAAGGGGTTAAAAAGCAAAAACATGTAAAAATTGGGTATTTCTGTTCTCGGGACAACATTTTCAAACTATTTAGCTGGGGTCTTTTTTGCTGGTTGTCGATTTTGGAAATTAAATTACGAAAGTGTGTTTTTACCATTTTTTTCATATTTCATATTTTTTTATAGTAAATTTATACGATATGATGGAAATAATGGTATTTTTAGAAAGTCAATTTAATGGCAGGAAAAACTGTATATAATATGTGTGGGTTGAATAAACGAGTAAGAGGAAAATTTGACCTAAACACTAACAGCGCAGAAACTTAAAGACAGCATTGGGCACTAAAGGACTGATTTGCGTAAAACCGCCCAGTCACTAAGGGGTTAAAGAATTTGTATTGCAGACTCGGCAGTTCTGGAGTGACCGTTGCCTTAATGACTATAAATCATACAGATTTCATTGGCTTTGCCTATAATCATGGAAATAAAAGTATCTCATGCTAAACAGGACAATTTGCAGTTTAGAAACACAGAAAACATAGAAAATGTCGGCAGATAAGAACCTTTCGGCCCATCTAGTCTGCCCAATTACATGGATTTATCTTTTGTTTAGGATAGCCTTATGCCTATCCCATGCCAGCTTAAATTCAATCACTGTTTTGGCCTCTACCACTTCTACTGGAAGGCTGTTCCATGTATCCACCATCCTCTCAGTAAAATAATGCTTCCTGATGTTACTTTTAAACCTTTGCCCCTCTAATCTAAGACTATGTCCTCTTGTTTTGCTACTTTGTTTCCTTTTAAATATACTCCCTTCCTCTACCTTGTGGATTCCCTTTACGTATTTAAATGTTTCTATCATATCTCCTCTGTCTCGTCTTTTTTCCAAGCTATACATGTTAAGATCATTAAGCCTTTCCTGGTAACTTTTCTCCTTCAATTTAACTGGATTGAGTCCAGGGAGGGCTGGCATGGGAGTTGGGGTGGCAATTTGCCCCTGGGCCACACACAAGGCTTACAGGCCACAATCTCATGGCCAAATGATTATTCTGCTATGCACATCCTTAAAAAATAATAAAAAAAAAAAAAATGAATCATTCTAGGCCTGCAACTATTTTCATAGTTGGTTGGCAGTTTATATATTTTTTGGATAAAAATATATACAAATCTTGTTTAGTTAAACTGTAACTAGATTACTTGTGCATTACAAATAAAAACAAAAACATGCGGTCTTTTTCTTTGCAGCAATTGCATGTAAAGGAAAAATGGTATTTGTCTCTCAGTTTCTGAATTTTTCCCATGATGCAACATTTACCAAAAACGTTGCCTTGTGGCTCTTGTTTAATGAGGTGGAGGAGAGAATGTTTTTAGATAAGAAGCAGGGGGTGTATTGTGTGGCTTAGGCTACATTGTGATAAGAGATGGCAGCTTCTAATCTACCCCCCTGGTGATGTCCTTTGAATACATCCCATACTATACAATGTGAGTTGGCGTTCTGACCTATAGACTCCATTCTATGGCCAAAACCAAAGTGAGGACTAAGTGCGGTAAAGATAATGTGTGGGGGGGGGGGCAGTTTACAACACAAAATGGATGCACCCAATTACACATAGAGTAAAATATATATTTAACGTACATGTAAGCTATTGGCAACATAATACCATGGGCCACCATGTAAAAAAAATTTGCTTAGTGTATATAACTTTCATATGCAATTTGCGTACTTCTTGTACACAGATGCCTGGCCAGAGTTATGAATTTATGTTGGCTGTGCAGCTCAAGCCCATTTCTCGCCTGCTGCTACAATGTTGTGATATTTTTTTTTCTGGGTAGATCTGTGTGCAGTACCTAAAGCTGTCAGAGGGATGCGCATTATTCAAATCGTTAGTATAGCAACGTCACTGCTCTGAAAGTAAAACGGAGCATCTGGCCCGAGGTGTATATATAGGGAGCCATGAGGATAATCCTCCCAGACACCGCCTGACCATCCTCATCCCTCCCTAGTGGGAGAACTGGAAATCCAGGCCCCTGTGATCCCAGTTTACCTGTCCCGGGGCCACAACCCTTAGCACAGCCCTATGGCTGCTTGACACCACCCACTCACCAGCCTCTATGTGGGAGCACGCCGAAACAAGAGGCTTGCAGTGTGGCCACTTAGCCTCAGGTGCCGTGTCGGGTCTGTGTCCCCAGGGTCAGTGCATTGGTCACAGAGAGGGGGAAGGGTCAGTGTGCGTAGAGTGTACTATATTTAAAAAAATAAATAAAAATTCTGACTGGGGAGGGAGTTTAGAGGATGGGATGGCAGGTAGGGTGGGGTGGTGGCACGTGACTCCAGCTCAAAGTCTAAGACACTGGGGTACAGCCACTGGGTGAAGGAGCTCTATGCTATGGTTCTACTACTGTTGTAAATTAGACAAAACCAGTTTGCTTTTATTTAACATAACCATAGAACTAAATCAGGCCTAGTAAAGCAGCGGCACGTTTTGTCCATTCAGCTCTGAAGTAGCTTCGGAGGTTAATTTTTAACTATGCCTGGCTACTATAAACAGTGTGGGTTTTTGTATACAGGCCGATCAATCGAACAGATTAATCAATGAGAATAGTTGTTGATTTGATAATGATAACTTCGTTTCAGCCCTAAATTATTCTATAATCAATGGTTGGAATGTATGATTGCTACATGTATTTAAAATGTATCCAATTCTAGGAAAAACATCAGGGCACCCTGCATGTAAATGGGACTTAATGGGTTTCTTTGGGTCACATACAGGCTGTTTGCTGGAACTTGCCCACAGGCCAACACTTGCCAACACTCTACTGAGCAAGTCAGTTCATGCATAGTGTTTCTCTTCTGCTCTTCATTGGACAATAATGCCTTTTAAAGATACGCTAAAGGTATGTTATGTACACCTTTTATTTAAAGGAAACACTTGTTTACTAAACCGCATATAAAGGACTGTTAAATATTGGAAATACCTTAGGCTGGTGGTCGATCTTGTAAGAGGTCTGCTGGAACTGACGAATCTCACGAATAATATGTGATATCTACAGCGCAAAAACAAGATGCCATTCAATATATACAGTACATTATGCATATTTCATACTAGTTTAGAGTTAAAGTTATCACTTGGCGTATTCACAAAGTGCATTGTATTTGTTGCTTAAGTGGTGAATCTAGGCAGAGCCCCGTTCAATACCTCAGCAGCTGCTGAATTGCTGCAGCGCAGCAATTCAGTTTGCTGCAGCAGTGTCATTGAACGCTTTGGATGCGAATTTTGAATCCAAAATGGCTGATTTTTTTAAATTAAAGATTCAGATTGTTTTTCGTATCCCTCGGACAAAATATGATAAAGAAAAGCAGTCAGCACAATTCCGTTTTGTATGCACACACCACAAATGATAGTTTTTATTGAATAAACGTTAAGTTTACTTCTGAAACAAAATATAAATTGAACTGTAATATATGTCTATGTGCAGGGGTAAATAAATAAATATTTTGTGCTTTGAACAAAAACCTCAAAATTAACATTGCTGTACGGAATTGTTACTTGCTCCGTGGTGGCGGCCATCTTGCTGTACGGAATTGTTACTTGCTTCATGGCGGCGGCCATCTTTAATACGTCACACTCAGCTACTCGCAGCATCTCCTCAGGACGCTGCAAGTGCTAAGTTAGCAGTGCTGAGCGCTGAGTGGCTGAACGGCGTTCAATGGCAAGTTGCTAACTTAGCACTTGCTGAGGTATTGAACGCGCTTCAGAATTAGAATTTAATTTCCTGTTTTGGTATTCCTTCAGGTTGATTATTCTGGCCTATCATTTGTAGTCCCTTTTGTAACCAGTGAAATCCATTGTATTAAAGACATTTAACATACAATATCTAATCGCAAACTAGAGCGAAACATGGTTTTTAAATCTTGTACAACTATTTATATAAAAGTTTCCTATATATGTAATTCTAAGTGCCTTTTTCTTGGACAAATTTTACTCCTGTTCATGCAACAGTTTCAAAATAGTCTGCCATGAGTATAAAGTGGTCCTGCACTGTCCAGCATTTCTTCCTACACGTGAGACAAATCCTGTCAATTGCTTAAAATTGATACACACTAAAATTCATTTTTCTGAATGATCTGCATTGATATTGAAGTACTGCACTACCAGCTTTCATAATGTCAGACATGAGCAGTGATTTTTCTAGCATTTTAAATGAAAGGTTGAAGTTTATGGTGTAGATTTCCTTTTTTCTTTTGCCCTTAAAAATTGGATAGAGGCTGCTGACAGCCTCTGCCCAATATTTTTGTGTTACCATTTTTGTGGCTCCTCTTCGGCTCAGGGACTCCCAAACCTGGTAGTCTGTGAGGCTTATTTGTGCTCCTACATAAATTGCATAGTGTAGGAGCTGCAAATTGTGCAACGGAACTGGCGCACTTTGCAGGCACTATTGATCGTGCATATAGAACAATGGTGCACAGCTCCAATCAATCAGCTGCTTCAGACTGATTGCTACAGCGTTTGGTCTCAGAGTGACATTGGCACGCTATTTGCTGACATTACTGGTGAACCGGGAAATACAAAAACCTCAGATGCTGGGTGGAGGAAATTCCTCCCCTTCACCCAGCTTTTCTGCCAGATGGGATCTGGGAGAAGGGAATTCCTCACATCCTGACCACGTGATAGATTTAAAGTGGTCAGGATGAGTAGTGTCCCTATTAATTGAAATCCCATTAGCAGCAGAGAATGACAAGAACCTAACATGAACACTTCAGACTTTTGGTTTTCATCTCTTTAACACAAGACATTTCAGATCTGTTGGTTGTAACTATCTTACCATCCTCATTTTGGAAAAATTGACCAGATCATCCTCCGTGTAATTCGGTGTCCCCTCCTCAATAAATGCCAGATCTGTCAGGTACATTCCCAAATATGGAACACATGGAGGGTCACAGCTGAGAAGGAAGAAAAGTACTTAGCTGTATTGCAACACCAACACTATACGTTTGGAGATTGAATCCTGCTGCAATGTGTTGACATACAGTACTGTACATGAAGTGAAAACACATTTATTCTGCTCCCTGTACCTACCATGACGGAGACGGGAACCTTCCTACACTGGTGTCATCATGGACTCTGCAGCAGTGACTGATGTCCACACAGTAATGGCGCGCACAAGCCGCTGATGGGAAATATCAGCCAGACATCAAACTAAATGGTGCAGCAAATCTGATACTCCCTGGCCCTGAAGGACCTATTGGTCCTGAGGAAACCTCTTCCTGTGTAACAGGATGAAGGAATTGGACTTCATGGCCACTGGATGTTCCATTGGGGAGTCTTTATATATATTTACAAGGCTCCAACTCAAATAGTCGTCTGTTAAAGGGTATGTTGTGCATCTTTAATGCAAGATAACCCGCAATGTACTGATATTTCCGCTGTCAGTATGGAGTTAAAGGTTTATTTTATATAATTCCACTAAACATTGTGTTTTTTTTTTTCCTGTTGCTTAACTGAAGTGGTTAAAACAATATCTTGTTTTTATTGCAGAAACCTTTCAGGCTTGGCATTTCTTTTTGCACTGCCTGTATCTTGCACACATGCCTGCTTTAGACATAGAGGAAGATTATTACAATATTCCCAGACTGATTATTTAATTTGAGAGAAAAACCAAACCCTATAAACTTCAAACTATGTACACAAAGCTCCCCCAGCTCGTACGCTGCTCTGAGGGTTTACATTCATTTTTGATTGCCCAGATCTATTAATTGAGCTTCTTGAAACTTTGCATTTCATGTGTTCCTTGTTTGTTACTCTGCAAATCTACCGGTATGTACAATTGTTTTAAGGTTTTTGTGACAAAGTGCATAAACACAACTTCTATGAACTCCATTATTCCAAGGGAATTGCTCAAACATGTAAATATTGCATTTATACACAGCCTCCTACAACATAACTAATCTGATTCTTGCTGAATAACCCTTGAACGATAATGCATCTTAAGGAGGAAAAAAAATGTTCTCATCCAAAAGCCTTAAAATGTACTTTGAGGTTCAGGATTTTAACTGTTTAAAATGCTAGTGAAGAAAAGCTTAATGCGGAGATTCAATCACCTTGTTTCTATGCTCTTGAACTTAGTCCTGTTCTGGTAATGCTGTGTCCTACTCACCATTGTGGTACGAGTCCAGTATGTAAGAGTCCAGTGAACGCTGTGCTGCCTCCGTGTGCAGAGTGCTGGATCATTCCCCTTCCGAGGTGGTGCTGGACACACATTCTTCTGCACTCCTGTCAAACTCTTCATTACCCCCAAGTTCCTGGTTTGGTCTGCTCCTGCATAATCTGTTTCTCTGGATGACTGTACTCCCAGGCCTCTGGACTGTCTTGTCAATTGCTGCTCTACAAATTCTTAACCCTTAGTATGACTCACCTCATCCTTTGCTTTGAAATTTGACTCCATGTTTAGGTTCTCCCTCTTCCTCCAGGGATCCCTGGACCTCATGTCTGGCCTACTAACAGGAGACCTGTTCCTCATGGCCACTTTCTGTATAGTAGCACTCACAAGAATATTTCCTATTACTTGCCGTCTGTATGTAGGCTTCAGCACTTTACTGTTAAAATGAGGGTGATTGTGTTCTTTGAAGTATTTATAACATTTGGTACAGATTAGGGATTCAGTAAATTAGAGCATAATCACTGATGCAATCCACTTTGAGAGGAATCCAAAATGCAATTCGACCGTTTGAGATCCTCTGCCAATGTTGCAGCTTTTGTGACTGAAACGTTCTCTTGCTTTATGCACATTATGAGCTTTTGTTAAAATGCAAGAAGGGATACAATTATTATTATCGTCATTTATATAGCGCCAACAGTTTCCGCAGCACTTTACAATAACCAAAGGGAACGAAATACATATAAACGGACATAGGATGGAAACAAGAGGTGTAGAGGGCCCTGCTCATAGGAGCTTAGTCTGTATGCAGAATTGGCGAGAGATCAAACACAGAATAAAGGGAGCTACAGAGAAGGATGTAATTGTGTAATATTGCTGCTGCAATACTGAGGATGAGGGTGTGTTGCCTTAATGTTTTGCAAAGGGAGTTTTATTACTGTTCAGAGTAGGTATAACTTATGTTGAACAGAAGCTGCTGTTTTTAAAGATGTTCTACATATAGTCAAAATTATATTTTGAAGCTGAGTAACTGAACAGGGAGCTGCACGAAATGGTTGACAATATTTAACAATAGTCGTGGTGTATGGAAAATTAGACAAAGCCACGTTTTGTGGATCTGAATAGGGATAGTAATAGGAGAAAAGGGACATGTTTGGGGGGTATAGGTTTAAAATGAATAAATTTGTAAAACTATATATTTTTTATGGGGCAGTGATACATGTTATGTAAATGGTTCTAGGGCTCAAGTGAAAGGGACCGATCTTTTGAATGCAAGGAGAGATGGGGATAATTTATTTGGAAAATGTGGCATTGTGGAGAACTATGCCAGGTTACATAAACCACAAAAAAGAGCTGTTCAGCCTTTCACAAATCACCTACTGAGTTTGATCCAAAAGAAGGCAAAAAACCCAGTCTGAAGCTCTTGCCGACATATGCAACATACTGGAGAAACATTACTTCTTCACATCAGAATGGCAGATTTCTCCTTGGATCAAGCAACCATTATCACATACTAAATCTTCTCCTTTTAATCTGTTTTTTTTTTCTTGCAGGAAGTTATCCAGTCATTTAAAAGCCTGTACTGGGGGCGGAGTCGAGCTGGCAATGTGAGACGAGGTGTGCTGCTGGAGCTCCCGAGTAGCCGCTGATTGAATTAAGACAACCACCACTTTAATCTTCTTTATTTCGCTCTGGAGGTACAAGGGAAGATAGCAGGAGCCATGAAGTCCTCCAAAAAAACAAAAAAGCCTGACAGCGCACTTGTAGCGCCGATTTTTACACCGCGGACCCGGACAGTGACCAGGCCCCAAGATGGCGGCGCTTCCTCCAGAGATGGAGGGAGAAGCCCATCCCCAGGCTCAGACACATCAGAGATGGAGCAGGACTCGGGCCCGGTGACCCGTCAGGACATCCGTCGCCTGCAAGAATTTATAGCGGAGGAGCTGGCGCGCAACACGAGGGCGCTAACAGCGGAGGTCCAGGTAATTGGGACACGCACAGCGCGTCTCGAGGAACGGGCAGAGGCATTTACGGACACGTGCAACACACTTGCCCACCATGCTGAGACACTAGCAACACAGGTGGAGACACTAGAGGAGGCTCTGGAAGATTTATCAAACAGGTCCAGACGCAACAACGTCAGGCTCCGAGGCCTGCCTGAATCGGTGACATCGGATGCGCTGGACGCCATGCTTACTGGCATTATGAAAAAGTTATTACCCGCGCTGCCACCGGCTAGATATTTGATCGACCGGATACACCGTACTCTGGGGGTGCGGAAAGGCCAGAACGCACCACCGCGCGACGTAGTCGCTAGATTACATTATTACTCGACCAGGGAAGCTTTACTACGCACAGCTCGCGACCAACAGGTGGAGTACGAGGATGGCCAGTTGCTTTTCTACCAGGACCTTGCCCCGTCGACCCTGGCTAAACGCAGGGAATGGCGGGTAGTCACAGAACTGCTGCGCTCTCACGATATGCGCTACTCGTGGGGATTCCCATTTCGTATTTTGGTCCACAAAGATGGTCGCACGTATTCTTGCACACACCTGTACAGGGCTCAGGACTTCCTACGCCAGCTGGGATTGGAGGTCCCGGACGCAATTGCTCAGCTCACCCCTCCGAGTTCTCTGCCACGGCTCTCCAGAGACTGGTCTCCGGCTGGAGATTGAATATGGACGGCCGTGGGTGCCCTAAGTGAGGGCATATATATCCTTCAGTCCAGGTTTTGCGGGGCTTAGGCCCTTAGACGGCTCTTTGATGCTTTCTTAGGTTATATTCTGTTATTTCTTTGTACCTCTGATTTATTTGTTAAGGTGGTTGTAGTTTTAGTATGACGTTTAAGGTGGCGGTTGCTCGGGGGGACAGTGGCCGAGGGTTTCTTCCCCATGGTTTGCTGGTTTCCCCGAGACTACCTCCTCCAAGGTTCCGTTCCTTTGGTTTACCCATCCGTTCGGGACGTTTTGTTCTTTTTTCCCTTCCTCTTTCTCCTTACTTCCCCTTCCCTACCTATTCCCCCGGCCCGGCCCTACTTTCTCTTTTCTGACCTTTCGGCCGTATGATTATGTTGATGTATTTAACACTTTTTATCCCCATGTAGGCGGCTCCCGTCCTGTCATCTCCCCCCTCGGCAAGAGGCTGGGAGCTGACGGAACGGGACAGGGGTGGAGACGTGGGGAGGATGGTGGCCATGCGTTCCCCTTCCTAGTCCCATAATGATTTCTGATCTTAAATTCCTCTCCTTGAATGTCAAGGGACTAAATTCCCCGCGCAAGCGCCGTCTCCTGTTTCGGGACCTTAAGCGGAAGTCTGCGAACATCGCATTCCTCCAAGAGACTAGGATCTCTACCACTGCGGCCTTTCGCTTAGCAGACCCATCCTACTCCCGTGTCTTCACCTCCTGTGCAATCCCTAAACGGAATGGGGCCGCTATTTTGTTGCATAATTCCTGTCCGCTGCAGATTATTGATGTATATTCTGACTCCGCTGGGAGGTATGTCTTGGTGAGGGGTACTTGTTCGTCTAAATGGTATACATTGATGTCGGTATATGCACCAAATGGGCCAGATGCGGGATTTTGGGCGGACCTCTCCTCCTTTCTCAGGTTGCATGCTAAGGGCAAAATCATATTGGGAGGGGACTTTAATGCTACTCTCTGCTCTCCACTGGACCGATCCGGCCATCCCCCTCGCATCGGTCTGACTCCATCCTCATCCCAAGATAGGCAGTTTCATGCGTTTGTGCGTAATCATGATCTGATAGACATTTGGAGAGTACAGCACCCCACAATGAAGGATTTCACCTTTTACTCCTCGGTCCATTCCTCATACTCCAGATTAGATTATTTTCTGATCTCCCCGGACTGTATTCCCTTGATTGCGAAATCAGGCATTGGCTCCATAACTTGGTCTGACCATGCAGATGTGCTTTTGCATGTCCGCCCACTGGCGTCTGGCAGCAGTGGCCAATGGCGGCTCGATCCTTTGCTTCTTTTGAAAAAGGGGGTTAGGAAAGCGGTTGGATCCGCGCTGGATTCATACTTTCAGTTAAATGATACTCCTGACGTGTCCATACACACATTATGGAATGCTCATAAAGCAGTGATCAGGGGAGTGCTACTTAGTCAGGCTGCCTACCACAAACGCATGAAGTTGCAGGCCATAGTCACGTTACAGACTGACCTGCGGAGACTGGAACTCAGGCATAAACGGGTCCCGACGGACGACACCCTTTCGCAGCTTAATCGAGTTCGTGCAGACCTTAACGGTTTATTTTTAGATGATGTGGGGAGATCGTTGCTATGGTCCAAAAGGCGTTACTATGAACGAGCGAATAAAGCAGATACACCCCTGGCCAGGATGCTGCGCCCTAGGCGCCACACTGTCTTGTTTCCGTTGATCCGAGATAAAAAATCTCCTGAGGATATCCGGGATGCCTTCACAGCGTATTTCACGGATATTTATGATCATTCCCCCACCCACAAAATGGGAAACCGCGACCTGATAGATAATATAGAAACTTATTTGAGACGTCAGAACCTCCCTACCCTTGATAGGGTTCAGTCCCTATTGTTGGGATCCCCTATAACGGAGGAGGAGATAGGGAGGGCTTTGGGCCTGATGAAGCCATTAAAGGCCCCTGGGCCAGATGGCTTCACATACCGGTATTATAAAGCGTTCTGTCCTAAATTAAAGCCCATTCTATGCCGTTTATTTAATGCTGCACGGGAGGGTGCCCCTTTCCCTGCGGAGTCACTGTTGGCTGCCATAGTTCTCCTCCCCAAACCTGGGAAAGACCCTGAAAACATTGATAGTTACAGGCCCATATCCCTCTTAAATACGGACATTAAACTATTAGCAAAAATTTTGGCCTTGCGCCTAGACCCTCTCCTCCCCTTGTTGGTATCACCATACCAGGTGGGGTTCATTCCAGGTCGGCAAGCGTACGACAATACGAGACGCGCGGCGGACCTTATTTGGTTCGCTGAGACCTATCAGAAGCCTTCCTTATTTTTGTCTTTAGACGCGGAGAAGGCCTTTGATAGGGCGGAGTGGCCCTTTTTATTTACTTTACTTAAACAACTGGGGTTCCCCCCCCACTTTTCTCCGAATGATCTCAGCCTTGTATGCTTCCCCAGGAGCGCAAATTTTGATACCGGGAGCCGATAGGATTCCCTTTGTAATCCGGAACGGAACCAGGCAGGGCTGCCCATTGTCTCCGGCCTTATTTGCCCTTTTTTTGGAACCTCTATTGTTTGCTATTAAATCAGACGCGGGAATCTCGGGATTTACGGTGGGTGACTTGGAATTTAAATTATCGGCTTATGCCGATGACGTCCTTCTCTCCCTGACAGACCCTTCCACCTCCTTGCCCCGGGTTTTGGATCTGCTCAGTGACTTTTCTACTCTTTCAGGATATAAAATTAATGTTACTAAATCAGAGGCACTCCCGGTGGCGCTGACAGCAGAGGCGATTACAACTCTCTTCTTCCTGCCCTATAAGGTTCACCCACTCGGAGCTGGTATACCTGGGGGTCCGCTTAACATCATGCTCGGCAGACCTTTATTCGGCTAATTACCCTCGCCTATTTGCGACTCTCAAAGCGGAGTTAGAATGTTGGAATAAATATGCGATATCATGGCTCGGTAGGCTTAACTGCATCAAGATGAATGTATTACCCAGATTATTGTATATGTTTCAGGCATTACCGGTTCCTCTAGTTGCTTCAGAGGTCATCGCTTTGCAGCGCTCAATTGATTACTTTATATGGGCAGGGAAACGATGCCGCGTCGCTAGACATACTCTCTATCGCCCACGGTCTCTGGGCGGCCTGGGCCTTCCATCTCTCCTCACCTATTACTATGCAACTCAATTGGCACAAGTGGTAGCCTGGCATGCTCCGGCGGGGTCTCGCAGGTGGGTCGACCTGGAAGCGTCCCTTATGCGGCCGAATAAGATACAATATTGGATATGGCTGGCTCGAGAACATCGTCCTTTGATCACCACCACATGCCCAGCCATCTTAAACTCTCTGCGCCTTTGGCATAGGCTAGCAGTGAAATGCGAGTTGACGTCTATACCAACACCTATGACTCCGATTCTTGGGAATAGAGACTTTCGCCCCGGTCTACTCATGAGGCCCTGGCGTGACCTATTGGACTCAGGTGTGTGCAGAATACATAATTTATACCACAACGGAACCTTGATTCCCCTTCGAGATATTTCGGGACTGTCTTTTCTACATATTTTTCAATTGACATCATACGCCACCCAGGCTCACATCAAGCAAGCTGCACTGGCGCCGCTGACTCGCTTTGAGCGATTATGCCTGGCCGGCACATATCCGAGAGGCCTTATATCTTCATTATACCGGGATCTAACTTCACTGTTGGACTGGAAAGACCTGTCCTATATTCATGCTTGGGAAAGAGATATCGGGGAAACCCTGGACTCAGAGGACTGGTTGGACATATGGGAGATGTCTCGCTCCGTGTCGGTGTGCGCCTCATTGCAGGAACAGTCCATTAAAATGATTATGCGGTGGTACGTTACACCATCTCAATTGGCGCACATGAATAGAAATCTACCGGATGTATGCTGGAGACTATGCACCTCCAAGGGCTCCTTTTTCCACATGTGATGGACATGTCCCCGAATTGTACCTCTATGGAAGGAAGTCCAAGATCTACTGATTCTAGTTCTATCTAAACCTATCCTGTTGGATCCTTGGGCATTTTTGCTCTCCAGGCCGCTCCCTGAACTTACTTTCCATGAAAACAAACTATTAGCCAAAATTACCCTGGCCACGAGACGGGCTATGGCGTAAGTCTGGAGACAACCCCTCCCACCCTGTATGGCTAAAGTATATGCCAAAATCAGAGACACTCAGGTTATGGACGAACTGACCGCTATAGTACGTTTTACACTGCCATCATATAGTAAAACTTGGGGGCCTTGGATTGATGCTGGGTTATAATCTATGACGTAAATTTGGGCTATGGTCACGTATATAGGGCTTCTTGGCCCCTTTCACCCCCTTTTTTCTTCTTTGGCACTCTCCCCCCCCCCCCACCCTTCTACATTTCCCCCTATAGCATTCGACAGGTTGGATTAATATCTATGTTTTAGGATTCTGGCCTGGGCCGGGCCTCTCATTCCCCCCCCCTCCCTTTTCTTTTCCTTTCTTTCCCACCTCTCCGCCCTTATTTTTCACCCTACTTTAATGCCATAATATGGACGGGATTATGGCTTACTAGGATGCATATGTTTATTGATGTTGCTTTTATGGCGCTGCGACGCCACATTTGCACCCATGTTATTCTTACTGTCCTAACGTCCAATAAAATTATATTTAAAAAAAAGCCTGTACTGACTCTGACCCGACCACCTCAACAGGCAAGGAATCGCACAGCTTTATTCTCACTGTAAAAAAACCCAAGTAACTTTTTGACCTGACCAATAGCCTAGGATGCAAATCATTGAGCTTTTACTTACTTCTTTAGGGCCTCTCTCAGGTTCTTAAATCTTCCCTCTGAAGACACTAGTTTCTGCAGCCGATCAATAAGAGTTTTAGTCTGTCAGGAAAGAGGATAAAAAAGTTGTTCCAAGTTTAAATGTGTACTGTATCAAGAGAACTTGCACAAATGATATGCAGTTTGTAACAAAGAGGGAAATCTCATTGTCCTGACTTGTTGCATTTTACTGAAATATGTCCTGTGATTTTCTATAGTGTGGTAGGAAAGTACACCTGGTGAGGGGTCTTGCCCAAAGCCACTGGCTTGTGAGGTGTACTGACAGAAACTGCTTTCCAGTTGTAGAGGTGCAACTTGTTGAAGTTGAACCTGCTTCTGCATGGGTGTAAAGGGGAGATGTGCCAGGGAGTTGTATTGATTTGTGGGTTCTTCTCACAAGCATTTGTTACATAGGTTTAATATTCTGACAAACACAAGTTTTATATTGTGGATTTTGAGGTATATAGATTGTACCTGCTTGGACACTTTCACCCACGTACGCTTGAGTCGGAAAATGGCACTGCGGTTCAAGGAGGATGTAATTTCCAGGACTGCGTTATAATTATGAAGACAGCGACAGATATCCGCCACAGCCACCCATTTCTCGATGGTACCGCTACGCACCATTGGCTCCTCACTCCGCAGAATTTCTGTAGCAATCAGGTTACTCATCTGTGACATATTCCAAAATAGATATTGTCATTGTGCAAACAAGAACCATACAGCTCATTAGCTCTGCTTCTACATTTGCCTTTTTCATGGTTGTAAATTGTTTTCATTTAATTCCAGCAGGGTTATCAATGCCTGTCTATTACCGCTTTATATTTTAGAATACTGCCTTTCAGAAAACCCTTACAAGTGATATTACTTACGTGGTTAAAATGTTTGCTGGTGTTCATGATGTACGGGGTTCGCTCACACTTATCAGCTTTCATCCAACCTTGGCCAAAAAATTCCCTGTTCGCATAAGAGAAGTAAGAATTATTCCGTAATCATGGTGTAAAAGAAGAATAAATATGTATAAATAGTATGGGTCTGATTACAGAAAAGGTGTCCGATTTGGATCTGTTCTGTGCACAGGAGCAGTGAATGTGCAGAGTACAGACGTGGGATTGCCTAACTGCAGTAGCATATAGGAGATATGGGGAAGCATAAAGAATGACAGAAGTTAAAAGATGTATGTGGGACGGTCATAAAATGTAAATGGCGTTCTGTTGGCGACACATACATTAAGTGGAGAGATCGCAAAAGTCAGCAATAAATCCCTTGCACACAACACTTGAGATCAGAAGTAACTATTGCATGCCATTTAAGTACACCTAAGCAACTGTTCAGTTTATTATCAGGGTTATTCAAAGAGAATCGCAAAGTCATTGCACGTTCGGTGACTTTTTGTTCTCTTCAATTCGGTGCGATTTGGCGATCCCATTTCGGCGACCCTGCAGTACATTCAGCAAGCACCACAGGGCCGTCGTAGTGCAGGGAAAACCCACCGCTATCCCGACGAACACTCACCGCAAAACCTGGTGAACGCACACCGAAACCCGCAAAAACATTTGGATTAATACCGCCGAACACGCCAGAGAAACCTGAGCAGGAGCTGATCACAGCGCAGAGTAGCCGACGGAAAAACACGACACCGCAGACGAATGGATTGAAGAAAAAAAAACAGTACGCTTGAATGTTTGAAAAGTGAAACGCTGTTTGCAAAGAAACTACAGAACGAAAATGTCTGAAATTTACATCTAAGGTCCAATGAATTATAGTAAAAAGGGCTGTTCTAGAAAAAAGAAAACGTTTTTTTTTTAAAAAAAAAATCTGAAAATATTTTTTGCAAAACAATGCCGAAAAATGGCTAAAATATCCTAAAAAAAATTGAGACTTTTTAACTGCAGAATATTATAACGAACGGTTTATTAGATATTGAATTAAAACGAGAATATTTTTAACATTGAAGCCTATGGGAATTGCCTGAATAAACCTGTCTAATGAAACCACCAAATGGCAGGGCATTTCGGCAACCTTTCACTGCTGGGTTTTGTTCTCTGAATAGACAAAGCATTGCTTCTCTATGGGAATTCACTGCCCTCGAACAGGCACCGAACAGGCACCGTATGTGCAGGCAATTCGCCAGGATTTGGCCAACTGCCTGCACTCTGAATAGCCGAATGACCAGGAAAGGTAACCGTACGCTGAATTTCAGCGTTCGGTTACCTTTCGGCCCTAATTCGGAACTCTTTGAATAGCCCTGAAAGTATTGAAAGGGCTGTAGAAAGATCAATGTTTTGGCCTTGGCTCCTATGCATAAAATAGCTGATTTTCCTCGAACCGTGTACATCGAACAATGAATGAGAAACTGGATGCAATGATAGTGTCATATAGAAGACATTGCACAGAGGAGGAGAAAAGTATAGAGGGAGATATTTTCAAATGTAATTTTATGGTTGACCGCAAATCGTGAAGTGTAGGATTGGGGTGAAGTGCAACAATTTCTGGAGAAAGAGCAGAACAAGAAACTTTATTAGGTTTTCATTAATCACTGACGTTTACCATCAATGCTGTCATTAAATATATGATCAACTTCGGCAATCCCAAGAGGGAAATTTAAACAGTGACAGAAGATTCATTAATGTAGATCACTTGTGTATAGAAAATATACCCACACAATGTACACCAAATTCTATATCTGATGATTTGCCGATTATCTACATGCATGTTGATGTATTCCAGTTAGATTAGTAAACATCTTGCATATATAAAGCTGCCAGATAATGTAGGTGTATATACTTACTCATATGGTATCTTTCTGAAAATAAGGTGATCCAATAATGTTAGTTGCTCAGCAACCTCAAGGGCTGATAAAGACTCAAAAGGTTCTACAGGAGTCCCCGAAGACTGTGCCTTAAACAATATAATATATCAGGAATGTTAATTGGTGCAAAACAATCCACTTTATTAACAAAACTCAATATAACTCAAACACGTTTTATATAGTGTAATTATTTCAGTAGAAATTACCCTTTTTATTTAACTCACCAAGCGCTCTATTTCTTCCAGAGTAATCAAGCTGTCTCCAGGATCCTCCTGAGTCAGAGTCCTGTATATAAATGATTTCCATGTCACACCTTGAATGTATATTTCTGTCACTTTTACTGAGTGAATACTATTTTATATGAATCTGAACTATTTTTTTTGTATAGGATTGTAAAATACTATTTAACCTACTTCCTTGGCAACTGCTGCAAATATTTTATTACAAGGGCTCTCATGAGCCCATCTGTGCACTCCCAAAAAAAACCACCCGCTTATCGTCCTTCTCTCAAGTGGAAACCTCAGCCCTGCCTCACTTATAAGCCCCTGAGTGACTACATTAAATTGTTGGTTTCTATCATTTATAGTAATGGAAGCTGATCGTAAGCACAATTAGAGTTATTATGTTTCTCACCTTCACTTTTAGTACCATTTTTATATAGCCACTCTCCATGGTCCCATGGCATTAACGGCCAATCAGCTATTGCACTGCTGACAAAGATTATGTTTAATTTATCTCTTCAATATACAAAAGTAAACTGAGGGGTAAGACTCCCACAATCATGGAGTATACTCAATGTTCAAAAGTTCCTGCAATACCGGATAAGCTTAATCTGGTCCTATTCTAAGAGCAATTCAAAGGAATTTATCTTATTTAAAGCAATATTTGTTTGCAACTGGGCTTCAGAATGTGCCCGCAATTTGTGTTACATAGATAAATATCTCCTCTCTTTAACATGTCTGTGTGCTGGAGCTGTTTAACAGCTCAGAGATTGGTTTTCCTTTTACCAAAAGATGGAGCAATAGCTGTACTATACATGTAGTGGCCCTATTTGGACAGCAGAGGGAGCCCTCTGCCTGTCATAAGCTTAGGGTTTCTAAAATCTATTACAGGAAGGGTATATTCATTCTTGCACATTCTGCAATGAATTTTTTTTTCAATCCACTGGGTTCTGGCAAACAAAAAAACAAACAACTTTGTAGTGAGTTAATAACCAGTGGCTATGGCTTTCCTGTACATAACTAATGGTCCTAATCTGTACACCAAAATTGTCTCACCGAATTATATTGGCTGCTGCCTTCCTTTCCTGGGCCAATAGCTCTGGATTGTGTATTACCTCCTCAAGAAAGCAGATGACTTTGGTCTTCAGCTGTAGGTTTGATTCAAAATCCTGACCGCAATGAGAACGGACACACAGATTACACATTAATGCAGCGATACATACATTCTTTGAAAGTCCCTGAAGTATGGAGAGTTTATGCATGAGATGGCGATGATTAAAGGCAATAAGTTGCTGGTTTTTAAGATTGCTGCAAGTATTTTTCAATTTTGTAGATGTGAACAGAAATAGTATGGATAATTTTGAGGTGAGCTTTGTGTTATTAGGGGAGACCATTTATATTGCTTTCATGCAGCAGGGCGTACTATGCCATCCCTGCGGCTGGTGGGCCATGAAGCTGCAGGGTGTACAAGTACAGGATGTACTAGTTAACTTCAATGGGCCGTGACCACCCCACCGACCCGCTGGTGCATACTCTGCCACCGGACAGCTTAAAATCAAGCAGTCTGCCTGCATCCAATGACTCGCCTCGCCTGCCAAGCGGCCAGAGGGGCACGCAGCAGCGCCTGGCGTTGACTCCCTCCCGCTGGGCACAGCCCGCATGGCGTGAAAGGTTTAAAGTATATGCAAGTTGTCTGGTGATGAAAAATGCATGGGGGAGAGATGTTTGCATTTAGAGTAAGATTGCTCCAAGCAAGTGTTGTATGTACACTAGTGTCTGACAAAGTACCTGTGCATGTTTAGACACCCAATGTCTCAGTACATTCAAAACACGGTTCGTTGCAGCTCTTCGGATTACAAATTCTTTGTCTCCATTCCTCTGATCTGAAGGAAATCCTAGAGTGCACAAAAGAGAATCCTAATTGGAGGCTAAATGACACTCCCAAATGGGGACAGGATTCCTAATTCATCTCCATCCTCTTTTCCCGCCGCCCCAGAATTATCCTTGGCATAGCAATAATTGCTATATTCATATATATGTCATTTTGCATTCCTTCATCTTCCCCTGTACACTCAAATCTGCCTCTACAAGTGTTTGTGTACCACATTTGTTACCAGTTGGTGCTTCGTCAAAGTTAAACAAATTTCTTCATATTTTCTGTAAACATTCCCTCATATATTAAATGCTAATATAGCTTACCTGCAGTTGCCAAAGACATCCTCCTGTATGTCTCCTTTGTGGGAGTACCTTCATTGGCTCCAGCAGTCGCAATGGCAAAGGCAGAAGCTGCTGACAGATTGCTGCGGGTGTTGTCATGTTCGCGACAGGAGGTCATTACAATGCCGTTGTTATAAGAAAAGAGGGTAAAATCTGCAAAGAGAAAGTATAAAATATTTTTAAAATCTGAGTCAAAGACTACCAGTGTTTACCAAAGTTGCGAACACTGTCATCATTCCAACTGTGACAAATGTCAGCATTTCACTCAAGGGAAATACAGTGACTGGAGAAGCTTTTCCTACTGCTGTTTGGATTCACCTCTTGTGAAACACCAGTGTTTGCGTTTTTGTTTTTTCCATTGACACAGAGCTTTGCTGGTGTGTGCAACTTTGCCAAACACAGGTGATCTTGGAACAACCACCTATATCTTTAGGTTTGATGGACAAAAGGAGCTAAAACCTAGGAATTTTAAAATTTAAATGAAGGTTCAAACAAATGTCTTGGATGGAAGACAGATGAGGGAGACAGACGTAGAAAGACTTGTAACAAAGGGTGAAGGACCATTTTGAGCCTTCAATATTCAGGGCTTTGTATTAGATATTGTAAACTTGAATGAGAAGAATTACAAACATCACTACATGCAACTAAAGTAACCTGCAGAGTTTCGGCTTCGCTGAGATATTGGGGTGGTTGGTGATCGGGTGGGTGAAGTATCTGTTTCAGCCTCATCACTTTGTGTCTGTTCAGTGTCTGATTCTACCCGACCTGAAACTTCAGAGTCTGTAAAAAAGAATTGGTCAGTTTCCGAAAAAAAATGACCATTTCACTTAATGTTTGGAAAATGTTCCAGTCTCTCACTACATCCACCCACCACACACTTTGTTGCTAGACCTTCCTCTCCAATACTTACTCTGTTTCTGTGCCTCAGACTCCTCATCTCTTTCAGCTGGTGGTTCCTCTCCCTCTCCCACCTTGCTAGGGAAGCTCCCAGACACATAGAGCTTATTAATGTCTAAAGTGGTCTTGCTGTAAGGTGGAGGGGCAGGACAAGAACTGGGGTATCCATTGGGGGAGCAGCCAAGAGCTGCAAGATCTAGAGCTTTCCCACCAGTGATGATGGGAATATTGAGAGATAATTTGCGCCTTCGGCTCGGCGAAGAGGATTTGGTGATGGACAGGGGAGGTGGAGATGAGAATTTGCGGGTTGCTCTAGGAGATTTGGGGGGCTCACCATACAGAAGCTTATTGCTCTGATTACTGGCAAAGAGAAGCTCCAGGGACCTGGGAAGATACAAGTACAGATATAGATTAAACAAAATTCAGCTCAATCTCACATTTATCAATAAAATTTCAACAGTCTGACCTATACATATGTGTAGATAAAATGCAGCTGTTTATGTGGGAAATTTGAACCTGCAAGACATTGTGAGGAAGCTTTCCCTGACACTGCCGTAACCTTGCAAAAAGCCTGCATGTATAAGTGACTTATGATCCACTGTGTGGCAGAGCTAGGTCTGACATGTCCATTTGAAAGAAGCCTTTGTTAAACTGGTTCTCACTGTATTGAAGCTCAGCCTGACAGAGGAGTGAGACCGACTTCGTGAGACAAGTGTCCCTTAGTCCATTTTGAAAAAACCCATGCAAAATAAAGCAATATCTGAAAGATTGATGTCCACATTAAAGATCAGTAAAGACTAAAAAAACAACTGGATTTTGTAGCAGTGTCTTCAAAGAATATTGCCTACCTGGCTGGGATGGCACTGACTGGTTTCCTGTAAATAGCTATCAGCTTATCAAGGACGACATCTGCACAGGTAAAAACCCGATATGAGTGCAAGAAGGTGTTCAGGAAGTCAATGCTCAGAAAACGCAGGTCTGTGAGACGCTCCAGTAAGCGCTCTACACTTGCATAACGGATCTGAAGGACCTTGCATGAATTCAGTGTCTTACTGAAGCGAATATCTACATCATCACAATACAGAGTGCTGTCAGACCTGTGAAATAAAAGTAATATCTGAGTAATACGTTCAATGTGTAACACACACATTACAAGTTACAATGACATCCCCGTCACATTACTCTAAGCAAGCGTTTCTTTGATTTATCCAAAGTCTGACCACACTGCAATGAATGACTATGCATTGTCGGGTATCCTCTTGGGAGTATCTTGGTGGTTAGTCGCATTTAACATGATGGTTGTAGTGTCCTGAATGGCCTGTTCACTTACTCTATGCCAGGACAACAAAGTCTTTGAAGATTGTATAGGTTATAAGTACATATACAAATGGATGCTCTCGTGCTGACCAGGTGTTTCCATAAGCCGTACAGCAAACTTCCATGCTGCATGTGTGATTTTTTACAGACGCCAAATGGCACTACTGCAGTTGGAGCTCCATGTTTTGGACACAGAATTTTAGCTGCTCAAACAGATCCAGCACCTCAGGTGACATGCCTGAGGTGTTGAAACTTTAGCCCCATCCCACATTGTTCCCCTAATTTTCAAACTTATCTTGTTTGCAATAGATAAAATTCCTTTTGCATTGCTCCAGAGCAGATCAACTTGACTTTTAGGCCCCTGCAAGAGCTTTAAAGATCATGTCTCTCTTGGTAGTGATGGGGGGGGGGGGTAACTGCTTTTTTTGCTTTCCTGGCATGCAAACTTATTTATGTATGACTGACTGCATGAACAGCATCCCACACCCTCTGCAAAATCAGTGACAACCAGTGAGCGAAAGTTGCAACTTACTTGATCATCTGTGGCACAGAAACTTTGGAGTTCTCTTCAAATGCATTCATCATAAGGCCATTGCAGCGAATGTTATCCACGCACTGAAAAACAGACTCCTAGTTAGTTGGCAGGGGGTTATTGGCACTGAATGAAATGTAAGCAGGGCATGTGGGAACAAAGACCAGTGAGAGGCAATCTGACATTAATTAGGACTCCATCTATCTCATGGCTCATTCACAGGATGAACAGTTGGTGAGAAGTTATGAAATGTAAATATTGGGCAAAGGAAAGGGCAGATAATGCCAAAATGAGCGCAATGTTCTTGTATATCATGACTCCAACACCTTTTCTAAGGCACACCAAATAGCACAGTCTATACAAGAACCATCACACAAGTCACATACAATTCAATTAAAATAAGTGGATGTCAGAATCATAAACATTTATTCTATTTGTGGCCAATGCAATGGGGTGTAGTATAGAGGGAGCAGTGATCTATTTAAAATGAGAGCTCAAAGTCAAAATGGTATACAATGTAAACAAACAAAACAAAATTACTTGTCAACTGTTTTAGACACCATAGTGGGGGTAACATTGGGGGAAAAAATAAATACAGAAATTTTCTAAACGTGGTAAAATGAGAACCAGTACAAATACAAGAAATGTAATGTACAAGGAATTTATCTTTCGATTGCGACTCTGACCGTTATAAAAAATTCTAACTTTAAAGGTGCTTAAAACTGGGGTAAAAGTACAGCAATCTGTGTGCACACGTCTGAGAAATCTGATTCAGTGTATGAAAATGGACAAATCCTGAGCAGGTTCTGGAATTGGGTGGTGTGCTAAAATGACATAAGCAAGAACTTTATGCAGGTGTTAAGATTGACCTTAACACTAAAGCGAACAGAAGAAAGCGGGTAGGGCACACAGCAGCAGATTGAATAAGGAAATCCGAGTGGCTGTGATAATATAAGCACACGGTGCTGTCCATACAGTTTAATAGTGACAATTAGGACAAAGTATTAATGCAGTGGTGACCTGGCTTATGTCACTGGTCCAGGCTGCCTTCTCCTGCCTGGATGATGCCAGCAGAATAACAACGAAAGGAGGAGAATCCTTTGGTTCCACAGAAATCTTAAAGTCCAGATGATCGCCATCCTGTGTCGGGGGTCTGGCTGCAAAAGAAAATGGCAAATGGGGGGGGATAGATTCTATATCTGACAATCACATCAGCATGAATATATTGATGATTACTTATCTACTAGCAAAGGTACTGTTATAAAAGGAAGTGATAAATTAGAGAAAATGCAATAATTTGTTATAGCTATACTAACTGTCGTCGTCATCTTGATCCTCCAGTAACGTGCAATCTATAAGGGATATCACTCCATTCTGCAAAGGAAGGAAAATATACACCTTTTAGAAAACCTCTTACAGTCACTAGTAAAATTTTGCAATGTGCCAGGAATCCAGAGATCATAAACAGATCCAGCATTTAAAGTCTTGACATTACACGAAGTGCTTAGATTGTATATTTTGTTTCTGAAAAAGCCACGTTAACCCTTTCACGCAGCAGGTAGGCCTGAATACCCCAGGGCAGCATAGCATGCTCCATTGGAGTCTATGGTCTGTGAGAGTCCCGCCCACCATTTGGTGCGTGGCATGCATCACTGGTTGCCGGCTGATGGCCTGAACTCAGTAGGCGGGCTGGAGGAGGGGCCCGCTGCATCAACTGGCAAGCTGGGCTTACTAGTACGCCAGAGTTAACTAGTACTAGTACTTACTAGTACGCCAGAGTTAACGCCCCACCGGTTAGGGGTTTAGCGTGCAATCAATGCTGCTTTACAGAAAAAAACCTAAATGTTAATATAATTTTAGCTAGACATGTAAAAATTAAAACAAAGGTTAATGTAAAAAGCAACCTTAAATTCCCAGCTCTAAATATTGAACCATAATTGTCTTTCAAAGAGAAACCGGAATTATCCCATTCACTGTTCAGATGAGATTTTTATTCCTGATATCGTAACCAAGCGGCAATAATTATGGTAGTAGTGTTACCGATGTGTAATGTGCAAAGACATTAATAACTTGACTTCTTTGTGCACTCCACTGTATCAAAACAAAATACACATTGGAATATCAGAAAAAAATAGACCAATGGCACTACATAAACCTAAAAATGCTGTACATGTTAATAGTTGGGCAATTACATAACATTTAAGCATACCCTAATCCTTTTGGTCATAGCTTTTTTTTTTTGTAGCTGCTATACTGCCCCACTTATCACTAACCCCACAATCTGCTAGACTCCTCACTTATCGCTCCTGCAGCTAGGTAAACAATCTTGCTAGTGTGGCAATAGCCCATCACCCTCCTTTATAGAATTTAATTTTGTACAGAAAATACATACTATAATTGCCCAGACCTGTTCTAGTGCTATGGAGATGTTTTTTTATACAGTACATTAAACCTTTTAATCTTGGTTGAGGTTTGTAGTAACTAGTAAACTAGTGTCAGTGTTGCCACATTTTGTTTCCTTCACTTTACAGGCCTTTATGCAGGACATGCCTCAATTGTGTCTAGTTTAAACAACCAAATCTAGATTACAAAGTGTCTCAGGGTACTCGGGCGGGGAGGGGCAGGCTTAATATAGGACCCCTTTTCCACTTATATCATGGTAACCAATTCTTGAATACTCTTTCTGTAGCCCTTTGAGAATATTTGCAGAATTTGTCTACAATTGTATCCTTGAATGTCTTTTATCACCTCTCCAAAATGTTTGAGGTTTTCAATCACTTGCTTTGGTGATCTCCTTTAATTTTGGGCAAAACATATTGCAGAGTGGGACTATGTGGCTCTAATATATAAAACACTGTTTCACACCAGCTGCCCAAGTCGCCAAAGAGCCATTCACAATAGAAAACAAGTCAAGGGAAGCTGCTTGAGTGCAATAGTGCAACTCCAACAATTCCCACAATGGACAGAAAACCAAACCTTTCAGGATTGATTTGTCAATGCACCGTGCTCATTGTATTATATTGTTCTTGGCAAAGTGTAGACCAGAGGTCAGCAACTTTGGCCCTCCAGATGTTTTGGAACTACTTTCCATGACACTCAGTCGACCTTGCAATACCACAATACAAAAAGAAAGTGACTCGATCCTCATTTTCCTACAGATCACCACAATTATGGAATAGCCTCCCAGACGCCGTCAAATCTTCTCCCAGTCTAAAGTCACTCAAGAGATCTCTATTAACATACCTCAATACAGAATAACAGCTGTAAACATGTGACATAGTGACCTATATTTCCTACATATTTATTTTCTGTGTTAATCTGTATATTTTTTTCAATATCTTTCATTTATTACTTTGTATTTCTGTACAACTGTAAAATTTCAATGTTCTTGAACCCAGGACATACTTAAACGAGAGAAATCTCAATGTATCCTTCCTGGTAAAATCCTTTATAAATAAATAAATAAATAATGACTGCACAATAATTCATACACATCCCACAAATTCTGGCATCCTAGCTACTTCTAGCATTTGCTCTTGAGAAATCCATGTCATAAAGTTCACGACTGTATCTCTAAAGAACGCAACCTGAATTACAAAATCCAGATCAGAGGCATTTGCTGAAGTGTTTACAATTCCTGTTTGTTCTTCCATGGCATGGAATGTGACAACCTAAGGGACATGAGAAGACCTGTGACATAAACTCTGGCAGCACATTTCCTGAATCTGTCTTTTGGATCCAGTCCCGGCTTTCCATCAGCCTGGCCCGAGGGAAGCCTTTGGCCCTTCCTAATTACACATTCTCCCTACATAAGGAAGTCGGTCCTATTCTGATGCCTGGACAAAGTGCATTCAGAAAGTATTGAGACTTTTTTTTTTCCAGCCTTTTGCGAATTGTTTTAGCTTAAGGTTTTCTCCACGGCAATCTAAACTCCTTGCCCCATAACGAAAAGGCAAAAACCAGATATTTGACAACCTTGCAAATTTAGTAGAGAAAAACAGGAAGAAAAAAAAAATCACATTGACAAAAGGATTCCGGCACTTGGCTGTGACATTTAGCTCAGTTGCAGTTCATTTATCTGGATAGTCTTTGAGAGGTCTCTACACTTGGCAGTCCACCCACGATCAATTCAATGGACAAGATTTGGAAGGCACATACCTTTTTTTTATTAGGTCACCATAGCTGTAAAAGCATATCAGAGCACAAAATAAGCCATGAGGTCAAGGGAACAGCCTGCAAAGCTCAGAGGCAGGATTGTGTTGAAGTGCAGATCCAAGAAAAGCTACAAAAATTGACTGTACTGTAGATTCAAAGACCACAGTGGCCTTGTTAATTCAATGACTGGAAGAGGTTTTGAACAACCAGTCGCCCCTCCCCCCAACTGAGGTGAGGGAGAATTGCTTGATAAGTGAGGTGTCCAGGAACCCCCATGGGCACTCTGGGTGGGCTCCGAAAGATCATTTGTGGAGAAGGGATTCATTTGCAACACTCCACCAATCTGGCCTTTTTGGCAGACACCTCTTTCAGTTTAAAACTTATGAAAATCTGTTTGGAATGGGGGGGGGGTGTAGCATCATGCTTTGTGGGTAACTAGTTTGTAATTGAAAACTAGTCAGGGTTGGGGAAATTTAAGCACAACAAAGTAGATTCCCTTATTTGAAACCTGGGCCAAAGTACTAAGGACATCCTACTGGGCCATAGGTTCATCTTCAAACAGTATGACCCTAGGCACAAAGCCAAGACTACATGAGCGTGGGGCTTGGGTAAAAATCGGAATATCCTTGAGTGACCCAGTCACAGCCTGGACCTGAACCCAATTGAATATCTCTGTAGGTCCTTTCAAGCTCTGTCAGGACATCCTTTCCAGGTCTCTCCAAAGATAAATGTATAAATTGGATTGGACCCGATAACCAATCGGGGCCAAGAAAGTGGGAGCCTCGATTACCAGCGTAAAGTAGGATTAAACCTTAATTAAGAAATTAGAAACATAACAAGAACAAGAAGAAGTGGCTATTTTATCTTGCCTAAATGGCTATTAAACTGATGCCACAAATGCCGGTAAATATTAGAAAGATAATTAATTAAATGTTGGTACTTGGATAAATTACTTTATTAATTGACATATACAACACAAAAGAAATGTAATAAATGTGATACATAAAATAAACATGGTATGTGCTAGTGGAATGACTTCTGATATATGAATAATTACAGAGGTTGGCTTTTGAAACACTTGTAAGGTTTATTAAGTGGTTAAATGCACTTAATGCATTTAACCACTTAATAAACCTTACAAGTGTTTCAAAAGCAACCTCTGTAATTATTCATATATCAGAAGTCATTCCACTAGCACATACCATGTTTATTTTATGTATCACATTTATTACATTTCTTTTGTGTTGTATATGTCAATTAATAAAGTAATTTATCCAAGTACCAACATTTAATTAATTATCTTTCTAATATTTACCGGCATTTGTGGCATCAGTTTAATAGCCATTTAGGCAAGATAAAATAGCCACTTCTTCTTGTTCTTGTTATGTTTCTCTCCAAAGATAACTGGCAGAAACTCTCCAAATCCAGGTAAAGCTTGTCCCTTTATACCCATAAAACTAGACAGTTGAAGCACCTTCAGCAGCAATCTGTGTACTGAGTTATGGGTCTATTTATTTATTTTTAACGAAGATTTCAGCTTTTTCTTTAATTTGCAGTGTTGTCAAAAATCTGACACTTGCTTTGGCATTGAGTGTAGACGGAGGCTAAAAAAAAAAAAACGCAAACTATTTTCGCATAAGCATGAAATCTGGCGTACATCGATTCAGTCACTGCACTATAGCACAAAACATTTGCTATGTTTTCCACTCTATCCCCTCCCACAAAGCTAAATAAGGGGAGAAGCTATCATCCCACATGTTCCCTGGAGAAAATAAGAAAAAAAAATGGTCACCTGAAGAAAAGCCAGTTATTTTTCTTCAGAGAATTACCTTCGTTAGATGCAGTTTTCCACCAGAGCTACGTGTACAAATCAGGAGGTGCTTGGAGAACAAAAAACACTGACGCTCTCCTTCTTTCTTTAAAGAGAGGGAACCAAGACGCCCCCTTGTCACCCTGCTCTTCTCAGACATTGGAACCTGTATTAAACAACCTGGGGAAATGAGAATATTTTGAAGTTATGATTCATTCCAAAACTTACCAGAAACCTCATCACTGAACCATAGTAATTGGTTTTCGGAAAAAATAATTCCCACTCAATTTTAATTTTCTTTTATTCAAAGTAGAGCGAATATCAACATTTATGACACTGTTGGGTTTTCACTTTCGCCTATGTAGGTGAGGGTTGTCTCTTGCATGTGCAGTATGTGGGATAGTCTATCTTTAAATGTAAAGTGTGTGTTCAGTAGTTTGTTGTAGGGTGTGGGGATGGGAAATGGGGTGAGGTGGGAAGCGAAGAAATGCTGGAGAGTGTGTGTGTAAACCAGGAAGGTATAGATTTTTACGGTTATGGACTCCTTGGAACCACAGTGTCTGTGTAAGCAGACTACTCCTCTTACCACTGTGAGCCTTTCTGGATGCAAATACTTTAATCCTATTTCCCAACTGCTTCAGTTCAGAAGACAAAAGGGAAATGCCGTGATGTAAAATTGTTCCAGATATTTATACAAAAGATTAGCGTTGTGGGTGGCTCTTAACCTTTGGTGTCTCCTTTCCCGAGTGCATACTTTTATCAGGAACACCCAATAAATGCTGATGATCAATGTCTATACCTAGTTTTAGGCTAGGGTCAGACGAAAGCATTTTTCCCCGCAAACGTGAAAAAGTGTGTCGGAACGCATTGACGTATTTTTTCACGGAATGCGCAAAAACGGTCAGACGACGCGCATTTTCGGGCGTGATTTTGTACGGATCGTCAATAAAACTCTTTTTGCGTCTGGACGTTATGTAGGCTGGACATTAGCAGCGTCTGACATCTCCTAATCACGCAAACACGCCGCTATGCCGCAGCTGCGCACTCAGTACGTCAGTACTAGCGGTTCAGCGTTCTCAAAAAAATGCGTTCAAATTCCACTTGCGTTGCACGGCCGGACTTTTGTGCGGCCGTACATCATATATTGGCCGTCATTGCCCGTCATCTGCTGCTAGTGCGGCCGTAATTATGTGCGCCAGAACGCACGTTAAAAGTGCGCTGGTCTGACCCCAGCCTTAACATGTAGGTCTCTCTTTCAGAACAAGGTAAGCCCTTTCATGTTTCATGACCACACCCTGGCTTTTGAGTTTACCCATGTGTCAAGAATGACAGAAGGGTTAACCCCAATGCTTTTGCTTGCATATCAAATGTTCCTTTCTGCCTGTCTTGGAGATCCCTCCCGACAAGCCCCCAACCATTGTACTTGTTACATACATCTATGTAACTTTTTTTGCTATCTTCTAAAGAGTTCTCGCCTATACTTTTTTTTAAATATTTTTTTATTGGGGCCTGTAGGATCTGTGAATAGGTAATGTAAAGGCTAACAGTGGATTGTGGATATGGAGGAGTTTCTTAAGCTTTCTTTTTTAAAAAAACTAGTTTTGTTGTATAGTACAAAGATGGTATGGCAGATGTTTGGGCTGACTCAATTGCCCCTCCTACCCTTACAACGTAACCCAGACCACTCAGGGAGAGTACCCCAAATTGCACTGGCAACTTGTGGATGGAGCAAGACTGACAGGACAACAATTCATACAAGGCACAATGCCAGAATTGCTGGTCATCTGACGTATCAAGAAGTATTTAATATCAGATCCACTCCTGTCTCTTCTCCCTGCGTGGGGACTAGAACTTCTCCAGACCACTTATTTCCTTGGAGAATCTCTTCCAATTGGGGCTGCCATTGGCACTCATTCTCTTGACCTTATGTCAACTCTGCAGGGTATGGATGACTCTTCCTCAGCATTTGTCTGCCAGTGGGAAAGAACTGGGGCAGGCCCTCACAGGTGATCATTGGAGTAAACAACTGGTGCACCGAGTGTATCAGGCCTCCAGGATTATTAAATTCTTAAGCTACATTGTCTTCCCAGACTCTTTTTTCACTGTTGAACATTCTTCCAAACAGTCCCCTCAAAATGTTGGTGATGGAAGACCGAAGAAATGTAATTGCACCTACATATCTGCATAGCATTCTTGTTGCTTGATCCAGTCTTCAAGTCTGCAGCTCACTGTGGAGTCTTGCTTCTTTCTACACTTTGCCAACTTCCATCAAGACCCTAGCAAGTAGTTTATCAACTTGTGCTGGCTGTCAGGGCCCTGATCCCACTTCTCTCATGCCCCGTGTCTTTTGTTGCACGAATTGATGGCCAAAGTGGAGGATCGGTCTGTTGATAACCTGCTGAAGGTGGACTCTACAGAAGACTCCATGCCTTGTTAGTTTTACTAGGGCAGGTACACAGCCTCTATGGTACCGGCTGGGTGGAGTAGAGGTAAACGCGTTGCTCTTTGTGGAGAGAGCCTGTGGAGACATGGGTTCGATCTCCAGGAGCACCTCTCCAGTAAGTGTCCTTGGGCAAGACACCTAAGGCTAGGGTCAAACGAATGCATTATTCGCAGCGACCGTCAAAAAGTGCGTCCGAACGCATTGCCGTATTTTTTCACGGAATGCGTGAAAACGGTCATACGATGCGCATTTTCGTGCGTGATTTTTATACGGATCGTCAATAAAACACTTTTTGCGTCTGGACGTTATGTTGGCCAGACATGAGCAGCGTCTGATGTCCCCTAATCACGCACACTCGCCGCTATGCCGCCACAGCGCACTCTGTACGTCAGTTCTGCTTTCTCGAAAAAAAAGGCATTCATTTTCCACTTGCGCTGCGTGGCTGGAGTTTCGTGCGGCCCTACTTCGTATATTGGCTGTCATTGCGCCTCATTTGCTGCTACTGCGGCCGTGATTAAGTGCGCCTAAACACACGTTGAAAATGCGCTAGTCTGACCCCAGCCTAACGGTACATACTCGCCACCGAGGACATACTTGAAAACGAGAGAAATCTCAATGTATCCTTCCTGGTAAAATACTTTCTCAAAAATAAAAATAAAATGTCTGCAGAGTCAACAAGTGTTGATGGGGAGGGGACCGGAGTGGGATGTCGCCTGTTATATCCCTTCTTCCCTACTAGCCCAATAAGGACTTGCCCTCAGTAGTTGTTTGTAATTTCCTCTATTTCCAACAGACTAGTAACAACTCTTACACTAGATTTTTTTCAATATTCCCTTAACGACTGCAATTAACCGTTTCTATGTAATTGCCTATTCTGCACTCTTCTCTATTGTATGTATGAAAGTGATTAACCGTTAATCCTTTCCTAGACCAGAAGATGTAAAAGAAAAATACTGTACCTTGCCTCACAAAGGTCTGACTGGTGTCCAGCAAAATCTCACATCCCTCAACAATCATCCTCTCAATAGCCAAATTCTTGCGGATATTTTCTGTTTCACTGACTTCGTCATGCATTATTCTAGAGTGAGAGAATAGAGGACAGCATTATGAAGTCTAAATAAATTCATGTACAATAAATACATTTTATTTAAACAACCTTAATATTCGTGCTTTTAGTTCTACTACATGGGCATAAAGTTTTGGGTTTTGTGTTTATGACTGCTCTCAAAACAAGTCTTACTTTGTCACCCTGCCTTCGGTCAAATTGTAAATGGAGGAAAGGAATAAAATGCTAGGAGTCAAAAGCTATTGAAAACCATTTAGGCTAGTATTGGTTCACCCCGCTGCGCTACATTCAGGATTTTTACCTTGACAACTCTTCCAGTTTGGACTTGGCATATTCTAGACTGTTTCTTTCCACATGTTCATGAGGCGTATGGGCGAGTAGTTCATGCAGAGTGAGTATGTATCGTGGGATCTAAAGATAAAACATTACTACTTACTTCATACACAATGTAACAATGCACCAGAATTTCCTGACTCTTAACTGATTCATTCTGCAACAATTTAAATTTGTCAAGTTTGATTTGTCTTAACATGAATTTAGGTTACAGTTGACCCCTCTATTCTGTTTCTACTTCTCCCCATTCCATTAGAGACCTGAAACATGGGATAGGTGAGAAAGGTCTCCAGGGTACGCTCCTCACAGTCCGGTTTAGCTTCATACTGTTTCAGTAGTTTGTCAAAGTCCCGGTTCTGTTTACAGTGAGCCAGAATCTGCAAGCTGTACTGATGGTTCCTTACAAACTCCTGATAAATGTTCAGCATTGGCAAAAGGATGTCAAACAAGTCGGCTGGGGAGAGAGGTAGAAATGAGCATTGTAACACCATGGGTTGGAAAGCATATGGAAAACACAGAAAAATATTTATCTCCGATACAGCAACACAAGAAGGGAGTGTTGACAGGACACTGCAAAATGGACAGAGTATAAACTCTGTGACAGAAGCACAGGTGATGGTGCAGATAATGGAAAGATATTGATACAACAAGTGGAAAAAGACTATGATATGGTGACTGGGAGAAAATAAGATATTCTCACACAACACCAGGGTGGGCCAGCTGGAGATTCGTGCTTTCAGCCCTTGGTAAAAGATCTGGTGCAAAAACATGATGGTTTCACTGTAAAAGAAGAACAAATGATATCATAATATGGGCAACGTGTCTGCAATGTGCTTCTCATTTTGCACTGGTGTCTGTCATAGGATGCATCCTACTCTTAAATAAACACATCGGCTAAAAACCATACAGATCCCTATGCTGTTCCAGTAGATTCTTCCTCCGGGCAGCAAAATCTTTGTCGAACCCTAGCTAAACAAGCCAATTATCAGTTGTTACCTGTTGAGGAAGATACTGCTGACATCATCATGTGTAATTGGTGGTTTCTTGGAGCTAGCTGCCATACGCAGTGGTCTCAGAAAATTGTTGACCAGTATGTGCAGCTGCTGCACATACTCTGCTTCTGCTTCTAGCATGCTGAATACCACCTGGTTTCTCTTGCGCATGCTGTCTGCATGAGGTGATCTTGAGTAGTCCTGTATTATGCTTTTCCACTTCCTGCGGCACAACCAGCCACGCAAGAAGCTCTGCACCTGGTAGGGGGAAACAATAGGGATCAAACAAATAATGTGATCAAAGCTAGAAATGGAAGCATATGCGCTTATTCAGTAAGTGTCAGTGTTGCAGTGTGTGCAGAAAACTAAAACCCAAAGAGTGACCAAAGGTTTCAATGTACAGGTTCTCCTGTCACTCCTTTGGATTTTAGTTTTGTGAAACGCAGGCGATGACATTCCAGCGATCGACCGTATTTGCAATACTAGCGCTTTCTGAATAACCCATATGGTAATCTGATCTTTCAGTTTTTGTTAAATGAAACTTTTTTCATAAACCTAAAACATACCATACAGATGACTATTTCTTCCTGCATCCCCCACAACTGCAGTTTTTATTTTATTAAGCGCCAACACATTCTGCAGCGCTGTGCGGAAGTGCAATGGGTAACAAGACAACTTTACAATACACCGAACAGGCAAGTTAATATTTCACTAACAGATATAGGAAGAGATGAGAGCCCTATTCCCGTGGGAACCTGCAAACCATAAGGGAGGACTGCAATGATTTGAATAGAGAGATGAGGACTGTTCTTGGCTCGGTTGGATGTAGGCTTCCCTAAACAAGTGTTTAAAATACGCCAGATTTGGGGAGAGTCTGATATTGCGAGGAAGCGTGTTCCGTAGGGTCGGCACCACACGACATGTCCTGCAATCTGGCATGGGAGGTGGGAATGATTGAAGATGCCAGAAATAGATCAGTGTTGGATCTTAAGGGGGAGCTGGGGTGTATTTAGTGATTAAAAGGTAGTGGGGAGAGGAGTTATTGAGGGCATTGTGGGTCAGTGTGAGTAGTTTTGAATTTGAGTCTGCTGTGGATGGAGAGACCGTGTAGGGATTCAATGAGCGGGGCAGCAGAGACTGACTGAGGTGGATGAGCTGGGCTGATGCATTTTAGGATGGACTTGCAGGGTTGAAGTGGCAAGAGAGAGAAAGGCCAGTTAGGTTATTGAAGAACTTGAAGTCAAAGTTGTTTGGTGTCATAAATGGACGAATTTTGGCGATTTTATTGCGGAGGAGCTTACGGCAAGATGAGTGATTAGTGAGGTTACCTCTACAACTAATCTATAACCGTGGAGACCCAGGTTCTAATCCCAGCCAGAGCACCTCTCCAGTAAGTGTCCTTGGGAAAGACACCTATGTGGAGACCAGAAGTAACATCTCTGTTCTAAGACCATGGGGAAGCAAATCAAATCCAGTTCAGCACAGCCGTACAATACAACTGTGGAGAAGCAAGTCTCGACTTTACGAGAAGCGGGTTCAACCTAACCATCAGGTCGCTGCTCTACAATCATGGAAAGCAGACTCCAATCCCACTAAGAAGACACCACCAGCAAGTGTCCTTGGGAAAGACACCTAACGATACGGATGCGCCCACCTCACAAAAATACATGTACTTCTCATATAGATTGTAAATTCCCTAGGGAACAGGGTCCCCTGAATCAGGCAGTGTCATCCATCTGTGGTATCAACACCTTGTACACCGATCTTGTAAAGTGCTGCGGAATATGTGGCGCTATATAAATAAAAGACTGGAGTCAAGAGTCACTCCAAGGCAGCGGACTTGGGCTGAGTGAAGGATTGTGATTCCGGGGGGAATAAGGAGCTCAGTTTTGGACATATTGATCTTCAGTTAGCGAGAGGCCATCCAGGAAGAGCGATCAAACTGTCACTGACCTGAGAACCTTTGGGGGAGAAATCGGGAGTGGAGGAGAGGTAAATCTTGGTGTCATCTGCATATAGGTGATATTTAAAGCCATAGTTGGAGATGAGTTTACCCAGCGGTAAGGTATAGATGGAAAAGAGCAGAGGAGCCAGGACAGAGCTTTGAATGCCAACAGAGGCATTGAAAAGGAATTGCCAGCAAGGGATTCAAAAATCTGTTTGAAAGGTAGGAGTTAAACTGAGAGTTAAGGGGTCTTTAAGAGGACGGGGGTGATCCACTGTATCCAAGGCAGCCGAGAGGTCATGAAGGATAAGTATGGAGTAGTGGCCATTACATTTAGCAGAGCTGTCATTGGTGACCTTGGTGAGAGCGGTTTCTGTAGAATGTTGGGATCGAAAGCTGGGTTTCAGGGGGTCAAACAAGGAGTTGGAATACAGGAAGAGGGTTAAGCAGTCATAAATTAGCCTTTCTAGTAGTTTTTAACTCTAGTGGATGAAACTTAGATCTACCTCTCCATCCCTGATCTCGCTCCTCCTGTCATTTCCAAAGTCAGCAACTGTTTATCTGGCATCTCCTCCTGGATGGCCACGCACCGAAAGATTAACATGTTGAAGACTGAGTTCCTACTAATTCCTCCCTCTAATGTCCCCCTCCTCCTGACTATCATAGGTGATACTGTCATATATCAACCACCACATATCAAAAATTGGTGGTTGATCCAACGAACAAAATACAATCTCGTATCACAGCCCTACTAGATTTGGGCCTTCAGGCTGGCCATATTGACAACAAAATTCATCAGTTCTGTACGGTGCTATTCCCAATTATGCCCATACTCTATACCTTGCCCAAAATCCATAAGAGCCTCCACACCCCTCCAGGACGACCCATTGTCTCTGCCAGGGGCAGCATCCTTGAACCTTTGGGCAAATTCATACATTTTCATTCCAAAGATTCCATACTGGCCCTTTCTACTTGCCTCAAGGATACACAAGACTTTATTCAACGTCTACAACACGTCACCCTTCCTCACCAAGATGTTCTCATGGTCACTCTAGATGTGAAAAATCTTTATACTGTGATCCCTCACCAGCAGGGCATAGAAGCGTTCACTAAAACATTAAGTGCCTCAAATTGCTATTCTGGTCCACCGATTTCAATCATCGAAGAATTATTAAGGATTACTTTAGAATGCAACTTTTTCCGGTTTGAAAAGAATATTTATTTTACAAACATCCGGACCATCCATGGGTGCCGCTATGGCGCCTGGGTATGCTAACTCTTATATGTATTTTTTTGAGTTGAAGCACATATTGACCCCATACAAGGAAAGCATCCTTTTCTATGCACGATTCGTGGATGATATTTTTTTGTTATGGTCCGACACGCTACAATCATTTGAGCAGGCCTTATCTAACCTCAATGCTTTGAACACTCCCAAAGTTTCTGCAGAGTCTCATGCTGACACTATCAACTTCTTAGATCTACAGATCCATATTATCGATCACCAAATTGCCTTTTCATTATTCCGTAAACCTACGGATCGGAACACCATTCTACATGCAGACAGTTTTCATCCACCACACTTGAAACAATCCCTTCCGATATCACAATTTCTGTGGGTCATGCGCAACAATTCAGATCCAGAAACTCAACGGACACAGATCAATCAGATGTATGAACGTTTCATACAACGAGGATATCAACGTGAGACCTTATCCTCGGCTTACACAAAAGCTCATTCCAAATTTATTTCTGGTGCACATAACCTCAAGATATCAGAACCACGAATCTTTCTTCCCCTTACCTATCATGCCCACAGCTATGCCATGTCCAAGGCTATACGTCGGAATTGGCAAATCCTACGGGATGACGTCACCCTACCTAAAAAATTCAAAGAGACACCCATGATATCTTTCAAACGGGCCAACAACCATCGTGACCTGTTAGTCAAGACAGACCCTATTACGTCCTACTGCAATACGACTCAACCAGTCAGATTAGGATGCTTTCGCTGTCCCAACTGCGTGACCTGCAGTCACATGACATCTTCACCAACATTTCCACATCCTACCTCAGGGAAGCGGATCAAGATTAATCATTTCATCTCCTGCACTACCGATCATGTCATTTATCTTATCACCTGCCCGTGCGGTCTCCCCTATGTCGGTAAAACCGACAGGACCCTTAGAGACCGCATAAGAGGACATCGGTCAAACATCACCACGGCATTCAGAGACAACTATTCGGACAAACCTGTAGCTAAACACTTTTTGCAACATCATCACCAATTCTCTTCTCTCCGTTTTATTGCCATAGACCATGTCCCTCCCTTATCTAGGGGTGGCAATCGATCGAAGATTCTGCTACAGCGTGAGACCTTTTGGATACGGACTTTAGATACAGTTACCCCAAAGGGCTTAAATGAATATATATCGTTCTCTTCCTTTTTATGAGATGTAGTTTTCGACATAGATTTGCTTGCTGTTGTCCTTCAGATGCTATAAATATATATTTTTTGAGAAAATAATTTTAAAAAATATTTTTCTTTAAAAAGATTTTTTCCAAAAATCTTTTTTATAGATTTTTTTCATAAGATTCTTTTATCAGATTTTTTTCATAAGATTTTTTTCTTCCAAAAAATTTTTTTTCCACTATTAATTCACATTTCTCATTATACACTTCCTTTCTATAGCATTTGTTGCCATTTGGATATGGCCATTTTTCATTATAAGGCCTCACCTTTTATATATTTTTTTATTACACTCATATTTTGAGTTTTACACTACACATTATTCAGACTATTTTGTTACATATGCATCGCTCATATTTTTCTCACATTTTCCACACATTCAGATATATTTCCTTTCTTCTTTTTTTTCGCTTCACATTTTTTCTGTTCATCACCTTTTTTCACACTTTATCACACGATACTTTTTTCAGCATCTGTACACTTTAGACTACTCGTCCGTCCATCACCACCATCATAATTATCATCACCCCATGTACATAGATACACAACGTCGGATCACAGCTCACTTTCATCTTTTCATTCATCCATTATTCTACTACTATATATATTTACCTCGATCCACAGGTCTTAATTACTTTTAATTACTTTCCATTTGGTTATTTTCCATATTGTATCATTGTTGTTACATGTTATTGATTATTCAATTATTTATTTATTTATTTTGCGTCCTCTGACAACAGCATTCATGGTTATTCTGCCCTTCACATAGATGGTGCATTATGCACATATTATAAGGTTTCAAGCCTGTCTCCGCACCCCATACTCTCCCTTTTAGGCCCCGTTCACACCTAGCCGTTTTAACGCGCGTTCGTGCACGCTTTAAAACGCAGGAACGGGGAAATCCCATGCTTTGCTATGGGACCCATTCAGACCTAAGCGTTTTAAAGCTTGCAGGAACACGCGTTAAAACGGCCAACGCAAAAAGAAGTTCGGGAGCTTCTTTTCGGGCATACAGCAGCGCGTTCGTGGCCATATCATAGCCACGAACGTGCTGCAACGCGCGTTCACGCGTTTTTTTGTATGCGCGAACGCGCGTAAAAAAAACGCGCGCATTGCGCGACGCAGCGCTACGCCCAGGTGTGAACCCAGCCTTAGGGTATCCTCCTTTTCTTTGTTTTTAAAGTCCTCATATGCCGGGACGCGTCTCCCTGGATACCATTCAGGGAGTCTGCTACTGACGAGGACCGATGACGTCATTGATTCGCGCGCCCGACCGATCTTGGACGCCACGCCCTTCTGAGTCTGGCGTTCCACCCGGCGACACGCTACAAGCGCGGTGAGTCACTTAATGATGTTTTTAATATTCTATATAAATATCCTTTGTTTGTCCAATCTCATTACCTTGAAAAAGGCCCCTGTGAGGGCCGAAACGTCGGCTGGTGCCATTGGGCACATAATTTTAATGCATATTTAATAAATCATCGTTTTTACCACGTTACCTAAGTCCTGGAGTGCGTCCTACACTTGAAGATATCTATACTACTACCTTTTGGATTTGTGCACCCAGGCAAGTATTTTGCTTGTGGTATGTGCAGGTTGCCACTGGTCTCTAGAGATATATATATATATATATATATATATGAGTCCAGGTTCCAGACGCACACGGAGACTTCTCGTTAGAAAAATATACTTTTATTATGGTAGCATAATTCGACGTTTCAGTCCCTGCTGGGACTTTCCTCAGGAATAGCATACCAGAGGAAAATAAACAATTATAAACACAGCAAATCATTAAGACTTAACAGGTGTGTCTACCCAGTCCAGGAAACTGGGGCGTGGGTGGACATAGCATGCTACGTAGCCATAGCAACCATAGACCAAGCAAAACACTTTTGAGTTTACCATATTGCTCCACATATTTTTTGTAAACATAATAACACAGTTGATAAACGCACAGTGCAGCAACATAGTATACCAAATTACATCTAGCAGATAGAACATTTTAAACAAAGCCCCAATGCTGCCTAATTAGAAAAAGAAAAAAAACTTATATACATACATGTAGCAAAAAAAGTTTACAACCAAATAAAAAACAAGGGGACATAGCCACAAAAGGAGGATATCCCAACAGAGCCAGTGAGCTACATGATCAAGGGGTAAGAGAATTTTTTTTTGTTTCAGCAAGTTTAGAGAACCCTAGTGTACAAAAAGTGAACCTAACGTATCGGCAAAAAAGGCAAAATACATTTTTTCTCATTAAGTCCACGTGGGGCCAATGAATCCAACGTAAAAATCCAAAAAACCTCTCTTTTGAGGAGCTCTCTGGTACGATCGCCTCCTACTCATGGGGGGGGGATACGTGGTCGATGCCCATGACTTGCAGGGAGTGTCCTGCCTCACAAAAATGGCACGCTACAGGTTGCGGATTATCAATACCCTTAAGAGCCGCCCTGATTGCTGACCTATGGTTAGCCATATGTTCCCTAAGATTATTGATTGACTTCCCTATATAGATTTTACCACAGGGGCATGAGATTTTGTAAATCACAAATTCAGTGGTGCATGTAATTCGGTGTCAAATCTGATACTTAACACCACTGTATAGATAAAAGAATGTTTTCCTTGGAATCAGAGGGCTACAGGTGGTACATCCCACACAGCGGACGCACCCTGGGTTCATAAATGGATTCATAGATGAAAATTGGCTAAATTGGTCAGTATGGACAAGGATCGCTCTCAGATTCCTATTAATTTTATAGCAGAGTAACGGAGGATAACGAGTAGCGCTAGCCAATTTCGGGTCATTTTAAGTATATTCCAATAATGCCCAATAATGCGAGCAAACTTATACGATTCTGTATGGAATGTTTGGGCAAAGACCATCCGAGAATTAGGTGTTTTACCAGGATCCGGGGTTTGAAAACGATTCTGTGCCAAGGACATCAGATTTATAGCCCAGCATCATAAAACGGGCATACATCTGTAAAAGTTGTTGTGTACACATACAGTTGCAAGACAAAGTATGTGAACCCTTTGGTATTACGTGGCGTTTTGCATGAATTGGTCATAAAATGTGCACTGTGACTGTTTACATGTTCTGTTCAATAAAAACATGAAAACATATAATGTTTGTGTTGTATTAATTTAAGCAGACTGTGTTTTTCAAATTGTTGTGACTTAGATGAAGATCAGAGCACATTTTATGACCAATTCATGCAAAACTCCACGTAATCCCAAAGGGTTCACATACTTTTTCTTGCAACTGTAGTTGGTTCAGAGTTGTTACGCATAACGCGTAAAAACAGTGAAATAGGAAGAGACTCCTTGAGCCTCCGAGGGTGAAAACTGGATGCATGTAAGATAGAATTTCTATCAGTCGGTTTCCTAAATAGAGAGTACTGCAACGAACCCTCCCTGTAAGCAATGTTTAAATCCAGAAATTCAACTGTTGTAGAATCTGAGTGATGTGATAACCTAACTGTAGTAGGCAGAGAATTGAGAGGAGTCCTAATAGTCTGCAATTCAATAGATGTACCTTGCCATATCACAAAAATATCATCAATATAGCGAAAATAAAGTTGCAAACCAGGATGAAAAGCTGGCAAAATATAAGTAGACTCCTATACATACATAAAGGCATTCGCATACATGGGAGCCATTGCTGCTCCCATGGATGTGCCCATGCGTTGTAAGTATTTATTTTCAAATCGAAAATAGTTCATAGTGAGGGTCTTCGTAGGACCTCCAATATGAACTCAATCAGATATGACATGGGAGTAGTATGGATTAGTCAATATGGTGCGCACAGCTCCAATACCCTCCTCTAAAGGAATTATAGTATACAGACTGTTGACATCTATAGTAATCAGGAGGGAATTGGGGAGGGGCGCACCAAATAATTTTAAACGAGAAATTACTGTAAGGTACCAGCGTGGCAGGCAAGGTTCCGAACCCAGGATGCAGTGACACAACGGAAACCAGGTACGGGAAAACAGGGGTTTATTTGTCAGGTTCAAATAATAAGTCCAGGTTATGCAGGGTGATGGGCAGAACTTAAATGAGAGGAACCAAAGGAATATGCAATGTTGATGAGGACACAAAGGAATGCAGGAAAACACGATACAAGGAGACACACGTAGGAGACTTACTGGGGATACGAGACAGGGCAGGAAAAGGGCTGAAAGGAATCTTGTTTGCTGAGGAATTCAGGAGGCAGATGAACATGGGGAACCAGGATGCAGGGGTCTTGGATGAAATCTCTGGAGAACACAGGATACTGGATGCAGGGGTTTCGCAAGATGGGCACAGGATCACAGTCCACTGGGCTTGCTGGCTTAGAGAAACCATAATGCTGAAGCATTGCCTTCTGGGTGCTCCACCCTTAAGTAGGTAAACAGTCTCAGTGCTGATTAGAGGCACCTGTTAGGAAAAGCAGGTTTGTTGAAGTGCTGCCCTGCACTCAGGACAACGCAGCACCAGGTTTGCCTTTCTTATGTTTGCGGCGTGCTTTATGTGGGGTGCTGGGGGGCTCCAGACAGGGGTCCTGACAATTACATCTGGAGTGTCCCTAACACAAGTGTTAAGGGACATCACTGGTTCCAGCAAGCCACCCACAGCTGACACTATAGGACGGCCTGGTGGGTTAACAGAATTTTTATGAATCTTAAGCAGCGTATATAGTAGTATATAGTAGTATATAGTAACGTTACAGACAAAAACTCAAAGCTGAACAAAGATAATAGTAAATTTGACTGCTGGTTTCAAAAAGCTATTCAACCCCTGAAAAAACTCAGCCCCTGGATCATGTAACAAGCGATGGTATACAGCCTGGTCACTAAGTTGCAATAGTATCTCATTACGATAGTCGCTATAGTTCATAATTACGATCCCACCCCCTTGACTGCAGGGCGGATGGTTATCAATTCATCATTAGCAAGACCAGATATCACATCACGATCATTTGAGGTGACAATAGATGCCATCCTACCATGTTTGGACAGCATAACCTTAGATGTATCAGTCTTAATACATTGTAAAAACGTACGTATGGCAGGATTAGTTGGAGGTGGATCAAAGGTGGACCTTAATTTTAATGTACTAGCACCTCTAGGAAGTGGCTGAATAGGGGCAGGAAAAAACTCAATTAGGCGCATCTGACAAACAAATTTAAACTGCTCAACTTCCCATTTAAAACTATCAAGTCCATTAGTCGGAATAAAGTTTAAACCTTTCGACAACAAATTTTATACAGGAATTATTTCCTCTTTTTCAGGGGACGCCCCCTGGTGCCTCCGTGCACTCCCCCACTTACCCCTTCGAATGCGCCTCTTGCGTCTCCTGTACCGAGGCATTGACGTGTGATCAGCATCCGATGTAATCCTAGACCTTGATCCAAAAAAGACGAAGAGGAGGACGGAGTTGATCTGGCCATAACCTCGGAATTGGCATAGTTGCCAGACTCAATATCCGAGGTTGATTCCCCAGACGTCATAAAGGACGCCATAAAGGACTGGTAATAGTTTGTGTATGTGAATTAAAAATGCCCTTTCTGCCCTGTCTCCAGCAAAGTCCTGTGAAGCCATAGAAGGTGTGAATGGAGGAAATTGCCCCTTTGTTCTGCTCGGCAGGGAGGGGGGGAGGTGCACTGCTCATGTCGGGGGAAAAGCCAGTCTGAGCGGCACCACTATGACGAAAAGTGCATTTCAAAGAAACAAACATGTCCTTTGATCGCTAGAGACAATCTTTGGATAATTGTGGTTATATCTGTGAATTAAATTAAATAGGTGAACTGAGCATGCCCACGAATTAACAGGAAGGAGAATTCTGGGAAATGTAATGGGCGGGCTGTACCATCTATGGACTGTACCTTGGAAAATATATATTCTGAAACGCGCCATGTGTTGGGTGGCTTATTCAATTGGGGTTCATGTAAGAAGTGAGGATTTTCCAGTGTTTCCAATCTGGTTTTTCCCCTGACAAGAGCAGTGCACCTTCCCCCCTCCCTGCTGAGCAGAACAAAGGGGCAATTTCCTCCATTCACACCTTCTATGGCTTCACAGGGGTCACATATGTCCTTCTTGGTTGCGGACGTGTGAGTAAGGGTCTGTTCTTTAATCCTTTTATTTTCTGCTTGTGTGTGTGTAAGTATTGATTCTCATATCTATCTTTTCTGTAACCAAATGCAACGGTGATATATCTTTTTTTTTATCATAATAAATAGAAAACTTATTAAGATCTGCTTCTGCCTGATACTCGATCCACGCTAACTGAAGGACTGGATTATCATAGAGATTTGCCTTTATTTAAGCTTGAGTTAGTCTACTAAACAGTGAGTTGGGGTGCAGTCAGTCGCTTAGACGGTTTCGTCTCAGGCCAGCTCTGGTTCAGGTATTAGGCATCCTGGGTAAAAAGTCTTGGTCTGTGGTGGCAGGGTGACGAATAGTACAGGGATTGTGGGCAACGTAGTCAGTACTCCGGGTCGCGTGTAGACAGACACAGTGTTGCGTGCCCTTCTGGAGTGTTGCCGGGACAGTTAGGCAAGCGCATACGGGGGATTGTGGGCCACGTAGTCATTATTTTGGGTCTAGTGTAGACAGTGATTTGCTTAACCCTGCGTTTCCTTCGCCGCGGCGCGAGTTCGTGACAGATACCATCAACCATCACCCCATCAAGCCAGGTTCGCTGTCTCGGCGTTACACTTGACTCTGCTCTTTCCCCTTATCCCCCACATTCAGTCTCTTTTTCCTCCTCCTGCCGCTACCAATTACATAATATTTCCAGAATTCGGCCATCACTTACCGCTGACACCACAATGCAACTCATTCATGCCCTTGTAATCTCCCGACTCCCCCCTACAATCCATTCTGAATGCTTTGCAGGCTCATCGACCTCACCTGCTGCTGTCTCTGCCGCTCTGCGAAACCCTTCACTGGCTCCCCTTCCACTGTAGAATTAAATTCAAACTCCTTACCCTGACCTACAAAGCTCTCACTAACTCAGCTCCCCACTACCTGTCCTCACTAATCACCAAATACACCCCAGCCCGCTCCCTAAGGTCAGTGACCTGTGCCTAGCCTCAACCCATAATAGAGCGCAGGATTTTTCACGCACAGGCCCATCCTCTGGAACGCTCTCCCTCGTACTGTCAGGCTTTCCCCTAGCTTCCATTCTTTCAAACACTCCCTTAAGACATTCCTATTTTTGGGAAGAATACCACCCGACTCACTAATACACCTCACTGCCCCAACCAGGTCAATACTCTCACCTTGCAGTCCCCTCCTCCTGTTTTCCACCCCAACCCTTCTAGATTGTAAATTCCCAAGGGAATAGGGCTTTTGTTTCCTCCTGTACTGGTTTGTCAAATTGTTGTTCATTCTCAATGTATTGGAATCCAGTCTATATTATGCCCATTAAGTGCTGCGGAATATGCTGGCGCTATATAAATAATAGAAGTAATGATACTGGGCAGTAGTTTTCAGGAGAATTTGGGTCATGGGAGGGTTTCCTGAATGGGTGCGATAATCGCATGTTTGAAAGAAGGGAATGAACCAGAGGAAAGGGAGGAGTTGAAGATGTGGGTGACAGCTGAGGACAGAACATAGCAAATGTGAGGAGATGGAGATCGAGTGGGCAGGTGGTGAGGCGTGAGGAAGACTGTAGGGAGCCAACTTCATCCTCTGGGTTGGAGCAAAGAAGCGGAGTGTTGCATTGGTGTTAACTGGGGAGGAAGAGTATTATATACTTGTGCTGGGATGTTGTTGCGAATTGTAAGTTTTATGAAGTGATCTTGAGAGCTGAGGTTGGACGGTGGAGCTGGTGCAGGTGGGTAGAGGAGCGTGTTAAAGGTCGAACAGTCTTTGAGTTTGAAGGTGAGGATATAAGAGAAGTATGCTTTGGTTATGTTAAGAGCAGCTGTATGAGTGGAGAATGAACTTGGTTGAAGTCAGCTTCAGAGTGGGATTTCTTCCAGGCACGGTCAGCAGCACAGGAGCATCTTTACAAGTGACACATGTGCCAGAACTGGAGCTGATGTGATTTTTTTTTTTTTCAATAGGTTTCAATAACTGCTAAAAGATTTGAAAGAGTGAGAGGAACATTTGATGGGTGGTTGTGAGCTTGTTGCAGACTGAGCAAGTGGTCCAGACGGCACAGCAGAAAGGGCATGATGGCTGTGAGTTAATAAGAATATTGACAGAATGAGACCTGGAGGTTCTGCTGTGAGAAGGTAAGTGTCACGGATCCCTCTGATTACCAAAAGTGTGGTCCCTTTACGCAGACCGCTCTCTACCCTTCCGATCCTTGAATGGTCGGCAAAACTAGAAAGACAATTAACCAGACAATAGATAAACAAGGAGTAACACCAGACAGAGGTATGGAATAGAGTATTGTCACGAATCCTTCTGACTACCAAGATATTGATCTCTTTATGTAGCTCACTTTCTACTCTTCCGATCCTTGAATGGTCGGCAAAGCTATATAGACAATTAAGCAGGTAACAGATAAAGAAAGGGAAACACCAGACAGGGGTACAGAACAGATCACAAGTCCTCCCTAGGACTTTAGTAATAGCAGAGGTAATCTGATGTGTGCTTAGGGTGCCACATAGACTGACCTCGGTACCAACGTTAAGGGCAGAACCTAGAGCAGAGTAAATGCCAATACCAGGGGTTATACACAGAAGGGTTCGTTTGCCAATGTCAAGAGTCATACACAGGAGGGTTCGTTTGCCAATGCCAAGGGTCATACACAGGAGGGTACGTTTGCCAATGCCAAGGGTCATACACAGGAGGATTCGTTTGCCAATGCCAAGGGTCATACACAGGAGGGTTCGTTTGCCAATGCCAAGGGTCATACACAGGAGGGTTCGTTTGCCAATGCCAAGGGTTATACACAGGAGGTTCGTTTGCCAAAGCCAAGAGTCATACACAGGTAATAGCCAAATATTCACAAGAGCTCTGCGGGAGGTGAATACCACGTCAGGGCACCGGTTATATGGTGAGACTGGGTTTTAAACCCGGCGGGTCCGCGTCATAACGCCAGGCCCCGCCCCTCGGCGTCCCACGTGAGCGCACCCGGAAGCGTTTACATTCGGCGCCTGGCCAGCGAGCAGCGAGGAAGCTGCTGCCAGGCGCCCCATCCCCTGACCCACCGTGACAGAACCCCCCCTCCAGGGGCGGCCACTGGACGACCCCCAGGGGCACGGGGGTGCGCCAAATAGAAGGCCTTCACTAGCCTAGGAGCATGGACTTCCGCAGCCGGTACCCAAGAACGATCCTCCGGACCGTAACCCACCCAATCGACCAAGTACTGCAAAGACCCCCTAGACATCCTGGCACCCAGAATGGCCTTAACTTCGAACTCCTCCTCGCCCTCCACAGAGACAGGAGGCGGTGGAGCATGGACCTTGGTGTACCGGTTACATAACAACGGCTTCAAAAGGTTTACATGGAATACATTGTGTATCTTAAAATGGGGGGGTAACGCCAAAGCATAGGAGACAGGGTTGAGTCGCCGTAGAATCTTATAGGGGCCGATATACCTAGGAGCCAACTTCATGGAAGGCACTAAGAGCTTGATGTTACGTGAAGACAGCCAAACCCTGTCCCCAACTTGATACACGGGTGCCTGCCTCCTGTGTCTGTCGGCCTTAGTTTTCTGGATGGCACTACTCTCCTCCAGTGCCCGTCTCACTCTCCCCCAAGTCTCTTTCAATGATGCCAGTTGCTCATCTAAAGCAGGAATCGTGGTATCAGGAAACGTGGCGGGGAGCACGGGAGGATCAAAACCATAAACAGCGAAGAAAGGAGAATGTCCTGTGGATTCACTCACTGCGCTGTTCAAAGCATATTCTGCCCATGGTAGCAGGTCTGACCAGTTATCTTGTTGTTCTGAGATAAAGCACCTGAGATATTTCTCTATATTTTGGTTTGCTCGTTCTGCTGCTCCGTTGGTCTGGGGGTGATAAGCCGAAGAGAAAGAGAGGTCTATCCCCACGTTCTTACAAAACCCTCTCCAGAATCCGGAGATGAATTGGGTCCCCCTATCAGAGACAATCTCCAGAGGGACACCGTGTATGCGGACCACGTTGGCAATGAAAATGGGCACCAGTTCAGCTGCCGAAGGTAGTTTCCGAAGAGGAACATAGTGGCCCATCTTGGAAAATCGATCTATGATCGTAAGTATCACTGTATTCCCTCTTGACTCAGGTAACTCTACTATAAAATCCATGGCTACATGTGACCAGGGTCGTTCGGGGATCGGCAAAGGCTGGAGTAAGCCAATGGGTGCTGTTTTGGGACTTTTCTGCCTTGTGCACACTTCGCACACGGCAATGTAATCTTTGACATCTCGGCGCAACGTGGGCCACCAGAGGAGTTTACTGATACTAGACACAGTCTTGGTGATACCCATATGCCCGGAAGTTTTATTATCATGATAGATGTTAAGTACTTCCTCTCTTTCGTTCTCAGGTACAAAGAGTCTCGCAGGAGGTTTTCCCCCAGGAGCTGCACCCTGGACGGTCTGCAACCTTTTCATTAGAGGAGACGAGACACTAATCGTGGTAGCGGCTATGATCCTTTCCTGGGGTACAATGGGATGCTGATCTTGGATATTATGTTCATAAGACTCATACTGTCTCGACAATGCGTCTGCTTTAATGTTTCTGGACCCAGGTCTATAGGTAAGCACGAAATTAAAACTTGAAAGAAACAATGACCATCTCGCTTGTCTGGAATTTAAACGTTTGGCATCTCCAATGTACGTGAGATTCTTATGGTCGGTTATGATAACGATGGGGTCCTTAGACCCCTCTAATAAGTATCTCCATTCGGCCAAGGCCGCGATGACTGCTAACAATTCTCTATTTCCAATGTCATAGTTCTTCTCTGCCGGGGACAACTTCCGAGAATAGAAGCCGCATGGATGCAAGGGTTTGTCAGGAGCCTCCCTTTGGGACAAGACTGCACCAAGACCTAGTTCGGAGGCGTCAACTTCTACTTGGAAAGGCAGAGCCGGATCTGGATGTCGGAGAACAGGGGCAGTAGTGAACGCTTGCTTTAGTGCCTCAAAGGCTTGAGTGGCTTGAGGTGTCCATTTCTGATTTCCCACCCCTTTCTTTGTCATAGCCGTGAGGGGGGCACCAAGGCCGAAAAATCTTTAATGAACCTTCGGTAATAGTTCGTAAACCCCAGAAACCTCTGAATGGCTTTAAGTCCTTGGGGTAGAGGCCAGTCAAGAATAGCTGAGAGCTTCTTAGGATCCATTTGAAAACCCCCAGGGGTTATTATATAACCAAGGAATTGCACAGTTACTATGTCGAATAGACATTTTTCTAGCTTACAGTACAATCCAGCCTTCAATAGTTTTTTCAAGACTTGTTTCACGTGGACATGATGAGTGTCCACATCAGGAGAGTATATCAGGATATCATCCAGATATACTATGACGAATTCTTGCAGAAATTCCCTTAGAGTGTCGTTTATAAGGTCCTGAAAGACGGCTGGCGCATTACACAACCCAAAAGGCATCACCAGGTATTCATAATGCCCGCTACGTGTATTAAAAGCCGTTTTCCATTCGTCTCCCTTTTTAACCCTGACCAGGTTGTACGCTCCGCGTAAATCAAGCTTCGTATAGACACGGGCCCCTTTTAATCGGTCGAACAATTCTGTTATGAGAGGTATGGGATATGCATTTCTTATAGTGATCCTATTCAAACCCCTATAATCGATGCAAGGTCGCAGATCTCCCTCTTTCTTGGAACAAAAAAGAAACCTGCTCCTGCTGGAGAGAGGACCGTCTAATGAATCCTCGTTCCAGATTCTCCCTTATGTATTCCTCCATAATGTCGTTCTCTCTTTGTGATAAAGGATATACGTGACCCCTAGGAGGCATCGTACCGGGGAGTAAATCAATGGCACAGTCATATGGACGATGTGGTGGTAGGACCTCAGTCCTGGCTTTAGAGAACACCTCCTTTAATGCCAGGTAACATTCAGGGACCTCTGTGGACAAAGGAGGGGCTGTGGCAATATTGAGGCTACCAATCACATTGACTCTGCCTAGGCACCTAGACTGACAACTCTGACCCCAACATTTTATGTCTCTCTGGCCCAATCGACAACTGGGTTGTGCTCTGTTAGCCATGGAAACCCAAGAACGACAGGACATGAGGGTGATTCAATAATTTGAAATCTTATTGTTTCCTGGTGCAAAACTCCTGTTTTCATACATACATCGACTGTGTCGTGAGTGATATGTGGACATGACAGGGGTTTACCATCTATGGCCTCCACCATTAGAGGTCTTTCCTTGAGAACCAGAGGTAGGAGGTTTTTGGCAGCAAAATTCTTATCCATAAAATTGCCTGAGGCCCCAGAGTCTAAGAACGCCTCAGTCTTGAGGTGAACCCCCTCCCAGGTTAGGGAGATCGGTAACAGAATCCTGGATTTTTTTTTCTCATTATCCACAAAGGAGGCATACAGAGAACCGATAACCTGGGTGTTCCTGTTCTGAATCCTAATTTGCTATGTTCAGCCCTGCTAACCCTGGGTCTCTGAGGACATTGAAGGCGGAAGTGATCTGCCCCTGCACAATAGAAGCAGAGCCCCTTTTCTCTTCTGTGCGCTCTTTCTGCTTCTGAAATACCTGTCTTCCCTATTTGCATGGGTTCAACGACTGGCAACTCTGTTTTCACATTCTCCGAACCACCTGACGTACTGGTGTGTCTGGGTAACGAGGGTAAAGGAGGCAAGACCCTTCTGGGTCTATCTCTGGGGTGTCTCCTTTCCCTGATTTGATCGTCCATGGCTATACAGAAGTCTATCAGGTGGTCCAGACTTTCTGGTAATTTTAAGGGAGCCAGCTCAAACATAAAAGCCTCGTTCAAGCCTTCGGTAAAGGCTAAGGTTAAAACGTCGTTCGGCCAAAGTACCTCAGAAGTCAAAGTTTTAAACTCTATGGCATAGTCGGCGACCCTCTTATTACCTTGTTTGATGTGAAACAAGGACCTACCCGCATTGGTAGCCCTTCTAGAGGGATCAAAGGTACGTTTTAACTCAAAGGTACAACCCTCATAGTCATAAATGATGGGTTTCTTATTTTCCCATAACGGCGTAGCCCACAATAAAGCTTTTTCTGTTAAATGATTAATCAGATATCCTACTTTGGCTTTATCAGACATACAAGAACCTGGATTGTTCTCAAACAAGATCTCGAGTTGAGTCAAAAAACCCCGACATAGGCTTGGTGTACCATCATAGCGTAGGGGTGCCTTCATACTAAGCCTATGTCCTTCAGGGGGGACGGAACTGACCCTAGGTAATACTGGATCTGGAGGGTTTGTGGTACCTGTATTGGACCGATTTAACAGGGTTTGCAGAGCGAGAGAAATCTGGTCCATCCTATGGTCCTGTTCCTCTTGTCTGGCTGCGATACGTGCCAGCTGGTTAGAGAGGTCTGCGGGATCCATTGGCCCTGACGTAATGTCACGGATCCCTCTGATTACCAAAAGTGTGGTCCCTTTACGCAGACCGCTCTCTACCCTTCCGATCCTTGAATGGTCGGCAAAACTAGAAAGACAATTAACCAGACAATAGATAAACAAGGGTAACACCAGACAGAGGTATGGAATAGAGTATTGTCACGAATCCTTCTGACTACCAAGATATTGATCTCTTTATGTAGCTCACTTTCTACTCTTCCGATCCTTGAATGGTCGGCAAAGCTATATAGACAATTAAGCAGGTAACAGATAAAGAAAGGGAAACACCAGACAGGGGTACAGAACAGATCACAAGTCCTCCCTAGGACTTTAGTAATAGCAGAGGTAATCTGATGTGTGCTTAGGGTGCCACATAGACTGACCTCCGGTACCAACGTTAAGGGCAGAACCTAGAGCAGAGTAAATGCCAATACCAGGGGTTATACACAGAAGGGTTCGTTTGCCAATGTCAAGAGTCATACACAGGAGGGTTCGTTTGCCAATGCCAAGGGTCATACACAGGAGGGTACGTTTGCCAATGCCAAGGGTCATACACAGGAGGATTTGTTTGCCAATGCCAAGGGTCATACACAGGAGGGTTCGTTTGCCAATGCCAAGGGTCATACACAGGAGGGTTCGTTTGCCAATGCCAAGGGTTATACACAGGAGGTTTGTTTGCCAAAGCCAAGAGTCATACACAGGTAATAGCCAAATATTCACAAGAGCTCTGCGGGAGGTGAATACCACGTCAGGGCACCGGTATAATGGTGAGACTGGGTTTTAAACCCGGCGGGTCCGCGTCATAACGCCAGGCCCCGCCCCTCGGCGTCCCACGTGAGCGCACCCGGAAGCGTTTACATTCGGCGCCTGGCCAGCGAGCAGCGAGGAAGCTGCTGCCAGGCGCCCCATCCCCTGACCCACCGTGACAGTAAGAGGCCTGGAAAGTGTGGGGATTGCTAAAGGACCAGGATTAGTACTGATGTCACCAGCAGTAATAGTGAGTGAGCTAGAGAATGGAACTTATAGGGGCACATGGAGTTTGGGATATGAGTTAGATGTGAAAGGTTTATGAGGAACTGAACAGTTCATGGGCGGCCAGCATAAGGAGAGGGGGAGAGCTATGGATAGTGTGAGGGAAATGGTTACAGTTGGTATGGAAGCATGCAGAGCGTTTTAGAATGGCAGATAGGGAAAGCTGAAAGGACCTAGAGAACATTGTGCATGGGGATTGATGGTGAGAGTTACCAGTTTGAGGGTGGGATGCATTGCAAGTTCTAATGCCAGTTGTTAACTCCTGTTGCCACTTGTACCCAGGGCCACTTCAAAGCTTGGGCCCTTGTGTAGCTTCCCGTCTGATGTTAGGAGCAGGCCAGCAATCCATTTAAGCTGATACACCTGGAGACAGGCCGTCCAGCAGCACATGAGTTTCACTTTCAAATTGGATCTTAATCCTTTGCTGCCGGGTGGGTTGTGCCCAGCGGGAGGAGATTAATGCTGGCCACTGCGGCAGGTCCCTCCTCTGGCCTGCGTGGCAGCTGACGCGAGTCGTTGGCTGCAGGGGGACTGCCTGCCGTCCTGCAGCAGCCAACGGCATGCGCCGACTGCTGGGCAGAGCAAAGGACGTCTATTGAAGTCAGCGGGTTCTACTAGTACGCCCTGCAGCTTCAAGGTCCACCTGCTGCAGGGTTTGTATAGTACGCGCTGCGTTTGGAAAGGGTTAAGAGGGAATAGGATGTGGAGCAAATGACACAGGGGTTGCAGTTTAATTACAAATTATTGTAAATGTGGTAAGGCATGGAGTAAACCAATTATAGGATGTGGATGGGATTACAATAGCAGCACATACCAAACACAGATTAAAACAGAAATACAGGGCAAAACAGGATTGGTCGGTAGTGGGGGTTCATCAGATGACATACCAAAGACTTTGAAGTTTTACAGTATCCATGCACGACCATGGAATGTGAAATTTTAGAGAGGTCAGTTTTTCAATAGCTAGATGTAACTTTTTATAGTGTATAAGATACATGTTTATAGATTTGAATAAAGACACAAATATGTTAAACACTATAGGGAACAAAATCCATGCATATTTTCATAAGAGTATGATTGGCATCATGGTAAAGAAATACAGTACAGCGCTAACCACAATTTAAATAACTATGCAAATGGTGCCGCTCAAAGTTTGTATTGTTATTGTCCACACAACAAAATGATGGTATATTCCAAAATGATCCTAAAAGAGAAGAGAAAGAACCATAGTGCATAGATGGCTTCAATTCAATATATAAAACAAAACGCCAAATGGTCTCTTTCACTTTTTGTAGGAGCTCATCCAGCTCAGAATATAGAGGCACATAATTCTGAGCTGGATGAGCTCCTACAAATATGAGACCATTTGGCGTTTGTATATATAAATATATATATATATATACATACACAGTCATGGCCGAAATTGTTGGCACCCCAGACATTTTTCCAGAAAATCAAGTATTTCTCACAGAAACGTAATGCAGTAACACATGTTTTGCTATACACATGTTTATTCCCTTTGTGTGTATTGGAACAAAACAAAAAAGGGAGGAAAAAAAGCAAATTGGACATAATGTCACACAAAACTCCAAAAATGGTCTGGACAAAATTATTGGCACCCTTTCAAAATTGTGGATAAATAAGATTGTTTCAAGCATGTGATGCTCCTGTAAAGTCACCTGGGGCAAGTAACAGGTGTGGGCAATATAAAAATCACACCTGAAAGCAGATAAAAAGGAGAGAAGTTCACTTAGTCTTTGCATTGTGTGTCTGTGTGTGCCACACTAAGCATGGACAACAGAAAGACGTGAAGAGAACTGTCTGAGGACTTGAGAACCAAAATTGTGGAAAAATATCAACAATCTCAAGGTTACAAGTCCATCTCCAGAGATCTAGATTTTCCTTTGTCCACAGTGCGCAACATTATCAAGAAGTTTGCAACCCATGGCACTGTAGCTAATCTCTCTGTGGGTGGAAGGAAGAGAAAAATTGATGAAAGGTTGCAACGCAGGATAGTCCGGATGTGGATAAGCGCCCCCAAACAAGTTCCAAAGAAATTCAAGCTGTCCTGCAGGCTCAGGGAGCATCAGTGTCAGCGCGAACTATCCGTCGACATTTAAATTAAATGAAACGCTATGGCAGGAGACCCAGGAGGACCCCACTGCTGACACAGAGACCTAAAAAGCAAGACTACAGTTTGCCAAAATGTACTTGAGTAAGACAAAATCCTTCTGGGAAAAGTCTTGTGGACAGATGAGACCGAGATAGAGCTTTTTGGCAAAGCACATCATTCTACTGTTTACCGAAAATGGAATGAGGCCTACAAAGAAAAGAACACAGTACCTACAGTGAAATATGGTGGAGGTTCAATGATGTTATGGGGTTGTTTTGCTGCCTCTGACACTGGGTGCCTTGAATGTGTGCAAGGCATCATGAAATCTGAGGATTACCAAAGGATTTTGGGTCGCACTGTAGAGCCCAGTGTCAGAAAGCTGGGTTTGCATCCGAGATCTTGGGTCTTCCAGCAAGACAATGACCACAAACATACATCAAAAGCACCCAGAAATGGATGACAACAAAGCGCTGGAGAGTTCTGAAGTGGCCAGCAATGAGTCTAGATCTAAATCCCATTGAACACCTGTGCAGAGATCTTAAAATTGCTGTTGGGAAAAGGCACCCTTCCAATAAGAGAGACCTGGAGCAGTTTGCAAAGAAAGAGTGGTCCAAAATTCCGGGTGAGAGGTGTAAGAAGCTTATTGATGGTTATAGGAAGCGACTGATTTCAGTTATTTTTTCCAAAGGGTGTGCAACCAAATATTAAGTTAAGGGTGCCAATAATTTTGTCCAGACCATTTTTGGAGTTTTGTGTGACATTATGTCCAATTTGCTTTTTTTCCTCCCTTTTTTTGTTTTGTTCCAATACACACAAAGGGAATAAACATGTGTATAGCAAAACATGTCTTACTGCAATACTTTACTGTGAGAAATACTTGATTTTCTGTAAAATGTCTGGGGTGCCAACAATTTCGGCCATGACTGTATATATCGAAGCCATCTGCACTATAATACTTTCGCTCTTCTCTTTGAGGTTCATTTTGGAATATACCATGATTGCCCATGGGAATAAAAGAAAAATTATAAATGGAGTACGCTTGACTTGACTCCCCCATTTTTGTATGATTGGCATCATGGTGGGTGGGATGGAGCGAGAGAACAAGAAAAACCTTTTCTGATTATTCTTTCTAGTTACTTATCTTTTTATCTGTAGCACACAATTGTATTTGGTAGCATTCGAAAAGAGACAGCCAAGGTAAGGTCTTATGCAGTCTGGTCTATGAATATATAGAGACCTCACCACAGCAGTAGCAGGCATTTTTCCCTTTACATCAAACGTCTCCACCCTTATCTATGTTCGAAGTAAAAAATTAGACAATTGGATCTACTAATTTGGGCAGAAAACCTGATATCTGATGGTTTTTTCAATCCCCATAAAGTCACATGGTGAGTTCTCAAATCTCCCATTATCATGGTCTTTACATTTTTCTGATTTGTCCTTAACATACAATATTAGACATCCATTAGTGGATGCCAAGGAGCTAGAAAGACAACTGAGCACCCTTCTGAGACTGCTGTGTTTTTTTTTTTTTTAGAGCACTCCATCCCAGCTCCTCCCATAGGGGAGGCTTCCTCTCCTCTCTATGCCTCCACAGGCCAAGGTAGAGGTGGGGTAAGCAGTCTGCCTCTCACAGCCTCAAGCATGCAGGCCATGCCCCCGTGACATCACACTGTCCCGGTCAACCGCTGGGACTGCCCCGATGGGGAATGACAAGATAGTGGCCACAACTCTGTGCTGCCTGAAGATGCTGAGGCCAGACATGCCTCAGAGGCGAGGCATGCCTCCACACCCCAACAGCTAGGAAACCGGCCTGGAGTACCTGCAGCCCCTGGAACAGCCAGGCAGCCAGCAGAGCCGCGACCCGATGTCCCTGGAGCCGCAGGCCGACCATAGAAGGGGAAGAGTAGCCCCCAGCCGGGTAGGACGTGACAACAGGACATAACTTCACAAATTTCGATGCTTTGACTGCATTACTGTACCTACTACATAAAAAGTCTTCTGCGTGAATTTTATTAACTTGAAGGTATGTTTTTCAAAAATCGTATATTCGTGTAAACATCCATAAAGTTCCTGTTATTTAAACCTCAAGGTCTAGTGAAAAATTATGATGGCTCCAAATGAGAAGTTTGCTTCAAGTTACCTTTTTTATCTTCTTTATGTCTGTATCGTCTGTTGCAGCATTGCTTGGTGTTGACTGGATTCGTTCATTGTCCTTTAGCAATGACGCAATCTGCATAAAGACATAAACGGTAATCGGTCACAGGAGGCCTGTACAGTTTTTAAATGGGACCCGCATCTCCTGGCTCAACTCAGTCGCATGAACTTATAGATCAAACATAGTCCATTTCTAAAAGCATAAACCACATGTGAAAGCAACAACATAAATCACTTATTTGAAAGTATGCTGTAAACATTGTCTGCACATGAGAACCGTGACTAAGCTGTTTTAATGCTGGTGTTCTGTTCTCATATATAACAATATCTTCTTTGAATTTATGTTTCCACAACTTTAGATCAGAAGCTCTAGAAAGCAGGATCCCTTGTTGATGCTTCAGATAATAATCTGAAAAGATCAGCTCTGACAAGTGCAGTGGAGGTGATCAGTCAATGGGATTTATTGGAAAGGGATGAGTTAATGTTCTCATGTTGAACAGATTATTATAAGCAGGAAATTGGTACTTCATAAATATTCAGAATTTTCATTCTTCGTTTTCAAACAATTCCCATTAACACATCAAAGTGTCAGCAGCTGTGACATAGTCATCACATCCCACTGCCACCTTGCCCTACCTTCAGCTAAATGCATACAGAGTGGGGGTTATCTAGAACTTGCAATTCATGGGCAAAGTTCTAAGTGCAGAGTGATTTAATGTGAGGTTTCCACTTATTTCCAGGGTGTTTGCTCCATTGTTAGACCTTTGCCCTAAAATCTATTTAATTGCCCTCCATTAAGCATGCTAAAAATATTAAATGTGAAAACTGTAAGCAACATCTACAATATAAATCATACGTTACAAACTCTGACAGAATAACCTAAAGGCTGATCAAGCTGTAGCTCCAGACCCATGCCACAGAAATGGGCTTAGTCACGTGGCATTTTAGCTATACCCAATAAGGCACATTGGACATAATGTGTAATTCAGCCCAGTGGTTTTGTTTGGGAGATTCAAATGTGGGTTTACTGGCTTTTCAGATTCCTAAAGTTCTGATCTCACAGCTATATTATTTTTTCCGAAAGGAAATTCTACCTTTAGCGATTTAAAAGAGATATAGATATATATATATATTTCTAAGTCCAAGTGGCCCCGCACTCCACATACAAGATTATTCTGCTCCGGTGCAAAAATTCTGACTGCATCCAAACATCCTCCAAATTTCAGATGCACACGGAGACTATGTAAAATTTCAAAAAAATTATTTAATGTTGCATAATTCGCATAGATCTTTTCAGTTCCCAATGGAACTTTCCATTGGGAACTGAAACGTCGATCTATGCGGATTATGCAACATTAAATAATTTTTTTGGACATTTTACATAGTCTCCGTGTGTATCTTAAATTTGGAGGAGAATATATATATATATATATTTATTATCTCTATCCAGTGTCAAAGTGATAAAATTGCTTTTCGGATGCTTCCAGCAGCACTTAATGTATTGGTCTCTTACAGTATGTAGATTGTGAGTTGCACTTTAAAATGAAAATCAGGACATGCACTTTATTTGAAATACTGTACACTAGCATTTTAATGTAAATCCCATAATTGCGAGTCTTAATCATGTTAATGAGTCCTACTGTAACTAGGATTACAGTAGGACTTGCATGTTGTAAATATAACTGAAATATTTATGTAGGAATTTACAAGATGAAAACTAAAATATTAAAGTTCAGACACGCACGTTAATGAGAATTTACAGACTTGAAAGTTGTCTGTAACAATGTAAATGTTAGTCTAATTCTCGCAAGTCCATACATTGACGTTAGAGGTTTGCACATTTTTGCTGTAAATGTGGATCCAATGGAATTAAATAGAGCCCATCGTTGGGAGGCACAACAGGGGATGTAGAGTTTAACTAAGCATATTGGGATTAAGGGGGGGGGGATGATGAAGGGTATTGATAAAAGATGACCTAGACTCTCCCACCTCCTAGGTTACAGCAGAATGAAGAGGAGTGTGATTGGTACCCCATTATATCTTGTATGCTTCTCTGTACAGTTTGTATTATGGGCATAATAACCAATGGACCATAATGCATACTACAAAGTAATTAAAAGTTTTAAGTCTCTAGTTTCCTCCATCCCTGAAAATGTTTTATTTGACCGTGGCAGCTAAATTTCAATTTACTATATGGTGCCTACACAAAGTTCAAGAAAAATGGTGAGCAGACTTTAGTCCCAAACTGTACTTGGTAACAAAATTCCTAATGATGCTCAGAAAACAGATATTGGTAGCAAAAAATATCAAACTCAAAGTGCCACAAATATAACTAGTTATGATGGATCAGTTTGCTGCTAATCTTCCCAAATGGTGACATCCAGTAAATCCTCCTAAAATTTGTCAAATTAACTTTTCACTTACCCCTCAAATTTTGCTACTCAGATTAAGGAAAGACTAATCACAATTTCGTTTCTCTCTCCATATAGATAGAAAACCATACTTTGATATAATGGTAAGCTTGAAGAGTTACAATGCTCACAGATGCCTAATTTCTGTAAAATATGCTTTTTTTTGTATTTTTTTTGGTTTTAATGACTAAGCGTAGTAAAATTTCCAGATATTTGCTACAATTAACTTTTTTGACCTTGGATTTTTGCTTGGAATACTAGAGTATTCAATTTTGAAAATGACTCTGAAATATGCATAAATTGTGTAGGACTGAGGAAAACTGCAACGGATTTTTATATTTTAATTTCTCTCCACCTCTTTTTAATATTACAGTTACAAGTTTTTATAAAGAGCTAACAAGTTCCGTAGCGCTGTACAATGGGAGGCAGAACAACAAATATACATACAGGTTCAACACACAGTACAGTAGGCGAGAGGACACTGCTCAAGAACTTACAATCTTAAAGGATAGGGGTGGCACAGTAGGTGAGGGTTAATGGAGAATGTGAAATAGCGGAGTGCATGCGAGCAGTGCGGGAAGATGTAGTGGGAAATGAACAGAGGGGGATGATGGGCTTCGCTAAAGTACTGTGTTTTCAGAGATTTATTGAAGGACTGTAGAGATGGGAGAGTTTGTTGCGCGGGAGGGAGCTCCAAAGAAAATGGGCAGCTCGGGAGAAGTCTTGAAGGCGGGAGTTGGGGTGCAGGCACGTGAAGTTGATAGCATCAGATCATTGGCAGAGCGAAGTGGTCGGTATGGGATGTACCTGTTAATAAGGGAGATTTAGGCAGGGGTGTGGCTATGGAGAGCTTTGTATGTGAGCACCAATGTTTTGAATTGGATTCTCTAGGAGACGGGGAGCCACTCATAGAGATTGACAAAGGGGTGAGGTGTGATAGGTGCGGCAGGTGAGGTGGATGAGCCTAGCACAGGCATTCATAACAGACTGCAGAAGGAGAATCTGGGATTTCTTAAGGCCAGAGAGGAGGAGGTTACTGTAGTCGAGGTGGGAGATGATAAAGAATGCTACGTATGCTTGTCTTATGTCATAGTTCAGGAGTCAGCAACCTTGGCCTCCCCAGATGTTTAACTACATTTGCCATGATGTTCAGCTGCTTGTTTAGTTTGGCAGTCTCATGAGAAATATAGTTCCAAAGCATTTGCAGCGCCATGTTTGCTGACACCTGTACTAGATCCTAAGACCGTTCTGTGTCTGTATGAAAGAAATGTGATGCTCAAGCTGTTCAAAGTACTTTTTAGACTTCTTTTGGATTTTCCTAATCATATCCAGATCAACTCTGTAAGAATTCAGTCCTTACTTGGGGTTCGCTCATACTACTAGAGTAAGACATTACAGCATTTTTGTCCTATATATGTGACTTGCTATATTGTGAGCACTTTAACTGTACTGTTGAGACAGTAATGCATCACACTTCACCATTACTAGTACAGTAATTATAAAATAATGTGGATTGCCCTGTTCCTTCTGGTACTAATATTACAATATTTGGGATTTCTTTGTCTTCTGCATTAACATGAGATTTTCAGCCAGCTTCTCACCTCAGATTTCAGACGTTCTATCTCTACCTCCCCGTCTTCTATCTGTTGCCTCAGCTGCTTTGCAACCTTCTTTTCGGTTTCCACAATTTGTAGTAAATGTAGATATTTTTGCATCAGGGCTTCATGCTCAGTTACCAGTGTCTTGTAGCTGCAAAATGAATTCAGAAAATTAAGCAGCTGGCAGTAATGGGATATACACTCACCGGCCACTTTATTACATACACATTGCTTTTTGCCTTCAGAACTACCTTAATTCTTTGTCATAGATACAACTAGGTGTTGGAAACATTCCTCAGATTTTGGTCCATATTCACATGATAGCATCATGCAGATGCTGCAGATTTGTCGGCTGCACATCCATGATGCGAATCCATCACATTCCAAATGTGCTCTATTGCATTGAGATCTAGTGACTGTAGGCCACTGCATTATCCCACTGGAAGTAGCCATCAGAAGATTGGTACACTGGCCATAAAAGGATGGATTTGGTCAGCAACAATATTCAGGCTGTGGCGTTTTAAACTATGCTCAATTGGTACAAAGGGGCCCAAAGTGTGCCAAGAATATATCCCCCACACCATTACACAATCACCACCAGCCTGAACCGCTGATACAAGGCAGGATGGATCCAGGCTGTCATGTTTATGCCAAATTCTGACCCTACCCTCTGAATGTCGCAGAGGAAATCGAGACTCAGACCAGGCAACATTTTTACCAATCTTCTATTGTCAAATTATGGTGAGCCTGTGTGAATTGTAGCCTCCGTTTTCTGTTCGGGTGCCAACCCGGTCAGCTAAGGTGTGGTCTTCTGTTGCTGTAGCCCACCTGCTTCAAGGTTTGACTTGTTGTACGTTCAGAGATGGTATTCTGCATTCCTTGGTTGTAATGAGTGGTTATTGAAGCTACTGTTGGGTTTTTGTATCATCTCGAAGCAGTCTGCCCATTTTCCTGACATCAAGACATTTTCAGCCACACAACTGCGCTCACTGGATATTTTCTCTTTCAGACCATTCACTGTAAAAACTAGAGATGGTTGAGTGAGAAAATCCCAGTAGATCAGTAGCTTTTGAAATACTCAGAACAGCCAGTCTGGCACCAACAACCATGCTACATTCAAAATCACTTAAATCTCCTTTCTTCCCCAATCTAATGCTCGGTTTAACTTAGTCGTCTTCACCACGTCTAGATGCCTAAAATACATGGAGTTACTGCCATGCGATTGGCCAATCTTTAGAAATTTGTGGTAACAAGCAATTCAACAGGTGTAACTAATAAAGTGAACTGTGAGTGTCATGTGTAATACAAAATATGTTCCTTGACTTTGGTGTTGAGGAATTGTTGCACATTTAAAGTATTTTACCAGGAAGGATACATTGAGATTTGTCGTTTTCAAGTATGTCCTGGGTTCAAGAACATTGAAATGTTACAGTAGGTACATAAATACAAAGTAATAAATGCAAGATATTAAAAACAAAACAAATATACAGAACAGAAAATAAAGATGTAGGAAATATATTCAGTTACATGTTTACAGGTGCATTATGTATCAAGGCATGTTAATAGTGATCCCAAGTGACTTTAGACTGGGGGAAGATTTAATGGAGTCTCTCAGAGCTCTAAAGCAAGAATACACACACGCACACACATTACTGTGAGAGTTTTATTGCTGTGGAGCAGTGATACAGTGATGTGCACAGTGAGCGTACCACAACTCCACAGGAATAAAAATCCAGTGATGTGCAGTGTGTGGATGTGCGTTTTATTGCTGTGCAGCTCTGGTACACTTATATACTGCACATTACTGTGAGCTTTATAGCACTGAAATGCATGGTTTTTTTTTCTGTGAGTGGCAGCATTTCATTCTTGGGCTGGACCCATTTCTGTTTTGCATAAAATTAAAATTCTTTGGACCATTGAACTGCATCTTTGCCTTTTTTTGCTCGGTGGGGGGGCGCAAAAGAAAGGGATCATCTACCCCGGGTGCCAAATACCCCTAACTGCTAAAACCAGGCAATCAAAGAACACCGTGAAGGGCAAAGAATCACAACATTGCAAAGGGAAAAAGAAGAGGAGGACTTAAATACCCTCCTCTGGTTCCTGATTGGCACAGAGAATAAGTGTGGGTAGCAAGGACTGCCCATCTGAATGACTCCTAAACTAGGAGATGGTGTTCATTTACATTCATCCAAGTGGCCAAAATGACTAGTCTTTCCTTTGTGTTCACCCATCTTTAACTCCTGTATCACACTGTTCTAATGAAAACCAGTGGTCAACTTTGAATGTTAAACTATAATTTGCAAAACCTGAAGATTGGATTTAGAAGAACTTTGCGCCGTAATCACTCTTTAGAGGATAATTGTCAAAACTACACAAGTAGGTGATACAACTACAACAGCAATGCTAACCCCCACTAAAGATGAGACCATCACTCTCAGAGGGCCAAACTCATTGCTAACATTATTCCATGATGGTAGAGTCTGAATATTTTCTCAACTACTGTATTTAAGCTCAACTAACACTCACCAGTTATGGAAAACCCCATAAGTGATATTTGTTGGCGCAGCAAGTGCTAGTAAAATTGCTGGTATTTTAGTGCTGACAAATGACAGAATATTGCCAAACTAAAATCCTAAGCCAAATGAGATTTACTGTATAGCTCCACCTGTTGCAGTTTGGATTTTAGTTTGTCGGCACTGCTATACCAGCAATATTTATTTCCAACACCAGTGCATAGTATAACTCCTTTATTAGGCTTATATTTTGTGAAGGTGTCATTCACTAACACAGGGTACACAATCCTCTAACTTGTGTTGCATGTGGCCTTCAACTTCACCACAGAACTTGAATCCTCCAACTAAACGTTTACTACAACAATGCTATTGTTCAGTATTGTTCTGTGAAATGTTTCAGTTCATATAATGCCACATTGCAGCAAACTGGTTGTTGAACCTGATCTGGTCTTGTCATAGAATGTACTTTATTTTTTCTTACAGTATTCTACTGAGATCAGGGTATTTTGGGTAGGATAACCATCAGGCATGATATAAACAAAAATGCAATTTTTTTTATATTACATAAGGGTAACCCCTAGAAAACTATTTTCACAGGACCCCTTTCCTTTGCTGATTTATCATAGATTTGGCAGTCTGAGTCTCTAGAACAATGTCTTGTTGACGGTATTTATAGCAATTGAGCTTCAGGGTGTTTATAACATGTCCTCCATTTTATTCGACAATCTGATGTGCGGTGTATCTTTTATTGTTAATTCACATTTGGTTTGTGTCCATTGCCCATCACTGTGCAAGTTATAGCCATGTAAATAATTGTAATCATTGTTTTGGCATAGTTGTGCTTTGTGTGGTTTTCCATACCACATGTCAGTGGGTGTAATATGGGCACAGTGTCTAACAATGTATTCAATTTACTGATTTTGTTTCCTCAAAGTGAGCTGCTTGGTCTGAGTTGCGTTATTTTGTTTGAGACTCAGACTGAGCGGGTGGTAACGTGTATGCACTTTGTAGTCTGTTGCAGTGGGTGTATTATGGATGAGTAGGTGAAGTGCACACTTTACCTGGCACGTGATATTGCTGTCACCCACTCATCACAGTCCTTTGAATCCTCCGTCCGTAGCTCCAGCGGCTTCTGGTTCTCATGATTAAAATTGATGATGAAATAATACTGTGAAAATAGAAAAGGATCAGCAAAGTGCCAGACATATACAAGACCTTATGTGAAATGTTGCATTTAGATACTGAACAAACACCCACTGATGTATCTGACCAATAATGATCTATATTAATACATTTAGTCTGAATTCCTTTCTACATTAAACAAATCCAGCTTTGCAGCATTTTCATCCATTCAAATATATTCATATATGTACATTTATATACTCTCTCAAACATGCAAGAATACAAGAAAATCAAAGCCTTTTAATGTTTGATTTACACTTTCAGTGGCCATAAGAAAATGCGGAAGATTTTGTCTAAAGTCATAGGGTCCGTTTCTTCATGGTATCAAAACATGACAATTTAACAAAAATAGAAGCGGGCGTAATTAGAAACCTCAGGGCCCGGTGCAAGAATCCAGGAAGGGCCGAGGCTGGCCATTGAAGTCAAAGGGGCGTACACCCGCGTCCTCAAGGCCCACCCTCAGAGCAGAGCCCAGATACATGTATACCAAGATATCAGACAGAACTCAGTGGTGGCAGACAGCAGGATCCACTTGTTAAGAGGCAGGCAGGATATGCTCAGCCCAGGGGTCCAGCTCCACGCAGAGAGTTCAGCATTGCACTGCTGAATCACACAGACTTTAATATCCGGCACTCTTCCTGTCACATGACCAGCGTGACGTCACAGGTCCTTCTAGTAGGAGGGTGCAATTATCCTCTACTATTCTCTAGCCGGCGACCAGGCCTAGAAAATAACACTGCTGCCGCCAAAATACCACAATTAGGCCGGGCCCCCTAATTAACTAGGTGCCACTGCCTAGGCCTCCCCTCCAGTGGGCACAGGCACGGTCACAAGTGCTACCGTTGTGACTAGTTCCGCTGCGAGAGTTGAAGATTGGAGGAGGATTAGAGGGCACATGCATAGACAAAGCTCAGCACATTCTAATGTGATGCATCGGCTTCGAATCCCAGTCAGAACACCTCTCCAGTAAGTGTTCTTGGGCAAGACACCTATCGGCTGCGGAGTCCAGTAGTAACATCTCTGCACTTCCACCGTGAAGTCAAATCCAGTTCAGCACCCCCCCTCCCCCCAATACAACTCTCTGGAGAAGTCTCGACTTTACAAGAAGCGGGTTCAATGTAACCACCAGGTCACTGATGTACAATCATGGAAAGCCTACTCGATCCCATGCAGACTCCACCAGTGAGTGTCCTTGGTCAAGACACCTAACGATATGGATGCGCCTACCTCACAAAATACTTGTACTTCTCAGATTGTAAATTCCCTTGGGAACAGAGTCCCCCTGAATCAGGCTGTATTATCCTTGTGTGGTATTCTAAATGTATCAACACCTTGTACACTGTTCTTGTAAAGCGCTGTGGAATTTGTAGCGCTATATAAAAGGATAATAAATACACAAAGATAATTAAAAAGTAAATTATTCCCTGCTTGCTTTAGGGCACTGTATGCAATTAGATCAAGTGCAGCTTGAAAATGACTAGTGTTTATTACTATTAATCCCAACAATTGATTCTCTAATACAGATTAAAAATACAGATCACATGGGGGCGTGGCTAATTGCCAAGGTGAGAGGCCGCAGGCTGACAGGGCTCCGTCCCGACATATGTTGGGGTTAACTCACCTATTTGCTGAGAATTTGCCTCTCGCCTATAGTGTCTCCCTGGCTGCATGAGACACCCCAGGTGAAATATCACGGTTTTGCTCTGATTTTGGCAGTTTGCCTGTGCTTCCTGGCTGGGCGGGCAGTCATCTTGCGGCCTACCTGCATGTCGCAGCACTGCCTTGGCTCCCTGCTGTGTATCCCCTTCTGGAGAGGCAGGCTATGGGGACAGTGCGCCCACGTCTCCCGGACCCTGATACCTCCAGTCTGGTGGGGATGGATGTTATGACCGGGAGTCAGCAGTGGGCCGGTTCATTTTCCCCTCCTACAGCAGGCTTGGCGGCCATGATATCGGGCTTCGACCTATATTTGACTACGCTGGAGGACGACTACCATCCGCTTACTCGCGGAGAGTAACGGCTACCTGATGGCTGCCCTTCAGTCTGATTTGGAGTTCGAGGACGCCTTACTGCTGAGGTGCTGTGTGGACCAGGAGGAGAGAGACCGACGGGAGAATGTAGACCCAGACGGAGCTCTTACTGCCGAATGCTTGGCCATTTGAGGAGCAGATGGGATGTGTCTGGCAGCTACTTGCTGATTATCTGCCTGGGTGGCGTCCAGTCCAGGCCAGCAGCGCTGAGAAACCCCCTGCTGGCGAGGGCCGATGCACGGTGGAGACTGCCCCCCCAACTGCAACACTGGAGATGCTCCGTTTCCTCTTGCTGACCTCTGTTGGGGCCTCACGGGCTGCTCTAACACGCTGGTGCTGTGTGTGTGGCTCCGTCTGGGACTCCCTTCATTTTGATGCCACTTCCCCCACACGTCTGACTGAGTGCACCGGATTGCTTTGCGGTGTCCTACCTGCCATGGTGCTGCCCCCATTCCTGTACTCAGGATAAAGTGACTCCCCCACTTCCCCTTTTTATTTTGTATTCCCTTCACTATCCCATTCCCCCCCTTACTCTGAGACATTTGTTGGAGACTGTCTTTTTCTGACCCCCGCCCCCCCTTCATAGTGCCATAATCTGAGGAAGTGTTTTTGATTCTGGATTTATTCCGAGGACATTATTCTTGTCTCCCCCCCCCTCTCTATTTGTGCAAGGTTCCCTGAGCAAGCTTTTCCCCGGGATTGCCGTGTGTCCAGCATGGGTTCCTGAAACCCCCCCTTCCCTTTTTTTTTTGGGACAATGGGTAGACATCTGGGTGGGCCGCTAGGGTGGCAACCTAGGCTCTGGCCACCCGCTTGGCCCAGGTCTCCTGCCCTTGTGGCTGCTTCCCAGGCCCCCTTCTGGTTGCGCCGGGTACGCCACGATTCCCTGGGCAGTCCCTTCATACCCTTTTTTTTCTGTTGCCACTCCCCTGCTGGATTCCGCCACTTTTTATTTGTTCTGGTCCTCCCGATTTGCTGAGCTTCGTCTGCTTCGCTCACTCCCTTACACCCCCAATTCCTTTTGTTTTTGTTAATCCTTCCGACATGCTGTGCTACTGAATTGGACCTGCGAGCCCATCATTTCTTCCAGTCTGTTCTTTTGTGGAGATTTCAAAATATTAATTTTGAATACAAAAAAATACAGATTCCCTAACACAGATTACCTGTGACTCCCGCTACAAGTTTTTTTTTTGTCTTTGGCAGTGGTTCCCAACTGCGGTCCTCAAGTAACCCCAACAGGCCAGGTTTGCCAGATATCTGAAGCACCGCACAGGTGATAAGATTTGCAGCTATCCTGCCCCGATTCCTATACCTGTTCCAAACACTCCCCGTTGCTATTCCCCGCTCTTTCTTTGCTTCTCTCCGTTCTCTTCTGTCCTCTTACATCTGGAGACGTGCACGTCTGCGCATTCGATTCGACATACTGACACGGACCAGGAATCAGGGTGGACTGGGTGTCCCAGACTTTTTTCGTTATTATATCTCATGCCATCTACTGCGGGCCGCGGAGTGGACGAAGGATGGGGTGCGGAGGAGATGGAAGTCGGCAGAGCAGGCTTTGCTGGAGGCTCCGTTGGCGATTTTGCCGTGGGTATCCAGATCGATGGGCCTTCGCTTGACCCGGTCCTCTCCTTAAACGCGGATTACTCTGCAGTGTTGGCATCGAGCAACAACTCATTCTAACCTCACGACCTACCCCTCCCCAATGACGCCAATCACATACGGTGAAGGGTTTTTGTCTCACATGGGCCCGAGGGCGTTACTACCACTGATTTCTATTCCTGTTCCTAGGGTACACCACTTTCTGACCAGTGCAGGCCTGCTACCCTTGACCGCCCTACTAGGAGACACTCCGCCGACATTCTTGCACCATTTTAAGCACCACCAGGTCACTGAATTCCTTCTAATCGCCCCGCGACAGCACATGCTCAGACGCCCCTTCACTCACCTAGAACGTAGATGTGCATCACCCACCCATTTAGCTAACGGTGTGTCCTTTATGTATTCCCTGCTTAGAGAGGCGGCCTCTACAGTCCCACCCCCATTTATGGGTAAATGGGAAACAATGTTGGACTGTACCTTTACTGAAGTGCAAAGGTTGGACATATGTGAATTAACCCACCGCTGTTCTATAGCCAGCAGAACCCAAGAAACAGCGTATAAATTGCTTTCACTCTGGTATTACACTCCTCTCAGACTGCATGCTATCTCTCCTGAAGCCTCCCCAGACTGCTGCCGATGCTTTAACGCCCCAGGCTCTGTTCTTCATTTATGGTGGGACTGTCCTCTGATTCGCCCGTATTGGTCGAGCCTTGACTCACTCGCGAGGGTCCTCCTTGGCTACCCCCCGCCGTTCACACCAGCATCTATGTTACTACACCATACATTAATGTCAGTGGCGGCGTATAGGAACTCTATTACCCCGCATCCTGAATTTCTCTATACTGGAAACGGAATACCCCACCCCCTATCCAAGTGTGGTTTAAGAAAATGGAGGAGTTGAGAGTGGTGGAACGTCTTTACTTATCTACTGCCGATTAGCTGCCCCGCTATACGCAGATATGATCCCAATGGGACACAATCACAACTACCACAGCCTTCCTCAACTGCCTTTGCCCTACCCTTCCTCAGTTAGAATCATCCACCACTCCTCCCTAAATAGATCCCTCCTTTTTCTTTCCTGTTTCTTAGGTTGGTCAGGGTAATGTGTGAATTGAGTTTGTTTATTCTGAGTCAGTTTTTCTTGATATCATTAACTGTTTTATCATAATGTACACACTTACTCTGTTGAAATATGTTTATCACTATTTGGCCCTGCGTGGCCCACTGCCTTACATTATATGTCTATTGAAAATCCAATAAAATGTTATTTACACAAAAAAAAAAAAGATTTGCAGCTTAGTGATTGCAGGATTTAGTCTGCATTTCCTCAAGTTAAACCTTAAAATCTGGCCTGTTAAGGGTACTTGAGGACCAGAGTTGGGAACCAGTGGTCTAGGGCAAAGCAAGAGCCAAACTATGGATTTACGGTAGTCTAAAACCAGAAAAGTACTCAGTGAATTAACGAAGGGTAACATTCTGCGGATGAAAACCTTTTGCCCTTTTATAAAATGTTAAGACTGCGCCTGTTATAAAAACAAACGTGTGTTCCATGTTAGGCTAGGGTCAGACGAAAGCAGTTTTAACGTGCGTTTAGACGCACGAAATCACGGCCGTGCTAGCAGCAAATGACGTCCAATGCCGGGGAACACACGAAGTACGGCCGCACGAAAGTTCGTCCGCGCAACGCAAGTGGCAAACGAACGCATTTTTTCTAGAACGTCAAACCTCTAGTACGGACGTACAGAGTGCGCTGCGTCCGCTAGAGGCGTTTGTGCGTGATTGGGAGACATCAGACGCTGCTAATGTCCGGCCAACATAACGTCCAGACACAAAAAGTGTTTTATTGATGATCCGTACAAAATCACGGACGAAAAGGCGCATCGTATGACCGCTATCGCGTATTCCGTGAAAAAATGCGTCCATTCATTCGAACGCACTTTTTCACAGACAACGCGAAAAATGCGTTAGTCTGACCCTAGCCTTAGAGCATGCCGATATCACTACCTCTCTTTTTTTTTTTGAGAAAGGATTTCACCAGGAAGGATACATTGAGATTTCTCTCATTTTCAAGTATGTCCTGGGTGGCGAGTATGTACCGTTAGGGGTCTGGCCCAAGGACACTTACTGGAGAGGTGCTCTTGCTGGGATCGAACCCATGTCTCCACAGGCTCTCTCCATGCAGAGCAGTGATGTTACCTCTACTCCACCCAGCCGGTACTTTTGAGACAAATCGTGTCGGGCCAAGATGGATCCGCTCTCTGAGTACAAACCGATCCATGCGCTGGTGCTGCAGAACTTGCATACGTAAAGCTCACACGTCCTGTTGCGTAGAGCAATTTCTGGTTCATAAGCTGCGTGGGAAGTGCAAATTGTGCAGGAAAGTCTCAGGGACTTCTGGTTTTGGGAGTCCCTGAGTTGATGACTCGGAGCTGCTCGCGCCGAAGGACAAAAAGGTGAGTAAAATGGGCCTAAATATAAAATTGGACACAGGCAGTCAGCAGCCTCTGCCTAGTTATTTAATAAAAGACACTCTGCTTTTCAGTAGCGCTCATTTAAGATTAATGTCTTTAGTTTAATATCAGCAGTGGAATTGGGACCCTAGTTGTCCCAAACTTCTTGTTTAGAATTATGGAGGCAACTTTGCAATTTTTTTTTTTCTTTCCTTGAATATGGTTAGGGAGCTGTAATAAGTGCGACTTGCTATACCAAACCCATGAAAATACCCTGCAATTAATATTACAGCCAGTACCAATATACCCAATTTGGGGCAATTCTGAGGAATTAACTAAGTACATGCACAAGGTGTTCACAATTGCGTTTTTAAACACATTTTAATTGTTGTTAAGATTCAATAAAGAATGTTTTGAAATTATAATTGTATGCATGTGGTCATCCGGTACCGACCGTGAGCTCATTTGTGTCTCATGGAAGGTTGTTCTTTTTTCATATCACCCCTAGAAGGTTGTAAGAGTTGGAGATAAACTTACAACTATTCACACCCTTTTTATTACACACAGCAAGTGATCCAGAGGGCGCAGGAGAAAGGACAGGTGCTGAGGGTTTATAGAAATTAGGTTGCTGTGAGTGGTGTTATTTCTATGTGAGCTAAAATTAAGTAGTTTTTTTGGTGTCAGTATTAGGAGAGATGTCATCTGCATAAAGTAACCATGAGAAAGAGAAGGTGGGGAATGTTATTTGTATAAGCATGGATGATTGTAAGCCAGAGAATTAGGAGACAGGTTTCTGAGGAAACAAAGCTATCATGTGGGAAGGGAGGGAGAGATGTGGAGGGATTGATGGTACAAGGGCATGTGTCCCATTTTCGGAAGCGGGCAGAAGAAAAGAGACAGGGCATTGTGCCACTGTGTGATTACCAGCTCTAGCATGTCTATGTGGACCTTCCAGTTTCTCCCTCAGTTCATAACTCCGCAGGAGATTCACACTTGCTAATTAGAATGGGTGGCAAGAGATTGGACATCACCAAAAGGTAGGAAGGAAATTGAGGCACAAATCCGACAGCTTAAAGATCACTTCATACATTAGTCCCATACCGAAAAACAATTCAATAAGTCAGAATGAGGGGGTGTCTGAGAATAAGTGGAGTCCCATACTTGTGGAGAGAGGACACAACATTGAGAAGCTTGGCAGTGATTAGGGGTTCTGATGGTGGGGCATCCTGGATGATCGTATGGATGCAACTCCAAATCGTAACTCCACTTGGACCAGGACAAGTGGGTTCCCCCGCAGCCATGGGGAAATGCTGTGGTGGTCTGACTTCCTGGAAGTCAGACCACGCCATGGGACTTCCCCCTGCCCACTGAAATCATCGTGCATGCACGCGACAACGTCAGTAATGGACTCCCCCAAGCCAGGTAGGGAATTCCCTATGCAAGAGATTAGTGTTCACCTCTGCAACGGTAGCAGCTAGAGGGTCTAGCGGGAGGAAGAGCCAGAGCATGTCATTTCCAATGATACGTAGCATAAAGTATTAATGTGCCCCCCCATGCAGCACTATTGTACACTTCAATTATAAAGTGAACAATGATGCTGCACTAACTCACCTTCTCATTTCCCACAATGTCAGCAAGTGTGGAGGTGATGGCTGAATGCGTTATTATGCAGTGGTTCATCGAAAACCTAAACTGGCACACTGTAGCGAGGAGCACAGGGGGACCTTTGCAACCCTGCGTCTGATTTTTACGCCGCACAAGGTCAAGTGGGGTGTCATTGGAACAGTCAGTGTCTGTCCTTTCCTTCGATACCAAATATGACAAATGTAATCTGTAAAAATAGAAAAATTAACAAAAAAATGCAAAATTTACTTTTTTTTTTCTCTGTTCTAAGGCAGTGGAATTGTGTGTTTTTAAATATAAAGCAGACCAAGCCAATCCACAAACTCGCCTTCTCATTTCCCATGCCGGAAGCAAATGGGTAGCTGATGACGCAATGCATTATTACACATCTTTTCCATCTAAAACACAAGCCGCAGCACCACTGCGAGGAGATCGGGGGTGCTTTGGACCTCTGCATCTCCATTCTTTACATCCCAAAAGTTCAGGTTAGGCGTATTTGGACAGGTTAGAGCCTGGCCTGTCTAATGATGCCAAACATGACCATGCAAAAATCAAAAAGGAAAAATTGCATGGAGGCCGAAGAAAATATTTGCCATGGGCCCAGTCAATATTAAAAATGGCCCTGCAACCCTGCTGAGTGCAGGATCCAGTCCCTGGGCACCAATTACCCCTCCTTAAGGACAGGTTTGGTTATTGGATCACACCGATATTTCATTTTAAACTCCGTCTTACCAGCTACTTCGGAATAGTGCCCTGAATGATGTTTGCTTTGTCACTGTGTGGTATATTGTAAATTCTTATTTGAATACTTTCTGAATGCACAGAACATACTTTAAATACAGGTCCAAAAATTTGGCATCACTCAGTTCAAATATACACATCACTGTCACACACAAGCAAATCACACAAGGGTCAGACTGCACAAGTGCATTCCCATCACTCCTAACTCAAACACCTTCACAACACACACTTTCAGATACCTCAGACAGATGCATGTCACACACTGCTCAAACACCCTCACATCATACAAAGAGGGAATTGAAACTCCCACTACTCACAGCTGAAACACACACACAGCTCAATCTCTTAATGGTCTATTCACAAGCACTGAAATTGCGTGCAATTTTGGTGCTTTGCTTCTGGTCTGTTTGGACTCCTTTCGGCAGTTCAATTTTGCTGAAAATATGGTGAATTCACTATTTAGCAAATGTTCACTGTATTTTGCTGAAATTGGATTCGCCAAAGCAGTTATCGGACATTGGCGAAAACAACCGAGCTGCAAAAAAGACTTATTCTCCTAATAGAATAAATCAAAATTTGTCCAAACAATAAAAAGTCTTTAAAGTCCTTAATAAAAAAAAAAAAAGAAACTGAAACTTAATAAAAAAAAAGTACAAAACTGTGTTCTAAAAATAAGGTTTTTGCTGAAAATTGATTCCTTTTTTTAATTTAGTCTTTCATTGAATCCTAACTGAATCAGGTAATTTCGCTGGAATTTCGGTGCTTTTTTTCTGTAAATAGAAGACCGGAGCTGCACTGTATTTTACTGTCAATTTGCCAGTATTTAGCAAATTGACAGCTTCGTCATAGGCGTCTCTAGAGGGGGCGGGGGGCAATTGCCCCCCCATGTGCCCTCCACCAGGGATCAGCATCCAGCTTGCCCCACATGTTTGGACCACTATATCTCCGGCTCCATGCATTGCACATGATCGATGGTCCTTGGAAAGGTGTCTGGCCTTTCCAATGATACCCAACATGACCATATTCAGTGTAAAGACAAAATCAGAAATAATAATAGCGTAACAATTTTTGGCTCAGCAGTAACAGGGTTAATGGTCAGACTATATATTACATTGTGTACTACTGTTGTTTTTGCCTCGGATTAGTTATATATTAATGCGAAGGTTTCATCCCTCACAGTATACATTTTATTTTTCCTTTATTACTGGTATTTTAGGCTTTAATGGATAGGTGCCATGCCTCAGTGTATTCATTTAATGGTTTCCCTTGATTAATGGCATTTTAGGGTCAATGGCTATATGTTAAGGGTTAATGGCTACACTGTTTATTTTATTGTATTTCCTTGCTTTAATGCCATTTCAGGAGTTATTAATGAAGTTGGAATACAAAGGGTCTATTTAGATACTTTTGATTTTTATCGCCTTTCGGGGGAATCAATTTCGCCAAAAATATGGTGAATTCCCTATTTGGCGAATGGTCATCGTAATTTGATAAAACTGGAGTCGCTGCATCAGTTATCAGACGTCGGCGAAAACCACCGAATTGCGGCAAATAAAATATTGCATTTATGTATCAGGTTAGTACAACATAAAAGTATTATTGCACCAAATGACTCTGGGATTATGGAATCTTATTTATAGATACTTAATGTTTTTCAGTGGTGTGATTTAGTGGGAAAATTATTAGTGCCCCCCCCAGTTTTGACTGTGGTATCTTATGTGCCCCCCCTATATACTGTTCCTAGAGTTGCCACTGAGCTTAGTTAATAAACAAATTGGCCCGACCTTGCACTTAATGGGGAAATTAATCGTCCGGTGCAATTCGTGACCAATTCAGAGGTTAGTGAATATTATAACCTCTTAAGTGTATTTACCTTCAAAAGAACACAGCCGATTAAGGCCCGTGTCAGACGAACGCAGTGATCACATCCGTTTTGCCACACAGTTTAACCCTTTCGCTGCTGAGGCTTTTCCCGCCCCTGTGCTGAGGTCATTTTTACCGGTTTTGCTCATCATGTTTAAACGTGTTTTGAAGGCTTATTTTAGTATATGACCCAGACATATTATATATCGTTCTCTCCGTCAGACTCGGTAGATTCATAATATGTCATTATTATATGTATACGTTATGTCATGTCTGTATATTATAACAAAAAATGCAATAAAATATGTATTTTTAATAATTTACAATGTGTAAAGTGTTTTTTTTCACATTTTAACATGCGATCAATTGCGGTTATATTTTGTATGGGGTGCGCTTGTTAAAAAAATTAGAGATGGGGTCTCGTTACATTTTTTTTGGGGGAAAATTACGCGATTTTTAACAAACGCACCGCATACAAAAATCGTTAGTGCAGCATCATTGTTCACATTATAATTGAAATGGGAACAATATTGCTGCATTAACAAACAAAAAAAAAAAAAAAGTGTTTTTTTTTTTTATAAATTTTTTTTAAAATTTTTTATTTTTATTTTTAATTTTTTTTTTTTTTTACAACATTTTTCACTTTCATGTTTGGTATCGTTGGAACGGCCATGCTCTGGCCGATCCAACCATACCAAAATTTAACCCCTAACTGCCATGGATCGGGAGATAGGGAGTTCCAATGAACTCCCTATCTCCACCGTTGGTGGCAGTTAAGGGTAAGTCCAGGACTGGCGTCATCGTGCTACGCACGATGACGCCAGTCCTCAGGGGGAGTTCCCGGAGGCTTGGCCGACATCCAAGATGTCGGCCAGCTCCGGGAAAGGATCGCGAATCGGCGCTTTTCAGCGCCGATTCGCGATCCAGCTCCCCAGGGGCTAATGCCAGGCATCATTTGGAAGGGCAGGCTGTGCCCTTCCAAATGATGCCTGGGTTAACCCCCGCAGAGCCGCCGATCGGGAGAGAGGTCCGAAGGACCTCCCCCCCTCCCTTTCAGGCGCCTCCTCCGCACATGCGGGGGGGGCGCCTGAATTAGGTGTCATCGCGCTGCCGCGATGACACCTAATTCCGGCGGCTGTGGTCCCGGATGCGCGGCTGACATCCAGGATGTCAGCCCGCACCAGGGGGGCCAGCGATCGGCCGGAACCCGGCCGAACGCTGACCCCAATGGGAGGACGCGCTCAGCGCGTCCTCCGCATACCAGCGGGAATGCTGAGGACGCGCTGAGAGCGTCCTCAGCATCCAAGTGGTTAAGGTCCATTGTAGCATAGAATCATGATCAATAGAGACCCACACATGAAGTGCGTCCGCACCGAACTGCGCACGCACAGTGCACGTGGCAAATGGACGCAAGTTAGGCAAGAATGTAAAACCGCTAGAATGGACGCGCAGAGTGCGCCACGTCCGCGTAGCATTGGGTGTGTGTGATGGAACGAAGTCAGACGGACTGCATTTGCGACGTCCAGCACCTTGACGCACTAAATGGCTTTTCATATCATGTATTAATTTTTATCTTTTCCCATAGTTCCCTTTTTTTTCCCAACGTCTGTCAAGAAAAACGAATCGTGTGGTGTCTACAGTATCTTCCGTCAGTACATCGTCCGTTGTGCACGGACGCACAGTGGGCTCAGAATGCGCTCGTCTGACAGCCTAACTTGTTCCGACAGTTGTGCAAAGTATTTGGCTTTTAAAAAAAAGAACACTGTACTCCCCCTGGCCACTTTGAAATGCTAACGTGACCTGGGTCTGTAGAACCCCCCCCCCAGTCTGATGAAAATGATGGGTGAAGTGGAGGAATTTCCTCTGCCCACATCAGCATCACCAGCAGCTGGGAATTTGAGTTTATTTGAATCTATATGCTAGAGTACCCTCTGACAGTCCACGAGTCCACGGTAGTAAGTGTCTGAGAGGGGCCAGCCGATGGATTGGATCTCTGATCCATCCATCTGAGCAGGCGATACAGAATCTATGTAGTTATGTAAAGTGCACAAGTCTTGTGCGAGGTGCAGGTAGGTGCGCAAATTGTAAAGCAAAACTCACAGGGGCTTCTGAACAGATCCCCCTAAATTGGAGGGGAGCAGCAGTGCAGCCTAAGGGACACCACAAAGTATAATTCTATTAAAATAATTAAAAAACCAATTGGGCGGCATCTGGCCAAAAACGTTAGAGAGGGGGGATATCAGAGTATCCCTTTTAATTGAAGTGTTGCAACTTGGATAAATAAGTTGGTTTTGTGCTGCAAGTTGGGGACACGGGCTCATACAGGATGGACATCACAATCCCTGTATTTTACACACAGAACTTGCTATGCTACATATTTAGCATCATTCCTCTAATACAGCATTGTTTTTACAACTGTGCCAGTACTGTCCTTGCTGTACCACACTGACCCCCCTACCTAGAATGTATTCTTGTCCTACCTGCACCTTAGATTATCATTTATCCTATAAGTGTGTAACTCGCTGGTCCATTCATTCTGTAAACCCTCTTTACTTCTCACTGCTCTTCTACAACTCCCTTCTGTGCAATGTGATGCTATAATCCTGTTTGTCCCTCCTTTCTTGTAATTATTCCATTCTAAAATGGTCCTATATCTGCTAACTAAATCATTTATAGTTCCCTTAAAGCCGGTGTCAGATGAGCGCACTAGGTGCGTCTGTACTGACATGCCTGCTGGCGTCCGTTGCAGTGTTGTGATGCTGCGACAGGGCTGGCCACACGCTGTTGCGCTCGCATGAATTGCGTGTGCAACAGCGGCCCTGCTGCATCCACGCAGCAAGCCTCCTCGTCAAAGCTCTAGGACGCGCGTGGACGGTGCTGCAAAGCGCAATCCTCCATAGGAGGATTGAGCCTTGCAGCGCTGAGCGCACTAACTGCGCTTGGCGAGACGGCCTGACGGGCGTCGCGTGGAAGGAATGTCCAATCTCACAGACGTTCCTTCCGCTCTTCAAATCGCTCGACTGACTCCAGCCTAAAAGGGACACTCTACAAAATTGCTATAGTTTTAAAGTCGTCAGGATGTTGGGTAGTGCCCCGTCTGGCAGAAAACGCTGGCTGAAGTGAAGGAGGTTCCTCCACCCCACCCATCATCAGCAGCAGCCGAGATTTTTAAATGTCCCAGCTGCCGGTCACTAGTGATGACAGCACGCAAACAATGTGCTGATATCACCCTCTGAGACTGCCCACGGAAGCGAGCAGTCTCAGAGAGGCAGTCATTGCTTTGGATCTGCACATGTATGCACCGAAGAGCAGGCGCTGTGCACAGAGAGGGACAAGAAGGTAAGATTTAAAATCGGCAAACAATTATACATGAATAGACAGTGCTCACAAAACATAAAATAAAAACAAGAAACAATTCTGCTGAGAGGGTGATAATGTATGGTAGCAAAAGATGTAATCAATAATCAATACAATAGGTAGCCTTCGAGGGTTACCTCAAGGTATTGTAGCAAATGAAAGTGGTAGCCAATTGAATGATAAACCACTGCATTGAAATCAGCCAGAGAGGTCAAGAAGAGGAGCTCTTGTTAAGCATGAATTAGCTCAAATAAATCAGGATATGGATGCGTTTCAATAATTGTCCAAATTCCTAATGTCAATAAGATCCACCATCGGGGCATGCATATATATCCACAAAAGGAACAAGGGGCTCCAATCTACAAAAAGGCGCACCTTTAAACCAGCAGAGAAATCAACGAAGAGAAGCTCTTGTTTAAAAGTAAATTGGCTCAAATAGCCCAATGTGAAAGCATTTCATTTAATTGTCCAAATACATAGTCTCAATAGAAACCTTTGACAAAGTATACGTGCATTTAGGAATATAGAAAATGCAAATCACCAAAAGAAAACAAGGAGCTCCGATCTGAAGAGGCGCACCCGACGCGCGTTTCGCCTGAAATGGCTCGTCAGGAGTGCTCCTGACGAGCCATTTCAGGCGAAACGCGCGTCGGGTGCGCCTCTTCAGATCGGAGCTCCTTGTTTTCTTTTGGTGATTTGCATTTTCTATATTCCTAAATGCACGTATACTTTGTCAAAGGTTTCTATTTTAAACAAGAGCTTCTCTTCGTTGATTTCTCTGCTGGTTTAAAGGTGCGCCTTTTTGTAGATTGGAGCCCCTTGTTCCTTTTGTGGATATATATGCATGCCCCGATGGTGGATCTTATTGACATTAGGAATTTGGACAATTATTGAAACGCATCCATATCCTGATTTATTTGAGCTAATTCATGCTTAACAAGAGCTCCTCTTCTTGACCTCTCTGGCTGATTTCAATGCAGTGGTTTATCATTCAATTGGCTACCACTTTCATTTGCTACAATACCTTGAGGTAACCCTCGAAGGCTACCTATTGTATTGATTATTGATTACATCTTTTGCTACCATACATTATCACCCTCTCAGCAGAATTGTTTCTTGTTTTTATTTTATGTTTTGTGAGCACTGTCTATTCATGTATAATTGTTTGCCGATTTTAACTCTATTCAATAAAAGTTAATTATTAATCATTGGTCTCTGGGAGACATTAGTACTCTGATGTTCTATCAGAGTAACTGTAGTTACTGGAATATTTAGGGGTAATCCCTTCTGTCTCTTATTACCCTCCTTCATCAAATTTGTTTATCATCTGGTATAATTCAGTTACGCTCTACCACTTAGGTAGCGATTTCTTCAAGAAGGTAAGATCACCTAAAATAAATAATTGGTTAGTGAGCGGTATCTTATTTATTAAAGAGAGTTCTCTTTTTTTTTTTTGCCCGCTTAGGCTGGTGTCAGACGAACGCAGTGCGAACGTGCGTTGAGCCGCACTTTATTACGGCCGTAGTAGCAGCAAATGACGGCCAATATACGAAGTACGGCCACACGAATGTTCGGCCGCGCAACGCAAGCGGCAAACGAACGCATTTTTTTGAGAATGTGGAACCGCTAGTACTGACGCACAGAGTGCGCTGCGTCGGCATAGCGGTGTGTGTGCGTAATTAGGAGACGTCAGACGCTGCACATGTCTGGCCAACATCACGTCCATTAATTTTTTATAGCTCCGTCAAAAAATACGGCCGAAATTGCGTATCATATGACCGCTATCGCGTCTTCCGTGAAAAATTGCGTTCAGACGCATCAACGCACTTTTTGACGGTTGACACGAAAAATGCGTTCGTCTGACCCTAGCCTTAGAGTATCCCTGTAAAAAGCTCTTTACTGTAGTCATATAGTACCCATTATTTTACAGCTAGCCGAAAGTTAAAGAGCTGCTAAAGCTTGTATCTCGGAATAGCCTCAAACCATTAAGGAGTGGAGCCATTAGGTATAAAGTCCACACTCTTTAATGACTTGGTTGGAATAGTGTCCAAACCATAAGTCTATAATGCGCACTATAGAAATATCATTGTGTATATTGTCATACTGAAGTGGAATCAGGCTGGAAGATGGTCGCTATTATGAGCCAAGCGGCCATCTTGTTCAGAATATTGGTTCACTTGCAAATAACTAGGAAGATTTCAATAGACACTAGAATGAAGTTTACATAGAATCTTAGGAATGTGGTAGATTAACAGAGAAGCAATTAAACGAGGGGAAGATCCGGCCAGCTCTTGGCACGGAGAGACAGGATGACAAATGGATACTGCAAGGTCACTGAGGCCTGCAGAGAGACAAAGAGAGCGTAGAAACCAGACCATGCTTTATCTGTAACAAATAAACATAGCCTTTAGGGAGGTGGGTACGGCCCGGATTGAGTGCGGCAGCAAATCACAAACTGTCAGACTAACATGAAGTTTGCCAATTTACGGTCAATGTATGGAATGCCTTTGTACTAACAATGGTAGGTATTAACCCACGTGGGGTGGAATAAAGTGTCACCGGGAGGTGGGCTAATTGGGATGTACCTAATTATGTATTCAGGGTATAAGACCCCTCGTCGGGGTGAGAACGGGGCTCACTCTTTGCGATTCAATCCTGTGTGAGCATTTGTGTGACGACACAATAAAGTTTGCCTTTCCTGAAGAGACTCGTGTTCAGACAATCCTTGCTTGTGTCCGGTCCGGCGCCATCCTGAAGTGAACCTAGTGTTTCCGGTTACATTTCTTGGGGGCTCGATAGCCGGGATACGGGCCCTTGCTGGCATAGGCAACGGCTGCTGAACACTGTAGCGGTTGACTGCAGGTGCGAGTGATCCCGTCGGTTGGGCGTCCGTTGAAGGTGAGCTGACATCTGCAGGCGCCAAGCAGGATTTCCTGTTCAGTGGACCTCGTCTCGTCCCAAACGGACTCCCGGCCCGGGAAGCTGGGACACCACCGAGTCTGAGGAAACAGCAAGCAGCGCGGCGATAGGTAAAGTGTCTTCTATGTTTGTATGTGTATCAGAGATACCGGTATAAAGGGAAACGTCCGACCGAAAGTCGGATAAGGAGACCCGTGGCCACGGTCTCGTTGACATACTGAACCCGCCGCATATAGCATGGGACCAGAAAGTGGCTAGTGCGTGTCTGGACCCGGGGGATCAGATGTTAACTAAAGGGTAGTTCTGTAAGAGAGGGAGAGAGTAGCCACGTGGAGTTGCATAGTCATAGTCAGTGTTTGTAAACAGAGCTTCTGCACGTGGACCAGGAAAGGAGGAGGGATTTCTGTGACTGGGCTGAGAGCCCTGAGTCAGTGCTAGTGTGTACGTCGTGTAGTGAAGAGGGCCAATTGAGGTCAGTGGTAGCTGCAGAGGTAGTAGTGCCAGGTGGGTAGATTGCCCATAGGCAAATTGGAATTGCAGATGGGAGTGTTGTTATAGAACGGGGTGCACATAGTCACAAGCAGGCAAGAGTTAGAGTTCAATTAACGGGGTATAAGGAGCCAAAAGGAGGGACGGCGTGCCCTCGGCTAGTAGAAAGAGTTGAATTGTTTATGTTTTGTTTTGTGCTGAAAGTATCTGGTACAGTATGTGCTGTGAGTGAGTTGAATGCTGTGAGTGAACGAGCGCCTACTCGCCCTGCGAGAAAGCAAACTTGAGAGTGGACTCCCAAAGTACGTTTTTGGCTCAGGCGACTGCAGTCCGGCTACTGACGGAGGAAGCGGGTCAGACACGTGAGAATTGTTGGCTGAAGTACCAGACTGTAGATTCTAATTGTCATTGCTAAAAAGTAATATCTGTGTTGTAAAAAGGGTTACTGTTATTTTTAAGGGAAACAATGGGTAACGGGTCATCTAAGCTCAAGAAGGTGAAGGAGGGTGAGACGCCCCTGGGGTATATGGTGCGGAATTTTGAAGCGTTATATACAACGCATGATTATGGTGTGGAGTTAACTAAGGAGAAGCTAACATTAATGTGTACAATTGTGTGGCCACTGTTAGTTCCAGAGTGGCCAGAGCAGGGGTCAATGGACCCCGAGCTAATACAGAGAGTGCATTCCCAAGTTACCGGGAAATGCGGACATCCTGAGCAGTACCCGTATATAGATATATGGAGATACTGTGTAAAAGATAAAAGTCATTTTATAATGATGGCGGGACAACACAAGAAGCAAGTACCACCAAATAATAATGAGAAAGAGAGATCGGTGTTGGTAGAACACCCAGAGGAGGGTGATTCTTTGCCCCCGTCATACCCGTCATGTTACGGGGCAGCTAGAGAAGCTTTGAGTGCCGCGATTGCGCGGGCGGAGAGGGGGGAGCAGGCAGCTGCTACTTCCCGGCCGGCTCCCTTCGCTCCGTCACGCGGGGTTGTGGAAGAAGAACAGGGGGCGGCGGGTGGAGGAGACAGAGAGGTCCCACCAGGAAAAATTTAGATGCCCGATGGGAGCATATATAAATTAGTATCTCAGGAGGATAGCGATAATGAGAGTGAAGATGAGAAACAGGGGGTTACCACTCGCGCAGCGAATAATATACATAAACCCCGGGAACCATATCAGCACAATCCCTATAAGAGTGGGATGCAATTGCCCCTACGGGAAGTGCCTGGTCCTTTACTGGCGAATGGAGCTCCTGGGCCAGTGCAATACACATATGTCCCATTCACGACAACAGATCTTTTTAACTGGAAAACACACACACCACTGTACTCCACTAATCCCGCAGCAGTGGCCAGCATGATAGAGTCAGTTATGCTCACACATAACCCCACATGGGCAGATTTTCAGCAATTAATGTTGACAATGTTTACCACAGAGGAAAGAGCCCGGATAAATAGTAGCACGCAGAAGATTTTACTCGCCCAAGCTGTAGCAGATGCTAAGCCCCAGCCAGAAGCGTGGGCAGAGGAACACTATCCCAAAACAGATCCCAAGTGGCCGTACAGCACCGCAGAGGGCATTGCCCACCTGCAGACGTACAGAACAGCAGTAATAATGGGTGTTAAAGCGGGAGGGAAGAAACCCACAAACATGGGTAAAATAGCAGACGTGGTACAAGAATCTAAAGAGTCTCCAAGTGCATTTCTGGAAAGATTACTAGATGCATATAGGATGTATAGTCCTATTGATCCGGAGGCGGTGGAGAATCAGAGGTTAATTAATTCTTCGTTTGTGGGACAGTCACAGAGGGATATACGGAATAAAATACAGAGATTAGATGGGTTTTTGGGAAAAGGTATTAGCGAATTGGTAGAGATTGCTAATAAAGTGTTTCATAACCGGGATCTAGAGGAAAAACGGGAGGAGATAAAGAGACAGAGAGGACACACAGGTGTTGTGGGTTACATGGGGAATGGTGGAGGAAGAGTTGCCCCGGACAGAGGGAGAGCAAGGGGAAGGGGGGGCTAGAGGAAGAGGAAGGGGAGCCCCTAGGGAACCCCTGGGACCCAACCAGTGCGCCTGGTGCCGGGGTGAGGGTCACTGGAAAAACGACTGTCCTGCATTTTTGGCTAAATTTGGGGGACAAGGGGAGGTTGGGGAATCGGGAGGTCAAGCCACCCATGGTCAGGTAACAGACGGCAGATATGAGAGAAGTGAGGGTGCCGGAGCAGAGTTTGTGGGATTGGTGGGAACGTCATTCGAGGGGCAGGATGCATATTGACAAGGACCTGGGCCCATCCCGCTCGGTAACCACGAGCCCACGGTCACTATGAGAGTGGGAAATAAAGATGAAATTTTTATGGTTGACACCGGTGACGAATATTCTGTTGTAACTCAGCAAATTGCACCCCCAGTGGGAAATGAAGTTGATATTATGGGAGCAATGGGAGTGTCTGCTAAGTACCCTTTCCTTGCTTCTCGAAAATGTAGTGTGGGTGGGCATAATGTTGAACATGAATTTTTGTATATGCCCGAATGTCCCATCCAGCTCCTGGGGCGGGATTTCCTTTGCAAATTGCAAGCCCAAATTACGTTCCTTCCCGGGGGACACGCTCAATTAGACCTGCCTGAGAGTGGCAGCTCTGTTCGGCAGTACAACCCAGCCAGCCAGAACCCCCGATCTGTGAAAATTGCAGTAATTATGCCGAGAGAGGAAGAATGGCGCACAGCACCAACCCCGCCGGCAAGTCTGGACCCGCACACACTACTCCTCGAAATTCCTGGGGTGTGGGCGGAGGAAAATACGCCCGGACTAGCTGTAAATATCTCCCCAGTATACGTCGATTTAAAACCTGGTGCAAATTGAAATTCCGGCATATTGAAATTCTGCGTGTCACCGTGGAACACACCCCTGTTGCCAGTACTGAAAGAGGGCACACAAGAGTACCGCCCAGTCCAAGATTTACGAGCTGTTAACGAAGCCACAGTAACCCTACACCCTGTGGTTCCTAATCCATACAATTTGCTGGCATTAATTCCCGGAGATACGAAATATTACACGGTGCTTGATTTAAAAGACGCTTTCTTTTGCATCTGCCTGGCTCCAGCAAGCCAGACCCTTTTTGCATTTCAGTGGGAAGAGTCCACCATGGGGGCGCGCCATCAAATGACCTGGACACGCCTCCCTCAAGGATTCAAGAACTCGCCCAGCCAAGATCTCCTCTCCTTCAACGCTCAGCCAGACAAAGTTGTCTTGTTACAATATGTAGATGATTTATTACTGGCTTCTCCCACAGAAAAAGACTGTTTATCTGCCACAAAAGCCCTGCTACATCTACTATGCCAAGCAGGATACAGAGTGTCAAGAAAGAAAGCACAAATATGCAAAGAAAGTGTAAAGTACTTAGGTTTCCAATTAACAGGTACCAAGCGTGCATTGGGGGCAGAAAGAAAAGAAGCAGTATGCCGAATACCCCAACCAAAGACCAGAAGACAAGTTCGTGAGTTTCTGGGAGCTGCAGGCTTCTGCCGCCTGTGGATCCCCAATTTCGCAGATATTGCCAAGCCCCTTCATCAAGCCACAAAGGGGGGAGAACAAGACCCCTTCCATTGGGAAGAAGAGCAAACAGCGTTTCTGAAATTAAAAACTCTGCTAATGGAGGCTCCTGCACTGGGACTGCCAGATCACAGCAAGCCCTTCCAGCTGTACGTGCATGAACACAATCGAACAGCAACAGGAGTGTTGATCCAAAGTTTCGGCTCTTGGCTAAGGCCTGTGGCCTACCTCTCCAAGCAACTCGACCCTGTGGCCTGTGGCCTACCCCCATGCCTGAAAGCAGTGGCAGCCACCGCAATGCTGATAGCAGAAGCAGACAAGCTGACCCTTGGACAAGTTCTTCATGTCAAGGTGCCCCATGCTGTCAAGGCCCTGCTGGATGTGAAAGGAAGCTACTGGTTCAGCAACAGCCGGATGACAAAGTACCAAGCTATGATGTGTGAAAATCCATGGGTTCATTTGGACCTCATTGCTACCTTGAACCCTGCTACTCTACTACCTGACTGTGAAGAGGATCCAGATCATGAATGCCTCCAAGTCATGGAAGAAGTGTTCAGTAGCAGACCAGATTTGAAAGACGTACCCCTAGACAAATACGATCTACAGTTATTCACTGATGGTAGCAGCTACATGGATGATGGGAAGAAAGTCTCCGGCTATGCAGTAGTCTCAGCAGAAGAAATTATCGAAGCAAATCCACTACCAAGCCATACATCTGCACAACTGGCTGAAATAACAGCCCTAACCAGAGCTCTAGAAATCTCCGAAGGCAAAAGAGTAAACATCTACACTGATTCCAAGTACGCCTTCATGACTGTCCATGCACATAGTGCACTCTACAAAGAAAGAGGCCTACTTACTTCCTCAGGACAACAAATCAAGTATGCAGCTGAAATCGCGGCCCTCCTAGAAGCTGTATGGAAACCAAGCGCTGTCAGTATCATGCACTGTCGTGGCCACCAAAAGGGTCATGATGAAATCCCAAAAGGCAACAGGCGCGCTGACCAGGCCGCAAAAGCAGCTGCAAAACCACCGCTAACAATTGATCAAGCCAAAGTTCTACTCTGCAAGCAAGAGCCTCAACCTCCCATGCCAAACTACGAAGTCTACATGAATTGGAGAAGATTTGAACCCAAAGGCGAGTTCATTTAAATAATATTGCACAAATGGCGAGATGATTACGAACTATTAGAACTTAATCATGATTATATCCAATGGCTCTTCCCAACTCAGACTTAAGGCCGAAATTTCTATTCCACTCCTCTGAACCCGCAAGAGACACGCCTAATGATTAACACCTCAGAAGTTCAGCAAAGACTACGCAGAGCTTACAAAATGATGCTGAAATTCTTCGGTGTAAAAGTAATGGGGGAGGGTGAAGAAGACACAAAAGTAACCGAAGTTGAACGAGCAGAAAATTTTGCCTCACGTTTCGAAAATTTGACAACCAACCCTCATAATAATCTACGGATTACACGAATACTGCTAAGTTTGGGAGAGTTGGGAGCAGAAGAATATCAAGCCCCGTTGGTAAGGTTCTTCCTCAAGGAGATCCTTATCAAGAACAGACTGCCAAGAATGAAGAAAAGTGCAATGAACTTTTTCATACCAGCAGTAAGAGATTCACAAGACAGACAAGATCTGCTGTTCTTCGCATGGCGATACTATTTCCCGAAAGAAGAATTTGTCTGGGGAAACCATGGAGAATTGGCATGATACAAAGCAAAACCAGTGGTGGCTGCACTCCTACCGGCACCACTGAGTGAATGGACACCTGTGTATTCAGAAAAAGAAAAGAAATGGATGTCGGGAGAACAAGGCGAATATGGAGAAGACGGGTGGTACCAACTGAAGAATGGACTAAGGGGGGACCTTCGGGCATTGGGAGAAACTAAACTAAATGATCAGGTTGTACTGTTGGGTAAATCAATGCAGAAATTGAATACTTGGGTGGGAGATAACATACCTCACTTTTTATATCCCCCACTGCAAAAGTATTGTCCAGGTGATTCAGTATGGGTGAAAGAGTAGAAAAATGACCCACTAGGCCCAAAGTGGAGAGGTCCTTACCTTGTCCTGTTATCAACCCCTACAGCAGTAAAGGTTGCCGAGGTGGTCCCGTGGATACATCACTCCAGGTTGAAAGTAGCTGCAGACAATCCTGAACCAGCATGGAAGGTCGTCGCCAACGAGACCAATCCGCTGAGGCTAAAGCTGACAAAGACCACAGTCATGAGCACCTGAATGATCCAACTGAAGATACCCAAATGATTCCACAAGTGGGTGTCTTGATGGACACAAGTCCTGACCATCCACCAACGGGGGGATACCCCAAGGGTGCTTTTTAGGGGCCCAGCCCCCACCCCTGATCATCCAGAAATGTCCTTTGTTTTTGAAATTCCGGTGGGGAGGGATTGGGTTTATGTGACTATGAAAAGAATTGCCCAAGGGATTTTGACATTTGGGGCATTTGTGGTACTGATTTTGTACCTTGCAAACTTGATTTATGGACTCTCGCATGGAGCATGCCCCAGGTGCCCAAGCACTGCCGGGAAAGTGGATATTTCCCATATCTGGAATGGTACGCACCCGGTGATGGAGAATCGCACTATGTGGAGACAAAAACGAGAAGCGACATCTGAGATTTTGCCAAGAGGACATTTACTTCTGCAATTTAAATATGACTATGCTAAAAAGTCTGGGCAAACTGCGTGCTGGGTGTGTAGTAGGATGCATCCAGAGACGATCCACATCCCATTTGCTTCTGTTCCAATGAATCTGAGTATGTTTGCGTCAGGGAATGTCACAATACACTCTTTTGATGCACCGAGGGAAAAACCAGAATCATTCAGTCCCGGGTATCCCATAATAGGACCAGTATACCCGCCAAAGTGGTGTTTCCAAATAGGACCAGATAAAGACACACATAATGAGGGTGGAGGGTGCTATTCAAGCAAGTTTAACTGGACATCATACATATACACATTCGACACAAAAGAGCAGGCAAATTTTCTATACATACGATGTAGAAAGCTCACGAGTGAACAAGAGGAGGTGATTGCGAGGGTGACTGATGGAAAGCAGAGTGCACTGGATACGACGACACGGATGAGACGACTGACGATAGAGATAGCGAAGGGAACACTACATTTGTCTCCATTTATATTGAAAGGGGGGTACCAGGTGTGTTGTGGAAAGGTGTGTTACACATGGGTGCCACCAACAATAACGGGAATGTGTTATTTGGCAAAACTGATCCCGATCCAGAGGGTAAGGGGGGAAGACACTAATACAGACACAGCACTCCACCCTAGGTACCCACTGGTGTTTGAAAGACAGAAGAGAGAGTTGTTTAGAAAGGTGGATCGGATATGGTCATGGCTGCCGGCATGGACTGGATGGGGAAGAGAGTTGATGGTGAGACTGAACAGTTATGCCAGTCTGATGGATGAAATTCTGAATAAAACTAGTATGGATATTCAGTTGCTGAACCTGGAGGTGCGTGAGATACGTAAGGTGCAGATGATACATGACATGGCGCTTGAACAAATCAGTGCGGCCCTGAATGGATTGTGTGAGATGACAATGCATTATGAATGTTGCACCTTCATTAGGAACACCACACATGATGTCCCAGACTACTACCAGGTAATCCAGGATCACCAAGAGAAGGTAGCTCAGTTGCAGAACACAGCAAGGAGAATCGCTGCTGAAGGCTGGAATCCACTCCGTGGGTTTGGAGCAATCGGAGAGTGGTTTGGATCCATCCTGAAATTCATCTCACAGATCGGATCCATGATTCTGATGATAGTGGTGATCTTGGTCGTAGGAACACTGACATACCGCATAGGGCTATGCCTATGGCCACTGTGCAAGAAAGTACTGACACCTACACAGACACAAAAGATACCACTGATGATCCCACAAGACATGTTCCCAACAAAAATAGGTCCCCTAAAGTATGAGGAGTTTAAGAATAGCGGGGTGTGATGGCTACAAGCATCAGGAAAAGAACCTGAGGCTTGAGCCAAGGGGGGAATGAAGTGGAATCAGGCTGGAAGATGGTCGCTATTATGAGCCAAGCGGCCATCTTGTTCAGAATATTGGTTCACTTGCAAATAACTAGGTAGATTTCAATAGACACTAGAATGAAGTTTACATAGAATCTTAGGAATGTGGTAGATTAACAGAGAAGCAATTAAACGAGGGGAAGATCCGGCCAGCTCTTGGCACGGAGAGACAGGATGACAAATGGATACTGCAAGGTCACTGAGGCCTGCAGAGAGACAAAGAGAGCGTAGAAACCAGACCATGCTTTATCTATAACAAATAAACATAGCCTTTAGGGAGGTGGGTACGGCCGGATTGAGTGCGCAGCAAATCACAAACTGTCAGACTAACATGAAGTTTGCCAGTTTACGGTCAATGTATGGAATGCCTTTGCACTAACAATGGGAGGTATTAACCCACGTGGGGTGGAATAAAGTGTCACCGGGAGGTGGGCTAATTGGGATGTACCTAATTATGTAGCCAGGGTATAAGACCCCTCGTCGGGGTGAGAACGGGGCTCACTCTTTGCAATTCAATCCTGTGTGAGCATTTGTGTGACGACACAATAAAGTTTGCCTTTCCTGAAGAGACTCGTGTTCAGACAATCCTTGCTTGTGTCCGGTCCGGCGCCGTCCTGAAGTGAACCTAGTGTTTCCGGTTACAATACTTCTGGTGATGACAGCACTAAGTATTTTCAAAGTTTGCTTGTCTGCTATACCACATTGTTATATTCACTGCACTGTTGCAGGCCTCCTAATTCTCAAATAATCCTGTGCTTATCTATGGTTATTTCTGTCTCATCCATCCAATTGATACACTACTGGCTGAATTTTTATACAAGCATAACTGCTCTGTTACAGTAAACTAATCCCATTCTGGGCTTTTCTATTTTCTATTAAAATCGCCACACAGACTAAGACTTGTATCTTCCAGTTTCCGTACTGTACAGTATGCATCTAACGTGTCATTCTAGCAGCAGCTCGTCCATTCACAGTGTAAACTTCCTATAAATTGGGCTTGCACACATTATGTACACAAGTTCCGTAGCGCCTGCACAGAGCGATGGTTTGGAGCTGCACATGCATGCCCAGATCCGATCCAGCGCTGCCTCCCTGAGACTGCTCACTGTCCTGGGTAGTCTCAAAGGGTGACGCTAGCACATGCTCGGTCTGCTGATGTCACTAGTGATCGAACTGTTGACTGGCACCTAGAGAATGCAAACTCCCAGCTGCTGGTGATGCTGGGTGGGGATAGAGGGAACTCCTTCATTTCACCCTAGTGGGGCAAGGAGCACTCTTCACATCCTGACCACTTTTAAACAATAGAGTGTCTCTTTAAGATTGTGTTAGCAGGACACAAGGACTGTCAAACTATTGCCCCGCACCAGCTGTTTCTGAACTAGAAGTCCCATGATTTTCTGGCCATCTATTGCATTCAAAGAATTCTGTGAAATGTAGGCATCAACATCTAGGGGGCCGTGTGTATGACAGCCCTGCTCTACACCTTTCATCTCTGATTGCAAAGTTTGTAAACTTGCTGATTCCCCCAATCCTTACTGTAAAAGAACTGTGTAACTTGATGGCACTATATAATAACGCCAACTCCACTTTTTTTTATGATTCTTACATCTGCCCAAATTACAGTGATTCTCGCCTACGTACAACCTCAAATGCAGGTGTAATATTAAACTACTACTTGCTCATGGACTACCAAGGGTGCCTATAGGATCCATGGGGGGAAGGCACGGGGAGAATGTGCCCCTCCACAGCTGGAATCCCATTACGGAAGTCAATGCCTTTGTACAACAGTATCTCTGTTCCATAAACCCCAAAAGGTTCACTGAAGTGTCAATGGAAAAGCCAGAGTCCATTAGTCCAACCTTTCCGAAGCTAATAAACAAACATGAGGACAAACTGTACAAAACAATAGAAGTAATAGTAAGCCTCTTTTGTTAAGCAGCAGCATTGTCTGCTTTGCAATTCAAAAAAGAAAGATTACTGCTGCAATTACTCACTTTCTCATTGCAGAACAATGCTGTACAGTATCAGGTGTCACCCGAGCAGCAAGAGGATACATATTTTGTGTCAATGTTCTAAGACTGCATCCTTCGAACTGGCGCCACCCTGCCTGGCACTGCGAATTGAACACCAGCTCTTAACCAAATCTGGTATAGTGCCCTACCCAAAATAGGGCCACATTACACTCTTAACGCAAATGTTAATGCTCACTTGCGTGAGTATTAACGTTTCCTGCAGTGTTTACCGCATATTACAATTCAAACGCAAACGGGTAAAATAACCCGCTTGCGTTTGGTACCTTGCGCTTTTCAGCGCGAGGTTACTGTACTTTGCGCACCCATGTTAAGTATAGGGAGCACAATCTATTAATGCCTGGCTCTGGTTAGCAAAAAGTTAACCACAGCCAGGACTTGGTGTTTACAGATTCCGCTTCTGCAGAATCCTTTAACACCAGCCTAAAAAATGAATTGCATACTCACCTCCTGTCCCGCGGCGAGGACCGCGGCTCTAACCGCCTACTCAGTCCGGCGGGAGCAGGGAAAGACTGGGGGAAAAAAGTCCCCCCAGTCTCTCCCTGCATATCACTAGGCCGGCCGGATCTCGCAAGGCGAGATCCGGCTGGTCATGTGACCGGCAGGGGGAAACTCAATGGAGTCCTATGGACTCCATCGAGTGGATGCTCGCGGCTGCGCTCAGAGCTGCTGCGAGCATCCTGGAATTTACTGCGTGGTAACAATGCAGGCAGCATTTTTTTGCGCCTGCATTGTAATCCAACGTTAAAACGTGGGCGCAAAGGGGAAAACTGAGGGCGCAGTTTTTCCTCCCTTGCGCCTACGTTTTAATGCTAGGATTGTAATTTGGCCCATAGGCTCTGCCATAAATGCCTGAACCCAAAAAAGTACTTTATGGTTATCACTTCTCTACAGCATAAGCCATTTCAATCAATCCCTCCTGTAGATCTCACAACTCTCGTTCAATATCATGATTTCACTACTAAGCCCTTTCTGGTGTAACAAATATCTACACATCCCATGTTTTAAATAAATAACATGCAAAGGTTTTCTCCTACATTTAAATTATGTTTTTAACATTAAAGTGCTGTAACGTTGCTCCTTTTTAAATCATTTATCCTCTACAGAAACATTGCTGTGATGAATTGTTCTAGACACTAACTGGTATGCTCACCTTGCACAAATTCACATGGGGTTTGCAAAACTAGGATAGAGGCAGAATGGCAAGGTGTTAAATATAGAAGAGGTGATAAAGATGGGTAATGGTCAGAGATCCTGGTTCAGGGTATTTGTAGTGAAAAGATTATTAGCAATGCAGCTTCCGAAATATACACCTCCAAATGGAAATGACTGTAACCCTTTATCTATACTACACAGGGAGTTTCAGCATTTTAGTCACTGGAATCTTGTTCTCCTCTTGGCTGTTATAATGCATAAAGTTTTTTAATGTTCCCCTCCCAATAAAGTTCCGTTGTCATAAGTGGTGATAGCCTGCAGGTCGAAAAAAAAGTGTCAAGGGCTCATTATTACCAATACCCAATCAGTGGACTACTACAAGGTGCCTCACCTTATAAGACCGTACCCTTTACTGATCTTATAGGATGTAAAACACTGAAATGATACAACAAACCAGTCAATGGCTGTTTTGTAGAACTGTCAGACACTCATTGGAACACCTTGTTAAAGGTTTTAAATAACATAATTGCTGCCCTGCAGATACTGTAATCATCCCCAATTATCTGCTTTAAGCCATGAACGGATTAAATATATATCATAAAGGTAAATGATCTATAGATAACATATTCCTCACTTTTGTGTATACATTGTATTGTTTGTTACTTTGTGTCCTGCTCAATGTAGAATGCTCAGACCTCTGCACTGACTCCTAAAATGTTATCACAGGCTCCTCAATCACTAGATACTCCTACCTACTTACTTTGCCTGCTCTTAATGTGTAGTTGGATCCCAGTTACCTTACTCGCTCCTAAGCATGCCGTCGATTTATCATTATCTGGAGAGACTTGCAGTAGATCTCCTTCATACATTTGTTTACAGGTATTCTGTATCAGTCTTCCAGCATCAAATTACTTAGGCAGAGTGCTTGACGGCCTTTACCTTACAGAATCTATCACCTGCTAGGCCTCTCTCTAAAGCCACCCAATCTTCATACATTTTACAGCACTGGGAGATTATGATGAATTTTCATATTGCATCTGCATTGCTAGGCATCACTTTACCTGTCATCGCTTATTTACAGAACCTATTTTTGTTAATTTTATATCCCTATAAGAATTCTTTACACTGACCCCTCCACTATCTTTCTAGGTGTCTGTGCACTGTCATACATAATGAGTTCGCTCGTGTAGGGTAGATTATTTTAGTAAGGTTATGGTCTAAGATCTCATGTCCCGGCTCAGTAACCTGACAGATTAGATGCTGGTTTATTGTAATAGCTGGATTGGGGCAGGCACCGTAAAGAACACTAGACTGCCCCTTCTAACATCAACTTCATGTGCAAAACGATGGTCCTGTGTGGAGTGGATTCTCTCCATCTACAAGATTAATGTGGAAATACCCAGGGAGATTATTATTCACTATATAACATTTTATGTATACGCTCTCTAGAGCAGCACGAGAACAGCTAAGCACCCCCAATGCAGCACTCCCCAATGACCCTGCATCCTCTGTATTGATATTGTGTGTATTATCTGAAGAAGACTTGGTTTAGGCCTTCCTACAGCTTCTCCTTGTTTTATCCTCACATCACAATGACACTGTACGTAAGATCAGCTTCTCCTGATACATCAATACCTTCCTATGAAAAAATGAATCCATCTCACATACTTTTCCTGCATTAATGCTATAGTGATGCACACAATCATGCATGCATCCCCTCCAGCTTGTCACTGCAGCATCCCAATACGGTGCTCACCTTGTACACCTGTTCTTTCCTACTTCCATGAACTTGCTAGTCCAGTCATGTAAATAGCATCTCTGTGAAAGACCAAAGATACTCTGTATCCTTTTTTTATATCCTCTACCTATCTGACCAGGCTCCTGTACATACCCTTTTCTTGTCTACCCTTAATTCCCTCACCTAGCAACCTTCGTCCCCCGCTTGCTGCCTACCCTGTACATGGGCACGAACTGGGATACCTACTCTCTGGAACAGGGCTGTCAAACTCAGGGCCCCCCCAGACGTAGATGCCTACAATTCTCAAAATTCTTTGAATGCAATAGGTGGTCTGGGAGACATGAGAGTTGTAGTTCAGAAACACCTGGGGGGGGCAGAGTTTGACAGCCCTGCTCTACATGTTTATCCCACCACTGCCCCTGCATTTATGGGTAAAATCATGCCATCAACCACAAAAGATTTACTAAAGAATCCTGTCCCTCCATTATATATGTATACCTGTGAGTCCTGGGCCTTGTGCCCTCCAGTCATGCATCTTCTGTCAATATATGTATCCGTTTGGCTCGGCTCCACACCTTCCATTAAATCACGCCCTCTCTCTGCCCATACAATATTCAACCTGGTCTTTGCATCGGTGGTTGAATCATACTCTCTGGCCATATAATCTGTAACTGTCCCCTGGTCCCTGCACCCACCATTCAGTTATGGTATAACCATAGGGGCAGATGGTATAACTCCTGGCCATTGGTCCGTCCATGGAGCGCGGTGGTGCAGCTGCTCCAGGCGGCCCTTTGTCAGGGGTGACCTTTTTTTCTGTCAAAGGCAGGGGTCAGCAATATGTCCACATGCTCACAGACACTGGTGTCTTTGAGCCATGGCCCCTGCCCGTTATACTCCTCTCCGACTGAGTCCAGACAGAAGAGCAGAAGAATTCAGCTCCTCTTCCTTGACGTCAGCGGCTGACGTGGACGCAGCGCGCTGTCACGTGTTGGGGTGGGAGGAGAGGAACTGGGACGACTGCTTCCATCTCTCCCTCTGTGTGTGTCTTTGCGGGGGGCTGGGGGGCATTTATGTGATTGGCGGGGGGAGCTGGGACGGGGCAGGGCCCTTCCTGCCTCCTATTCACTCCCTTCCTGCCTCCGTGCATGACGTCTTGGAGGGAGTGGATGTGGGCAGCCAGGCAGTTCCAGTGAGCCACCAATGCCAGTGGGTCTTGTGGCCGAGCCTCCCATCACCAGGTGGATGGTCTCTGTTCCAGAGACCCACCAATAGAGAAGCATCGTTTTGGCCACACCTCTGGTCATGTGACCGGTGTTGCTAACGCTGCATGACGTTGGTAGCTTTATCTCTAGGGGAGCTTTATTTGCCAGAACAGGTGTTCTTTCTGGGTACACACGTATCTGGGGTCTGTCTGGGTACACACGTATCTGGGGTCTGTCTGGGTACACACATATCTGGGGTCTGTCTGGGTACACACATATCTGGGGTCTGTCTGGGTACACACGTATCTGGGATCTGTCTGGGTACACACGTATCTGGGGTCTGTCTGGGTACACACATATCTGGGGTCTGTCTGGGTACACACGTATCTGGGGTCTGTCTGGGTACACACGTATCTGGGGTCTGTCTGGGTACACACGTATCTGGGGTCTTTCTGGGTACACACGTATCTGGGGTCTGTCTGGGTACACACGTATCTGGGGTCTGTCTGGATACACACGTATCTGGGGTCTGTCTGGATACACACGTATCGGGTCTGTCTGGATACACACGTATCTGGCGTCTGTCTGGATACACATGTATCTGGGGTCTGTCTGGATACACACGTATCGGGTCTGTCTGGATACACACGTATCGGGTCTGTCTGGATACACACGTATCTGGCGTCTGTCTGGGTACACACGTATCTGGGGTCTGTCTGGATACACACGTATCTGGGGTCTGTCTGGATACACACGTATCTGGGGTCTGTCTGGATACACACGTATCTGGGGTCTGTCTGTGTACACACGTATCTGGGGTCTGTCTGTGTACACACGTATCTGCGGTCTATCTGGATACACACGTATCTGGGGTCTGTCTGGATACACACGTATCTGGAGTCTGTCTGTGTACACACGTATCTGGGATCTATGTACACACGTATCTGGGGTCTGTGTACACACATATCTGGGATCTGTCTGTGTACACACGTATCTGCGGTCTATCTGGATACACACGTATCTGCGGTCTGTCTGTGTACACACGTATCTGCGGTCTATCTGGATACACACGTATCTGGGGTCTGTCTGGATACACACGTTTCTGGGGTCTGTCTGGATACACACGTTTCTGGGGTCTGTCTGGATACACACGTTTCTGGGGTCTGTCTGGATGCACATGTATCTGAGGTCCGTGTACTTATATAGAGAATGAGGCTGTATATATGTAGTATAGGTAGAGCTCTGTAATAGTGCCACACATTACTGTGCGTTTTATTGCTGTGCTGCTCTGTAATACACTCATACACACCACATGTTGGAGGGGGGCAGAAATTCATCCTTGGCTTCAGGCGGCACAGTGGCTTGGGCCGGCCGGGCTGGCTAGCATACTGTGTTCATTTATTATTATTACACCCTGTGACCGACAATAAACCTTTTCCACTGCTAAATGTACCTATGAGTCCTGGTTCCTGTGCCCATCATTACAGTATGACCTGTGCCCATATCGTATGTACCTGTGTGACCTGGTCCGTGTGCCCGTTATATATCCTGGCATGAGCCCATAGTCTATATATATATATATACACACACACACACACCTGTGTATAGCCCACCTTATGAGAGCAGGGGAGAGGTCCATATGCCCACATTATATACAGCTGTGTGTGCCCACACTCTACTTGTGTCCCAGTGCCCGCATTGCACCCGTGTGTCCTGCTCTGTGTGCCTGGGCCCGGTGTACCTGTTTGTCGGGCACCCCCTTGGCGCCCCGCTCGCAGCTGCAGCCCTCCAGCAGGTAGAGCCCGCACGGGCGGCCGCTGCTCTCGTTCTCGAAGCAGAAGAGCAGGTTGTGGAGGAGGGAGAAGCTCCGGCTCTGCCAGCGGCTGTTATCCGAGCTCCGCTTGCTCAGGATCCCCCGGCGGGTCCCGTCTTTCCGGGCGAGCTGCCCCAGGTACACGGCGTGAGCCTCGTTCAACCGGAGCCTCTGCATCTTGTGGCCTGGGCTGGGAGCCCCGCCTACGGCCCCCCGGGGTGCCCCCTCTGCCGGTGCGTCCGCACCTCCCCCCCCCCAGGACCGCTACTCCTCCTCGTACACTCGGGCGCCCGCTCGTCCGGCTCCTCCCCCGACCCTTCCCACGGTGCCTGCAGCCCCCGGTCCTCTCGCTCCTCCTCCCGTCCCCCCTCCAGCCCCGCTGCCGGTACTCGGAGCTCTCCGCCGGGTCCCGAGTCTGTGCCGAGCTCTGGAGGGGCGCGTCACGTGACGGGGAGCGCCGAGTCAGCACCGCGGACAGAGCCCGTCCAGGGAGAGGGGGGTCTGAGGGCCCCTCAGGTATGCTCTGCACCCATCCAGAGCATGGGTTGCTGTGACGGAGCGGGGAGAGTTGGGGGCAAGGGGGCAACAAACGTGGGTGAGGGCAAAGAGGAGGAGTCTACAAAACACCCCAAAACCCGGACTGAGGCTAGAAGAATCTCTGGAACAGAGTGACACAAACACACAGGATGGGTTGGCCTGAATGGGCAGCACTTTTCCTTCGGTGCCCACGGAACATTTATTAATGAATAGTTGGTATATTTCACGTTTCTTGCTCAGATTTTATACATTTAGGTAAAATGTCAGCTCGGCCGCAGCGAAAGTATACAGAGATACAGGCAGGCGTCACAATGTAATGTTATTTAAAAAAATGCAGCTTTACAATGTGCTGGGCACAACCCCCCCACACCCCACAAACTGCCCACCGATAAGGGGGGGGGTCCGGGGAATAGAACAAGATAATAATAAACCCCGGGATGTGAAATGCAAGCGGTGAGGATGCTATAAGGATGTGCGGAACCTTCAGGAATTTGGTTACAATAGGGGTCGAGCAAGAACACATGGGAACACGGTTTCCCACTATTTTAGCTTAACGAACGGTGTTCCCATTAGTCCCATGTGATTATATAGTGGGTTTAAGGATGTTTTTCCTTGTTAAGTCATATTAAGTATCTATTGTACATTTTCCATGAAAGTCTATGTATAAACACATTAGTATCAGCGTGTGGTGTGTTGTGTGAGAGATGACGTGCGTGTGGTGTGTTGTGTGAGAGATGACGTGCGTGTGGTGTGTTGTGTGAGAGATGACGTGCGTGTGGTGTGTTGTGTGAGAGATGACGTGCGTGTGGTGTGTTGTGTGAGAGATGACGTGCGTGTGGTGTGTTGTGTGAGAGATGACGTGCGTGTGGTGTGTTGTGTGAGAGATGACGTGCATGTGGTGCGTGTGGTGTGTGAGAGATGACGTGCGTGTGGTGTGTTGTGTGAGAGATGACGTGCGTGTGGTGTGTTGTGTGAGAGATGACGTGCGTGTGGTGTGTTGTGTGAGAGATGACGTGCATGTGGTGCGTGTGGTGTGTGAGAGATGACGTGCGTGTGGTGTGTTGTGTTGTGTGAGAGATGACTTGGTTAATTGGCATAAATCTTGAAGTTCCCAAACTTAGTATTTTTAGGACTTGACCCCTGGGTTACAGTGATTTGGGTGGGTTTAGTAAACACTGAAATCCTAGGATGAGGTTAGAGGTAAGGAGGATTAGGAGCCATGGGGCAAGGAACTAGAAAAGAGTTGCTGACCTCATCCTGCGTCTGAACGCTTGCAGCAGTAAGTGTTCTACGTGAAAGAAGCCCAGGATTGGTGCAAACGCAGCACCAATCCTTTGTTTTGCGCAAGGCGCTTGTGTAACTTGCATGCGAAAGTTTGCAAATTACTTGCGTACGTTGCGCAAATTGTGTATCAAGTAATGTTATTGCAGGGTTTTGTCTGACCGATATGATACAGAAGAATAATGGATGAGAACTGTATCTTTCCTTATAGAGAGTATATACACTGAGTGGCCACATTATTATGACCACCCATCAGTACTTCGTTGGGCCACCTTTTGCCTTCAATACCGCGGCGATTCTTCTTGGCATTGACTCCACGAGATGTTGAAAGGTGATGCGAGGAATCTGACACCATGCCTGATGAATAGCACTGCCCAGTTCTGTGAGATTTAATGGTTGTGGAACCAGCTGCCTGATGGCTCTTTCAACTTCGTCCCACAAATGCTCAATTGGATTGAGATCTAGTGATTGTGGGGGCCACCTAAGCGAGGTAAATTCTCCCTCATGTTCTTGAAAGCACTCCTGCACAATACGAGCACCGTGGCATGAGGGCGCATTGTCTTGTTGGAAGAAGCCATCTCCATTGGGATACGCCATCAACATGAGAGGATGAACTTGATCAGCAACAATGCTTTGGTATGTTGTGCTATTCAGACGTTCCACGCGAATTTAAGGGCCCCAAACCATAACACTGCCCCACCAGCTTGAAGGGTTATACACATGCATGTGGGGTGCATGCTTTCATGCTGTTTCCACCAAATTCTCACTCTGCCATCTGCATGATAGAGATGGGAATTCGTTTTGGAAAAATTTGGAATTCGGAACGAAATTTGATAGTTCGTATTCGGAAGTACTTCCGAATAACGAATCGAAACGATACGAATACGAAACGATATGATACAAAACTAAACAAAACGGTATATAACAAATTTATTTTGTTTTACGCTGTGTCATCATCATAAAAGAAAAATTTGAATAATTGATATCAACTATCGAAATTGAAATGAACTATCAAATGGATATCAACTATCGAATACGATACGAATCCGATACGATAGAAATTGAAATGAACTATCAACTATCGGATTCGATACGAATCCGATACGATACAAATCAATCCAATACGAAACGAAACAAGAAACTAAATTAGTTACGAAATTCCAAAAACGAAATTATTTAAAAACGAAACTAAACAAAACAAATTTTTCAGCCATGCACATCCCTACTGCATGATGCAACTGGAAACGTGATTCATCGGACCATATTACTTTTTTCCAATGCTCGACTGTCCAATCCTTGTGTTTCTGTGCGAATTGGAGACGTTTTATCTTGTTAACTGCAGACAGCAAAGGTGTGCTCACAGGCCTTCGGCTTCCATATCCCATACGATATGATGCAGTGTACGGCGAACAGTGCGTAGAGAGATCAATTGAGAGGATCCCTGATTAAGGCCCGTTCGTGTTGCCGCACAGTTTAACGTCTGTCGTAGCATAGAATCATGAGCAATAGAGACCCACACACCAAGTGCGTTCGCACCGAACTGCGCAAGCACAACGCATGTGGCAAACGGACACAAGTTAGGCAAGAACGTAAAACCGCTAGAACGGACACGCAGAGTCCGCCACATCCGCGTTGTGTGTGTGATGGAACGAAGTCAGACGGACCGCATTTGCGACGTCCAGCACCTTGACGCACAAAATGGCTTTTGATATCATGTATCAATATTTATCATTTTTCATATTAATTTTATTTCCCATAGTTCCCTTTTTCTCCTACGTCCGTCAAGAAAAACGAATGTGTGGTGTCTGCAGTATCTTCCGTCAGTACGTCTGTCTGTTGTGCACGGACGCAGAGTGCGCTCAGAATGCGCTCGTCTGACATTAGCCTAATATCCGCAATAATTTGATGCACTGTTGCCCTTCTGTTGTCTTGTACCCATCTTGCCACTCTCCTTTCGGTCCTAACATTGACTAGTCGCTGACGTCCACAATTCGCACGTTCAGACCCAGATTTCCGGCTGACAGTCCAGTCTTTAAACACTTTAACAACAGCTGCTCTTGAACATTTAACAAACTCTGCTGTTTTGCGGATACTCGCTCCATGGCTCCGAGCGCCAACAATCATCCCACGTTCAAAGGCTGTTAAATCTCGTTTACCCATATCTTCAGAAAAAAATCACTTCTACTGTCGTGGTAAACAACTTGCTTCCCTATTTATGATGGTCTGGCCCTCTAGCAACTTCAGCGCGAAATTATAGCTAATTAGCCTAAAAAAGTCAGGTGGTCATAATAATCTGGCCACTCAAGGCTGGGTTCACACCTCAGCGTTTTTCAAACGTGCAATACCCGCGTTTTTTTTACGCGTGTATCGCGCATACGAAAAACGCGCATTGCAGTGCGTTCGCGGCTATGTCTATGGCCATGAATGCGCTCCTATACGCCCCAAAGAAGCTCCTGTTCTTCTTTGGACGCTTTCCTGCGCGCTGTAAAACGTCCAGGTGTGAACCAGTCCCATAGGAAATCATGGGATTTCCGGGGTTGAGCATTTTACAGCGCGCAGGAAAGCACTGTAAAATGCTGAGGTGTGAACTGGGCCTTAAGTCGCCTAACTGCTAAGAATTAAGATCGGGTAGACATGTGCAGAACGGAAAATTTGTTTCGGATTGATTCGTTGTGTTTTTAGTTTGTTTCGGTACATTTGTTATGTTACCGTGATTCGTATTTCAGGAGATCAGTAATTTGGATCGATTTGTTATTTTGCATTTATTCATTATTTTGGAATGTGAAACTGATTAATTACCTACTTTAGGTTAGGGTTAAAAAAATAAAAGCTATGTAATCCCCCTGCCCTTGGTGCTGAAATGTTACTGTTACAGCACCAAGGGCAGCAGCACCGTCGGGCTCCAGAGCAAAGAATCCAACTGTCCTTGGTGCTGAAATGTTTCAGCACCAAGGACAACCGCACTGTGAGGCTACAGAGCAAAAAAATCCCCCGATCCTTGGTGCTGAAATAGGTTTCAGCACCTAAGACCACACCTGCCGAAAGCATCAAGACTGACAGAAAGGAAAAAAAAATGCTGCGTTCAGCAAAGAAAAAAGCCTTGTCATTTTAAAATAATTGGGAATCCAAAAATTTCACCTATGAAATACAAAAGAATACTCAAAAAAATTCTAAAAAAATCTACTAAAAATACTTTTTGCTGCAAATGAAAAGAATAAACTGTTTAATAATTTTTTTTTTAAAACATTGAAACCTATGTAGTTCGCCTGTTTAAACTTGTCGAACGAACCACTGAAAATCAGGGCATGTCACGGACATTTCAGTGCTGTTCGGCGTTCTCTGAATAGATCCCCCATAGAGAAGTAGTGGTTAATTTCACTGCTGCAGAACTGCACCATGGCGCTGTCCATGGCCTGTGGTGCTGAATACAACAGATGATTCAGCACTACGGCCAATGGACAGGGACGCGGTGTGAATCTGTAACGGTATAACAATTCTATTCATGAAAATGATATCAATTCGTTATATTGCGTTTCGTTTCGGACGGAACTGATTTGTTATTTTGGAAGTGTTATAATTTTGTGCAAATTGCGATTCAGAATGAAACGCACATATCTAAGATCGAGTAGATGTGTGTCATAACTGACATAACACCTAGAGGGGGCATAATATTTAGGAGTGGTTTGGTGGATTCAGGCCTATGAGTAGTAGAGATCGTGAATTTACAGTCAAGAAGCAGAAGCCAAAGGAATAAGAGAAATATTGAGTCTGGGTCAAGAATCAGAAGACTTAAACACTCACAAGGTAATCCAGAGACAGGTGATGTGATTCCTAGAGAAAAATCTAAGGGCAATGTATGTATGCATGAGAATCCCACAGAATAAGATCCTACAGAGTCCAACAGATTGTTAAAAAATAGTCAATAGAAAAAACCCCAGAAGAGCTGTGTAAGATTATTAAACCCAGTGGACATTAGAACTCAATGACAGCAGCTAATATTTTATTCTTGTGTCAGGGTGCTGGTATAGGGGTGGCACCAGATTGTGGCAATGGCCCAGGATGCAGATGCTATTGCACACACATATTAGGGGAGAGGAGGCTGGAAACAGACACAGGAACCGGTTCTTGGAGAGGGAATCTCGGTAAGACACAGCAGGCTAGCTAATCGGGCCACGTAGCTCACAATGTGGAAGCAAGGTGGAAGGGGGGGCGTAGCCCTTTATTCAGGTGTGTCATGTGGTGCTTAACTGTTTGTGGTGTGTTTTAACTGTTTCAGGATTCAGGGCTGGTGCTGCGCAGTCCCAGAAGAGTGCTGCCCATTAATCTGTATTATGCAGCCACGGTTAAGGGTCCCGACAATTTATAATATTTACAGGCATAAATTATGAATTCCCAGATATGAAACAAAAATTTCCAGGTACTCGCTGGAATGTTCACACATTAAACCTCAGTGTTCCTATAAGGCTGGGGTCAGACCAGCGCACTTTTAACGTGCGTTCTGGCGCACATAATCACGGCTGCACTAGCAGCAAATGACGGGCAATGACAGCCAATATACGAAGTACGGTCGCACGAAAGTCCGGCCGCGCAACGCAAGTGGAAAATGAACGCATTTTTTTGAGAACGCAGAACCGCTAGTACGGACGTACAGAGTGCGCTGCGCCCGCTAGCGGTGTGTGTGTGTGATTTGGAGACGTCAGACCCTGCTCATGTCCGGCCAACATAACGTCCAGATGCAAAAAGTTTCCTGGTTTGGATTCGTAAAGCATCACGCACGAAAATGCGCATTGTATGACCGTTTTCGCATATTCCGTGAAAAAATACATCAATGCGTTCGGACGCACTTCTTTACGTTCGCGTGGAAAAATGCTTTCGTTTGACCCTAGCCTTAGTGTAAAAAAATTATATCCCTTGTAGGATGACCTAGATCTGGTTTATGGTGTATTCTGGAAAGGGTTTAGAGGGGGGCCAGATTTAGAATTAGGCAGAGTAGTCATGTGCCTACGGGCATCTGGCACAAGGGGACGCCTTGCTCTGTAATTTCTTTTTTACAAAAATACATTTTACAATTATTTAGATGCCTGTATCTCTGGAACCCTATGGGCTAGGACAAATAAGATGTTGTTGGAAATGCCAGAGTATGGCCTTTCCAATGATACCAAACATGACCAAGTTACTGTACAAATAAAATATATTTTATTTTTTTTTTGTAAATTTTTATTTTATTCCATTTCAAAAATAAACAAATACACATAGAAGTAACAAAGCAAAACCAAACTCACAGGTTTAACATACCCCTTAAATCGATATGGTACACATATATTCTCTTAGAGTATCATCATCTAGAAAAGCAACCAAAACGACAAAAAACCAAAAACACCACATACGTTTAAATAAATAGGTAAAGAAACAACAGGGGAAATGGGGTAGGTTATTCTGGACTAAACGTTCTCATTTTACTTAGCTAATCGTTCATGATCTCTGAGGGTAGCGCTTGAAGTAGGGCTTGAAACTCTGAAGTTGGCGTTAGCAGTACCCATGTAGACCTGATAGCTTCATATTTATTTAGGTTATTAGTTGTGCTAAAGTACATATGTTCTACAGAACGTAGTTCTTCCATTTGTTTGTACCACAGATATAAAGGGGGACTTATCTGTGGTTTCCAATAAAGTGGTATAAGTGCCTTAGCAGTGTTCAAGATACGAACAGTGATAGATTGTTTATACCAAGATATTGAACTGTCAGTATGGTGTAGCAGCATCCTAGCAGGTGTAAAGTCTGGAGGTGGATCTATGAAGCATTTCATAATCTCATAGATACTATCCCAAAATGGTTTTATCAATAAACATTCCCACCAAATATGGAGCATAGTGCCACATTCATGATCACATCTCCAGCAGTTTGAAGATACATTTGGGTAAAAAGTATAAAATTTGGAAGGTGTGCGATACCACATAGTTAAAACCTTATAAGCAGTCTCCTGAGTCTTACTGGCTATGGAACATTGATGTGTCAAGTCACAAATCTTGGACCATTGTATGTCAGTAAGAGTCAGCTCAAGCGTCATCTCCCATTGCCCATAAAAGGTGGTGGGGGGATGTCTGCCGCATTTGTCCGGAGAATAGAGTGAATCTGGGATATACCATGTACAAGGGGCTGGGTTCGAGCCAATATGCGTTCAAAAGGGGCCAATTGTCTCATCAACTGATGGCGCTGTGGGATCCGATCTAAGAAATGGCTTTCTTGTATCCATGTAATTGGGCAGACTAGATGGGCCGAAAGGTTCTTATCTGCCGACATTTTCTCTGTTTCTATGAAAGGTGTACAAAAAGCCACCTTGACTGTCATGTATGAGATCAGGCAAAGAGACCTTCCCAGTCGTGGTGAAAAAATGAAAAATCTGTGGTGTGTCAACTACAGTCAGGTGGCGTAATGGGTGAGGGGTAAGTCCCGGGACAAACTGCTCATTAAATATTAATGCAAAATAGAAAAAATATATAGGCTAAAACCCCTAACACCAAGTGGTCCTTTGGCATCGATATATTGACGATGTGCTAGTGATCTGGGATGGCCCACAGGAATCCTTGGAACTTTTCACTCAATACATAAATGAAAATCATTATGCACTTAAGTTCAATCCTGTGTTCGATCCGGTGCATGTCAATTTCCTAGATGTCACATTATCAGTGATTGGGAATAATAATATTGCATCAAAATGTTTTTTTAAGAGGACTGATGGGAATGGATATGTACATCGAGATAGCTGCCACCATGGCTTAATTCGATTCCAAAAAGTCAACTTATCAGAGTTAAAAGAAATTGCAAAATAAATGATGACTATGATGTCCAGGCGGAATATATAAAAGAGAAATTGGTGGCCAAGCGGTTTGATAGAAAAGAAATTGATAGTAAAATAAAGGAAATACAGAAAATTAATAGAGTGTATATTAAAGAAGAGACAAAAGGGCTATAAAGCTGATAATAAGTTTCAGTATGCTTTTGTTACAGACTTCAATGCACAATATAAATCTATCGAGAATATAGTAAGAAAACCTTGGTCAATAATATCGAGGGACCCCATTTTAAACACCCACCTTCCATCTTATCCGCTTAGAATATACAGGAGAGCTAGGAACCTTAAAAGTATTCTAGCTCCCAGTATACCCTGTCCCCCACCTTTAGTTAATGTCTCCGATCCGGGATTTAGAAAATTTGGCTTGTCGATTCTTACCGCTGACTACTCAACAGTTTACTAGTCAGATTACAGGGGAACTGTTTAAAGTGAAGGAGAATATAACGTGTTCCACAACCTTTGTCGTGTATCTTCTTCAATGTATATGTGGCTTGCAATATGTAGGACGCACCACAAGAAAGCTAAAGTGTAGAATTTTGGGGCATCTGGATAATATACGAAAAGGTCTCACTACTCATTCAGTACCAGTCCATTGTAACAACTGACTGTCATATGTATGATCTCACAAAATTGAAGGTTGTTGGAATTGAACATGTAGAAGTTGATTGGAGGGGGGGATAGGGTTAAGAAATTATCTAGGAGGGAAACTTATTGGATTCATCGTTTTAAAACATTACAACTATTGGGGATGAATAGTGATATGGATCTCATGTGTTGTTTGGATTAGGTTTTAAATAATATGCCCAGCTATATTGTGTCGGAGTGCAACAGGTAATTTATATAGTTACTTAATTTGGAGTAACTAATGTTGGTTGATTTTAATTTTTATATTATATTATAAGCAGAAGAAAAAAAAAATTGCCTTTAGACCAAAATTTCATGCAATTCAATAAGGTGGTAATATGATATGATTTTTATCAAACTGTGAATTATATATATAATGGAGTACAATATATGCATGTAAAAGATTTGATTGTTTAATGTGGTTTTAGTTGTTTTAATAGAGAATTTAATAATTTCCGCTTGTGATGATGACACGAAGTTTGTGAGAATTAATGGGACCAATGGAGAAAGTTAGAGTAAGCTGTATACCCTTAGAACTGGGAAACCATCTTTGCCAAATAACCTCTAGGACGCGGAAGAAGTTACATTTCGGATACGCAATGGTAACATCTAAGAAGGAGGAGGATATGCTCTGAGAATGTTAAAGGATGTTTTGGCCAGGACTTCTCTTTCACCGGATGTGGCGAATCGGGAAGACGAGTGGCCTGGTAATGGAGGTGGATACTCGTCTCCATGGGAAACTTGAGAATGTTAAGGGAATTGGGCTGGTATGTCCGGCCACCGGATGTTACATATCGGAAAAGCAAGCGTCCTGGCAACGGGGGAGGATACCCGTTGATGTGGGCGTACATGTCGCAGCTGAAGGAGTTTTATTTTAATACTGTATAGTATATATGTGTGGAGGAAGCCTCTAAAGGTCACTCCTGAGGAAGTCAAATAGACGAAACGCGTTGAGTGATGGACCATGAGCCAGTTGGATCTAGGCTTCGAGCAGCCACTAACTTCTGGGATCGAGTGATTTTATATATGTGACAAAGATTTTAATTACTGTAAGCGCAATAAATTGTTTGATTTATAATTAATATTTTATGGTTCTTCACCATTATTTCAATATTCTCTCTTATACATGGTTTATGGAGCCATATGGAAAGGGCACAAAATGAAGAAAGAATAATTGGTTACCCACATGCTTAACCACCGCCACCTTTGTGAGCGTGCAATTGGCTCATTTAATTAACACTTGGTGTTAGGGGTTTTACCCTATATCTTTTTTCTATTTTGCACTAAAAATGAATGGAGTCATGGGTGATGGAAAGGTCGTGAGGCCGCAGCGCACTGCCGATAGGTGCCATATATGCAGGGTCGTTGACACATAAGGAGAGGAGCGGGCTAGTTGCCTGCCTTGCCTCATAGGTAGCCATGGGAGGGTCGTCAAAGGTACTCCCACCATTTCTTGTTCAATCATTCTCCATTTTTTATTTACCTCCTCCCTAGTCCATTCTACCACCCGCTGTAAGTGACATGCTCTGTAATACTCGTAAAAATTGGGTAGCACCAGCCGATTTAGTGCGTGTCACCATATGATAGTTTAAACGTGATCGCTGGCCTTTCCAAATATGTTATAATCATAGATTTAAGAGAGGCGATATATGACAGTGGCAGCGTCACATGTATCGTCTGTAAAAGATAGAAGAGCCGTGGTTGTATGTTCATCTTAATAATACCTACACGGCCCAACCATGAGATGAAGGGGTAGCTCCAGGTTTTTAAATCCAATTGTATCTGGCGTAAAAGGGGCGGAAAATTTTCTTTAAACATTTATGAGTGGTGGGCAGTAAGCCAAATCCCAAAATACTTGAGTTTGCCAGTCAACCAAGTATAGGGGAAATTGCGCTCAAGATTGCCCGTCCTATCTGACGGCACATTAATATTAAACAGGTGTGATTTTGTAACATTAATTTTAAAATTAGAAAGCTGAACGTAGTCCTCAAAAGCCTTTAATATATTTGGCATAGACACTTCTGGATGGGTAACAAAAAGCAACAAATCATCAGCATATGCCGCTATTTTATGTTGACAGAGGCCTACTATAATTCCTGAAATGTCTGGATGCTGCCTTACTGCTGTCAAAAAGGGCTCCAAGGTCAAAACAAAAAGAAGAGGTGAGAGCGGGCAGCCTTGGCCAGTGCCATTATTCATCGGAAAGGGGACTGTGTAAGTGCCATTGACACAGACACGGCTGTTGGATTATGGTAAAGAACTTCAATCCATTTACACAGATTAGGGCCAAATCCAACGTATCGCAAAGTCGAAAATAAAAACTCCCAGTCAACTTGGTCAAAAGCTTTCTCTGCATCTGTGGAGAGAAGTAAAAGCCCCTGTTCCGAACAAGCGGCATGGTGTATAAGTTCGAATGCCCGTGTGGTACCATCTCTGGCTTTGCAGCCCGGAATAAAACCCACTTGATCATCACCTATAAGCAAGGGGAGGTAAGGTTGCAGTCTCATTGCCAGTATTTTAGCAAACAGCATCAAGTCGCAGTTTAGCAGAGAGATTGGTCTATAATTGGCGCAAAGCTCTGCATCCTTACCTTCCTTCGGAATTATTATAATATTAGCCTCTAATGTTTGGGAAGGGTAACGTTTGTCCTTCAGTCAGGCTATTTAATGTAGAGATTAAAAAAGGGGATAAAATGTCAGCATAGTGCTTATAATATCTAAGAGGCAGTCTGTCAGGGCCAGGGCACTTGCCGGTTTTGGAGGATTTTAATACTGAAGCCAATTCTTCCTTGGTAATAGGCTCTCTAGCAAGTCAGCAGTTGGAGTGGGTAGTTTCTTAGTGCAATATTCTGACAGGTCGTGATGGCTATCTTTTTTTTGTTCCCGCAATTCGGGGAATTCATTGAATGTGGTAGGTTATACAAATCTGAGTAATATTCCCGGACAATATGTAAGAGTTTAGATGGAAGGCAATGCCCAGTGCCTTTTTTTTATCTCGTAGTTTAGCAATATATGTGGTGGAGCATTTCTTAGCAAGAACTCAGGTAAGTAATTTCCCACACTTAGCACCATGAAGGTGAAAAAAGGTTCTAGAGCGGGCATGTGCTCTGTGATGGGCCCTATTCATAAAGTCAGCTAGTGAGCGTCGCAAGGTAATCAACTGGGTCATATGTATCTCATCCCCCATCTCGCTTATGTTCGTCGGTATGTTCTGCTATCTGTTGTAACAAGTCTTGGAGATATGCAGTACGGTACCTAACCCTCTCAGCTCCCTTCCGTAGGAAAAAAACCCCGGATCACACATTTATGCGCTTCCCAAACAATAGGTCCGGGAGCTCCACACTCCACGTTCTCCTCAAAATAGTTAGGGTTTGTCTCCCCTCTTCTAAAATCATGGGGTCAGATAGGAAAGAGTCATTTAGGTGCCAGTTTGTAATCGTCGGGTGAAACATTGAGGATCGAATCGTCACGGTGACTGGTGCATGGTCAGACCAAGTGGGCGCACCAATGGTAGCTCCGTATAAAGCCTGGATGTGGTAGTGTGGAAAAAAGATATAATCTAATCTAGAATATGATTATGTAGTGTGGGCATAGTAGGTAAAATCCTTATCTGTCGGGTGGAGGGAGCGCCAGCAGTCCACAAGTCTCAGATCTCTTAACGACCGACGGCAGGAACACAATATATGCGGAGCGACAGAGGAGCGGCCAGTAGATGTGTCCCATATAGGATCTAATGGGAGATTAAAATCTCCACCTAGGACCAGCATTCCTTCAGAAAAGGTGTCTAAAGTGCGCAGTAATTTAGATAAGAATTTATGTTGAGCACGGTTGGGGCATAGGCATTTGCAAATGTGTAGCATTGGTCCAGTATAGTGCCCTTAACTACCACAAAGTGCCCTTCAATATCAATCAGTAATCTGAAAAGGTACATTCTTATGAAACAGTATCGCCACGCCACCCCCTTAGACTTGTGTAGCGCTGGTTTAATTCTGCTGCTGTAATTACTCGTTTCTGGTCACCAGGGGGAGACGAGCGCAATGTAAACCAATACTGGACACTTTTGGACTACGTTTTCCAGCATGCTTTGGGGCAGAGACAGGAAGTGGGTGGGGAGAACCGAGACACATCCGCAACCTCGTGCGGAGGAGAGCCAGTGCGCGCCAAGGGGTGAACGGAGCAAGACGCACGTGAGACAAGGAGCGATTGTGACCAGGCCGGAGCGCAGGTGCTGCTTGCGGACGCTGGAGATCGGTTTCAGTGACTTGCCAGAGACCTAGTAATCCACCGCTGAGAGGTTTACACAGATACAGAGCTGCAGATTGGACCCCGAGTTAGGAGACCACGATGATCTAATGGGAGTGCAGGCGGTGAACTGAGCATCTTGTGGCAGAGACGGACAAGCAAGACAAGCGGATCCGGTGGCACAGAGTCCCAGCCAAATCGAGCGGAGAGATGTCCTGGGTTGAGCAGAGTGCAGAGTATCTGGTGGATGGGTGAGAGGCTTTCCAGGCCACAGTACAGTAATAAAGCACGCTGCAGTTTGTCTAAATCTACAGGGCCCCAACGTGACTAGTCGAAGACACATTGAAATCATTCACTGGCCAGTTGAATCTAGTACCCGGGTACCAACACACGCATACATGCACACCGTCTTGGGACACAACCTGTACGGGACTCACACTCCGGCAACGAAGGGGTTAAAATTCCTTTTTCTTTTCCGCTGCGCGTTTCTCGCATTACGAATTCCTGTAAATATATATGCATACCGTGCTGCTTTATATATGCCAGTTTATTTGAGACCAGTAAACTATATAACTTTTAAAATCCACAGCAGTGCTGGTGTATTCCCTAGTGCGGGGAGACTGACCCGAGGTTAAATTCAGCGGCTCCTCCGGGAGTGAGCGCTACACTTGGTTAACCTATTATTGCTGTAGTAGCCCAAAGGGAAGTGCATATTCGTCAGGGAAGGGGCCTTGCCATGCAGAAAGTGTGTTTCCTGAACAAAAACCACAGATGCTTTTTGAGATTAAAAATCTCGGAGGGCGTAGGATCGTTTTTCAGGTATGTTCAGGCCATGAGTATTCAAGGAGATAAGAATCAGATCTGCCTGGCGTACCGGTTCGCAAGGTATGGTTACCATCAGTGATAGTCAGACCGGATAAGGGGCGAGTAGGGAAAAAGAACAGGGAAAAGGGAAGGTGAAGTATATACACAACTAAAAGAGGTACTAAAAGGTATTGAGCGACGGATGTGGAAGCGGCGCAGGCGAAGTTCACCTGTCACCGTCCACACTCCTCAAAGTCGCCCACCTCTTCAGGGGGATATAGACAGGCGCCGCCGACAATGCGCCACCAAGAACCAAAACTACTGCCTGATCTGTACTTATGACAGAAGAGAGAAAAAAAAAAACCAAACAACCCCACCCCGCGGCAACAAAATTTCGGACAATTTATCAATAATCTCAATAATAATAATAGGAGGCCAGGTTAGCACTCCCTGAATAATAATGATGGTGTAGCTTCTAGGGGTCTCCCCCATTAGTCCTGCGGGTCCCTGACCACCTAAGAGTCTGTGACCCAGCCCTTTGGGATCTAGGCAAAAGTCCAATATGGGTAGTAGAGTCGCGTGATGCCGAGTATATCGCAAGTGCATCCGGCCACTGGAACTGTGTAGGTGGGAGTTGCAGGTCCTCAACCAAGTGGGGAACATCCACTTCTGAAGCCACCAGATAGGGACCCCGCGGCGTCGTCACCACGAGATCAATCGGGACATTCCATCTATAGTGAATCTGCTGTGCTCGCAAAGCGCTAGTAAGAGGTTTCAGGGCTCGTCTGTAGGCCAGCGTAGCTGGTGATAAATCTGGGAATAATTGTAAGGGGGCACCTTCATAAGAAAACTGAGTCGCTGATCGCGCCAAGCGTAGGATGTCCTCTTTGAGCCCAAAATTCTCCAAGCAGCAGATCACATCTCTCGGGGGGGGGCCCGCCGGGCCTCGTGGGTGAAGCGCTCTATGAACTCGGACAAACCCAATATGGTCGCCCACAGAACGTTCCAAAAGTAAATTGAAAATAGCACAAAGACCAGATTGAAGTTGAATCTTCAGTTTCTGTTTCAGGTAAGCCGCGTAGACGAAGGTTATTATGTCGCCTTCTATTGTCAAGATCCATAATATGATGCGCCATACCTCTCATCTGGGTGGTGCGAGTGGTGTTATGGTAGATAATGCCATCTGTGCGTGACGAATTAAATCGCTTTCTGCCTCCAAACTTTCACGTGGAGACCCTGAACGTCTGAGCAGAGATGTTGTAACTCCCTCATAAGAGACATTTACATATGAGTTTACAGAGGAGGAGGTTCTAAAGCAGCTGTCTAAAGTAAAGACAAATAAGTCAATGGGGCCTGATGGGATCCACCCTAAATTATTAAAAGAGCTCAGTGATGTAATAGCAAAACCGTTAACAGATTTATTTAACCAATCCTTGTTAACAGGAGTCGTCCCAGAAGACTGGAAATTAGCAAATGTTGTGCCTATTTACAAGAAGGGTAGTAGGGAGGAATCGGGGAACTATAGGCCAGTTAGTCTTACGTCAGTAGTAGGGAAATTCATGGAAACCATGTTAAAGGAAAGGATTGTTGAACATCTAAAAACACATAGATTACAGGATCAGAAACAACATGGGTTTACCTCAGGGAGATCATGCCAAACTAATCTTATTGATTTTTTTGATTGGGTAACAAAAATAATAGGCACAGGTGGTGCAGTAGACATTGCTTATTTAGATTTCAGTAAGGCTTTTGATACTGTTCCGCATAGAAGGCTTATCAATAAATTGCAATCTTTGAGCTTGGATTCCAATATTGTTGAATGGATTAGGCAGTGGCTGAGTGACAGACAACAGAGGGTTGTGGTAAATGGAGTTTATTCGGCGCAAGGTCTTGTTACCAGTGGGGTACCTCAGGGGTCAGTACTTGGACCCATTCTCTTTAATATTTTTATTAGTGATATTGCAGAAGGTATTAATGGAAAAGTATGTCTTTTTGCTGATGACACAAAGATTTGCAACAGGGTTGACGTTCCTGGAGGGATCAGCCAAATGACAAATGATTTAGGTAAGCTAAAAAAATGGTCGGAGTTGTGGCAATTGAGTTTTCATGTGGATAAGTGCAAGATAATGCACCTGGGACGTAAAAACCAAGGGCTGAATATAGAATATTTGATACAGTCCTAACCTCAACATCTGAGGAAAGGGATTTAGGGGTTATTATTTCAGAGGATCTAAGGGTAAGTAGTCAATGTAATAGAGCAGCAGGAAATGCTAGCAGAATGCTTGGTTGTGTAGGGAGAGGTATTAGCAGTAGGAAAAGGGAAGTGCTCATGCCACTGTACAGAGCACTGGTGAGACCTCACTTGGAGTACTGTGTGCAGTACTGGAGACCGTATCTCCAGAAGGATATAGACATCTTGGAGAGAGTTCAGAGAAGGGCTACTAAAATGGTGTACGGCTTGAAGGAGAAAAGTTACCAAGAAAGGCTTAATGATCTTAACATGTACAGCTTGGAAAAAAGACGAGACAGAGGAGATATGATAGAAACATTTAAATACGTAAAGGAATCCACAAGGTAGAGGAAGGGAGTATATTTAAAAGGAAACAAAATAGCAAAACAAGAGGACATAGTCTTAGATTAGAGGGGCAAAGGTTTAAAAGTAACATCAGGAAGCATTATTTTACTGAGCGGGTGGTGGATACATGGAACAGTCTTCCAGTAGAAGTGGTAGAGACCAAAACAGTAATTGAATTTAAGCAAGCATGGGATAGGCATAAGGCTATCCTAAACAAAAGATAAATCCAGGTAAAGTATCCATGTAATTGGGCAGACTAGATGGGCCGAAAGGTTCTTATCTGCCGACATTTTTTTCTATGTTTCTATGTTTCTATGTTTCTATAATGGATGTGCGGAGGCCTGTAATTTGCGGCTTGCAGGTCAGCTTTGGTGGGTAGGGCCTTTAAAAGAGCTCACCAGTCCATTGTATCTATTTCCTGCTCTGTTGCCGGCGGGGAGGAAAGCATTCCGGCCCACTCTGATGACGCCGGTAGAGGGCTGGTCGGGTGGTGATGACCTTGTGTCCTCCATTTGCGGCTGGGCCGAGAGTAGGAAAGCACGGAGGGAAGGAGCACTGCTACGCGGCCCTTCCGGAGCCTTCCTGGAGCTAATTGCGCCGCAAGGCTTCCCCATCCGGGCGGTAATTATGTTGAAGTGGTAATGAGTGCTACTGGGGTAACACCAGCATTCAGTGCTGCAGATCTTTGCAGAGCTCCGTCCTCAGGCGGCCATTCTGGACGGCAGCCAAACCGCGCCCCCATCAACAGAAATAAATTATATTTTCTAATGCAATACTATTATTCAGTTTATAATTATTTAGTGAACAGTAATGCTTCACTAACATACCTTCTCATTTCCTACATCACCAGCAAATGTGGAGGTGATGGCACAACATATTGTTTCATTGACAACCCGGCAACCTAAACTGCAGCACTACAGTGAGGAAAGGCAAAGAGACTTTGGAACCCGTATCTATGATTTTTACAACGAGAGGTGTCTCTAGAAAGGTCAGAATCTATTCTTTCCAATAATACCATACCTGATCATACTGGAAAAAAATAATACTTTTTTCTCTGTTCTAGGGCAATGGCATTAGATGCTAACTCACCTTCTCATGTTCCACGCTGGGAGCAAATGTGGAGGTCATGGTTCAACGTGTTATTACACTTTGATTCATCTAAAACACAAGCTCTGCTATGAGGAGAGCGGGGGTCCTTTGGACAACCCGCATCTTCATCATTTACACCTCACAATTCAAGTTAAGTATCATTGGACTGGTAAGAGTCTGGCCTTTCTAATGATACCAAACATAACCATGAAATTGTTTAAATAATAAAAAAAAAAGCAACCCCACTCCCCCTTTTTTCTTGTTGCAAAGGCATTGTCCATTTGTCATGTGTAAACCGTTAAAAAATGAAGTGGCAAAAAAAATGACATCTTGAAAGAGACCCTCGGCCCGCAACTGTAATTTGATGCTCAGAATTTTGGTTGCTCCAGGCCGAAATGGAGCATTACTTTCCACAGCTAGGGTTGGACTTAGAAATTGATGTTTGATTACTATTTGTGCTTTTTTTTTTAGGGTTAACCTCTACCCTAACATTCTGTTCCATTTTTGCTTAATTTCAAGGCAACATATGCTGCCCCTACTTTTGATGCAGACACAGCGGGAAACTGGTTTTATTTTTTTTACATGTTAATTATTTCCCCCAATACATTTTTCTTAAAAAAGTATCATTGTTGGGGGGGGGGGGGGTTGGGGCACTTCAGATTTCTGCGTGTGTACGGGCTCCTGACATGTAATTCTGGCTCTGGGTTTAGACCTTGTGTATGTAGCATGGGTATGAATTAGATCTGGTATAGATTGGTTGGGAATTAGAGCTGGTGTAGGTGGCTGCAAAGTAGATTTGATATGTGCTGTTTGTAACGTATATCTGGTTTAAACTGTTTTGGAATTAGAGCTAGTGTAGGCAGGTAAGGATTCAGATCTAGTGTAGCCTGGTTAGGAATTAGATGTGTAGGCTGGCCTGGTTAGGATATAGATCTGGTGTGGGCTGTGTATAGCATAGGCTACATAAGAAGTAGGTTTGGTGTATAGCCTGGCTAGGAATTAAATCTTGTGCAGGCTGGTTAGGAATTAGATCTGGTATAGACTATTAAGAGTTAGTTCTGGTGTTGGTTAGGAATGGGATCTGGTGTAGTGTGGTTAGGAATGGGATCTGGTGTAAGGTGGTTAGGAATGGCATCTGGTGTAAGGTGGTTAGGAATGGCATCTGGTGTAGGGTGGTTAGGAATGGCATCTGGCGTACGTTGGTTAGGAATGGCATCTGGCGTACGTTGGTTAGGAATGGCATCTGGTGTAGGCTGGTTAGGATTTACATCTGGTGTAGGCTGTTAGTGAGTTTATAGGCATGTGAAATGTGTTTAAGTGATAGCTATAGTTGTAGTAAATATTTTGAAATCCTATTAAAATGGCTAATTGGAACTCTTGTACTGCACCTGATGGAGGTAAATGCATGATGGGAATAATCTCTGATGCTGGAAGGTTAAAGCTCAAGGACAAATAATAATTTTGTGACAGGAAATAAAATCTTGTGAACAATAAGAATTAATCATATGAATATATTGAGTGGGCGATGGTTTACAAATGTCCATGTCCATTGTATTATAAGAAATGGAATAAGTTCAGAGACAGTATTAACGTCACATTAAATTGTTATATATCCATAGGAAGTAAATGGTTTTCCATGACCACAGGGGATCTTATTATTGCAGTTAAGTTATAGTTGTACGTGGTACTGGTGCGACCTGTCTAGATACCTACCTTTTTGCTACAATCCTCACGTCAAAATCAAAATATAGAAATGATTGCATTGTGGATTGTAAAAATGGATACAGAGAAGTCAGATTCAGGAGTATCCACTCATTGTGAGAATTATTAACCACATTGAGTGGCTGCATTGAACACATTTAGGGGTTTATTCTCTAGTTGGCGCTAACGTTGGAACCTCACTATGTATGCATTATTGCCAGGATAAGTGAGTTTAACCCATGCCACCCATATTACATTCATGACACTACCCCCTTGAGTAATCTGTTAGCACATTGTTTTTTACGCAAGCTTACTGTACGTATACTGCGTTGCACATCCTATACTTAACATGTGGAGCACAATCATTAATTGGCGTTTCGATAAGTAAGTTATTACAAAGTGTTAGCGCTAATTACCGTTGAGATGCAGACAGCCAAAAGTTAGCACCTTCTAAATATTGGCCCCCCCAATAAATCTGATACTCGCATCTTATCACGCTGTGAGAATTGTGACCCGATCTGCCACTTTGTGTTGCCGGGACCAGAGTGAGACTGTGCACAAATAGTTCCCAGTCTCCCTCAGTGATCACTCTGTGGTGTGGCACTGCCCAGAATCACAACCCTCTATGCAGTCCTATAGACTCCAGGAGGCGATAAAGCGGTGTGGAAGCGTTACCGTGGATATCCCAGCGCTTAGCGCTACGTTCCAGAGCAAGGTGCTGAGGTTGTGCCTGCCCTGGAATATTTTGCTAACATGGAGACGCTGCGGGAAATCTGCAGGTGCAGATATTCCCCGATTAGTGTTCCCATGTTATTGCTAACTAGGGAATAGAGCCCTTAGCCCTTTGATATTTCTTAAAGGGAAACTACCACTTACATAAGATGTAACTAGATTACTTGTGCATTCCTAACAAAACCAACTTCTAAACAGACTGCTGTTTTTTTTTCTTTGAAGTAATTTCATGTAAAAAGGAAAAATTTTATTTAGTTTTATCTTCTGTTTCCATTTTGTGGATTTTTCCCATGATGCAACACCTACCAAAATCTGTGAAAATTTTTTACTTTGTGGCTTTGCTTTATCCTATACCGCTACAGTCACTTATATAGTGCCCACAGATTCCGCAGCGCTTTACAATGGGGATGCACAAACCTGAGACATAATAAACAATGATACATTAGGAACAGACGGCCCTGCCTGTAGGATAATTGTCCTGCTAATACAGCACTTTATACTATTGCTCAGCCAGACATCCCGTGAGCTTACAATCTAAGGGAAAGAGGTATGTGAAACAAGAGGGAGCAGGGGGAGTGTGGAGCTGGTGGCCAGAAATAAACTAGCAGGGATTGCATGGGAAGGACTACAAGCTTAGGCTTGGAAAGGGTAATTGGAAAGAAAGTGGAAGCCGCTGGAAGGGAGGGCTACATGTTTAGGCCCAGGACCAGGGAGGAAGGCAGGTGAGGTTGCAGAGTAAAAATGCAGGAGCATCTAATGGTGACTGCTTTGTCTTTAACAGTTAATGAGGTGGCGGAGGGAATGTTTAGATAAGGCACCAAAAGGTGTATTGGATTCTCTAGGCTACACGAGATAAGAATGACAACTGAACTAGATATTGGTGGTAGTGGCACTTTAACAGTACTAATCCTGGTGTGACCAGGCTTGGAACCTGCAATGGAAATAAACCTCCTGTGTTATTTTCTAGTAATTTTAAACATCAACCTAAGCATTCCCTTGTTAATTTTCTTCATATTGCCCCATTCAAATGTAGTCATAATACAGTGCTTTAATTAAGTAGAACAGAAGAGGGCAATTGAAATCTATTTGTAGGCCAGCAGTGTTCTTGCCACTGTGTAAAAGAGAATGGCTAAGAATAACAAAACTATTTTAATGTGACAAAACTATAATTTAATGGTGGGTGTGAGTATGCTTTCTCATTAAGACTACAGCCTAACTAATAGTGGACAAACTCATGAGCAGCCATCTGCACTGGATTATTTCAGGGATTATCATATTGCATGAAGTCCAACTAAGGGAAAATGTCTGGAGTAGAATGAAATGTTAAAGTGACACTGTCAGGACCAACAGAAGTCGGTCTAATTTGACAAGAAATTACTCTTTACATATGTCAGCATTTTTTGGTAGCACTGTCACTCACTTCCATGTGTCCCATGACACTGGATCTGTAACGTTGGGGGCTTCCAGCCTCTCCAGTGTGCTTGAAGGCAGCATGTCTGATGCGCTCGCTGACCAACACCCGGTTTAAATAGAGACAGGCAGGGAGGTGGCTGCATGAGGCGCGGCTTGAGAGGGGGGCGCGGTCTGGTGAAGGTCTTTAAAAACCCACAGTTCCGTCTAAGCAGTGCCAGATCGTGGTTATCCATACCTGAGCGCCCTGTACCTGAATTCTCTCGTGATTTAACCTGTTATTGACCTCTGCTTGTTTTCTGACCATTCTGCCTTCCGTTGCCCTAGACTATTTTCCTTGTACTACGCTACTGCACTGATATCGACCCGACTATTCAATTTGACTATTCTATTCTCTGTATTCCTGACTCTGGCTCGTCTGACTACCTCCGTGTTGCTGACCTGTTTTTTTATTACGACATTGTCTTTGCTTAACCCTTTCTGTCTAGCTAGTATACTTATACCTGGCCAATTTTTAAGGACCAGACAGTTAGGGATTGTTCTACGGCTACTCTGTTGGTAGCTTTTTGGCTCTGTGGAGTGTTGGGCTTTAAGGGCTGCGTGGTGGGATCCGGGAACCGTGACAGGATCAAGGTGAATATAAACATCAATATCTCATCAATGGATCTCATCAATGGATGGATGAGACCTCACAATGATCTTTAAGAGCAATGACATATTGCAAAGTGAAACCTGCTCACTACAAGTGCATTTCAAATATTTAGCGTTTTATGAGGAAGTAGTGAATACGGTCGGCTATAGAATAGATAGACCAGTCAGAGATGTGGAAAGGTACATGGCCCACCATTGTGACATGTTAAAAGAGCTAAACTGTCCATCTCTGGAATCTAGACGCACTCTTCACCTTTCCAACCTGGTGTTTAAGAGCTTTTCTGGGAAGCTACCACCCTACCTGAATAGGCTGCTTCCCCCAGCAATTCCCTCATCCTATAACCTTCGATCCAGGACCTGCAACTTACTTACAATACCACAATACAAAAAGAAAGTGGCTCGATCCTCATTTTCCTACAGAGCACCGCAAATATGGAATAACCTCCCAGACGCCATCAAATCTTCCCCGTCTTAAGTCACTCAAAAGCTCCCTATTAACATACCTCAATACAGAATGCACCTGTAAACATGTAACATAGTAGACATGTGCATTCGTTTTAGTACTAAAGCGATTTAGTCCGAATTTTGGGATAATTTAGTTTTAGTATGACTCAAGAGAAACGAAACTGCTCAGTACAAAAAACGAAAGAAACTAAAATAAAATGCACTACATTTTAGTTTCAGTCCTCTTTGTGATATTATATTGATGAGTGAAGGAGACCAGCAATGAAGAGCGCAACATCGCAACATCCGAAGTTCTGCACCCTCCACATGCCAATGCAGGAAGATGTTCTATACAGAGAGGGACATTAATTCAGGAGGATGTTCTATATATTATACAGAGAGGGGTATTAATTAATGCAAGTGGATGTTGTATACATTATACAGAGAGGGGTATTAATTAATGCAGGTGGATGTTCTAAACATTATACAGAGAGGAGCCTTTTTTTTTTAGCCCTTTAAATCCAGTGGCTGTGAGCGCGGAGATCGGCTGCTTGTTACATTATCTCTCAGTACAATGTATCAGGCTCAGCTGTTACAGTAACTGACTGCTGCTCATCACAGCGCTCAGAGTTTCAGTAAAACAAGAAAATAATATTGTTCTAACGTCTTATATATAAAAATATTATTTACTAGTTTTACTGAAACTCTGAGCGCTGTGATGAGCAGCAGTCAGTTACTGTAACAGCTTTGCCTGACACAGGGCAGTATTGCAATGTTGGTGCTAACTTAACCAGAGCTGTTGTAAACTGAAAACCTCCATAGGCTATAATAGCTCTGGGAAGTTTACAACAGCTCTGGTTATGTTAGCACCAGCTATATAATATGGCCCACATTGTGCTGAGAGTGAGAGATACTGTAACAAGCAGCGATCTCAGCCCTCTGAGGAGCCACTACAATAGTAATTGTATCCACTGGTTTTCGGATGAATGAAATTAGTTTTCATACTAAAGAACTGAAAACGAATTTCTTTAGGAACTAAATAAATTGCATTTTAGTACTAATGCATTAGTTCAAAACGAAATTTTGTGCTGTGCACATGTCTATAACATAGTGACTATATTACTTACATATTTATTTTCTGTTAATCTGTATATTTGTGTTTTGTTTTTAATATCTTGCATTTATTACTTTGTATTTCTGTAACGATTGTAAAATTTCAATGTTCTTGAACCCAGGACATACTTGAAAACGAGAGAAATCTCAATGTATCCTTCCTGGTAAAATACTTTATAAATAAATAAATATGATAATGTGTAAGATAATCAGTTAAGGTATATTATTGCTGTATGTGCCAGTGTCAATTTAATTTGTTTCTCTTTGTTTTCAAATGACAACAAACTGTTAGAAAAACGTCAAGTGATTTAGCTACCAAAAACACTCTAGACTTTAATGGTGACATCTGTGCATAAATCATTTGACATTTTTCTGATTGTAATCATCTGAAAACGTTCATCCAAAGAAATCAAATGTTCATCCAGAGTTAGGAGATAGCGTTGGGGTATATTGTGAAGAGGTAGACGTAGTGGAATAGAATTCTTAGTTTGGGTTAGGATACAGTAAAGTTAGTCAAACTTGGAAACAGAGGTACGGAATAGGATAAGAGATGTGAGCGAGGAACCATATTTAGGAAAAAAAAAGGTTATGGTGTTCAGTGAGTAGTATGAGGACTATTGTGGCGAGTCAAGACCAGAATCCAGAGCCATGAAGAAGGGTGACGGGCGAGGGTTTTATATATAGTTAGGGAGGAACAGAATTATGGAGTACAATATTATGCAGTAGGTGTTGGGGGACAAGTATTATGGAGAGAGATAAGCAGCTAGTGATATGTTTTATTATGAGGAGTCGCGGTTAAGGAATAGGTCTAAGCTGCAGGTCTAGGAATAGAGGTTGGGTGTATTATACGGTATTCTGATGGGAAATGGTATTAAGAAGTTAGATGAGGATTAGGGGAGTTTATATTATGAAACTGGGTATATTAAAGTGTTGCATGGGCATTTGACATAGGAATAACATTTTGGTTACAAGAATATTGGTTGTTGGGGCTGATTAACAATTAGGGGTTTGATTAGGTAGAGGGGCTATAGAATAGGGCAATACATTACAACTCAAATATTTTGTTTAGAGTTATGGAAGGGGCTTATGAAGTAATAGGAGGACCTAGTGTTATGGTATATTGCAAGGATTCTACTTAACTGCATTTTCCTTACAATCTGCCATTTTTTAAATATTTTTTTATTCCCAGTTAGGTACTATTTATAAACACAATATTCTAAGACCCTGAAATGTATGATTTTCTGCCATTTTTGTCAGAGCTTCCATACCAGGTTCTGGAATGCAGTAAATCAGTCCAGACACTTGTACGTTTTGGCTGCATAGCCCAGGGCTGTCAAACTCACAGCTCCCCAGATGTTGATGCCTACAATTCCAAGAATTCTTTGAATTCAATAGCTGGCAGGGAATCATGGGAGATGTCGTTCAGAAGCATCTGGGGTGCCGGAGTTTGACAGCCCTGGCATAGCCATTTAGTGATCAGTTTATGTTCGTTAGTACTCCTGCACATCATGCTTATTCGATACATTGTCTGACCTGTAGTACACGCTGTAGTACTCGCTGCCAGTAAGAAGAATTAAGTCTCACCAAGCACAGGTAGCTTTATTAATAAGGCACAAATTTTGCTACTTGCATGCTACTACATATCCCACTTTGTAAACTGCTACCAGGCATGACAAGCTGGTTAAAATGGGAAATATGATTTAGGAGTAGGACCTCCTGGAGTACCAGGATACCTCATATCCTCATGTAACTGCTGGCAGGAATACTGACCTGTCTCCTGTATGTATTGTAGAATTGTCCTGTCTTTACCCATTACACCTTGTATAGCGCTGCGGAATGTGTTGGCGCTTAATAAATAATAATAATAATACCAAGGTTAGACATAACTGTTCTAAGCTAACTAGGATTTGCCGAGCAAGGGGTACCCATCATGGGCCAAACACTTCTTTCACCTCCTGAGGGTTAAACGCCTGTGTTGAGAAAAATCTTACTTTTGCTGCTTCTATTTTAAGCGACATCTCTGCCACGTCAATACATTGTACTGTAAACCCCATCTACTTTTGTTCCTGTTTCCATGTCACCGTGCTCTCCTTAAAATGGGCTGTGTATGCACTAACACACACACACACACTAACAAGCCAGGATGAGCGCACACCAGCCACATAGATATCTACACATAAATAGATGCTGATGTCACAGTGATAGTACCCGACTGGGTGAGGCTACGCAAGGTACAGGTATTTGGGGTGCAGGGGATGTATTCTCACGTTGCCACGGCTGAATTCTGGAACACAGGGATTGGTGCAATGATCAGACTGAGAGACACAGCTATTTATAGAGTCCTGTCGCCTACACACTTCTAGCAAATGTCTCCCGGCATCCTCAGCACAGAGAGAAGGAGAGGGGAGGGTGGGGGCAAGTGGGAGGAAGGAAGACAGAAGATGCAGGAGACACAAAGAAATTGTGTCTGTGTGTTAATATTACATATACATTCCTATACATATATATATGTGAACACAAATACATTCATATATCCTTTGTATGGAAATAAATTAAAGACAGTATTTAAAACAATGTTACCTAAGGCCGGGGTCAGACGTGCCTCTCGGTGTCCGTTCGCAGCGTTGTGACGCTTCGGGGCGGGCTACATGCTGTAGCGCATGCACTGCGCACCTCGACCATGCTGAAAGCCTCCCCGTTGAAGCGCTACAATATCGTTCGGGGCTGCAAAGCGCGATCCTCCACAGGAGGATCGAGCCTTGCAGTGCTGAGCGCACGAACTGCGCTCAGCGGGGTGGCCAGACAGACGTCAGAGTGGAAGGAATGTCCACTCTCACAGATGTTCCGTCCGCTCTTAAAAACGCTCATTTGACCCCGGCCTAAGAGTTTTAAAATAAAAATAAAAAGTAGTAGGTAACTGGACTGTCAGGTGTATCTACCACAAAACATGTAAAAATCAGATCATGTATCAATAGAATTTATATTGAAAACTATGGACAAAACTATTAATCTGTTAAATTGAACAATAGAATTAGCTGTTACATCTAGAAGAAATGCAGATATGGAATTAAAGCAAGCTTGTGATATTTCAGCATAAACCTTGTGTAATGAACTTCACAAAAATAAAACTTGTGGCAGAGAAAATATTAACCTTAAATAATTCAACAGAGGCTGCTGACAACCTCTTCCCAATTATTTTTAATATTTTGTTTCTTTTTGGGTATTTTTACTCACCTTCTTGTCCCTCAACACACTCCACTTCTCCTCTTCGACTTGGGGACCCCCAAACCCAGAAGTCCCTGAAGCTTTTCTGTGCAATTTGCGCTCCTATGTAGCTTACATAGGAACCACAAGTTGCACGCTGCTACGGGACTTGTGCACTTTACGAACACAAGTTCCCTACCACTTGCTCAGAACCATACTGGTGATTTGACAGCGAAATACGGTGCAGGTTGGAGTTGCTATGTTTACCAGTGCTCTGGTTAAATTTACCCCAGACTTGGAATTCACCCTGTAATATTTACCAAAAAATCTAGTAAACAACAAGTGTTCTAGAAATGGTATGGGATAATAAAAAAGTAGGGCTGGTAATGATTACAATTTTCTTGTTCGATTAATCGTTTTTTTAATCGATTAATTATAACGCACATACAGATCCAACTACTTTTACTTGTTCTGCATGCATTGCGACTCTGCATTAGTCAGTAGTAAATGTGGTATACACTATATACAATCACCCGACACTAGTTAGTTTCAACAATCCATGACTTTACTTCACAGTTCACACAAATACGTCTTAAATTCAAACTGTAGCACTGACGTAAGTAATTATATTGCCCCAGCTCACTCATGGATATATTTGCCCCCAGCTCACGCATGGATATATTTGCCCTCAGCTCACGCATGGATATATTGCCCAAGCTCTCCCCTCCTGCCGCCGCGTGCTTTGTGCCGCGTGCTTTGCTCCCTACGAGCGTCTGCTGGCATGAAGCTTGGCCGCTCGTCTGGGGGAGCAACCTGACCAGCCGTGTTCTCGCAAGAACCCGGAGTTCACGTGAGAATGTGGCCGGTTAGGTGGTTCCCCCAGGCGAGCGGCCAAGCTTCATGCCGGCGGACGCTCGTAGGTAGCAAAGCAAGCGTCGGCCGATTAAATATATTTTAATCGAACAAAGAAATTAACGATTAATCGATGAATTAACTGTTAATTTCTGCAGCCCTATAACAAAATGTTAATAATATTTTTGCATATGCATACCTGAAGCCCTAGACCAAAGGTCAGCAACCTTGACTCTCTAGATTTTTTTTTAGAACTATAATTCCACTAGGTAACCTAATGAGTACCTGAGCATCAGGGAGATGTAGCTTCAAAACATCTGGAAGGCCCATGGTTGCTGACCACTGCCCTAGACAATACATATTTTTTTTGTATAGAGATTGGGCTGCTGGGTACAGCTATAATGTCTGTAGGTCCCGACCCTGTTAATTGCCATGGTACCACAATACAAGAAGTATGTAGTTATACAGCCTTACAGCCATTTCTCTTCTATTTTTCAACAAAACTATTTTCTACATAGCGGTCTTGAGGTTTGCATGATTTTTATAATTACACAAGAAACGCATGTAATTCTCCCGTTAGAGCACTCCTACCATGTTGAGGTTCAGATTGCTGACCTTCTACTTTTCACCTTTACCTTTCTACTTTCTCACCTTTCTGTCTCGCTCTCGCTGGTCATTCCTTCCTTTACCTTTTAAAAGTAGTATGCTTCAGCTGCTAATACTCGCACAGTAAGAATATTCCCTGGATTGAATATACATTATTTGCTTATTTAAAAAACATTCCTTCCCAAGTTATTTACCTTAAACTACATCACAGATACTATTTGTATTATGGAATCAACAGTAGCGCATAAACACGGGGTAAATATTTCTGTAATCCTTAAAGTTGTTTTTTGCGATATGCACAATCCCTTCAGTAAATCCAAAGGAAAAGAAAGGAATGGCAGGAATATGGAACACAGTGCGAGAACCCACTGGCTAACAGAAGCTGGGAAAGTGATGCAAACAAAGGAAATTCTGAAGTCACTGGATTTTTAAGTTTTTTATCTTGTTCAAAGTGTTAACATGTCTCTTATTTAAAAAAAAAACACAAACCTATATATGTTTTTTAATTGTTAAATTATTTGTCTTTTTAGTGTTCTACATGATCCTTTGACTAAGTGGTTCCTACCACGAAGGGGACTGATGCTTACCTTCATTGCGGTTTACACGCTGGACTCTGCTTCATAATAGAGTGCATTATTGATGCATGATGGACAGTAGTGTGCCATGAATTTGGACATACGTGGACCTTTAAAGAAGAGTGGATATGGAGGGTTTTTTTATACTCCGTGTGGAGGAATCATTTAATTTGGAACATATTGCACTTTGTTTTTTCAGTTGAGTACAGGTTATTACATGTTCCTTGTATAATATATAGAATAAGTTATTTGTTTTTTCGGCCATCCAATAAAGTTTGGTGGTAGCCTTCATTTTGTAATATGCACATAGTGACTATTGGAGTTCAATTGTAAGTTTCTGTTCTTCGGGTTTTCTTTTATATTTATTTTTTTATTTTAATATTTTACTATTATATTTTCCCCCATTTTTTAAAATATTTTTTATGTATTGTTTTTGTATTTTTCCCACTTCTTTATTTTTTCGGCTATTTTTGTTTTACAGTTTTAGTTTTTAATTTTTTTTAATATATAATTTTCTCTTTATTATTCTTTTCTGGATATGGGTTAATTCCCTGTACAACGCTTTTCCATGTATAACAGTTCTCAATAATACAGAAAAAATGGCGTCGCGCCCATACTCACCGGAGCGGCAGCAACTGCCCGGAGTAACAGCCCAGTTAATGTATAAAACATAACAAGGAAAAAAGGTGTAATCTGCGCTCGTTTCTATGTGTTCCATGTACAACAAAACTGAGGTTTTTGTTTGTTTCAATGGCCATTGCAACGTAAGCTCACTCGCCATTTCACGGCACCTCTTTACAGTGTGAGTACCTAACATGTACCAAAAGGCCGCTCTACTGAGCAGCTCCAAGCCCCTCCTGCTGCTTTTCAGCCAAGGAGAGGCAAAGATGGTGGGTTTTATTTATACATGCACCAAACACTTCCCATTTGGGATTAAAAACAAAAACATGGAAAGAGGAACAGCTGCAGAACGACGGACTGGTGTTACAAGCATGATATACATAAATACAGAAAAAATGGTGTCGCGCCCATACTCACCGGAGCGGCAGCAACTGCCAGGAGTAACAGCCCAGTTAATGTATAAAACATAACAAGGAAAAAAGGTGTCATCTGTGCTCGTTTCTATGTGTTCCCTGTACAACAAAACTAAGGTTTTTGTTTGTTTCAATGGCCATTGCAACGTAAGCTCACTCGCCACTTCACGGCACCTCTTTACAGAGTGAGTACCTACCTAACATGTACCAAAAGGCCGCTCTACTGAGCAGCTCCAAGCCCCTCCTGCTGCTTTTCAGCCAAGGAGAGGCAAAGATGGTGGGTTTTATTTTACTATTATATTTTCCCCCATTTTTTTAAATATTTTTTATGTATTGTTTTTGTATTTTTCCCACTTCTTTATTTTTTCGGCTATTTTTGTTTTACAGTTTTAGTTTTTAATTTTTTTTTATAAATATATAATTTTCTTTTTTTATTATTCTTTTCTGGATATCGGTTAATTACCTGTACAATGCTTTTCCATGTATAACAGTTCTCAATAATGCTATACTCCTGGGACTTGGTGTCCTAGTGTGTAAACTAATACATACATTTTGTCTTTTAGTATGACTGGCCTTAGATGTGGGGTTTTTCCCGTCCTGCAACTTTTCTGGCCCCAGTTGTGGGCTTCTTTTCCCAGTTGTGTGTTGGGTATTGTAGTATTTTCTAGGATCTGATGTGCATGCGCCCCGGCTGGGTTTTGCACATGCACACATACCCATTCTGACAGCAGCGAATGCCTTGCCGATTCTCGGTGTGGGTCCGCTGATGTCATCACAAATGGACATTTGTATCCAGGCACGTGTTAGATAGCGAGCCACATAGCACCGCTCAGCGTTGGAATCACACATGTATAAATATTCAAGAGTGGGTAAGTGTATTTGTAACCCTTGATAAAGGCTTCGTGCTGAAACGTTGGGGTACCTGGTCTCTGTTTTCAGTACCTATCCGGAGTGCTCCCCGTATATTTCTCTGTATTTTTTTTGTGGATTGGTTTGTTTTGGAGGGTATGTTTTTTCATTAGCTATTATTATTATTACCATCATTTATATAGCGCCAACAGTTTCTGCAGCGCTTTACAATAACCAAAGGGAACAAGATACAGATAAACGAATATAGAATGGAAACACTAGGTGTACAGCGCCTTGCTGATAGGAGCTTACAGTCTAGAGGGATTGGGGTTGAGGAAGACGAGAGGAATTTTACTGGTTGGCAGGATCATTAGTGCCAGTGGTTTGGGAATGGAGGGGCCATGGAAACAGCTTCAAACATGTGTGAGTAGGTGAGGAGAGTTATGAGTTGCATCAATGATGCGATACACTAATCTTTAGAGATGGGTTTTGAGGGATTTCTTGAAGGCCCAAAGATCAGGGGAGAGTTTGATAGGGCGAGGCAAGTCATTCCATAGGAAGGTCAGTGTTGCTTTTTGTCTTAGGTAGCTACCCTATTATGGTATATTCTGCCAGGAGATGCATGTGATTGTTTCTTTTCAATAACTGCTTATATGCCATATAGTGCGTTTAAATGAAGTTGTGATATACCGAGGGCTGTCTATCTGTATGTGGTGTACAAAATTTAGCATATCCAATACATTTGATCCTTCGCATTTATTTTTTGCATTTTAGGAGTTATAATAAGCTTTATGGATTTTTTTAAGCGGTGTGCATCTTGTTTTTCTTTTATCTATCAATTGTTTATTGGCGGTAAGGGTTAGCCGATGATATAGATGGCACCCGGGTACATTGATTATTAATAGTGCAATCATTTTTCTGTTGTGTGTTCAAATTTCGTTTAACCACAATGAGCGCAAAACAGTCAAAAGGAGGTCAGCAGGTAGAGGCTGCGCTCCTCTCTGCTGTTTACTACTGTGTCGTGATTGATAATAGAAGAGAAAATCAGTGCAGAGGCCTCACGTATGAGCAGAGATGAGAGGCCGACACACTTTGTGCCTCTGGGTTGTACTTGCCCCCGAGGCCAAAAGTCCCCAGTCAGCCCCTGGTAATGGCACATTGGGAGGTAAGCAGAAGGGGTCAAAGGCATTCCCAACTCTTCCGCTTCAGACCCATGAATACCTTAATGCAGCACTGACTCCAACCAATGCGTCATCTCGTAGAGGGTAATGATTAGTGCTCTCTGTGCACAAAGGGGTTCAGGGGGAAGTTGGGAGGGTTTGTTTTTATTTTACATTTTTATTCCCTCCTGTACAAAGTTTTTTTCTAAATGTAGAGTCCCAATTGGTGACTATTTTGGCCACCAGATATAGGCACTCTCAAATGAAATGTGTGCGAGTTCCTATACTTATAATGGGCTATTTCTCGCTGAATTCCTGTTCAGGCTTTTATCGCTTACTGAATTTTGCCACTATCTCGCGCTACGATAGTCAGCAGATATCTTAAGACCTATTTAGGTCTTACCACAAGTTTTGCTTGCAGCTCAGACATAGCTCGTCCCTACTGTAAATTAACATCTCCTATACTTTGTATAGGAAGCGTTAATTGGTACCTGGGAGTAGAAGAATGAGCTATTCCGTGTTAGCTTGTTCGCCCATTCTTGAGACAATATTTCTCAAAGTTATACTGAGTATTAAAATAAGGTGTTAAGTGATTTACACACTAAACTAAAACCCTAAAAAAATCCCATTCTCCCCTCTCATCCCATGGTGGAGAGGGTGGCGTGATACTGCATTGCCTTTCACCACAAATATCAGGAGACTGGGAACAAAAGGGAAACTTAAAGTCAGCTCACACTGATGTTTTTTCCTCTTATCGTGCCCCATATACCCACAACTGCAGAATAGAGACCAGACTTCTCGGCCTTTTGGCTAAGATCAAGTGTAGTACCTTTGGATTACTGCATTTGGATCAGGTCCAGGGAAAGATCCAAAATATTTTTTAGAAATAAAAAATATTTTTGATCCAGTACGGGACAAGAAACACAGCGATCCAACTAGGCTTGCTGGGTAATTAATGGTCGGCACTGCATCACCCTCTTAATTGCCCAGTCGGTCCTCGAAAGAGGAAGCCGGGAACCCTCTGCCTTTACTCTTTATTGGAGTACTGTTGCTATTGGGGGGGCTCAGTGGAATCCGGTAGAGGAACTAGGTGTGTGCGGACAAGCCTCGGTATCCCTAGCCCCGAGAGGTTAAGCGTGCAGTGGGTGGAAGGAAGGGAGGTCCTGCGGAGGAACCCAAACTTCCCTGGGAGAGACCGGGCATCCCTGAGGGGGGACCCCAATCTCCCACAAACCCCTGCGCTCTGAATTTTTACGAGCGAAGGAAAAGGGTGTCCAACGGGTGGACTGCTTGGAGCTACACCCCTGCCCTTGTAAGGGCACCAGCAAGGGGAGCGAGTACGCCATGGCGGCAGCGAAAGCGACGATGGCGAGACCAGCGACGGCAGCGACATCAATGGCGACGGAGGAGGAAATGAAGACGCTGGACGCACTGGAGGCCGACCTGGAATACCAGAAGGTGGAGAGAAGGTCTGCGAGGAAAGCAGCCAGAGCAGCAAAGAAGGCGGCGGAGGAGGCTGCAGAGGCGCTGGAGGCAGAGCACTTCAAACCCACCAAGGGGACGGCCAAGGCGAACAAGGGTTCGTCGGCGTCCAAGACCCCAGCAGCGGCGAAGGTGGAGGTGGCGAAAGCCCTTCCATTGAAGCCAACGCAGGGGTTGGAGCCTGGACACAAAATGGCGGCGGGGCGAACGCGAGTTCGCCAGCCCCAAACAAAGTGCTTTTCCCAGCACCAGACAAGACAGTGGCAGGGGTGGACGCGGGTTCACCGGCGCTAAACAAAATGGCAGCAGGGGTGAACGCGGGTTTGCTAGTGCCAAAAAAGACAGTGGCAGGGCAAAAGTGACTTTGCCAGCACCAAGCACATCGGCGGCAGGATCAAACGAGGGTTTGCTAGCGCCAAACAAAATGGCGGCAGGGGTGAAAAAGGTTTCGGTTTTTTGTAAGGTCATCAGACCACCGCACCAGGTGATGGATGGTAACACGTTCTCAACTGGGAAGTGGTCAGTGATCGTGCATCTTCACTCAGACAAGTCGTCCCCCAACGGTGTGATCCACCTCCCTCAATCCTTCATGCTCGGGAGCGTCCCAGGAATTCTTTATTACCCGGGACAACCCATCGAATGCAGGAATTGTGGGAGAGAAGGTCACGAGGCTAAGGGCTGCAAGGCTGATGCCTGCAAGAATTGCCGAACCGATGGGCACTCGACAAAGGACTGCCCCAGGAAGGCTACTTGCAACCTGTGCGGGGAAACCCAGCACAGGTACAAGGACTGCTCTTCTCGCAGCTATGCCGTGGCAGCAAAGGCAGGAATGTCCTTCAAAGGGACAACCCCTACCTACGCAGCCAAGGCAAAAGGTAAACCTACCGCCAAAGTCCAGGGGGATAAGACACCCCCTCCCGCCAAAACCCCTGTGGTCAAGGCAACCCCTCCAGTCAAGGTCCCTGTGACTAAGGTACCTCCTCATTCCAACCACCGCTCCTACTCCCTTCTCACCCCGACCTACCCTACCCTCCCCACCTCACCCCCTTCACCCCCCAACCTGACACCAACCTCCCTACCCCCACCTACTCCTACTCGGAAGCGCTTCCAACCTTTCTGCTCCCCGGTGCGGCCGTCCCTCCCAGGTCCCCAACTTCCCCCTCCTTTCTCTGCCTACAGGACAAATGCCCTTCAATAGAGCTGTGGGAACTCAAAAGAGAAAACAGAGCGCTGAGAATGACCAAGAGGACCACTCTCCCAGCGAGAGGGCCCAGGTAAAACGCCATCTTAACCCCCCTTCCTCCCACAGGGAAAAGGAAAAGGACCTCATCGACATTACGGATGAGGAACAGCAGCTGCTGGTCGACATCGATGGGCAGTATGAGAAGCCGAATCTCGAGTTCAACGTGCTGAAAAGAATGCAGGATCTACTGGAGGACGTGTTGTCAGCACATCCCCCGGCGACGTACCTGACACTGGATGGAGGAGGCCCACCCCTCTTCTGAGAGTCTGGTAAAGTATAACCTTCCTTACTCAATCTAATGTAATGGTGTTGATTTCGGTCTTCACTATTAATGTTAGAAGTGTGAAGGATAGATCTAGAAGACAGGCTGTATTAACCTTTCTTTCCACCCAGAGTAGTCAGGTTTTTATGTTACAGGAATGTTCCATCCCGCATGCGAGAAGCTACCGCGACCTGACCAGAGATTGGCCTCATGGCCCTTCCTTCTGGTCAGGTGGGAACGAGTGCAAGTCTGCAGGGACCGCTATACTCGTAAAGGGGGGTCATTTCACGGTAGAGTCAGTCCAGGAGCTCGTCTGCGGTCGCCTATTGGTGGTAGACGGCTCCTGGGCTGGGGAACCTGTTAGGTTCATCTCCGTGTATGCCTCCCCTAATAAGAGTAAGCGGCTGGACCTGTTCCAGACCCTAAGTACCCAACTCGCGACCACTAGGGCGATTGTCGTAGGTGGTGATTTCAACTGTGCCATCGAGGCAGGCAGAAGAAGCACATCCCTGTTTGGTAAATTGGACGTCACGTTTACTGTGGGAGATGATCACAGAGGCCTCTCTGAGGGACGCAGTGGGCTCGATAGACGGCGGTACCTCGCATTATACGAGGTGTCATCCGGACGGCTCAGTGCAATCTCGGATTGACTTTGTGTTCACATCCCGAACGGTAAAGCCTAGCCAGGCCACCACTGGTCCCTGTTACTTCTCGGACCACAGGGCAGTGATGCTGAAGGCGACCGTGGGAAAGGGGTTCCCCCCTGGCCCAGGGTCCTGGAAGCTGAACTGCTCTTTGCTCGAGAAGCAGGCGCTAGTGGCGGAACTGCGCGATGCCTATGCCAAGTGGAAGGGGGACAAGCGGTTGTTCACTTCCAGCGCCCAGTGGTGGGAGTACACGAAGGTGAGGCTGCGTAGCTTTCTGCAATACAAGGGCCGGTGCCGTTGGCGAGTGCCAGAAAAAGGGAATTCAGGAGTCTGCAGTCTCGGCTGCAGAGCCTGTCTGACCTCGAAAGCTGCGGTTGGCAGGTACGTGATGAACTGGAGGAAACCAAGAAGGGCCTGACAGGGCACTTTGAGGAAGAATCCAAGCGCATCATGTTCTGTGCCAAGGTGGAATATATGGAGAAGGGGGAAAAGTGCAACTCCTTCTTCTTCAGAAACCTCCACTCAGCCAACACTCCTTTATCTGAGCTGAGAGACGGTGATGGAAATTTGCACAAGGGCCGAGAGGGTGTCACTAGGGTAGTGCACGACTACTATAGTGACCTCTAATCCGAGAAGGTTACAGATCCCGAAGCCACCGACAGACTGCTGTCAGGCTTCACACCAAAGGTATCTGCTGACGGAAGGCTGTCACTTGATGCCCCTGTGTGTAGACAAGTTGCGCTCCGCCGTCATTTCCTTTAGGAAAGGCAGAACCCCGGTGTTACGTCCTCAGCCCCTGCTGCACTCCCTAGGGGGTCTGGGCATGGTTCGGTGCCACTGGCTGGTCGAGTGCCAGCACCTTGTGATGGCCGATCGGCGTCTGAGAGTGCGGGGCCTGGCGTGGTCACGAGGAGCCGCCGGGTTTAAAGCAGGGCGCGAGGAGTTGCCTCGTCGCCCTGACGTGGAGTTTACTTCCCGCATCGCCTGTTTGCTATTGAGACTTATTGATTTGTTGCTGACCCATTTCTGTCTGAAGACCTTGATTACGTTTTTCGACCCAGCTTACTACTTTGACGATTCTCTGGTTTAACCCCTTTGTGTTTGTTCGTCTGATTCAATGCTACACTTTGTAAATGCATGTATGAGACCTGCCTGTCTCCTTGAACAATCTTACTCACGCTTTTGGCCTCTGATAGCTGCCCGTACCGATATAAGACCTAATCACAAGGCACCATACTGTGGGTTTAACTATCATGCTGTGAGCTCTGCATATGCTACTTACGATCTGAAATCTGTACGATTCGAAAGACTTACGAAGGTACGGTTTTTCTCTAGGTTACTGCCCTGCAGTCTGAACAACTCATATGCTGTGGCAAACCTTTATATACGAACGAATATAAAAATACTACGGTTACGATTTCATATACCGTGTTTAAGTCCCAGATTGATTATGTTGCAGCACTAAATTGTCTTTTGGTCACAAAACCAATCGAGCTTAAGTGTGATTCTAGACTGTGTGTCTACTCCCTGGCTTGGGAGAATAGCTTTGTTTTCACTGTCTCTGGTTGTCAGAAAAATCTGCTCTCTATAATCCAAACAACGCTACTTCAGTGCGACCGCTTTACAGTTTGTTACATTACGTCAGGGCCAAATATGGATCAGACAGATTTTTCTGCCCTTCTGTCTAGACTGAGTACTTTGATTTCCAAACAGAAACATAGAAACATAGAAAAATGTCGGCAGATAAGAACCTTTCGGCCCATCTAGTCGGCCCAATTACATGGATACTTGACCTGGATTTATCTTTTGTTTAGGATAGCCTTATGCCTATCCCATGCTTGCTTAAATTCAATTACTATTTTGGCCTCTACCACTTCTACTGGAAGACTGTTCCATGTATCCACCACCCGCTCAGTAAAATAATGCTTCCTGATGTTACTTTTAAACCTTTGCCCCTCTAATCTAAGACTATGTCCTCTTGTTTTGCTACTTTGTTTCCTTTTAAATATACTCCCTTCCTCTACCTTGTGGATTCCCTTTACGTATTTAACAGGAAGAGCAAGATCAACTCATGGATCAATTTGCTCAGGCTTTGGGCCTACTTTCCACTCAGGTTAAACAGCTAGGCTTGGTGCCTCTGCCTCCCTCTCCTGTTGCTGTACACTCACAAGCAGTATCTGCTTCTTCTATGGTGTCATCTGAAGTATCTCACGCAAGTCTTAAGTCACCCACATGTTTCAATGGTAATTCTGGTTTATGCAGAGGGTTTATAGCCCAGATAGATATTATGTTAGAATTAAATCCAGGAATGTGTCCCACAGACAGAGCCAAGGTGGGTTATGTAATTAACCATCTGACTGAGAAAGCTCTGCTGTGGGCAACCCCTTTATGGGAACTTAAGAAACATATGGTGTTTAATTATGCTGAATTTATGAATGACTTGAGGCGTACATTCGACCCTGCCAGACGAGCTACTGGTGCAGCCAGAGCTTTGTGGCACATATCCCAGGGCAACCGCCGTGTTGCAGATTATTCAATTGAGTTTAAAACTGTGGCTGCTGAACTGCAGTGGCCGAATTAAGTGTTCGTTACCGCCTTCCTTGAAGGAATTTCAGACAATATTATGCATGAGTTGGATCCTATGTCACTACCTGAGGGGCTAGATGATCTTATAGACTTCTGCATAGCCCTCGATGATCAGATACGTGACAGGAGGTCTGGTCGTAGTAAGGTACATAAACCTTCTCATGGTACCTCCTCTACTCCTAGAGTGGTTCAGGCTATCTCTCCTCCTCGACCCACACCAGCAGAATCAGAGCTTATGCAATTAGGTCGTTCTGGTATATCAGGAGAGGAGAGAAAATATCACCTCAGAGAAGGTCTCTGTTTCTATTGTGCTGTCAGAGGGCATTTTCGTTTACAATGCCCCAAGCGACCAAAAAGAACCAATGTGTCGGGAAACGAGCAAGCATAGAATCCTCTGAGATACAGGTTCTAGGTACTACAGGTGTATGAGACACTGGATACCCAGTGAAGCAGGATTGGCATATTCCCTAAAAAGAAGGTGCTAGTGAAAGCCAAATATCGATTTAGGAAGCGGAACAAATTAGTATAGAGATCTTTAGAATGGTGTCATATAGAAGATACACCTGGCAACAAAAATCGTATAAGGGTTACTCCTGCCACTGGTAACCACAAATTAAAATAAACACAGTTATCCCACATATTTTAATAAAGCGAGCGAGCATTTGAATATTGGATAAATCTGTGTTTGTTTTAATTTGTGGTTACCAGTGGCAGGAGTAACCCTTATACGATTTGTGTTGCCAGGTGTATCTTCTATATGAGACCATTCTAAGGATCTCTTTACTAATTTGTTCCGCTTCCTAATGGCTTACTAAATCGATATTTGGCTTTCACTAGCACCTTTTTTTTTAGGGAATAGGCCAATCCTGCTTCACTGGGTAACTAGTGTCTCATACATCCGTATTTCTGGTTTGCGTCCTGTGTGGAGGCTCCAAACTCTACTACTCTGGGTTTGTGTGAGACACAGATATGTTTATATGTGTGACGTCCAGGGTCCCGGGAGGCTCGCAGGAGGACCCTGGATGAACAGTTCCGCCGTTTGGCCGGGTCCCGGGAGCTCCGGCGGCACTCGGCATGTATACACGTGACCAGGAGCGGGGCGTGGCATGATGACAGCCGCCGGCCTTTAAATGAAGAGCGTGCACATTGAGCCCTCGCCTTGCCGTGGACTTGCTTTCCCACATTGCTGTTTATATATTCGTATCGTATATTCTGTTACTAACACTGCTATACTGAGTACCCGAATTGTTGTCGACTTTTTGCATGAACATTGACCATTCTCTCTCAACTTACTCCCTGCCTGTACTGTTGCCTCCTGGTGCTGTTGCTGTGTGCTTAGATCCTGCCACATATACTATAGCGCAGTACCAAGTGTCTTTAATTGCTGATCCGGTTTTGTCATACGCCTACTCCTTCTCTCTGTGTCTGTCTGATATTTATGCTACAGGTGTGTGCTAACAGATCCTGCCATACCTTGTAGCACAGTACTAAGTGTCTTTACGCTGCTGACCCGGTTCTGTTTGTACGACCACTCTTGCTCTGTGCCCCTATTTGGGTATCACTGTCTGTTAGATTTGGTGTGTGCGCCACTTATCCTGCCATATACTGTTGCGCAGTATATATATAATCTTTCTCAGTCTTGCTATTTTCCCTGGCCTCTGTCTGCTAGAGGTTAGGGTTAGCGGTCCCGACCATTTCAAGGATCGAAGGGCTAGAGGTCTCTTGCCAGGGATCCTACCAGGTTTGCCCGGGGAACGTCAGATTACGGCAATGCCATTAATATGGATCCAACAGACCTGTCTGTGTTGATCTTCAAATTGGGAGACTTGATTAATAAACAGGAAGAGCAGCACCATAGAGAGGAGGAGCAGGACCGTAGAGAGGAGGAGCAGGACCACAGAATGAACCAATTTGCTCAGGCTTTGGAGCTATTGTTGAATCCTCCCTCCAAACCGTTGCCTCCTCAGTCTCCTACCGTTACTGCTGCACCCCCTCAGGGTGGTGCTTGTTCCCATGTGAGTTTAAAAACCCCCGGTAGCTATGATGGCACTTCTGGGACATGCAGGGGTTTTGTTATGCAAATGGACATAATGTTTGAGTTGAATCCTGGCATGTGTCTTTCTGAAAAAGCAAAGGTGGGGTTCGTGATCAACCACCTAACCGACAAAGCTCTTCTGTGGGCAACTCCCTTATGGGAGTTAAAGAGGCCTGTGGTATACAATTATAACGAATTCATGAGGGATCTCAAATGTACGTTTGATCCAGCCAGACGTGCTACTGGGGCTGCTAGAACCTTATTTCGCATTAAACAAAGCAACCGCCTTGTAGCTGACTATGTGATTGAATTTAAAACTGTGGCAACCGAGTTGCAATGGCCTAATGACTCATTTACTGCTGCATTTATTGAGGGGGTTACTGACACTTTGATGTATGAGCTCGCTCCATTGTCGCTACCTGAAGAACTTGATGATCTTATCGATTATTGCATTGCTCTGGACGACCAGATCCGTGAGAGAAGGTCTGGTCGTGATAAGCCTTGCAGGTCTCCACAGGTTTTGTCTTCCACTCCTCCTACACGTCAAACCTCCTCACACCCTAGGGTGGAACAATCTGTTCCTAAGCCCATGCAGCTGGGTCGTTCAGGTATAACTGGCGAGGAGAGACAATATCGTATAAGAGAGGGGTTATGCCTATACTGTGCAGATAAGGGCCATTTCAGATTACAGTTTCCCAAACAACCCAAGCGGTCTTCTGTGCAGGGAAACGAGCGGGTCTAGACTCCTATGAGAGACGGGTTCTGGGCATGACAAATGTCTCTCCTTTACCGAAAAAGAAAAGAAAGAAAAGGTCTCGCGTGGTGGTTCCTGCGTCTGTTGTTTGGGAGGATGTCCAGATAGACACAAAGGCACTTATTGACTCAGGCTCTGCAGGGAACTTTCTCAATTAAGGTTTCGCTGCAATACACCAGGTACCATTGCTAATAAAGAGCGATTCCTTTGGTCATTGAGTCTATCGATGGTAGAAACTTGCTAAGATCACACGTTACCCATGATACTATTCCGCTCTCTTTTCATACAGGTCTCCTACATGGAGAAAAAAATCAAATTTCAAATAATCGACTCACCCACTGTACCCATTGTTCTAGGTTATCCTTGGTTGGCCAAGCATAATCCTGTCATTGATTGGCCCAAGGGAGAGTTGGGTTCATGGAGCTCGAAATGTTGGTCAAGATGCCTAGGCTTGAGTACCATGCTGGGTAGTTTGAAAGTAGCCACGGTGCCTCCACTGTCCACTGAGGTACCAGAATGGTACACAGACATTAAGGAGGTCTTTGATAAAAAGAAATTTGAGGTTCTACCTCCCCATCGCCCGTACGATTGTGCGATAGATTTGTTGCCTGGAACCATGCCCCTGAAGTGCCATGTGTATCCTCTCTCTCAGAAAGAGAATGAGATTATGGAGGAGTACATTCGTGACAACCTTGCTCGTGGGTTTAAACATCGTTCCTCCTCTCCCGTTGGGCTGGTTTTTTCTTTGTGTCAAAGAAAGGGTTTGATTTGAGACCATGTATAGACTACCGAAGTTTAAACCGTATAACCATATGTAATGCCTATCCTATCCATCTCATATCTGAATTGTTTGACCGTCTGAGAGATGCCAAGATCTATACCAAGCTGGATCTTCGTGGGGCGTATAATTTGGTGAGGGTCAAGGAATGGAAAACTGCTTTTAATACCAGAAGTGGGCACTATGACTATCTTGTGATGCCGTTTGGTCTGTGCAATGCGCTGCAGTTTTCAAGGACTTTATTAATGATGTCCTAAGGGACTTCCTACAGATTTTCGTGATTATCTATCTGGATGACATTCTCATCTACTCTCCTGATGTAGAGACCCATCATATGCATGTAAGCACTGTTCTGAAAAGATTGCTAAAAAATGTCTTATACTGCAAGCTCGAAAAATGTCTCTGATATCACGTCTGTTCATTTTCTTGGCTACATAATAAATCTAAGTGGGTTTCAGATGGACCCTCAGAAACTCTCCGCCATCAGGGAATGGCCACTGCCTCGGGCTGAAAGCCATTGAAAGATTTCTGGGGTTCACTAACTATTATAGGAGGTTTATAAAAAAATTTCCTCGGTGGTTGCTCCAATTACTGCAATGACTAAGAAGGGTGCTCATAATCAGAAATGGAGTCCTCAAGCCATACAGGCTTTTGAGGAGCTCGAAAAGGCGTTCATTTCGGCACCCGTTCTGCAACATCCAGTGCCAGGTGCGCCGTTTCAGCTGGAGGTGGATGCCTCTTAAATCAGCATAGGCGCAGTCTTGTCACAGAGAGAAAGTTCTGAGAAACCCATACATCCCTGTGGATTCTTTTCCAGGAAGTTGTCGTCTGCAGAACAAAATTATGATATTGGTAACAGGGAACTGCTCGCAGTGGTGTCAGCCCTGGCTGAATGGCGTTATCTGTTAGAGGGGTCTAATGATCCTGTTATAATCATTACGGACCACAAAAATCTCATTTACATTGGCGATGCCAAATGTCTGAATGCTAGGCAGGCCAGATGGTCTCTTTTTCTGTCAAGTTTCAATTATGTGCTCACATATCGTCCTGGGTCCAAAAACACTAAGGCTGATGCTCTGTCCAGGCAGTTCAAGACATAAGAACAACATATATATGATCAGACTCCAATTGTTCCTCAGGAGAGAATTCTCGCCACCACCCTGGTTTCTGTGTCTTCTCCACTGTTGGAGAGATTACACAGAGTACAAGGAAATGCTCCTCTCGAGAAGCCGCCTTGTAGGCTCTTCGTTCCTGAGGAGGAAAGAGTACTAATTATGTTGGTTCATTCATGATAGCAAAACATTTGGGCATATGGGAATGACTAAAACCATGGCCACACTGGAGAAACAATTCTGGTGGCCAGGGATGCGTAAAGATGTTAAAGACTAGGTTGCCACATGTGAGGTTTGCTGCAGGAGTAAAAACCCCAAAACCTTGCCCCTTGGGTTTCTCCAGACTCTGCCTGTCCCCGAGAGACCTTGGGCACAGCTATCCATGGATTTCATTACTGATCTTCCGGTATCCCATGATAATACAGTCATACTCACCATTGTTGATTGGTTTTCCAAAATGATCCATTTTGTGCCGCTCGCCAAGTTGCCTTCTGCCATGGAATTGGTACCTGTCTTTATCCAAAATGTTGTCAGGCTTCATGGGGTTCCTCTAGACATTGTATCAGATAGAGGTACTCAATTCGTGTCCCGGTTTTGGAAAGGGTTCTGTGAAAACCTAGGTATCCAGTTAAGCTTCTCATCTGCCTATCACCCTCAGACTAATGGGGCAGCCGAAAGAGCTAATCAGAAGGTCGAACAATATCTGCGCTGCTTTGTATCCGAAAAGCCAAATGAATGGTCAGATCTCCTGCCCTGGGCAGAGTATGCCTTGAATAACGCGTCATTCTCCATTTCATACCGTGTATGGTTTTGACCCACCTGCACTTCCATCCAGCTTTCAGGATACTTCTCTACCAGCTCTGAATGAGCACCTGGTTTCATTGAAAGCAACCTGGAAAAAGGTTAGAGAGGCCATGGAGACCAGTACCAGAAAGCAGAAGGAGAAAGCAGACAGACGTAGAAGGCTTGCTCCTATGTATGTAGCGGGGGATAGAGTCTGGCTTTCCACTTGAAATATAAAATTTCTGGTCCCATCTATGAAAATGGCTCCCAGGTTTATTGGTCCGTACAAGGTCTAGCGTAGAGTGAACCCGTGTCATATGCTCTGGCGTTGCCCCTGCATCTTCACATTCACAATGTGTTCCATGTCAGCGTTCTCAAGCCTCTTACATGCAACAGGTATACCTGAGTCACTGTGCCTCCTCCACCCGTTCGATCTCTGGGTGAGGAGGAATATGAGGTCTGTGCCATCCTGAAGTCGCATATGGTTAGGGGTACTCTTCGGTACTTGGTTGACTGGGTGGGTTATGGCCCTGAGGATATGGCTTGTTTGCCAGCCAGTGAGATCCATGCGCTTCATCAGGTGCATCAGTTCCATTCTGCCCATCCCTCTGCGCCTGGGGGTCGTCCGGTGGCCGCCTGTGGGAGGGGAGTTTATGTGACGTCTAGGGTCCCGGGAGGCTCGCAGAGGGACCCTGGAGGAACAGTTCCGCCGCTTGGCCGGGTGCCGGGAGCTTGGCCGGCACTCGGCATGTATACACGTGACAGGGAGCGGGGTGGGGCGCAGCGTGATGACGCGGCGCTGCCGGCCTTTAAAGAAAGAGCGCGCACATTGAGCCCTCGCCTTGCCGTGGACTTGCTTTCCCGCATCGCTGTTTATATATTCGTATCGTATATTCTGTTACTGACCCTGCTATACTGAGTACCCGAATTGTTCCCGACTTTTTGCCCGAACATTGATCATTCTCTCTCTCTTACTCCCTGCCTGTACTGTTGCCTCCTGGTGCTGTTGCTGTGTGCTTAGATCCTGCCACATATACTATAGCGCAGTACCAAGTGTCTTTAATTGCTGAACCGGTTTGGTCATACGCCTACTCCTTCTCTCTGTGTCTGTCTGATATTTATGCTACAGGTGTGTGCTAACAGATCCTGCCATACCTGGTAGCGCAGTACTAACTGTCTTTACGCTGCTGACCCGGTTCTGTTTGTACGACCGCTCTTGCTCTGTGCCACTAATTGGTATGTCACTGTCTGTTAGATTTGGTATGTGCGCCACTTATCCTGCCATATACTGTTGCGCAGTATATACAGTTGTGTTCAAAATTATTCAACCCCCACTGAAATTGAGTGTGTTGGCCAGTTTGACATTGATTTTGATCATTCAGTCATCTTGCTTACAATTAAATCAAAGAGGCACGTGTAGGTCAGACAAATATAACATAACATAACATTTATAATGAAATAACCACAAATGTCTTTTCTGTGCTCACATCATTATCAGTTTTATTCAACTCCCAAGTGACATTCAATCTCAGTACTTAGTACAACATCCTTTTACAGTTATAACAGCTTTTAAACGTGAAGCATAGCTTGACACAAGTGTCTTGCAGCGATCTATGGGTATCTTCGCCCATTCGTCATGGGCAAAAGCCTCCAGTTCAGTCACATTCTTAGGCTTGTGCACTGCAGCTGCTTTCTTTAAGTCCCACCAGAGGTTCTCAATCGGATTTAATTCAGGTGACTGCGATGGCCACTCCAAAATGTTTCAGCCTTTAATCTGCAACCATGCTCTAGTGGACTTGGAGGTATGCTTGGGATCATTGTCCTGTTGAAAGGTCCAACGTCTCCCAAGCCTCAGGTTTGTGACGGACTGCATCACATTGTCATCCAATATCTCCTGGTACTGAAGAGAATTCATGGTACCTTGCACACGCTGAAGCTTCCCTGTACCTGCAGAAGCAAAACAGCCCCAAAGCATGATTGACCCCCCGCCATGCTTCACAGTAGGCAAGGTGTTCTTTTCTTCATAGGCCTTGTTCTTCCTCCTCCAAACATAGCGTTGATCCATGGGCCCAAACAGTTCTAATTTTGTTTCATCAGTCCACAGAACACTATCCCAAAACTTCTGTGGTTTGTCCACATGACTTTTGGCATACTGCAGTCGACTCTTCTTATTCTTTGGAGACAGCAAGGGGGTGCGCCTGGGAGTTCTGGCATGGAGGCCTTCATTACGCAGTGTGCGCCGTATTGTCTGAGCTGAAACTTCAGTACCCAAATCTGACAAATCTTTTCTCAGTTCCTCAGCAGTCACACGGGGACTTTTCTCCACTCTACGCTTCAGGTAGAGCACAGCAGTCGAAGTCAGCATCTTCTTTCTGCCACGACCAGGTAGCGTTTCAACAGTGCCCTTTGCCTTGAATTTGCGAATGATGCTTCCTATGGTCTCGCTTGGTATGTTTAACATCTTTGCAATCTTCTTATAGCCATTGCCCTTCCTGTAAAGAGTAATCACCTCTTCTCTTGTCTTCCTGGACCATTCTCTTGACTTCACCATGTTTGTAACCACACCAGTAAATGTCTAGAAGGAGCTGAGTATCACAGTCATTTTAAAGCTGCCTAATTGGTGCTTATTATGCTTTATTGCTGCTCCGTGACATCCACAGGTGTTTTCAATACCTGATTGAAAACACTTGAATGAACCTCTGTTCTTCAGAGTGGTAGTCTTTAAGGGGTTGAATAATTGTGTCAATTGTTGTGGAAATTTTATTATGTGGACATTATACTCTAGGATGTGGGTGTTTTTATAAGTTGTCATCTGTCTCCCTGTGTTGGATTTGAATGTGGTTTTTAAATCCAAACCAGCGGCAAAACCGTCAGTATGAAAACCTTCTTTTGGGTTTAGAGGCATACCTGCTTTTAAGACATTTAAGCCTTGTCTGGGCACTCGTACCGTGCACAGACAATAACTGAAGGTCTCCGCAGATATGTCAATAATCCATAGGAACGAGTAGATTGATCTTCACTCAGATGCTGATCACTCTGAGCAGTATCTGAATGGGGTCCATATTGACAGTGATGGGGGATGGTCGGACAAACATGGCTGACGGGGACCATGGAGATGACTCAAGGATTAGTCATGTGCAGGAGGCCGGTCGGTCATTCTAGTCCACTCCCCTGTCCTTTTGATATGTAAATGTAATTACTGGGCAAACTGGTTTTCTGTTGTACAACCAGGGGGCCATTGAGCGTTGTCCTATTGTGTATTAAATTAAGCTGACCAGGAGCTACAGGAACACTTGGGAAGAGGAACTCCAGCTAGAAACAACGTGTGTGTGTGTGTGTGGCTTTTTCTGGGTGAGGATGCAGAAGACCACAGCAGAGTCTCTGGGTCTCCTTACTGCGGGCGTTCAGATAAGTATGCCAGGGATAGCAGAGAGCTGCTTGTAAGTACAGCGGATCAAACTACATTAGGGAATTGATAGTAGATTAATTTCTACGACACAATGAAGAATTCACAAAAGAAACATTTACTACTGTATTACAAAACCAATTGATGTCATTTTAGTTGCATATGGTTCTTTAAAAAGTCCTTGTAGGATTTCATTCTGAATACAATTACAAATGTACACTAAATTCCCTAAAACCCTTTACAGCATTGGGGGTTGAATAATTTTGAACACAACTGTATATAATCTTTCTCAGTCTTGCTATTTTCCCTGGCCTCTGTGTCTGCTAGAGATTAGGGTTAGCGGTCCCAACCATTTCAAGGATCGAAGGGCTAGAGGTCTGTTGCCAGGGATCCTACCAGGTCTGTCCTGGAGATCGTCAGAATATGTGTGTCTTGCTTGATTTTTTAAAATACACAATAAATGTTATGTTTTAATTCTTTGTCCTCACCGATCTGATATTGCCTGGGGCCACATACCGTTTTGTTTGGCAAAATGTGGCTTCTGACAGGTTAACCAACAGATATAAGGGCTTGTCGTGGATGGCTATCCAGGGAGGATTGCTCCTTCGAACTTTCATGCACGCGAGAGGCCTGTGCAGGTACAGACATTGCCCGCACTGTGTAGTGCACGAGGAGACACGATGTACACCTTCTGGGACTGCCGTTTCGCTCAGGTGCTACTGACCTCCCTAGAGACGGACTTCAGAGACTCTGTTCCGGTAGAGACATTGACTTTTCACGAGTCGCTCTACGGAGTTTTCCATGGCACGCACACCGAGGCCGCTATCGAGCGTGCGTGGCGCCTGATATGCTGTGTCAAGGACGCCTTGTGGTTCGCCCAGAACCGCTTGGTGCTGTGCCATGAGACTGTTACCGTGAAAGACTGCGTGAGGCTGTTTCGAAGCATGCTAGGCAAGTATGCTATCATCGACAGCTTTGGCAGGAGAAGATGTGGAGAAGATAACGACGAGGAAGAAGAAGAGGATCCTTGATTTATTTTCCTGTGTTGTATTTTCATGTGCCACTTTACCCTCCCTACCCACTCCCATCCACCACATCCCCCACTCTTGTCCCAACCTTTCCCTTCTTCTTCCCATCCTTCTTCTCTAGACAGGGACCGGGACTGGTGCTAATAAAGGCGGTTCACCGCCTGGTTGCGCTACCCGGTGCTCTTGACAAGCAAGATGCTTAGACTAGTTAACATTTGTTGGGGATCGGAACTGGTGCTAATAAAGGTGATTCACACCATTGGTGCACTCCTCTTATGTGTATCTGTGTGTCACAGATTCTTATTAGTGTCTGTGCTACGTCACAGTTTCCCCTTATCCCGTGTTGCGCCATGGGTATGTTCATAATGCCTGTGCTGCGCAACAGACTGGGACCGTGCTGCATCGCGTCTGCATTTATTGTGTTCATGATGCGTCACGATAACTTGTTTGTATTTTGACTGAAAGGATTGAATAAAAGCAACTTTTTCAATCAAAAATAGATTGTATAATAGATTGTTAATATTGTCAAACAGTACAGAAATCATATCAGTAATTTTATTTTTAGTTAAAAATTACTTTTTTTCAGTCACCTTTTTTAAACTTGCATAAGAAGCTCAGGTTGTTTAAATTGATAGTCCTTATTCAACAGCATAGTGCTGTTTGATGGATCAATGGGAGACTATGCAAATTTTCATCGCACAATCGTGTCATTGCAGCACATTCCCAGTAATGTCAAACATTCTACTGCAATGTAAAGATTAACCATATGAATGCCAGAGGAAACTAGAATTTTATGTTCAATAGAGGCCACGCCAGTCTTCAGCAGTATGTCATCATTATCTACAGTACATTAGGCTATGAACTGTATACAGTTTACGTAAAAACTCCTGTATAATTTTTAGGACAATTCTGATTTTCCTTTCATATTATTTCTGCTTAATATTTATTATAAAAAACATGAGAACATGTATGGGGGGGGGGTAATTACAAAAACTACATATTTTTATAGATTTAGCACCAGTAATTGTAACACAATTCAACTAATTAAAAGCCCTCAAAGTAGATACAATAATTTGTCCTAGCTTTTAAAAATAGCACATGTGTATACTATTCCATTAGAATGTTTCAGTTACAGGAGGCTTAAAACATGAAGTACATCATTGTTTTTACTCTGTCCTTTGTCAAATCTTGGTATTGTGGAACTGTTAGCCTAGCTAGTGTAGCGCTCACTCCCGGAGGAGCCGCTGAAATTGAACCTCGGGTCAGTCTCCCCGCACTAGGGAATAAATATACTCCAGCACCGCTGTGGATTTTATAAATTATATAGTTTACTAGAATGAATGGCATATAATGAATAACACGGTGTTCGTATATATATTTACAGTACTTCGTAATGCGGGAAACGCGCAGCGGAAAAGAAATACAATGCTTCGTAATTCGAGAAACGCGCAGCGGAAAAGAAATACAATGCTTCGTAGTTCGAGAAACGCGCTGCGGAAAATAAATAAAAATAAATCTTTAACCCCCTTTTGTGTTTGGGGAGTGAGTCCCGCACAGGTTATGTCCCAGAATGTAAGTGTGTGTGTGTGTTATGGTACCCGGGTACAATATTCAACTGGCCAGTGAATTGCTTATGAGGTATCTTCGACTAGTCAAGTTGGGGCCCTGTGGGTTTTGGAAACAAACAGCAGCGTGCTTTATTTTCACAACGGCCTGGAAGGCCTCTCACCCATCCGCCAGATACTTGATGCTCCGCTCGACCCAGGACGTCTCTCCGCTCGATGTTGACTGGGGTTCTCCTGGTTACTGGATCCGCTGTCTGGCTTTCTGTAGCTGCCGCAAGATATCCAGTTCACCGCCTGCTCTCCCTGTCCAATCGATCTGCGGTACTCCTAACTCGGGGTCCTCCGGCTTCCTCAATATCAGCGCGGGTAGTCCTGTGAATCACTGGGTCTTCCTCTGGTAAGGCTGAATAACCCGGTCTTTAGCTCTGTCAGGCCCCAGCTGCGCTCCGACCTAGTCACTGTCTCGTTCTGCTGCTCTGCGTCTTGCTCCTCTCACTCCCTGGCGCGCTCTGCCAGCTCTCTCCACGAGGCTCAGGATGTAAGCGTCTGTGTCCCACCCACTTCCTGTGTCCGCTCCCAAAGCATGCCGGGAAATGTAGTCCCAATGTTCAATGTCTCTCATCGCGCTTGTCTCCCTCCGGTGGTCAAAAATAGGTACTGCCACGACAGGGAATTAAACCCAGCGCTACACTAGTTTAACCCTTTCACTGCAGATGACGTATGGGGGATTTCCTGGCGATTTCACGCTGTGTGCAGAGACGCTATGTGGCATGATGACGTCAGTAAGGGAGTTAACCAGGGATCTCCATATGGAAATTCCTATGATGGAGATGGGGGGGTCCTTTGGACCCAGGTATCTCCCGATCGGTGGCAGCTAGAGGATCATGTTTGATCCCACCTTTGTGGGGCAAAGGTTTAAAAGTAACATCAGGAACGGAAGCATTATTTTACTGAGAGGGTGGTGGATACATGGAACAGCCTTCCAGTTGAAGTGGTAGAGGCCAAAACAGTAATTGAATTTAAGCAAGCATGGGATAGGCATAAGGCTATCCTAAACAAAAGATAAATCCAGGTAAGTATCCATGTAATTGGGCACACGAGATGGGCCGAAAGGTTCTTATCTGCCGACATTTTTCTATGTTTCTATATCGTTGGAAAGGCCAGAGCATGCCCTTTCCAATAATCCCAAGCATTACCAGGTTATATGTAAAAATAAAATAAATTTAAAATAAATAATGAAAGTCTTTTTTTCCCTTTATTTATATTGCAGCACTATTGTTCACTTATCAGTTATGTTAACAATGATGTTGCACTAACTAAAAATGTCTCTTTTTCAGTTTTATCTAAAATCACGTATTTTCTCAGAAAAATACAGTAACCCGGTTCCCATTTCATTCTTTTTTTTCTTTTTTTTTTAAACAATAGAATATATAACCACAAAGGCTTGGATGATAAAATGTGAAAAAAATAATTTCAGACGCTGTAAATGATTGAAATCTGAATGGAAATTCTTTTTTTTTTTCACATTCTTTTTATAGCATTCTGGCATATACGTATATACGTTCTGGCATGACGTATACATACAGGGTTATTCAAAGAGATCCGAATTGTGGCCGAAAGGTAACCGAACACTGAAATTCAGTGTATGATTACCTCTTCTGGCCATTCGGCTATTCAGAGAGCAGTCAGTTTGCCGAATCCTGGCGAATTGCCTGCACATTCGGTGCCTGTTCGTTGCCTGTTCAAGGGCAGTGAAATCCCCATAGAGAAGCAATGCTTCGTCTATTCAGAGAACACCAAACAGCAGTCCTGCTGTTCAGTGGTTTCATTCGACAGGTTTATTCAGGCGAATCCCATAGGGTTCAATGTTACAAATATTCCTGTTTTAATTCAATATCTAATAAACCGTTGATTATAATATTCTTCAGTAAAAGTCTCTTTATGTATAGATTTTTAGGATCTTTTAGGCATTTTTCGGGATTTTTTGAGAATTCTTTTAAATCGTTTTTTCTTTTTTCTGTAACAGCCCTTTTTATTATCATTCATTGGACCTCATATGTGAATTTCAGACATATTCGTTCTGTAGTTTATTTGCAAACGGCGTTTCACTTTCAAACATTCAAGCGTACTGTTTTTTTCTTGTTCACTCCATTCGTCTACTGTGTCGGGTTTTTCCGGCAGCTGCTCTGTGCTGTGATCGACGGCTGCTCGGTTTTCTCTGGTGTGTTCGGCAGGGTTAATCCAGATGTTTTTGCGGGTGTCGGTGTGCGTTCGCCGGGTTTTGCGGTGAGTGTTCATCGGGTTTGCGGCGGCTTTTCCCTGCACTACGACGGCCCTGTGGTGCTTGCTGAATACACCGCAGGGTCGCCAACATGGGATCGCCAAATCGCACCGAATTGAACAGTACGAAAAGTCACCGAACGTGCGGTGATTTTTAGATTCTCTTTGAATAACCCTGATATAATAATGATATATTATGAATCTGCCGAGTCTGCCGTAAAAAAGGATATAGAAAAGTCAGGGACCTACAATAAACATTATTTCAAATCAAGTTTAAACATGATGAACACAAAACGGTCAGGAGAAATGGGATTATTTAAAGGAGGCATTATTGAAGGCCACAGGCAATTGCATTCGGCTTGTTAGCAAAAACAAAAAGGGGAAGAAACCACTGTGGTATTCTACAGAAGTGGCCAAAATAGTGAAGAACAAAAAGATAGCATTCAATAATTATAAAAAAACTCAGAGTGAAGAAGATAGGCAAACGTATAAGATTAGGCAGAAAGAGGCAAAGCAATTCATAAGAGCTTCCAAAGCACACGCAGAAGAGAAAATAGCTCAGTCAGTAAAAAAGGGGGACAAACCATTTTTTAGATACATAAACGAGAAAAGAAAAGTAAAACAAGGATTAGTTAGTTAGATTAAAAACAAAGGAAGTAAAGTATATGGAAGAGGATAAAAGTCTCGCTGACTGCCTCAATGAATATTTTTGTTCAGTCTTTGCAGAAGAAAAGGAAGGAAAGGGACCTCAGTTAGGAGGAAATACTAAAGAGACATTTACATATTAGTTTACAGAGGAGGAGGTCCTACAGCAGCTGTCTAAAGTGAAGACAAATAAGTCAGGGTGGATCCCATCAGGCCCCATTAAGTTATTAAAAGAGCTCAGTGGTGTAATAGCAAAACCTTTAACAGATTTATTTAACCAATCCTTGTTAACGGGAGTCGTCCCAGAAGACTGGAAATTAGCAAATGTTGTGCCCATTTACAAGAAGGGTAGTAGGAAGGAATCGGGGAACTATAGGCCAGTTAGTCTTACGTCAGTAGTGGGGAAATTAATGGAAACCATGTTAAAGGAAAGGATTGTTGAACATCTAGAAACACATAGATTACAAGATCAGAAACAACATGGGTTTACCTCAGGGAGATCATGCCAAACTAATCTTATTGATTTTTTTGATTGGGTAACAAAAATAATAGACAAAGGTGGTGCAGTAGACATTGCTTATTTAGATTTCAGTAAGGCTTTTGATACTGTTCCGCATAGAAGGCTTATCAATAAATTGCAATCTTTGAGCTTGGATTCCAATATTGTTGAATGGATTAGGCAGTGGCTGAGTGACAGGCAACAGAGGGTTGTGGTAAATGGAGTTTATTTGGCGCAAGGTCTTGTTACCAGTGGGGTACCTCAGGGGTCAGTACTTGGACCCATTCTCTTTAATATTTTTATTACTGATATTGCAGAAGGTATTAATGGTAAAGTATGTCTTTTTGCTGATGACACAAAGATTTGCAACAGGGTTGACGTTCCTGGAGGGATTAGCCAAATGACAAATGATTTAGGTAAACTAAGACAATGGTCGGAGCTGTGGCAATTGAGTTTTAATGTGGATAAGTGCAAGATAATGCACCTGGGACGTAAAAACCCAAGGGCTGAATATAGAATATTTGATACAGTCCTAACCTCAACATCTGAGGGTTGGGATTTAGAGGTTATTATTGCAGAGGATCTAAGGGTAAGTAGTCAATGTAATAGAGCAGCAGGAAATGCTGGCAGAATGCTTGGTTGTGTAGGGAGAGGTATTAGCAGTAGGAAAAGGGAAGTGCTCATGCCACTGTACAGAGCACTGGTGAGACCTCACTTGGAGTACTGTGTGCAGTACTGGAGACCGTATCTCCAGAAGGATATAGAGACCTTAGAGAGAGTTCAGAGAAGGGCTACTAAAATGGTGTACGGCTTGAAGGAGAAAAGTTACCAGGAAAGGCTTAATGATCTTAACATGTACAGCTTGGAAAAAAGACGAGACAGAGGAGATATGATAGAAACATTTAAATACGTAAAGGGAATCCACAAGGTAGAGGAAGGGAGTAGATTTAAAAGGAAACAAAGTAGCAACACAAGAGGACATAGTCTTAGATTAGAGGGGCAAAGGTTTAAAAGTATCATCAGGAAGTATTATGTTACTGAGAGGGTGGTGGATACATGGAACAGCCTTCCAGTAGAAGTGGTAGAGGCCAAAACAGTAATTGAATTTAAGCAGGTATGGGATAGGCATAAGGCTATCCTAAATAAAAGATAAATCCAGGTAAAGTATCCATGTAATTGGGCAGACTAGATGGGCCGAAAGGTTCTTATCTGCGGACATTTTCTATGTTTCTATGTTTCTAAAATTAGCTGGGCAAACAGAGGTGGAACAGTGAAAGCGTTAATGGAACCCAAAATGACCCCACATGTTAAATATTTTTGAAATGTATTATTTCATACTTATATATTCCTAGGGGAGGTTTGAGGGTTTTTTGTTCATTTTGAAATCTGATCCAATATTGTTTTATTTTTTGCAAACCGCAAAGTAACCAATTTCAATATTCAGTTTTGACCATTTGTTTATTGTTACCCATGTGTCTCATTGAGGGAAGTTCAGCAGCTCATTGGATAAATAATTCTCAAAACCTGTACATTTTTAAAAAGTTAACATCCTGGGTTATTTCAGATGGTGTATGTTGAACTTTTGGTGCAATCATTTTACAACCGTTTTCTGACAAACTTTGTAGTAATAATTCAGCATTTTTACAGGTGGAAAAAAACAAAAATTTTTTGTTCTACTACATGCCCTGGCCACATTTCAGAGCACATTGCTCTGAGCTTGCGTTTTGCACATCAGTTTGACAATGTTCATGCTTTGTATTTACATTCAAAGGGTTAAAAATTTCAATGTTCTTGAACTCAGGACAAACTTGAAAACGAGTGAAATCTCAATGTATCCTTCCTGGTAAAATACTTCATAAATAAATTAAATAAAAAGAATTAGGATGTAACAAATATTAATCTCCAGAGAAGATTCCTTGAAGGGATGCTCTAGGTTTAAAATAGAAGTGGGATGGACAGAGGTGTTAAACCTTACCTCCCTTACTCGCTCCCATTTAACCCTACAGTTAACGTAAAAACTCACCTTTATTCTAGCATCAGACTCCCTTGGTGCTCCTCTGGACAATCATGATATCATGTCGGCTTCCTGTAAACTGTAGTAGTCACATGACAGGCAGAAGATTGCATGCTCAAGCGAGTGTCCAGCCAATCCCATGAAGAAAAGAAGATTGCATTGATTGTCACTGGTTGCAGAAAGAATCCTGATCAGTGTGTGCTGATCTTGGCTTTTGGGCATTGTGACACTTTGGACTTGGGGTGCATGGAGCTGGTGATATATTTGGGAGGTACAGACCTGATGTTCTATATTATTTCATCGGCATTCCCTTGTGTGCAGAATGTTATGTAATCTGAGTTATGCATGAATAATGTTATTGTCTATTATTATGGTCATGTGTATCTATTATCTGCTGATAGGATTAGCATTCTAGCATGCCCTCTCTCAGGAATGTCTTAATATCTGCTGTATATTTGAGTAGTTTGTTAATCTTCTTTGCCAGGCAAACACCGCCCCATTATTTGCTGCCTTTAGATTGTAATGTTTGCCAATCACGATTTCCATTGTCCTGTCTCATTTAGGAATGGTACGCAATGTTTATCCCATTATCTGTTTTAGCATAATTCTGTCTCCCAACATTTTCTAGGGGAGGGTTTTGTGTATGTAACTGACCCATGTTTGACAGCATAAAAATGTGTGCCTGTCCCCAATTAAGACTTCCATTCTGACACTGAAAACCTCCAGATATACAGCCATGTCTTAATTTCTGGGGGATGCTAGCAGGCTCTCTACATGTCCCTTAAGCTTTGGCTGAGGACTGGAGGGAGGCACGGGAGTCTGGCTGGGGAGAACACGGGGGGGATCCAGCAAGGAAGCGGCATTAACAGATGTGACCCTGTCAGGGTACTGAGATCTGTCACAGGCAGGGCTAAGCCACTGCATTGAGAGCCATTGGATGTAGAAATATTCCCGATCCTTAGGAAGCTGAGATCAGCACTCTCTGAGCTTTGCTTTTGGGTGCAGCTAATCCCCCACACTCAGAGCTCTGAACTTGTCCTCTGAGATACCCCCCCCTTGTGGAGGGGGAAGATGGGTGAGGGTGTTTAGGGCACCATGGCCACTCAAACCACAGTCACCGTGTATAGATTGTCCCTTTAAGAAGGAATGGCCATAAGTAAAGAGCACAGTAGCTCTAAACTTCTTAATATAACAAGAACTACAAAGTTTATATAAGGAGAAAAGGAACAAGAGCCAAAGAAAGGAAAAGTTTTAGACAACTGAAAACGGTCCCACTCCAGCAAAGGCTACTTAAGGCTTTCTTGCCCAAAGATCCTACTGATATAAAGACTTAAAGTTTAGATTGTAATACTGTTATAATCATTATTTATAATACTGATGATTAAAGGGAGCTTAGGACAAGTTAGGACACTTCTTGCCCTTAAATGATTGGGCAGATGATGTCAGCAGCATCTGCCCAAATATAGTTTTTTTTTTTTATTTATCCCAAAAAAGTATATATTTATTGGTTTTATCTAACTTTAAGTATATTATAATACCACGTTGTCCGTTTGAGCCAGACATGAAGTTCACTAAAATAAGCATTGTGGCGAATTGAGAAAAAATACATAAATAATGACACTTTTGGTCAGTTCTCTTATATTTTCACCTCTGCTGCTTTCGTCTGCTGTAGGAAATTCACCTGTCAATTTTCTCCAACTTTCAGTTTAGGGAATGATTCTCTGAATAATATTAGTCATGAGGGTTCTTATATTTGTACTTTTTTTTGCGTCTTTTTTTGGATGCGTCGTCTCATCTTGATACCATACGCTAGTGTTTTATAAATAAATGCTAACCGTGATAATAATAGATTCATTGCAGACACGACACAGATCTCTATCAGGTCTCGACCCCCTATAAATCTAATAATCCGCTCCATTTTCTTTAAGCTTGAGAGGCTCCAGTATGTGAGATTGACGGATGAATGGAGCTTACACATGACTGCTCTGCGATGACACATGAATGCACACCGCTGACCTAATGTTCACATAGTCATATGGCCCAGAAGAGTGCACATGCATGGATACTGGTGTATTTTCACTTACATATACTATTATTCACTTTAGTGACAACTCTATCACATATACAAAGTCCCAAATGAAATATGAGCTTATTAATTGTATTCATTATTTATCTAAAACTGCTATTATATACATTCCGGTTGACAACATCCATACTATATTACTTGACCACGGCACTATTTCCCTGACTGCTAAATCAAGTATACTTACACCCTTGGGTCTTTATATTGTGCATAAAATGCACAGAGTGTTTAGGGGCAGTCCCCACATCAGGTTACAATGACATTTCTTTTTTGGTGGTATTAATAAAAATATATTGAACATATAAAACAAGGTTTGGGAATCTCCTGATCATATATTGGTCTAAATGTTGCAGGTCGTTTGATTTCTCATCACAAATGTTTCATAGTAAAACTCGCTAGTAATCTCCTGCGCGTAACACTTAGCTGTCCTCAACACACGGCCTCATGCTTTAATAAAGGAAGAGTATCAGAAGCGCATGTATTTTTCAATAGTTGAACATTCATTGAAACAGAACAAATCTCACACAATTTGACGTTATTTTATATTTCATATATCAATCATATCAAATATCATTACGCCAAGGTGACTTCCAATGGTGCAAAATGACAAGACTGATGTGAAAATCCCCGACTCTGAATACTTATGGCCTGATTGCCAGTCCGCCGCTCCTAAGAAGGTGGGTGCAGGTAACAGGTGTGTTGGGGTGGCGGTGTAAAACAACACCGGACAGGGTTTAGATATCCAGGTGCAAGTGTCACATCAATATGGCGCTCAAGCCTTGACATGGGAGGGGATTTTCTGCTTGGTTTGCATTGTGTGCACACATCAGAACCCAGGCTCGTTTCCAAAAAAGGCTTAACCTCACAGTCTATGACATGCACCAGATGCTCCGCAGTTATTTCATGCCAGAGGCTAGGGAATGGTCCGACAAAGTACGTAAAGTGACTTTGTGAGCACCTGCGGGAAATAACCTGTCATATTCAGCCATACTACAGATGTATACCACATGGGATAACAATGTTACCGTGGCTATATATTGGTGTGTGTTTGTATATAAAGATATATAAAGTATAAATCAAGAGTGAGTGTGTGTGTGTATATATGTATGTGTACACAAACAGGGTCAAATTACATTCTTCACGCAAAAATGTACGCACAACGCGTGAATTTGTGCACTAAGCGTTAACCTTTAACGTGTGTAAATCAACGCTGGAATTACAATCCTCGCACATTTTTTCATCTGTCGAGCAATAACGTGCATTAAATGGACGCTCACAAATGCTCGCGCAGTAACATTGCGCGCAGAAAGCAGTGTGCGCACTGTTTTTTTCTCGCTATTCAGCCAATCAGAATTAAGAACCACAATTATCTCACTTTAAGTTTTTGCGCCTGCCACAGTCAATCTGAGCATATATGCTACAGCAATAATAAATGCACACACAACTTCTCCATTTTATTGGTTTGGTATGAGTAGAATGTGTAACTATACTTTGCAGATATTTTTTTTTTGGACTGGTGTATTTGGTTTCGGCCAGGTCATTCAGATTTGCCATTAACACCAGCTTTTAGGAGTTGCTAAAATTATGCGCGCAAAGGCTATGCGTTAAATCCTAGGCATAGATTGTAATACCATCCTCGTACCAGAGCACATTCGCATTTGCGCTCACAATGTTAAGTATAGGATGCGCGCAGTAAAGTACGCTCGCCCAGGGTTCGCGCAGGTTCACCCGCGGTAGACGATAACGTGCGTTTGTTGCGCTGACAATGTAATACGACGTTCAGCGCAAAGGGTTTTACCCCTTGCGTTAATGTTATTTTTGCGCGCAAACGTTTGCGCGAAGAATGTAATTTGGCTCACACTATTTAGCAGCTCTGAGTTACACTTTCTCAGCATATCCAGAATATCATGCAAAATATGCACTTGATCACAAAATAGTATTCTCACATTATCATTTCCACATTTCTTTAGGTTTCCTTAGCAACACTTTGCAATTTTAAATATAGAAATTTTTGTCCACTTCATAGTTTAGGAAATAAATTAACTACAGCCCAATGTCATCTTTGCAAATAATTTTGAAACCACATCCAGGCCTATTGGTCGACTAACCCATGTATAATGTGCAGTGTAACATTTTAGCCTTAAACTAAGGGTATGAACTTGACATCCCATCACCTAATCCTTTATGCTGGTACAACATATGGGGATCTACTCTATTCTAGGTACGGGACATCACTAATCTAAAGCAGAGGATCACTGATGCCATTGCCACCATTGAGGGGATGCTACAGCCAACATGGCAGGAAATCGAGTACTGTCTTGATGTGCTTCGTGCAACTAATGGTGCCCATGTAGAGGTGTATTAAATGAGGCAAAAAAAAAATTAAATATATACGTCTCACTTTGTAATAATTTTCACTTATCTGTCTTTTCATTTGCCTTCGTAATAAATTTTTGAAATTGTAAAGAGACTTTATGGATGCCCTGTATATTTATTCTTCCTATTTCTGTGCTAGAAACCCAAGATTATTCTTATACTAGTGCCACCATAGTATGCTCTATACAAAGTATAGGACAGAAAATGGAGTAGTAAGTGAGAACTAGAAATGGATATGTTGGATTGTAGATTATGTTGAGGATGTTCTTTTGTCCTGGAATATGCCCTTGGTAAAAGTCAAGGCCGAATGTGAATCCTGAGCTCTAGAATTCCCAGCTAGGTTTCCTGTCCAGCTCCTACTTTAGAGTTGTTTGTAGCATCTCCTGCAGATCAAGCTTCGTCCGTTGAGTGTCGTACTAGTAACTTGTTTTTTTTTTCTTTTCTTGTTTTTTTTCCCCTTTTATATTGTTGTCTGTCCTGTGGTCTCCCTTCCAGGGATGCCTCTGATGTCTGTTTATGTGGATGACTTTGGCTGGCCCTGCGTGGCCCCTATGTGCAAACTTTGAAAAATAACGATTTTTTTTTAAAAAAAAGGTCTGTTACAGAAAAAACGCAATTAAAAAAACCCTGAATTTTGCTGAAAAAATCCCAAAAAATGCCTAAAAGATCATAAAAAAAGACTTTCAGGGTTATTCATAGAATCGAAAAGTCACCGCACGTTCGGTGACTTTTCGTTCTCTTCAATTCGGTGCGATTTGGCGATCCCATGTCGGCGTCCTGAAATCCGCAAAAACGTCTGGATTAACCCCACCGAACACGCCAGAGAAACCCGAGCAGCCGCCGATCACAGCACAGAGCAGCTGCCGGAAAAACCCGACACTGCAGACGAATGGAGTGAAAAAAAAATAAACTAGTACGCTTGAATGTTTGAAAAGTGAAACGCTGTTTGCAAATAAACTACAGAGCGAAAATGTCTGGAATTTACATATAAGATCCAATGAATGAGAACAAAAAGGGCTGTTACAGAAAAAAGAAAAAGCGATTTAAAAGAAATAAAATCCCCAAAAATGCCTAAAAGATCCTAAAAAATCTATACATAAAGAGACTTTTAACTGCAGAATATTATAATCAACGGTTTATTAGATATTGATTTAAAACGAGAATATTTTTAACATTGAAGCCTATGGGATTCACCTGAATAAACCTGTCGAATGAAAACACCAAACAGCAAGGCAATTCGGCAGCTTTTCACTGTTGGTTTTTGTTCTCTGGATAGACGAAGCATTGCTTCTCTATGGGGATTTCACTGCCCCCGAACAGGCAACGAACAGGCACCGTATGTGCAGGCAATTCACAAAGATATGGCGAACTGCCTGCTCTGTGAATAGCCGAATGGCCAGGAAAGGTAACCGTACGCTGAATTTCACTGTTCTGTTACCTTTCGGCCACAATTCGGAGCTCTTTGAATAACCCTGTATAACTAGACTTTTTACTGCAAAAAAAAAAGCTTTGTTTGCTAAGTCAGGCGTCAGCAACCTTGGCCCTCAGATGTTTTGGAACTACATTTCCGTTGAGTCTCCAACAACCTAGTCAGTGGCTAAGCATCATTGGAGAGGTAGGTCCAAAATCTCTGCAGGGCCAAGGTTGTTGACCCCTGCTTTAAGCCCCGACAAACAGTAACTGTAGTGTTTTCTCATTGAACATTTTCATAGCAAAATAGCAGTGAATATTACATTTTTTTCCATAAAAAAACATACTTCATTTTAGCTTGCAGATCACAGCTGATGAAATGTTAATTAATTGTGAATCGTAGGATTAGCAGCCCTATCTTTTGGAAAGGATCATTTTTCAAATTAACACGCATACATTTTCTCACAGACACTGCAGTACAAGCGACATTTGATGCCAGTGCATGAGAAACTTGGAAGACAAATTAAGGATGTTTTTGCCGTAAACAATAACAATGTTGTCTACATAAGCCATACAAATTCAAATAAATATGCAGAAAGGGAGGAGCATGCAAATGCAAAAAAATAACTGGTACTAAGAAACTGCACTTATTGCGCATTCTGTCTAATTTTTGGCCCGCAAATATGCATTATGTCATAGTGATCTCGCTACAAAGAACATGAATTCATGAAACAACAACATGTTTTTAGTTGTGCTAAATAAAAAGAACTCGTCAATTGCTTTATAATAATAAAGGGCACATGTCATACCTGCATTAACAGGGGCTCGTGCAACAGAGAGTCACTCCACATATGTATGTAAGCATTTTTTTTGTATCACTTATATACAAAAAATGGATGGAGTAATTCCCTGTGAAAAAATTGCTGTCAGTCACTTCAGGTAACATGCTGCAAGGGTGAGTGACTGCTTTGATCGGAGAACCACCCTAGTGGACAGCCCTCAGGTCATGTGCTGCACCCGGTTGACAGTGCAGTGGCACCACTGGCCACTCTAGGCACAACATTTAGGGGGGGGACACATAAGATAACACAGTCAAAACTGGGGGGGCACTAATAATTTTCACCACTAAATCATACCACTGAAAAAACTAAGGGCCCTATCACCTGGTGTGAGCTAAAACGCCATCGCTAAATGAAAAATTTTGCGTGAGTCGCTAAAACTTATCGCCTGATGTCCTACTAACAGATCACCTTGTCCGCGGGAGTCCGTGTACAAGGTCGTTTAGCGCACGCTAGGGAATCGCTAAGACCTATGCTGAGACCCAACGCTAATGCGGTTGTGTACAGGATGGACCTGTTTTTTTCCAGTGCAGAGTGTTGGGTAATACCTATCCCATGCCCTCTCAAGCTCGTATAAGTATGAACACATCCAGCGAAGAGCCCTCACCCCCTGCATTATTAAAATCCTCCAAGGTGGCCGTATCATCCATGTTTATATGCACACATATATGAATTAAGGCTGATGGGTATTGCATGATAAATGCCACCCGACAGCATGTAGAATCATTACAATGCATTTAATAGATCCAAAAGGAAGGCCAGGTGAGCGGCAATTTCCCTGCTGTAGCATATAAATAATACATGTTTCACGGCAAGACTTGTCCATGTGTCCCTTTAAACATGGTCCACAGGTCGTCCTAATAATCAACCACTTACATATTATGAATAACCCCCAGCATAAAATTTTAAAATTGGGCAATATATTAGAATTAGGATATATGTGGATAAAGGATACATTTATAATAGAGCCTACTGCAACAGCAGCGACATTGCAGAAAGATCCATTACTATGGTGTATGAGGCCAAGAGAACAACTGTGCTGCATTCCTTTCAATTGCCTGTTAATTGCCTGGTAATTTTGGGCGAGGACCAGCTTTTTCAGTTTATTTGGAGTTGGCACCAGGGTTGAGCAGTAGGTAAAATTTTGTGATAAGCGCTCCTCAAAAAATTAGCGCCGGCACCAAGTGATCTGTTAGTTGCAAAAGTGCTAGAGATCTCTAGCGCTCCCAATGTTATGTATAGGACGCAGAAAGTACAGTAAGCTTGCGTTACAAATCGCTAATAACGATGCGCTAAGTGATTTTTCCTGTTTGTAGCGGGAGTCAAACAATCTGTTGGACCGGCACTAGACTGAATTTACCTGCTGCAATCACAAAAATGTGCCGACGCTAGGGATACCTCAAACCAGCTGATCGTGCCCTAAATACGTATATATAAATAAGATTCCAAAACCCCAGAGTAATCTGATGCAATGATACCTTTTTATTGTACTAAGCTGATACATAAATTCAATATTTTATTTGGCGCAGTTCGGTGGTGTTCACCGATGTCCGATAACTGCTTCAACAACTCAAATTTTAGCAAATTGTTTACGTGCACCTTTTTATTAAATGTTTTATGACTTTACTTTACACTGAATATAGTCATGTTGGATATCATTGGAAAGGTCGGAATCTGCCCTTTCCAATGACACCTCATCCATATATGTTGCACAGGGACGGAGATACAGAGGTCAGAATATGTGGGGGAAGCTGGATGCTGACTTCTGGTGGGGGGGCACATGGGGGGGAAGGAATAACCTAGGGGGCAATTGCCCCCCCCTTGCCCCCTGTAGAGATGCCTATGAGTGGCACCATAACCTCTGAGGTCCAATTGAACAGGCCTGGATAGAAGCAGGCTGCAATATCACATTGATCTTTTAGACCAGGGGTCAGCAACCATGGCCATCCCAAAGTTTTGGAATTACATCTCCCATGATTCTCAGCCACTCATTAGATTGGCTAAGCTCGTGCAGAGCTCGCGGTTGGGATGGGATGGGCTCCATGGAGTCCTATGGACTCAAGGAGCCGATGCCTGTGATGGAGCGCGGCACCGCTGCCGTTAATAAATCGGCTGGTGCGATATAGGTGTGGTAAAAGAGAGATGGTAAATTGTAAGGCAACAATTTTTTTCACTTACTGTCTCCTTTCTACTGGAAACAAGGAAAAAGAGACCCAAGTTTGGCGCACATACATATATGGGAAACAATGGTTAGTGAATAACCCCCATGTGTTATTATATGTGGGGAAAAAAGAACTAAGAGATAGAGAAAATGAACACAGCCTATATAGAAATCAATACAGAAATTTTTCTATTTTTTTCACTATACAGAAATGAAAGTAATGCCTTTATCTACGTCCATGGTATATTATGCTTACGCTTTCTTACGGCTATTATTATTTATAGTCAACTGGGTGTACAAATAAAGTGCATTGATTATATACTTTATATGCAAATAAATAGGGATTATGTATAATCTTTCCACAGACAAATCCAAAAATATTTACATTTCACCATGGATACAGAGACAAACTCAGCATTGTATAAGCTTTGACATACCATTAACCCACAGTTTCACTATGACAGCAGAAAAAAAAGCAAGTACAAATACAAAGAATATATACAATTGCAGACATGTAAATGAAAATCGTCTTATGTATATATATATTTATATATTTTTTCACATTATCTATTTACCCTAGTACTTATCATACTGCATACATACACATGTGTCTACGTATATAAATATATGAATACATAAATACACACATCACACACGCAAAACAATTGTTTATGAAGACAGAACATAATCCGCAGCGTTGTACAAAAGATAGGAGCAAACAAACATAAAATACACATATTTATAACCTCTATACATATATATTTATTCTGTGATTTTATATACTGTGTATATATATATATATACCATACGCATATATATCACTCTACAACCAGGAAATTATGAAAATAGCCTTTCTGGAATAGTCAATATAAGTTTCCATGGAAACTCTGCAAGGACAAAAAATAGAAAGATGTGACACAGCCAGTCTCCATAGCAACAAGTGAACCTGCCGCTGACTACGCACAGCAGAACGCCCAAATATGTCATGACATGGAATACGTGCTGACGGGTTCCTGCAGCTTATTGATAGAACAGGACTGGGATGGGTTTTTTTTAGTACAGAAATACATATTTAGCGCAAGACAGTTTATTAATTATAACTGTGGTGTATGGTACAACCCCACCCAAATTAAGCTTTCTGTTTTAACCAACCTTCTAAATTCAACTCTTCTTCTAAAACGCCCTAGTAACTCTGAAAATAGATACTGAAAATACCCAGTACTGTTGGAATGATTAAAGGCAGAGCTCCCACTCCAGGGATCCTTGGGATAGTCCAAGCCATTTACAGTATATCATGTGTTTCTTGGCCTACTAAAAGATATTACTTATAATACAAAGTTCCAGAAAATTAGAGCTATTTTTAAGCCCTCAAACATCCTGGACCATATTCCAACCAAGCCGTTAACAAGTGGGGCCGTTATAATTAGCAGATTTTCTCGTTAACAGCGCGTTAACAACTGTAAGTTAATGCTTTGTATAGGAAGTCTTAATATTAGGCCAGCTGGAGAATAATGAGTTATTCGCTAGTATATTACATGTGGTGGTTCCATACCTTGCTGTTGTCATCGATCCAAACTTGATAGGTCTGGGGAGTTATCTACACAGCCATCACCATGACCATCCCATTCCCAGTTTTTGTTTTCTTCCTTCTTCAGGTTTGAGGTACTGAAGGTTGAAATACCAGCGATGGGCTTGCGCGTAAACATGACAAAACAAGTAATAAGTTTGCATTTGTGCAAAAAGCACTCAATCGCAATTATAGGTAGTGTGTGCAAATGCAAGAAAAATAGCCGCATTGGCCATGAGTCAGTGAGATACCTACGAAATTTGCACGTTGACTGCCTGCACGACTTCACGGAAACAAGGTTGTGTGATTGGGCTTCCACCGTTAATACACCACATATATATACAGCAACCAATAAAGTCAGAGTGTGTGCAGGGGTGCATGATGTAAATTAATGTATGGGTTTGGCTTTTAGGCCGGGTGCACACGAGCGCACCTAGTGCGCCCGTGCGAACGCACTTACCGGTGCCCGCCGCAGCCATGTGACGCTGCTACGGGGCCAGTCACACGCTTGTGTGCGCGCATGAAGTGCGCGCAGCAAGCGTCCACCTAGAAAGCCTCCCTGTCGATGTGCTAGGATGCGCGTTGACAGGCTGCAAAGAGCGATCCTCCGTAGGAGGATCGTGCTTTGCAGCGCTGAGGGTGGGGCAGGCGGGCGTCAAGTGGAAGGAATGTCCACTCTCATGGACATTCCTTCCACTCTGAGTGCGCTCATGTGCGCCCGGCCTTACTATACGGACATTATGGTTTCCATGTTTTAATATAACAGTATAGATTCTACAGTACGAGCATGGCAGGTTGCGTGTTTTAATGTAACAGCGCAGATCTTACTGTACGGAGGTTGCTCGTTCCCGCTGTACAGTAAAATCTGCACTGTTCTAATAAAACGCCCATACCCATACTGTAATAGTAATACCCTCAAGGTAATTGATTTCATTACTTCAGTATATAAAGAGCCTGCTCTACCAGGACCTCTTCTGCTTATTTCTTGTTATGCTGCCAGACTGAGCATTACTTCCTGCATGCTCCAGAGGCGCCAGTGTTAATGGCGAAACGCGTCGAGTGATGGAGTGCTTACTCCCATGCAATATTTTTTTAGTCTCTGTGGCTTGATGTTAATCTTGGGATGGGTTGGCTCTAAGCTGGTAGCGTTCCCAAATTGATTTTGGGCCTCAACCTTTCCTCTACCTAATGCAATTTCATTTGCCACTCATCCTATTGGGAATTCTCTCTATAGCAGGCTTCTCTCCGTCCTATTGTGCAGACCCACAAAGGCCATTTTTTTACTTTGATAGGAGTTGACAGAATTTAGGTTGCTTGTCTATTTGTATTCCATATGAGAGACTTATCCATGTGCACCTAGAACCCTATGTGGCATTTATTATGCTGATTGGAGCCACAGAGACTTTTTATTTATTCCTTGGTTTGTCAATATGTTGTTCTGTTTTTTAGTTTCCAATAAAAGTTATATTTTATTTACTATCTCAGTCAATCAATATCCTTTGTTCCATCCGTGTTCCAGGGTTACCCTCATTTCTGTTGCTGGATATTGACTGTCACTATTCCTGCAGGGGTTTTCTTTCATGCTTCCACTTGTTTACCTGCTTTAGTATAGACCATATATTTCCATACTGTAATAGCCCCGCTGGTACATTAAACATGGAACTAACAGCTGCTTTTACAGTAAATCCGCAAGCAGGATGTTCATGTACAGTACGTGTCAAAACTCTATTATAAAATTTATTTTAAAATCATATAAATGTTTATATAACGCTATAGGATGCTTTTGTGGTCTTGAGCAATGTTAAATGATATTTACAGTGCAGTTTTATTATTAGACACATTTCTTTTTTGTATTTAACATGTGATTGTTCTGGCTCTGTCATTTTGCGCACAGTGTGGATTTAAAACTGCCACGTGAGCGGTACTGGTGGGGTACTAGGGGTACGCCTGCCATATGTCACAGCCGGCATGTGAGAAATGCGCAAAGTCCCAGAAGTGTGCATGATTGCGACGAAGGGTTTCCCTACATTGTTCCAGAGGTCCACAACTTTAAAGTAAGCGGGCTGCCCGAGTATTTCAGAAACCACATATCATCAGTGGCGTAACCAGAGTTACGGGGCAAGATAAAATGTTGCACCCTCTCCCATTCCACACTGTCCCTCTGGTTGTAAGGTTAATTCAACACATGTAAAGAGCATTATGTTTTTTATGAAAAAAAGAAAAACTGGTGTTAAATTTATGATTGTCTTAGGAAGTTATGCCTGGGTGCACTACGGCTGAGTGTTTGAGGATGCGGGTCCAGGAGCTACTACTTACTGCAGGACATCTGCTCCTATGCCACTGTGCTGATTATGATCGCCAGCCTGAGTTGTGAGAGGTACCTGGCCATCCATCACCTATCACCACCCAGAGAATACAGACAATCCCAATAGGATGAGGACCAGGAAAAAAAAGATCATATCTGCCATCTGGATCGTCGATGAAAAGCAAAACCCACCAAAGTGGGGGTGTCACGGATCCCCCTGATACTAGAGTGGTGGTCCCTATACGCAGGACACTCTCTACCCTTCCGATCCTTAGAGTGGTCGGCACGACTAGACAGACTGCAAGAATGGCAGTGCAGAGCACGTACAAGAGAGACGTCACGGATCCCTCTGCTTTATCTGAGTAGTGGTTTCTAGACACAGAACAGTCTCTACCCTTCCGATCCTTAGAGTGGTCGGCACGACTAGACAGACACAGAATGATATACAAGAAGTTAGAATGATTAGCTCTTCCCAAGACCCTAACAACACAAGGGGTAGTCTGATGTGTGCTTAGGGTGCCACACAGACTGACCTCAATACCAGAATTAGAAGAGTTGATGCCAATACCAGGGGTTATGCACAGAATGGTTCGTTCGCCAATGCCAGGGATCATACACAGAATGGTTCGTTCGCCAATGCCAGGGGTCATACACAGAATAGTCGTTTGCCAATGCCAAGGGGTCAATACACAGAATAGTCGTTTGCCAATGCCAAGGGGTCAATACACAGAATAGTCGTTTGCCAATGCCAAGGGGTCAATACACAGGATAGTCGTTTGCCAATGCCAAGGGGTCAATACACAGAATAGTCGTTTGCCAATGCCAAGGGGTCAATACACAGAATAGTTGTTAGCCAAATATGCAAGAGCTCTGCGGGAAGTAACTACCACGTCAGGGCACCGGCATTTCTGAGAGCCTGGGCTTTAAACCCGGCGGGTCCGCGTCAGCCCGCCAGGCCCCGCCCCCGGCTTCCCCACGTGTGCGGAAGCGACCGCAATATCATTCGGCGCCTGGCCAGCGAGCAGCGAGGAAGCTGCTGCCAGGCGCCGGGGTGCGGGGGCTACCGTGACAGAACCCCCCCCTCTACGGGCGGCCACTGGACGACCCCCAGGGGCGCGGGGATGAGCCAAATAGAAAGCCCTCACCAACCGAGGAGCATGAACCTCAGTAGCCGGAAGCCAAGAGCGATCCTCTGGGCCGTAGCCCACCCAGTCAACCAAGTACTGAAGGACCCCCTAGAAACCCTGGCGTCCAGAATGGCCTCAACTTCAAACTCCTCCTCGCCCTCCACAGAGACCGGAGGAGGGGACACGGGCCCTGGTGTACCGATTACACAAAAGTGGTTTCAAAAGGCTCACGTGAAACACATTGTGTATCTTGATATGGGAGGGCAGAGCCAGAGCATAGGAGACCGGATTGATTCGCCGCAGAACCTTATAGGGGCCTATGTACCTGGGTGCCAGTTTCATGGAGGGTACTAAAAGCTTAATGTTGCGTGAAGAAAGCCAAACCCTGTCCCCACTTGATACACGGGTGCCGGCCTCCTGTGTCTGTCGGCTTTGATCTTCTGTGTGTAACACTACTATCCTCCAGTGCCCGTTTAACCCTTCCCCAGGTTTCTTTCAATGACACTAAATGCTCATCCAGAGCAGGAATCGCGGTATCAGGAAACGTAGCAGGGAGCACGGGAGGATCAAAACCGTAAACAGTGAAGAAGGGGGAACGTCCTGTGGCTTCGCTTACTGCACTGTTCAAGGCATACTCTGCCCACGGTATCAGGTCTGACCAGTTATCTTGTCGTTCGGATATAAAGCACCTGAGATATTTTTTCTATATTTTGGTTGGCTCGTTCCGCCGCCCCGTTGGTCTGGGGGTGATAGGCCGAAGAGAAAGATAGGTCTATCCCCACACTCTTGCAAAACCCTTTCCAGAATCTGGAGACGAATTGGGTCCCCCTATCCGAGACAATCCCAAGAGGAATACCGTGTAAGCGGACCACATTGGAAACAAAAATGGGCACCAGTTCGGCTGCCGAAGGAAGTTTCCGAAGAGGAACATAGTGACCCATTTTGGAGAATCGATCTATGACCGTGAGTATTACAGTATTCCCTCTAGACTCAGGTAACTCTACTATAAAATCCATAGCTAAATGCGACCATGGTCGTTCGGGGATTGGCAGAGGCTGGAGTAAACCAATAGGCGCTGTTTTGGGACTTTTATGTCTTGTGCACACCTCACACACGGTTATGTAATCTTTAACGTCACGGCGCACCGTGGGCCACCAAAGGAGTTTACGTATACTAGACACTGTTTTGGTGATTCCCATGTGCCCAGAGATTTTGTTATCATGATACAGTTTTAATACCTCTTCCCTTTCGTTCTCAGGTACAAAGAGTTTCGCAGGAGGTCCCCCCAGGAGCTGTGCCCTGGGCGGTCTGCAATCTTAACATTAGAGGAGACGAGACACTAATCGTGGTAAGTGCTATAATCCTTTCCTGGGGTACAATGGGATGTTGATCTTGGATGTTATGTTCGTATGACTCGTACTGTCTTGACAATGCGTCTGCTTTAATGTTTCTCGACCCAGGTCTGTATGTGAGGACGAAATTAAAGCTGGAAAGAAACAATGACCATCTCGCTTGCCTGGCATTCAACCGTTTAGCGTCTCCAATGTACGTGAGATTCTTATGATCGGTTATGATGACAATGGGGTCCCTAGACCCCTCTAATAAGTATCTCCATTCCGTCAAGGCTGCAATAACTGCTAACAATTCTCTGTTTCCGATATCATAGTTCCTCTCTGCCGGGGACAACTTTCGGGAATAGAAGCCGCATGGATGCAAGGGCTTGTCGGGTGCCTCCCTTTGGGACAAGACTGCACCAAGACCTAGCTCGGAGGCGTCAACTTCAACCTGGAAAGGCAGAGCCGGATCAGGATGTCGGAGAACAGGGGCAGTGGTGAAAGCCTGTTTAAGTGCCTCAAAGGCTTGACTGGCCTGGGGTGTCCACTTCTGATTCACACCCCCTTTTTAGTCATAGCCGTGAGGGGAGCTATCAAGGCCGAGAAATTTTTAATGAACCTCCGGTAGTAGTTAGTAACCCCAAAAACCTCTGGATGGCTTTAAGCCCTTGGGGTAAAGGCCAGTCAAGAATCGCTGAGAGTTTTTTAGGATCCATTTGGAAACCTTCAGGGTTTATTATATACCCAAGGAAGTGCACTGTCTCTATGTCGAATAAGCATTTCTCTAGCTTACAATATAACCCAGCCCTCAATAGTCTCTTCAACACTTGTCTCACGTGGGCGTGATGAGTCTCCTTATCAGGAGAGTATATCAGGATGTCGTCCAGATATACTATAACGAACGTTTGCAGAAAATCCCTTAGGGTGTCGTTTATGAGGTCCTGGAAAACGGCTGGCGCATTGCATAACCCAAAGGGCATCACCAGGTATTCATAATGCCCGCTACGTGTATTAAAAGCCGTTTTCCATTCGTCTCCCTTCTTAACCCTAACCAGGTTGTACGCTCCGCGTAAATCAAGTTTCGTATAAATACGGGCCCCTTTTAAACGGTCGAACAATTCGTTATAAGAGGTATTGGGTATGCATTTCTTATGGTAATCCTATTTAAACCTCTATAATCGATGCAAGGTCGCAGGTCACCCTCTTTTTTGGAAACGAAAAAGAAACCTGCTCCTGCTGGAGAGGAGGATCGTCTGATGAATCCTCGCTCTAGATTCTCCCTTATATATTCCTCCATAATGTCATTTTCCCTTTGAGACAAGGGGTATACGTGTCCTCTAGGAGGCATAGTACCAGGGAGTAACTCTATAGCACAGTCATAAGGACGATGCGGTGGTAGGACCTCAGTCCTGGTTTTAGAGAACACCTCCTTTAGCGCCATATAACATTCTGGGACTTCAGTGGACAAAGGAGGTGCTGTGGCAATGTTGAGACTACCAATCACATTAACCCTGCCCAGGCACTTTGACTGGCAACTAGGACCCCAACACATTATATCTCGCTGGGCCCAGTCAATCACCGGGTTATGTTCTGTCAACCATGGGAACCCTAGAACGACAGGACATGAGGGAGAGTCGATAACCTGGAATCGTATGGTTTCACAGTGCAGAACTCCTGTAGTCATGCACACATCGATAGTGTCGTGTGTGATATGGGGACATGACAGGGGTTTCCCGTCTATGGCTTCTACCATAAGAGGCCTCTCCTTTAGAACCAGAGGTAAGAGGTGGTTGGCAGCAAAACATCTATCCATAAAATTACCTGAGGCTCCAGAGTCTAGGAATGCCTCAGTCTCGAGGTGAACCCCTCCCAGGTGAGGGAGATGGGTAACAGAATCCGAGTTTTTTTTTTCTCATCATCCACAAAGGAGGCATACAGAGAACCAATAACCTGGGTATTACTTGTCTTTTGACCTGATTTGCCACTCTCACCCCTGCTACCCCTGGGTCTCTGAGGACATTGAAGGCGGAAATGATCTGCCCCGGCACAATAAAAACAGAGCCCCCTTTCTCTCCGGTGAGCTCTCTCTGCCTCTGAAATACCCGTTTTACCTATCTGCATAGGTTCAATGGTCATCCGTACTGATCTGGTACGGTCTCTCGGTTACCTGATGCAGTGGTATACCTGGGTACTAAGGGTAAAGGAGGTAGGCCCCTTCTGGTTGTGTCTCTGGTGTGTCTCCTTTCCCTGATTTGATCGTCCATGGCGATGCAGAAATCAATCAAATGATCCAGATGTTCTGGTAATTTTAGGGGAGCCAATTCTCAACATAAACGCCTCGTTCAGACCTTCGGTAAAGCAGGGTAAAACACGTCGTTCGGCCAGTGTACCTCAGAAGACAAAGTCTTAAATTCTATGGCATAGTCGGAAACCCTCCTATTACCTTGTTTGATGTGAAACAGGGATCTACCCGCATTGGTAGCCCGTCTAGAGGGATCAAAAGTACGCTTTAACTCGGAGGTAAAACCCTCATAAGTCATATATGATGGGTTTTCTTGTCTCCACAAGGGCGTGGCCCATAATAAAGCTTTTTCGGTCAAGTGATTAATCAGATAGCCTACTTTGGCTTTATCAGACATACAGGACCCGGGATTGTTTTCGAATAAGATCTCGAGTTGGGTCAGAAAGCCCCGGCATAAGTTCGGTGTTCCGTCATAACGTACGGGTGCTTTCATACTGAGCCTACAACCCTCGAGAGCGGCCGAACTGACCCTAGGCACACTGGGTCTGGCGGGCTTGCAGTACCAGAACTGGAGCGGTTAGCAGGGTTTGCAGGGCAAGAGCAATCTGGTCCATTCTATGGTCCTGCTCTTCTTGTCTGGCTGCAATACGTGTCAATTGATTAGAGAGGTCTGCGGGATCCATGGCCCTGACGTAATGTCACGGATCCCCCTGATACTAGAGTGGTGGTCCCTATACGCAGGACACTCTCTACCCTTCCGATCCTTAGAGTGGTCGGCACGACTAGACAGACTGCAAGAATGGCAGTGCAGAGCACGTACAAGAGAGACGTCACGGATCCCTCTGCTTTATCTGAGTAGTGGTTTCTAGACACAGAACAGTCTCTACCCTTCCGATCCTTAGAGTGGTCGGCACGACTAGACAGACACAGAATGATATACAAGAAGTTAGAATGATTAGCTCTTCCCAAGACCCTAACAACACAAGGGGTAGTCTGATGTGTGCTTAGGGTGCCACACAGACTGACCTCAATACCAGAATTAGAAGAGTTGATGCCAATACCAGGGGTTATGCACAGAATGGTTCGTTCGCCAATGCCAGGGATCATACACAGAATGGTTCGTTCGCCAATGCCAGGGGTCATACACAGAATAGTCGTTTGCCAATGCCAAGGGGTCAATACACAGAATAGTCGTTTGCCAATGCCAAGGGGTCAATACACAGAATAGTCGTTTGCCAATGCCAAGGGGTCAATACACAGGATAGTCGTTTGCCAATGCCAAGGGGTCAATACACAGAATAGTCGTTTGCCAATGCCAAGGGGTCAATACACAGAATAGTTGTTAGCCAAATATGCAAGAGCTCTGCGGGAAGTAACTACCACGTCAGGGCACCGGCATTTCTGAGAGCCTGGGCTTTAAACCCGGCGGGTCCGCGTCAGCCCGCCAGGCCCCGCCCCCCGGCTTCCCCACGTGTGCGGAAGCGACCGCAATATCATTCGGCGCCTGGCCAGCGAGCAGCGAGGAAGCTGCTGCCAGGCGCCGGGGTGCGGGGGCTACCGTGACAGGGGGAAATAAAGGAAATCACCAATTTTCCTGATAGGAGCTTAAATCAATAAAACTGTAGGGCTATTTTCCATAGTTGGTGCTAATGTAGAATCTCAATATGTAATCGTTAGCCCTAGCATAAATAAGTTTAATGTCTGGCATCGATATTCCATTTTTAAAAATGGTTTAACAGAAGTACAGATAAATGATAGTGAGACAAAAAGGTCAGCTGAGATCATAGAAAAGAGTCAGAGTCATCAAAAGAGTCATCAAAAGAAAAAAGTCAGCTGAGATCATAGTCAACAATGGAATAAAGTAATACAAAGATGCGGGTCCCGCAAATAAGTCCGCCAATGCAAAAATAGAAAGAAAATAGAAATAAAAAGTGGGACAAAAAAACAAAAAGCTAGCAAGTCCACTGAAACAAAAAAAATCGTACAAGGGCACGATACAATCCAAGAAGACCGCTGAGACAAAAAATTATGAGAAGAAAAAAACGGGGGGTTAAGGGACGGCATAGGCCAAAAATTGTGGCATTCCCCGCTCACTCCCACTGGTCTGGGCATACTGAGCCTGGCTGGGGTGGTAGCAGGGGCTTGGCACCTCCCATCCGTGCGCCTGGGCTGCCGCACTGTCAGCCCCCCCTGATTACTACGACAGTGTATATCATTTAGCTAGTTCACAATGTTTTTGGCATTTGGGAACCATATTGTGTTTATTCCACAACTTTTAATCTTTTATTTTGAACAAACAAAGTTATTTTGTAGAGGGCATGGGTCTCCCTGCACCATCTTGGACAGGTCCTAGGTCCACGAGCTCCTATAATTATAACCGCGGATATCTCACATTTTCTGAAAAGAACTGGTGTGTGTATCCAGCTCTCCTTGATAATTTTTCCTTTACTGATTTACTTAGTAAGTTCAGCATAACTACTCGCTTCCATGCACTGTAGTGATACCTATAATACTATTTTTCACACCAAGGATGTTCTTCTTATATACATTTTATTTACTGTAATACTTATGGTAATTTATTTATGTTTTCTCTCTGTACCCCTCGTTTGTTTTCTGTTACAATAAAACCTTAATACACAAAAAATTACACATGCCATGACTCGACCGTAGTAAATTTAATTAAAGTCTTCAGTCATGGTGCGCATGCCTGAAAATGACACAGGTCTACTGTGAGCAATGTTGGCGCAACTCGCATCAGTTTGAGTGACACCAGTGTCATTATAACATGTCATTTAGAAAGAACTTGCAGAGCAGACACGATGCTAACACAATGAGGGAAAAAGTTATTTGGTCCCCTGCTGATTTTGTACGTTTGCCCACTGACAAAGAAATGATCAATCTGTATTGTAATTTTAATAGTAGGTTTATTTTAACAGTGAGAGACAGAAAAACAACAAAAACATCTATAAAAATGCATTTCAAAAAAAGTTATAAATTGATTTGCATTTCAATGAGTGAAATAAGTATTTGATCCCCTATCAACCAGCAAGATTTGTAGCTCCCAGGTGTCTTTTGTTCAGGTAACAAGCTGAGATTTGAAGCACTCTCTTAAAAGGATTGCTCCTAATCTCAGATTGTTACCTGTATATAAGACACCTGTCCACAGAAGCAATCAGATTCCAAACTCTCCACCATGACGAAAGAGCTGTCCAAGGATGTCAAGGACAAGATTGTAGACCTTCACAAGGCTGGAATGGGCTACAAGACCATCGCCAAGCAGCTTGGTGAGAAGGTGACAACAGTTGGTGCGATTATTCACGAATTGGAAAAAACACTAAATGACTGCCCATCTCCCTCATTCTGGGGCTCCATGTAAGATCACACCGCATGGAGTTCCAATGATCACGAGAACAGTGAGGAATCAGCCCAGAACTCCACAGGAAGATCTTGTGAATGATCTCAAGGCAGCTGGCACCATAGTCACTAAGGCTGGGTTCACACCACGGCGTAGCGCAGCGTCGCGAAATGCGCGCGTTTTTTTACGCGCGTTCGCGCATACAAAAAAACGCGCGAACGTGCGTTGCAGCACGTTCGCGGCTATGATATGGCCACGAGCGCGCGGCTATATGCCGAAAAGAAGCTCCCGGACTTCTTTTTGCGTCAGCCGTTTTAAAGTGCGTTCCTGCGCGCTTTAAAACGCTTAGGTGTGACATGCCCACATAGGCAATCATAGGATTTCATGTTTAAGCGTTTTACAGCGCGCAGGAGCGCGCTGTAAAATGCTTAGGTGTGAACCCAGCCTAAGAAAACAATTGGTAACACACTACGCCGTGAAGGACTGAAATCCTGCAGCACCCACAAGGTCCCCCTGCTCAAGAAAGCACTTGTACAGGACTGTCTGAAGTTTTCCAGTGAACATCTGAATGATTCAGAGAACTGGGTGAAAGTGTTGTGGAGACCAAAGTCTAGCTCTTTGGCATCAACTCAACTCACCGTGTTTGGAGGAGGAATGCTGGCTATGACCCAAGAACACCATCCCTACCATCAAACATGGAGGTGGAAACATTATGCTTTGGGGATGTTTTGCTGCTAAGGGGACAGGACAACTTCACCGCATCAAAGGGATGATGGATGGGTCCATGTACCGTCAAATCTTGGGTGAGAACCTCCTTCCATATGGAAAAGTCATGTTTTGCTAAAAGTTTTTGACCCCATTTCACTCATTAAAATGCAACCCAACCATAACTTTTTTGAAATACGTTTTTCTGGATGTTTTTGTTATTTTGTCTTTCACTGTTAAAATAAACCTACCATTAAAATTCTAGACGTATCATTTCTTTGTCAGTGGGCAAACGTACACAATCAGCAGGGGATCAAATAATGTTTTCCCTCACTGTACATGTTAGGAATAGTGAGTTTTAAGATTAAGAACTCAAAAGCAACACTTTGAATTAAAATATTTCACCTAGCAGCAACCTTTATATCATTTACATATTAAAAAGTTGGCTGGTTACCGCTTCACCGTTACCATCGTTCATTTGAGTTGGAATATTATTTGTCACCATCTTTTCCATATAGAAAATACTTCTGCTAAGAGTCTGTGAATTTCCAAAAGATTATGAAAGTCTGCCATAATCAAATCACATAGAGCAGGGGTCAGCAACATTAGCCCTCCAGATGTTCTAGAACTACATCTCCCATGGTGCTCAGTCCCTCATTACATTAGCCAACCCTCATGAGAAATGTGGTTCCTAAACATCTGGAGGACCAAGTTTGTATCTATGGACAACAAACTGACCTATCCTATACTGTTACAATGTAGATCTGTCCTTGAAACACTTTGCCCACTAAAGTAAACAGCTCATTTGCCATGTAAGAATATTAGGGTTTTGAGTAGCCGCATTTTGTACGTATATAAATGTCTTGATTCCCTTCGGGACACACATATTCACACCTTCACACATGCACACACACTCATTCACATATACACACATTGTCACACACACTTTCACATTGACACACATATTGCAACGTCCACAGAAGCCGTGTCTGTCATGTCCATTTACGCTGCATTTAAGATTTATTGTTGCAACTGACCACCTGTCTGTACATCGCAAGATGACGACTTGTCCTGAGGCTCAGAGAATAAACACGTTTTTACCTCTTCTGTAAGTAAAGACTCCTTTTATGTAGCAGTGACGTATGTATCTAAATAACCTGCAAAAATCACGGTGAGCCATTACCCAAAGACCCGAAGACAATATTAAAGAATAAAACATAGCGATATTGTCTTGGTTTTCTACACTGATCCATCTCATGGAGAATGGCAGATACCCCTAATGTCCCTTTTATCCATTTCCACCACTGAAAACGGTTTATGTGCTGACTCCTTTCTCAGTGTATTGGGATTCATTGGCAGGGCTGCAGAGTCCAGGAGAACTGTTTGCAAGCTGGTTTATCCAGCTCATTGAAGATACCAAAAATGGAAGAGGTTATGCACTTTATTTGCTTGTCTTACCCAGAGTCCCTTGCTGCATGCATTTGAGGAAGTGTATATCAAGGAACAGAGTGTGTAATGGAAGTCTCTGATTGGTACAGATACACAATTTTGTTTCCATAATTATGACCTACTTTTCAACGCAGGGGTCTTTGTCAAGTCTTTGACTTGACAAAGACCACTGCGTCAAAATGTTGTCCTTTGCTCACTGGAATAAAATCCTCTTTGTTTTACCACATCCAGTAGTCGGTAACTATTTATTTATATTACAATACTAGACATGCGGAAACCACAAACATTTTGCTGGGTTTGTTACACAATATTTTGGAATCCAAAAATTTCACATTCAGAATATTGGAGGCTTACAATATTTTGGGTTGGATCTATTTGGAATCTTGGAAGCATCTGATTTATTCGCCCCTTTCTGCTATTCTGGATCACAATGTAGTTGGGGTGAACCCCTTCAATGCTGAGCCATTTCAGCCCTCTGTACTGAGCTCATTTTGACTGTTTGTGCTCATCATGTTTAAACATAATTTGAAGTCATGTTTTTTATGGGACCCAGTCAAATTATATCTTCTTTTTTCAGCAGCCTTGGGGAGATTCAAAATATTTATTATGTGTATATGTCATGTCCTGTCTGAATGTTATAAGAAAAAATGTAAAAAAAAAATATATTTCCATTCAGATTTCAAATTATAAAATCACATTTCGTCGTCCAAACCTTTTGTGGCTTTATATTCTATGGGGTACTCTTGTTAAAAAAAATTGAATGAAAACTTGTTAGTGCATTTCTTCTGAAAAAATATGAAATTTTATCAATGTGAAAAAAAAATTGCTTGTGTTTTGAAGGATTGTGTTTTATGAATTACTATATATAAAACACTGAACTTGCTCACAGCGCGGTAAATGAGAAGGCGAGTACTGGCAGCGGTATTGCTCATTTTATATGTGACAAATCAACAATGCTATTGCTTTGGAACAATTTATTTATTTATAAAGTACTTTACAAGGAAAGATATGTTGAGATTTTTCTTGTTTTTAAACTATGACCTAGGATCAAGAACATTGAATTGTTACAGTAGGTACAGAAATACAAAGTAATAAAATGCAAGATATTACAGTTACAGTTACAAGTGTTTATAAATCGCCAACAAATTCCTTAGTGCTGTACAATGGGAGAGACAGAATAACAAATATACATACACGTTACACACATGGAACAGAAGGAGAGAGGACCCTGCTCGAGAGCTTACAATCTAAGAGGAGAGGGGTGACCCATTAGGTGAGGGTGAATAGGGTAGGCGAAGTGGCGGGTTGCAGGAGGGCTGACTGGGAAGAGGAAGAAATGACAGTGGGGAGGTCATGGATGGTGTGAGCCTATTATAGGCTTCTCTAAAGTAATGTGTTTTCAGAGACTTTTTGAAGGATTGGAGAGATGGATAGAGTGTTAGAGGGTAATGTTGCGGGGGGAGGGAGTTCCATAGAAAGGGGGCAGCTCGGGAGAAGTCCTGAAGGCGAGAGTTGGGTGTGCAGGTACGTGGAGCTGATAGTATCAGATATTAAAAAACAACACAAATATACAGATTAACAGAACATAAATATGTAGGAAATATAGTCACTATGTAACATGTTTACAGGTGCATTCTGTATCGATGTATGTTAGGTTTAGGGTTGCAGTCACTGCTTGCTTTTTCATTAGGGTTTAAGATTCTGCTTGTTTTTTTATTTTAGTTAAAGTTGGGGTTATTGTTAAAAGGAAAAGTTTCTGCTTGAATTTTAATTAGGGTTAGAGTTACTCTTTCTGCTTGTGTTACAGTTAGAGTTACCTTTTTTAATTAACTGTAAGATTCTGAATAGATCCGTTCATAGTTGTATCTGACCGATTATATTCAGAACATGTCGGGTCAATTTGATTTTTGTTTAACTGGAGCCTGTTTCTGTTTGCTCATCGGCAATTCAAAATTCGGATTGATCCCAATTGCTGTATTACCGATTATTCGGCCAATTTACATATCGTTCCAAACTGAATCGCACATCTGTCTCACTGATCTATTGTATTCCTCTGTACAATTTACTACAGAGAGAACTCATAGTGAACTTACCACAGTGTAGCAAGATGGTGGCACTCAACGCTAGAGAGAAGGTTGCAGTGTTTACATACCTTCGCCAATGATGTGATATCCCACAATGTTCGTAATAGTCTCAGTTTGAAGAGTACTCCACAAAATGTTTACCTATGGAGCATAGGTTCATTGAAACAAATCAATTTACAGAATATGCTGCAGTCGTTTATGCAACTAATTAGGCATAGTATATCATCTCTATGCTGACGACATCCAAATCTGACTTTCCTTTCCCAATATTTCTTCTCCTGTGTTGTACCGTGCTACTGCCTGCCTATCAGCTGTCTCCGACTGGATAACTTCCCGTTTCCTAAAGCTCAACCTCTCAAAAACTGAACTTTTTGTCTTCCCTCCCTCTAAAGCCAACATTCCTGCGCCCATTTCCCTTCAGGTGAATGGTGCCACCATTACTCCTACCTCACAGGCTCTTTGCCGCAGTGTCCTCTTCTACTCCGATCTCTCCTTCACTCCTCACATTCAGTCACTAACCAAATCCTGTTACTTCCACTTAAAAAACAATGCACGCACCTGCCCCTTCCTTAATCAGGACTCTACTACAATGCACATCCAAGCTCTTATTATCTCCTGCCTTGACTATTGTAACCCCCTTTTCACTGGCCTTAAGAGATCCCAGATTCTCCCTCTGCAGTCTGTGATGAATGCCTGTGCCAAGCTCATCCACCTCACCTCTCACACCTCGCCCCTTTGTCAATCTCTGCAATGGCTCCATGTTTCTTTTAGAATCTCATTCAAAATATTGGTGCTTACGTACAAAGCTCTCCATAACCGCGCCCCTGCCTACATCTCCTCCCTTATGAACAGGTATATCACATCTCATCCAATTCGCTCTGCCAATGATCTGATGTTATCATATCATCGTACCTGCAACCCTCACCTTCAGGACTTCTCCAAAGCTGCCCCTTTTTATGGAGCTCCCTTCCCTGCAACATTAGACTCTCCCCATCTCTCCAGTCCTTCAAGAAGTCTCTGAAAACACATTACTTTAGAGAAGCCTATCAGCTCACTGCATAATCCCCCACTGTACATTTCTTGCTCCATCTTCCCGCACAACCCACATGCACCCCACTACTTCACATACTCAGCTCTTTACCCTCACCTAGTGTATCACCCCTCTCCTCTTAGATTGTAAGCTCTTGAGCAGGGTTGTCTCTTCTACTGTTCTCTGTGTTTAACTTGCATGTATATTTGTTATTCTGTGTCTCCCATTGTACAGCGTTACAGAACTTGTTGGCGATTTATAAATAATTGTAACTGTAACTGTAGTTATTGAATATCATATTATTACAGAATGCTCATTTCTAAGAGCATGAATTTCAACCTACTTTTCATTCCTTACAAGTAATTTGTTTCACCCAATCAGTTGATATCAGTGCAATAACAATTTTAAAGTAAAAAAAAAAAAGCGTTGTATTAATAAATTCAGGAAAGCAGGTAATGAAATTCAGTGGCCACCAAGATGTGTGTACGTGGTGACAATAGTCTATAGATTACAGCGAGGACACTAGGGGCCCTATTACAATCTTCGCACAAACGTTTGCGCCTGCGCAAAAACGCATTAACGCGAGGGGTAAAACCCTTTATGCTGAACGTCGTATTACAATGTCAGCGCAACAAACGCTTGTATACAGTACGTCTACTGCAAGTAAACCTGTGCGAATTCTGCGCGAGCTTACTGTACGTCGCACGTCCTATACTTAACATTGTGAGCGCAAATGCGTTTGTGCGCTGGTACGCGGATGGTATTACAAGCTATGCGCAGGAATTAAGGCATAGACGTTGCGCGCATAATTTTAGCAACTCCTAAAAGCTGGTGTTAATGGCAAATCTGACGGACCTGGCCGAATACACCAGGCCAAAAAAAAATACGCAGCAAAGTATAGTTACATATTCTACACATACCAAACCAATAAATTTGAGAAGTTGTGCGTGCATTTTTTATTGATGCAGCATATATGCGCAGATTGACTTTGACAGGCAGGAAAACTTTACGTGAGACAATTGTGGTTCTTAATTCTGATTGGCTGAATCGCGTGAAAAAAGCAGCCTGCACACTGATTTCTGTGCGCAACGTTGCTGCGCGCACGTTCGTGCGTGTCCGTTTTACGCGCGTTATTGCTCAACGGATGAAAAAATGCGAGAGGATTGTAATTCCAGCGTTGATTTACAACTCTTGGCGCACAAATTCACTCGTTGCGTGAGCGTTTTAACGCGAAGATTGTAATAGGGCCCTAGACATTTTCAGAAGAAAAAAAAAAGCTTTAAATATACGAAGTCTTGCATTCATTAATACTCCTTGACTTACGTCTTTAGACGCAAAGGCAGGATAACGTTTTTTTCTTTTTCTCAGAAACTGTGTTTTTAATATACCATTTGTAGGAGGGGAGGGGTGGGTGGAGGGAAAGAGGAATGTGTGCTTTTAGTAGCATACAGGTTTATGTAAACCATTCATTTTGAGACTCTTAATTCATGCTATATGAGTCTATACTTACTTTAGATTTTATATTTTCGAAAAAATATATTGGATGCTGTCATTAAAGGAATATTCAGGGGTTAAAACCCCCCTCACATGTTAACCCTTTAGTTTGATGAAAATCTTGCCTTCATTTCAGTGCCAGGCCCCCTGGTTGCTGCAGCAGATATGGCATACTGCGGCGTCCTCTCAAGGCTGGGCAATAAAGGAAACGTTTGACCAATCCAATGGCTCACAAGGCAAGAGTGGGAAGTGAGGGGTGAAAGCACTCAGGTAACTGAGCAGAGTATGTCATTAAAATTATTTATTGACATACTATATTTTTTATTTCTTGATAATGAAAGCTACATAAAGATTATTACAATTATACTTTCCTTAATAATAGAGACAGAGATTAATTGACAAGAATGCTTGGCATGTGTCGTGCTCCATACTATAGTAATCAGAAATTTGTCTTGTATTTTTCCCCCCATGTATTTGGATCCATAGCTTAGACTAGAGTGGCATCAGCAATACCCTCCTGATGAGGCCTTACAAGGCAGTCCTCAGCGGTTACTGTATCTCTCGTGCAGAGGAGACTTCCTTGGCATGTCAGCTTGGCCACCCTTTCTGGGTGATAGCAGTCTGTTTTGCATATGGTATTGTCTTCTCTGTAATGGCACCATTGAGAGGGCGTGGGAGACAGGGACCCACTGAAAAGCAGGCCACTAGTACTGACGCCTGATGTCGCAATCTCATAAATCATATTTTTGCTCCCTTACTCTAAGTTAATCAAAGCTTTAAACTTTGCACTAGATTCCAGTTTTAGGAGGCCCTCTTGGTGAGTTCATGTATTCTAGTTCTTTTACAAGTATATATGTGTAAAATATGAATTCCAAAGTCAACCTGGAGTATTAGTTAAATATGGAGGTTTTGCAGCTGTGAGTCATAGAAAGGGTTAATACAAACCACATTCTATCTTTTACATTAACAATACATGAACAGACATGACAGTTCAAGCATGTGTCAAGCCCAATGTGAATGTATGGATTGTGATGTCTGAGGTATGAATGACGTTTTCTACACTGGTTCTTGAGGCTATTACCCAGGCCAAGGTATCCTCCTTGACTGAATTTGCAGCCGTATAAAGATGTTTGGAATAGATTGCAGTTCTTTTTCAGAATCATGGTAATTTACATTACCAAGTATTAAGTGTATTTTATCTTTGCATGCCCTTTAGAACTGAACAGCGAATAAATAATTCAGTCCTGCCATATGCCTGGAAGGTGCAGGGCCTTATTCAGGTGAGGAAGTCATCTTGACCTTGTATGAGCAGGACACAGAGTCATTGTCATCATTACACTCTAGCTGCCCCTAAAACACCTCCCTCTACTTCGGGACAGGGAACTAGTGTCAGTGAAATGGAATGTAACGATTCGGCAAAAGTCCTGAGGCAGTGAGAAGAAATTTGGGGCCAATGGCAGTCAACCGGGGGAGGGTATGGTCCAGACGAGGGAGGTATGAATGGGCTGGGTGTAGAGCTGAGAGACACATTCACATCTCAGTATGAGGGATAGAGGTGTAGGGACCTGAAGGACCATATACAGAGCTGCTGGGCACAGTATCTGCTTTGAGTCCTCTGCGTAAAGGGAAGATTTTGACATTAGGCTCTTTCTTCACACAGGATTCCTGCACATCTTGAATCACCGCAGCACCCTGTAGACGGATTGGTTCTTCTCTTGAAATATTCAGAAATTTGGAACGTTTGATTCAAACTGAAAACTGGAGATCCTCACCAGATGCCAGTATCACTCCCTTATCACTTTTCCAGCCCAGCTTTTTATGAGTAACTGTTGGACGGAGAACTGATAAGGCTGTGTGACTGCCACGCACGTCTCAACCCTTCCACCGCATGCAAGAACACCGGGGTCTGGATCGCTCATGGAAGGTGCCCAACGAACTCTCCTATGCACCATGGCAGTAGTTGGCAATACAGAGGAAGATGACTTCTATTCAGCAGATGTGCAACCAGTTTTTGTTTTTGGGGTGATCTTTACTCACAACTGTTTAAGAACTAGTTATATTTTACTGTTTCACTCACTCAAAATCTTTCACATTTTGAGTGAGATATATATATATACATACATACATTTATAGTGTTATGCATTATAAAAATATTAATATTTATTAATATAGCTCTCCAATTTGGGTTCTCTACTAATAGGTTAGGATCGGATAGCAGTAAAATCTGACAACATGTACAGTTCAGGATACAACTGGCTATAGATTTGTTGGGTCAAGGTCACAACTATATGGTTTGTCCAGGCATTATCATCTATAGGCAGGTTAGATTCTTTATGTGGAATGTAGGGCATTGTTTATTTTTCTTGTAGCCACTGCCTTTATTGCTAATGCTTAGAGCAGCACCTGCAGGTCCTCTTTCTGGTAGCACTGTGAGTTGGCTGAGCATCCTGAGCATGCCAAGAAAGTTCCTATCTGGCAGGACGTATATAAGCTTGATTGTGCCTTAGGCACTCCAACAAGAACAAAACCTTTTTTATAGCAAGTGATTTGTAACAACGAATATTATAGTTTAGAGGCTTGTTGCGGAGAGTTTTGGTACTTTGCAGCTCTGTTATACACCTGCACACCTCAAATATTGCACCTCTGATAGGACTTTAGGTAAAAAAACACTGCCCTAGGCCTAGACTTGCAGGGTTATTCAGAGAGAGGTGAAAATCAGGAGAATGGCTGGAGAATGGAAAATTCGAGGTCAAAATGGGAGAATTTTTCTGGTTTGGCTATTTTGACCTAGTATTTTCCATTCTCCAGTCATTCTCCTGCTTTTCACCGCTCTCTCTGAATAACCCTGTATGTTGACTTTTGGAAGAATACACTCAATTGTATATTTTGTTCTATGTTTATATGCAGGTTTATTCTGATAAATATTAAAACGATAAGAACTCACAAAAAAAGAGTATGATCATAGGAATGTAATTCCTTCTGTAACCTAAAACATCAGAGCGGCACACAACACCTCATTAGCATTTGAGGGAAACAATCTATTAAACTGAAGTTTATTTAGTGAACATTTTAGATAACATCACTCACAAGTTTAGTTGGGAGCAGCAACAATTAATGTACAGATTATTTGGTTGTGAGCAAGTCATAAACAGATTAAAATGCAACAAAACTATAATATATACAGAGTACAGAAAACCAGGTTAATATGGAACATCAAAAGTGTCCGCAGTACACGAGGATGTGAAATGTGTAGGCTATCATAACTGGAGACGGTCATTAGTAAAAGTAATCAACTTGTCCTTTATTGGGAAAAGCATTACGATAAATAGTCGCAGCTATATTAGGTATTGAGCAGTTTAATTTCTTAACTCCCAACTATGGTAAACATTATTTATCACAGTATTTAGCAACAAATTAATTTTATTTGGCGAAAACCTTTTAAAGTCAAACATTGATCCCTCCAGCAAGCTCTAGGAAAGTATTTGATTTAATGTCGGATTTCTGAATAAGAAAAATGAAAAGAAACTGAAATAGTTTTCAAACTGTATATAATTTTACCCTAACACAGAATATGAGATCATTTCAGACCTTCCTTTTTCAAATCAAATGTCAGGTAGAAAGTGGGACTTTACTGAAATAAGTTCTTGATTATGGCATTTTTCAAATACTGCTCAGTAAGGTAGCGTTGTTTAATTTAGTAGAAAAAACATTGTATCTACTGTATATATTGTAGATAACAAAAACAATGAACATTATAGGAGAATACAGGGAAACCTTATCTGTACACGTTATTGGGCGTGCTGATTAAACGTGTGCGCAATATTAAATTGTGTGTAGATTATACAGTCAAAGTGAGCTGACATTAAGAAAACGTTGTAAAATTTGGGAACAGGACATACGAGCAAGTGCAGCATCACATATCAAATTTATCGAAAGTATTCTATGTACCAGCAACTTAAAGAATGGCCGTTATACACAGTAGTAGTAGTAGTTGATGTCTATATTAATTTTGTATTTATAATAGGCAGTTGAGGGTTACAATTAGATGATCCTGAGAAAATAATTAAAATAGGGATCATTTACTAAATATAAGCTAGGACAATGTTAGTAGCATAGACAATGAGATAACACTAAAGTTAGATTTTTGATAATGTAAAACTTTTTTCCCCAGTTACCCACCATGATTACTTCACCCTTAGGAACCATAGGCAGTGTGCAAAAGAATTACTGTCAGGGTTATTCAGAGAAAGGTGAAACTCAGGAGACCTGGCAGGAGAAGAGAACAATCTAGACCAAATAGTCGATTTGGAAAGTGAGATAAATGGGAGAATTTTTCTGGGTTGGCTATTTTGACCTAGAATTTTCGCTTCTCCAGTCATTCTCCTGAGTTTCACCTTTCTTTGAATAGACCTGTGTTGTGTTTACAAGAACATTCAGTCACTATTGGTGGCTAGTCATCGTTACTTTGGACAATGTCTTAATGGTTCTCACAAAACCTCAGAAAATCCCTTTAGCTAGGTTAAAAGTTAATCTGTTTAGCACAAGGGCTAAAATTACATAATCTGTGATTTTCATGACCAGAGGCTAAGGTTCTACAGAATATATTGACCAGGATTAGATCATTCATTCATTTTACAGCCAGGGTCAACACTTCATAAGATAATACCTTGAATTTAATAATAAGTAATTAAGTACAATACAGGAGCAATAGTGAAACAAGTATTTATTACAAAACCAGTGTATACCTTAAAGAGAATCAATGAGGTATTGTGGTAAGGCAGTAATACCTTTGTCTCTTTTAACTTGACCAGGAGATATATATATGTATATATATATATCTTAGTACACTGAATATGACTATAAGAAGCAGCAGGTTCAGAGAGATAGAAAAAATAATTGATTAATATGCATTTATAATAGAAAAATGTAATGGTAAAAATGAGTTGTATACATGTAAACAATATGCTGCTTTTATTTAAAACATCAGTTCATTTACAGACAACTGCTATGAGAGGTTGGGTTGGTGTTTATAAAATTATCTGGAATTTAAGATTTTTATGATTTAGGGGAATTTTCAGTAAACCATGAGCTTTCCAATGCACTGACGTTATGCAACAGACAGTTTGTCACTTGAAATAAGTGAATGAGGAAGAGTTGAATTTTTTTGTTTTATTTGTATGTGACCATTTGACTTGTGTTAATAAAAACAACATTTTCAAGGTGCTGTGTGTCTTTTTTAAAGTAATTATTAAGAACACAATAAAATACAAGTACTGGTGGTTTGACACATGAAGAAACTCTCTACCCTGTGGAAATATAATGTGCTCACAGGTCTTTATCTCTGGGACAATATTGTAGTTTAACGTAGAGCAGTGGTTCCCAGCCACGGTCCTCAAGTACCTCTAACAGGGCAGGTTTCTAAGGATTACCTTGGGGTAATGCAGACTGAATCCTTCAATCACTGAACAGCAAATCATATCCCCTGTGCTGTGCTTCACATATCTGGCAAACCTGGCATGTCAGGGGGACTTGAGGACCGCGGATGGGAACCACTGACGTAGAGGATACTTTATAGCTCTAGCTGTAAGTATGGGTTTAAAAATACAACACAGACTTATTTTGATGCTGTTGTGGGTGCACATATATAAATTTATATTTTTATGACACTCAAAATTTCCACTGAATGATGAAATATTTGGAAATACCTCGAGAACCACAAATGTAGGCCAAAATAGGTTAGCTATAACAAAATAGATGTTACAGGTATCCAGGTAAAGTATCCATGTAATTTGGCAGACTAGATGTGCCGAAAGGTTCTTATCTGCCGACATTTTTCTATGTTTCTACAGGGAGTTAGAGCAGGGGTCTCAAACTCTGTCCCCTAGATCTTTCCGAACTACACCTTCCATGAGTCTATGGCCATCTATTGCATTCAAAGAATTCTGGGAATTGTAGGTAATAAACATGAGTTAGAGAAATAGCTAGCAAATTGAAAGTATGCTGTTAAGTGTGCAAATCTTTGGAACTAACATGAAGTTATGATATATCTGTTTTAAATGGAAGGTACTGTTGCTTACAAACTATCAGGATACCTGTGCATGGTCCAGATCTCTCTTTTTTCCAATTGTTATGTATAGCAACACTTGTAATCACATAGATGATACGTGTGTAAGCTGAACTTTATCTTTTAAGATTTACTAAAAAAAAAAAAAACACTAGATTGACCCTTTATTTTACGATCACATGGGATGGAAAATAAGGCAGAATAGATGGAAGATATAAGCAGAGGATTAAAAAACAGCACAATTCCTACATGCAACTATAAAAGGAAATAACAAAATAAAAATAATATGGCATAATTCGTAGTTTACATTTTCCTCACAGTTGTCTCCTTTGGGTCCAGGAAATTGGACTGTATCTGGGAAAACTAGACCCAAGTCATAACAGTTGTACTCCTTTCTACCTAGGGATGCCAGATCTTCATTTTTTTGGACATTTATGAATTCTCCAGTGTGCTGGGAAGGTTTTGAAAGCATTTCTTAACTGTGTTTGAAGTGCAGGTTCCCCCACATGAATGCAATAAAATAATAATGGGCAGAATCTCAACAGGACAGATAAACACTATCCTCTAAAAGTAGTAGTTGTTCACTGCTTTCAGTCTGGGCATTCTGCCCCAACGGTGTCTTTCAAACCAAGACCAAAACAACGTGCTTTAATAGGGAGGAAGATCCAGTTCTTTTATCAGTCCTTCCTCTTTATAGATTAGCAGAGAGGTATTGCTCAGAATTTCCATTAAGCCTCCAACACCACCGCATTGATACAGACGAAGCATAAACTTGCATGCTGCCATACCTGACAATGTTAAGGGTTTTTTGAATAGATGAGAATTCCAAGATGGCCGCCTCCATTTTGAAACAATGACAGACAGAAAGGGGAAATTACTGCAAGTATACTATAAACTTACTATAACTTGCGTTATTGTCTCAAAATGACTCTGGAGGGAGGTTTTGGAGTAGAGTGCCATTTTACATATAAATATGTAATCATTATTTACCATTTGTTCATAAATAATATAATAATGCCGGATCATGACTTTACTGAGTGTTGAGTGACACCCATGCAAATATATATGAGACTGTACTAGCTGACGAATGTATAGTTTCGTCAGAGCTTAATAATGAAAAAGCACAATGTTCTCAGCGCACCCAAAGAGCTTAATAATATCAATATCACAATATTCCTTCAAGACCAATAGGAAATTTGTAATTATTGTATTAAAATGTCCAAGATTGGAAAATAAATAAATATAACCAATATGTGGACTCACTGTGTCATTATATTAAGGAATGGATATAGATCAATTGGGACAGTAACAACTCACCTCCAAGGGATAATACACTGCATTAAAAACTAGTCATATCAGTGCTCTGGATATGTTATGAAAGAAGAAGTGCTGATTCTCATAAACTTGATAAAAGTTGGATATAACTGAGTAAGCAGCATTCTCATCAGTCTGTAGCTTCAAACAGATGGTAGTGTCAACTTATTAAATACTGCTGTGCTCCTTGTCAAATGAGTGCAGTGGACCTGAGCTAATGGACTTCATGGATGAAGTGAAGGGAGTATCCAGTGCATAGCTGTTCATGCAACTTCATGCACGCAATTGGCTACTCCAGTGGTTCCCAACCCCGGTTCTCAAATTCCCCTAATAGGCCAGATTATGAGGTTTACCTTGGGGAAATGCAGACTGAATCCTGCAATCACTGAGCAGCAAATCATATCACCTGTGCTGTGCTTCACATATCTGGAAAACATGACCTGTTAGGGGGATTTGAGGAGCACGGTTGGGAACCACTGGGTTACTCCATTCAACAAATCTTACAACCGTTTATATTATTACACTTATATATTACATTAGTTATAAAAATACATTGGTGTTCTTCTAAATTAGTTACTTTTTATTTCAATAAATGACCCCTTGATTGGTTGTGAAGTCATATAAGAGTTTTATGGTCATCTTTGCTGTGACATTCCCTAGAATGTACGCGTTTCATTGCATCGTGCTTGGAAACAATATAAATTCTATTATATTTTTCATGGTAGATTGTGTTCTAGAGGTACATAGAATTTCAATTTTGATGTTTTACATAATCCTCTAGTTTTGCAGCTATGTGTATGAACTTACAGGTGTAACTGTCAAGAAATGGACACATTCATAGATTTGCCAATGAACTGATAGATAACTGGTAGGTTTAGACAAAGGTTGCAAGCAGAAACAAAAGACCCAGGGAATGAACCCAACTGTTTTAGTAGCTGTGTTTTTATAGTAAGAATATTTTTAATTGACACTAATATGGTACTTATTGCAAATGTATATATGAAAGCTTCCTTCTTGTGGTGCTTTGTGTACAGACAGCCATCACACTGCATTTAATAAGCAGAAGAATAGTGCTGGGAGGTTGTATCCAAAACTCCAGATTGCAAGAGGCCTAGATGGCAATTAATCCTATGTCCCCTTGCCACACCACTTAATCCTAAAGTCCACAAATTGTGACTGCCATCCTGCTTGTTATATGTGTATTTTTCAAATGTGATAGAATTATGCTGTTGCTAAATTGAGGCCTTTGGGTCACAATGGAAATGTATATTAAAGTCTGAAGTTTTAAAGATTCCCAGCTTGGTGAAGTAGATGAATATTTTACACTCTATATATTTATTTTTTCCACTTATAGTTTAGCTAGTTGATAGTTGACGCAACATCATTCACAGTTTAGGGAACAAACCCCCGATAAAGCAGTTTTTATAAAAGACTACTGCACATAATAATTCAATATACATGTCACTTGTGTCTGTGAAGATGGGCCATTGAGTTTGCAGGAATGTATCAGCCGTTGCTTCTCCCTGTCCTTTGCAGTTCCTTTTTCTCCACCCTCTTGTCTCATTCCATTCCAGACTTCTGTTCTTGTTGTATTAGCACTGAATGGATGGATTTAGGTCCCGACACACAGGAATGTCAGTGGCAGCGCAATTTCCAGGAGGAATAATAATTTGCTCATCCCAGCAAATCCCCAAACCCAACACAGCTTCGTCTGGTATGCAGAGTCAGGATCAAAGGCTGGGCAACTTCTGCCACCATGCAATGCTCTGCAGAGCCTGCTCCCTCCTGCTCTTGACATGAAGGCTGAGGACAGGAAATACCAGTATTAACCAGAAGCATACGGCCCTCATTGAGATGCCCTTCCTGAGAACTCTTCAACCCTTGGGCACTACCACTTATGTACAATGTTACGTTAGAGAAACGTTCTTGCTTATTAACCCATAGCACTTTGACTTCAATAACTCAAATACCCTCTGGCACCGAAAGGGTATGTAGAAGAAATGTAGCAATCCACAGCTGTGCTTCACTAAGGCCACCTGAAAAAAATAGGAACAATGTGTCCTCATAAAAATTCACTTTCTACCATGATATGTTAATACCTCTTAAGGTCAGTGGATAATATTTGAGGGCTGATCTAGTTCTCATTCTTGTCTGATCTCTGTCACACAACAGCATAATTGAGACCAGCCACATGACGTATTATTGCAGGAGACACTTTGTTTGCCTAATCATTAAAGTTTACTTTCCTATTACTCTTTGGGGAGGGGGGGGGTTGTTTTCTCTCCAGAATACTTCAAACTCCTTGACCGTTACATTAAAAGAATTTAGTAAAACAAAGAAAGTATCAGGAAACGGGTATCTCAAGGCTTTGACTTTAATTGGGAGAACCTTTAAATTCTCCATGACAAGGGTAACATAAGACGTTTTTGCAACATCACTAGTAAAAAGCATGTCAGAGAATACAATTTTAAATATGTTAGCAGCACGCACATTGCTTGAATAGACAGGCACGAAATCACAGTCACCTGTTATTAAGATTTACACTTATTGTTATTGATTTGTTGTACGATTGAAACAAGGTAATGTATACTACGGTTTAAAGGAAAAAATAGAACATGCAGTAAATACAACCTTTGGATGGTCAATATCTCTAGATGGAAAGCCAGAACTTCATAAAAATACACAGTGGCTAAAATTAAACATACAGAAACTCATAGCATAACACTATATAGTATTTAATTAAAATAAAAAACCAACAAAGGAGCCACTCACAAAATTAGTGGCACACAATGGGTTAAAAGTGTGCATAATAGCATGTTAAAACAATTCGTCCAGATAGTCACCACAACCGGAAAGTGTTGTCCTCAGGATGTAGTCTCAACGGAGGAACCTGGCCAAGGTGAACTCCGTATTGAAGGGTCCAGCTGTCAGGTAAAACCAAGGTCTCACGAACCAGCGGGTCAAAAGACCGGAAGCTTGGACCCATCCAGGGTGGACAGTGAACGGCCCGGCGGGCGGACGAAAGATAAAGGCAGGCAAGTCAGCTCGACGCGTTTCGTCCTCTGACATATTCATGAGTATACTACGGTTTAACCAGGACCACCTTCCAAAATCTCTGGCCTAGATTGAAAAAAAACCCTACAAATATAAAGAAAATTCACTGGTCTTGGTAGAATTGAACAAGTAAAACATTTCCGTGCAGATGCGTCAGTCAGCCAAATTATATTTTTCATGATTTCCCAAAGACTTTAAGAATGACAAAGTCAGGGATATAGTTGTGGTCTTAGGCAGAACAGTTACAAGTCCAAAACTCTGTCCGACTGAGAAAACGGACACTATGTGATGCCACACAATATGGAATAAGAAAGGAGACAGAATATCCGATAAAAGACTGACAAGCAGCCGAGAAGAATCATCCATCTGCGATCACACAATGAGAAGATTAGTCTATCAAGGAGAAATATGGTGGATTAGTAAATCAAGTAACTTATGTTTATGATCTGTTCTATATGTGTGGGTATGGAAGCCAATTTCTAATTTTAGCCTGTAATGAGTTAGCGGAACTCCAGAACCTGTGAGGTGTAACTTCATTGTATACCGTTGAATTTCATAACCTCTAGAACTGCATGGTCTATTGTGTCAAACTGGATAATGTGAAGCACACCAGCACAGTATTTTCGAAACTTACACTCAGTTTATTTAAAATTACTAATATTAGAAAGAAACAGCCATTAGTGAATGGTCTGAATCCAAGAAGATAGAAATAATAGACAAGCACTCTGAATATCCTCATATGTTCAGGTTTTTTTCAGTGCAACATGTGGAAAGAGGCTGAAATGTCCCTTCTTTCCACGTTCTGCAATGAATAAACTGGAGTAATTGAGGATAATCGGAGTGCTGGTCAATTATTTCTATTGTACTACCTACTACTACCGAACCAAGTGACCCATGCACCCGAAGCTGAGGTTGATGAGAAGGTCTCTGCTGGTTCTCTATTACATGATTGAATTCAAGAAGATGACTTATTTAAAATTAATAATTTTATTTGTGCTTGTGATCCTGTGTCCATTGCCCACTTGACCCCTACACTTTTAAGACTAGAGATTCCGGGGGTGGAGCGAGCAGCCATCCGGAAAAGCCGCATGTGAGCAGAGCTCCGGCGGATCGCGCCACATCACTGAATCCTACGGCAATACACCACCCTGAAACTCGGCGGTTTGACCCCCAATCGCAGCCTGAGACCTCCGGGCACCGATATGGCCCCTCCCAAGCTGCAACGAGCAGCGGAACCGGTGAAATCCGCCAAAAAAGATCGTCCTCGTGGTCCACAAGATGGTGGCTCCCGGGACCCAGTCTCACCAGCATCCGTGAGAGACGAGGAGGAGGATGTGCTGCAACTTCCTGAGGATCTGCCAGCGACTGGTAAGACTATCCAAACAATGCTGCAAAGCCTCAGACTTACTTTACAAACGGACTTTAGAGCTATTACTGCTGAGCTACATAACGAAATTAAAGAGCTGGGTGACCGCACGGATAATCTAGAATCTAAAACGGACGAACTTTGCTTAGCGCACAATGAGTTAATTGATGCCTTTCAAGCACTTAAAACGTCTCATGAAGCGCTAGCATTAAAGATGGCGGACCAAGAAGACCGTTCTCGTTGCAACAACATTAGAGTCCGCGGTATCCCTGAAAACATCAAGACCTCTGACCTCTCCTCATATTTGAATTCGTTATTCCAGACCTTACTCCCCGACCTTCCATCGGCGGAATTACTGATGGATCGAGCTCATAGAGTCCCGAAACCAAAATCTTTACCTTCCTCTACACCACAAGATGTGGTTCTACGTATGCATTATTTTACAGTCAAGGAGGCCATCATGAAAGCATACCGGGCCGACCAATTTACAGAGCCGTACGCAGCCATCTTACTGTTTCCTGACCTATCTTCCCTCACGATGTCTTGGAGACGGGACTTCCAACCAGTCACGAAGATTTTACGAAACAGGGAGATACAATACCGCTGGGGCTTCCCAACAAAATTACTGGTCTGGAGGGAAGGCCGCCTGCACGTGTTCTCCTCGGTGGAGGAGGGAATGAGGCAGCTGGTGTCCTGGAGTATACTTGAGGAGTATACTCCGCCTCGGGTCCCATCCACCTCTCTTTCCAAAGTGTCTCCGGAATGGCATAGAGTTAACACTCACAAAGTTTCCTGAATCGCCAGCTCTTGGCCTGACGGGACTCTCGTTCCTTTTTGAAGATTCCCAGACACTGTGACCTGTGGATCAAGATATTGGGTTCCATACAGAGGACAGCTTCGGTTGACAAAGTGCGTGATGGCCATTGTTCCCGTATATATGGATACCGCAACCAGATGGTTCTTACACTGGGTGATGTGACTCCGGCGAGTCGATATGTGGCGCGACCTCTCTCGCCCCTTCTGTTTGTCGTTTGTTTGATTTTTGGTTTATTCTATTTTGGCACTTGTTGCTGGCTCTGCACCCCCTTGAAGCCTTCCTCCAAGGATTGGAGTTGACCCCGCTCAATCTTTTTAGCGGTGGTCGAGAAGGATGTGAGATTCTATATGTACATAGTTGGCTCCAGGATCCTGACCTGGACTTTTTTTTTGGTTATTTTTTCTTTTCTTTTATTTTTGGTGACCCCTTTTTTTTTAGAGCCTAACGGACCCTTAATATCATCACTCAATTGCAAACTACATGTGATTGGACTTTCCTCTTCGTCAAGACTCCCCTGTTGGGGTATAGTATTTCTGACGGCACTCTACACATTTATGTTATTATTGTTTAGTATAATATGAAAATTTACTCTCACAATGTGAAAGGTTTGAATATGCCCTACAAACGACATGCACTATACGCTGAACTGCGTAGACAAAATCCTGACTTTGTCTGTCTGCAGGAGACAAATTTCCGCAGGCTTTCGCATCCTAATTTATTCCTCCCCAATTACACCACACAATATCATGCTACTTCTCTGACTAAATCAAAAGGGGTTTCTATCTTGATACATAACAGGGTGACGTTCGAACTACATAAAATTGTTAGAGATGTTAAAGGAAGATTCCTAATATTGATCTGTACTATCAACCATGTTTTATACACCATCGTAAATATATACTGTCCTAACGCTGGCCAGCGGCCTTTTTTGAAACATGTCTTAGATAAACTCTCACAATCTCAAATGGGCCAAATAGTTATCTGCAGAGATTTTAATCTTTCCTTTGACATCAGTAAAACCGGTTCCCCTAGACAGCCAAGTTGACCCTCCCTTCAATTATTATCTGAATGCCACCTACATGACGCATGGCGCCTGCTCCATCCAAATGAAACTGACTACTCCTACTATTCCTTAACTTATCACACATTTTCTAGAATTGATTACGTTTTCGTACACATTCCACGTTAGCACTAGTGCTTGACTGCGAGATTGGTAAAATTTCATGGTCAGACCACGCCCCCATGCTGTTGACACTTTCAGATAATTACGCTTCATATGGTAAATCTCCTTGGAGATTGAACGAATCCCTACTGGCTCATCCAGAAGCAGGCCCTGAAATTAGAGAAGCCGTTTTAAATTATTTCAAGGAAAATTCACTACCTGATATCCCTCCAACGACCTTGTGGCAAGCCCATAAGGCAGTCATCAGAGGCATCCTTATTAAGTGGGGCTCGAGATTAAAAAAAGCCAATCAAGCCCAGAAATTAGAATTGTTAAAAGATATAGACAAAGTTTCTTCTCAACATAAACTCCACCCTACCCCGCTTCTGGCGGACCAGCTTCGCTCCCTAATGTCCCAACTTAGTGACATACATAAAAAAGAATATGTATGGCGAGCACGTCGCCTTAACGCTAAATTTTACCTATATAGCAACAAGACGGGTAAGCTAATGGCTAACAAACTAAAGGGTCGCTTAACACGAGCTAAAATTGCAAAACTTAAAACGGCATCCGCAGAATTTGTGGCACAACCACGTCAAATAGCTAACCGCTTTGCGGAGTACTACGCCCAATTATATAATCTCCACCTAGATGGGGCGACACACCAATTATTATTATTATTCTTTATTTATAAAGCGCCAGCATATTCCGCAGCGCTGTACAATAAGCACAGTATAGACAGGGTTACAATACATTGAACAACATTTGACAAACAGTACAGGAGGAGATGAGGGCCCTATTCCCGTAGGAACTCACAATCTAGGAGGGTTGGGGTTGGAAACAGGAGGAGAGGACTGCAAGGTGAGAGTGATTGATGGTTGCGTCAGTGAGTTGGGTGGTAGGCTTCCCTAAATAGGAATGTTTTAAGGGAGCGTTTGAAGGAAGAGAAGTTAGGGGAAAGTCTGACAGTACGAGGGAGAGCGTTCCAGAGAGTGGGGGCTGCGCGTGAGAAATCCTGCAGTCTATCATGGGAAGAGGTGATGCGGGGAGAAGCTAGGCGCATGTCACTGTTTGACCTTAGGGAGCGGGCTGGGGTGTATTTGGTGATTAGTGAGGACAGGTAGTGGGGAGCTGAGTTAGTGAGTGTTTTGTAGGTAAGGATAAGGATTTTGAACTTAATTCTGCAGTGGATGGGGAGCCAGTGAAGGGACTCGCAGAGGGGAGCGGCAGAGACAGAGCGGCGGGTGAAGTGAATTAGCCTGGCGGAGGCGTTCAGGATGGATTGTAGGGGGGAGGGGCGGGACAGAGGGAGGCCAGATAAGAGATTATTGCAATAGTCGAGTCGGGAGATTACCAGGGCGTGTATGAGTTGTTTTGTGGTGACAGTGGTAAGAAATGGCCGAATTCTGGAAATATTACGCAGTTGGTATCGGCAGGAGGAGGAAGGAGACTTGATGTGGGGGATGAAGGAAAGAGCAGAGTCAAGTCCAAGACAGCGAACTTGGTTTGATGGGGAGATGGTGATACCCTCCACCGTGATAGAGAAGTCAGGAGGTGGGGAGGCATTGGAGGGAGGAATAAGTAGGAGTTCAGTCTTTGACATGTTGATCTTTAGGTGGTGGGAGGCCATCCAGGAGGAGATGCCAGATAAACAGTCACTGACTTTTGAAAGGACAGGGGGAGAGAGATCAGGGGTAGAGAGGTAGATCTGAGTGTCATCAGCGTAGAGGTGGTAATTAAAGCCAAAGCTGTTGATGATTTTGCCCAGGGAGGAGGTGTAGATGGAAAAGAGCAGAGGACCAAGGACAGAGCCTTGAGATACACTGTCAGGATCCCCATCGCTGACCACCCCAGGATCACATTCCTTGCTCAGGCAGCACATGTAAAGTGCTGCCCCCGTTCCAATCCAGCAAGGAGAGGGGTTAAACAGTAAATGCACAAGCACCACACACACCACACCCTCCTGCTTGCAAATAAAGAGACACTCCCACCTTTCTACCATGGCTTTGCATTGCAAGTCTATCCTGCAAACATATCTGAACTATTGTTAAAGACTTACTGTGTATCAGACCCCTGCTTGCTTCAACGACTATCCCGCTGTACCAGTCCCTCGACCTAGGATCGCCTGCTGACAATTCTCCTGGATAACCCCCATTGTACCACGCCTCGGATCACATAACATCAGCCTAACCAAGGTACCTTCAGAGCATCCCTGCATCCTGGGCTTAGACTCCCTGAACCTGCGGTGCCACCCCGGTGCCATTCCTGACATACACCAACAGATAGAGGCAATGAGGAGGAGGAGTTACCAGCAAAGGACACACAGAAGGACCTGTTGGATAAATAGGAGTCAACCCAAGCAAGTGCAGTGTCACCGAGACCCAGAGAGTTGAGGGTCTGTAGAAGGAGGGGGTGGACAACAGTGTCAAAAGCAGCCGAGAGGTCAAGCAGGATGAGAATAGAATAGTGGCCGTGTTTTTTAGCAGTTAGGAGGTCGTTGGTGACTTTGGTGAGGGCAGTTTCAGTTGAGTGTAGGGGACGGAAGCCAGATTGCAGGGGGTGTTCTCCTATCTGACCTCTATTGCTCTACCCCATTCTCGCCAACCTGCCAGGATACGTTAACTACTCCGATTTCCCATGAGGAATTGATGAAGGTGCTCTCCTCCCTACCCCCTCGTAAATCTCCTGGCCCAGACGGGTTCTCCACTAAATATTATACGACATTTGCAGAACAACTTACCCCACATATGTTATCACTATTTAACTACCTTTTTGATTCTGGCACGGCCGCCCCTGAACTTCTTAAAGCTTCGATAGTCACCATACCTAAACCTGGCAAAGACCCCACACTTTGTTCTAACTACCGCCCTATCTCCTTATTGAACGTAGACATTAAGATTTATGCCAAAATTTTGGAGAATAGATTAGCACCATTGCTCCAGAAATTGGTGGCAGATGATCAGGTGGGATTTATTCAGGGGCGACAGGGAACGGACAACACCGTTAGGCTTTTGAATATCATAGACGGAGTGGGTCGTGACTCGGCACCTTGTCTTCTCCTTTCCTTAGATGCGGAGAAGGCATTTGACAGACTTAACTGGCTCTTTTTGCGCCACGTTCTCTTGAAATTTAATTTTCCTCTCCCATTTATAGAGGCAGTTTTCACACTGTACTCCTCTCCGACAGTGCAAGTCTTAAATGCTGGATTCCTATCCGACACTGTCAACATCATGAACGGAACCCGTCAGGGATGTCCGTTGTCCCCGCTTCTATACGCTCTGACCCTGGAACCGTTAGCTCAGACGATCCGAGCAGACGCACAGATTACAGGCATCCAAATCGGCCCCACGGAGAGTAAAATCAGCCTTTTTGCGGATGATATCCTTCTTACCCTAACTGACCCCATTAACTCTCTGCCCCAGCTCCACCATTTGCTCACCCAATACGGGAAAGTCTCCTATCATCAAATTAACATAGCAAAAACGCAAGCCCTCAGTGCTCACCTCTCACCGATCTTAATTATTTGAAAAGCACCTACAAATATGACTGGAGAGCAGTTTATTTACTATATCTAGGGATAAAAATCTTCTTCTCACGCCCCACCTTCTATCGACTGAACTATGGCGCTATGCTGTCAATGATTAAAGAGTTGTGTTGGAGGTGGGCACGTTTTGAATTTTCCTGGCTGGGGAGGATAGCGGTTACTAAAATGTCTATTCTCCCTAAAATATTATATATATTCAGGGCTTTACCGGTGTCTCCACACCCGGCCTTTTTTAAAACGTTACAAACTACTATTAATCAATTCGTTTGGAGGAGGCGGAAGCCACGGGTTAGCTTCCGAGTTCTATCTACTTCGGTTGTACAAGGGGGCCTGGGCCTTCCAAATGTCTTGCTATACCACAAAGCAGCCCTTATCACGTTATTGGGCTCGGGTTTGGCGTTATCTCCTGTCCCACAGTGGACCTTGCCCATCTTCCAGTCGATATCCCCGTTTAGATTAACCGATATAGTCTGGCTCCCGAAACATATTCGCCCCCGACTGCCCGATTTATTGCCCCTGGCTACTCTCCTTTTCCATACATGGGATGCAATGAGAGGGCGACTATGTCACTATCACCCTTTACATTTAGCGATGCCAATTACAGCTTTGACCCACAAAATTCCCAACTTCAACACCCGCCATTGGACAGCTCATGGCCTGTCCAGATTGGTAGACTTTTACTCCCCGAGGGGATTCATGCCATATACCACCCTGACTGGACGGTATAATATTACTCGCCCCCTTCAATTTTCCTATCTACAGATTAGAACATTAATAACAAAATATGATATGACTGGCTCAGAAAGACTGACTTTACCAGCCCTATCCCCCTTTGAAACATACTGTGCTTCCCCATATACACCCGCTAGATTACTCTCACTCTGTTATAAACTGCTGACTACCTCGAACACTATACAGAAATGTAAATTCCAGGTGATGTGGGAGAAAGACTTAAATATCACATTATCCCCTGAACAATGGGCTGAATCCTTTAGGGGAGATAAGGGTAAATTCAAGAGTGCGTCTTTGCATGAAGCGAGGAAAAAACTGTTATATCGATGGTATTTAACTCCAGACAAGCTTAGCCATTTCTCGACTTCAGGAAATTCAACTTGTTGGCGTTGTTCTGCAACACATGGCTCCTTCGTACATATGTGGTGGCACTGCCCTCCTCTGCAAATACTCTGGCGGGATATAGTGGTGTTCCTGAATAAGTTCTTAGGTACTGCCCTCCACCCTGACCCAAAAATCCTTTTACTCCAGATATTCCCGAAAGGGATATCAACGACTCAGCGTAAATTGGTGGCACACATTCTTACTTCTGCTTATACCCTTATTGCATCTCATTGGCGATCCCCCTCCCTCCCCACTATGAAGGAGCTTAAAAACAGAGTGGGAGAAGTCAGATCACTGGATGCCCTCGCTACTTCAGTAGCTGGAATTCCATTCTCGACCCGAGATCACTGGTATATTTGGGACGTATATTCAAGTATTTACTATGTTCCAGGGTTACTCGAAGTGCTGTTTTGAATATTGAATTTTGACGCCTCCATTTTGTACTGTGTTATATTATTTGAAAAAATAAACTTCTTATACAAAAAAAAAAGACTAGAGATTCCACTGACTTCTAGACTTCTACAAGAGATTGCTAAAGGTTTTGCTAGTGACATAAACCTCATTTTTTGCACAAACCACAGAATCCCTCTTACTCAGTCATATTATGCTATCATATGGTGATCATGATAAATCGGCATTTACTTGCTGCATACCGCTATCCATCAGCCACGTAGATTAACCATGTCCCCCACACAAGTAATGAAGAGTATCTATAATAGAAATTGTCAGTGCAAGTGGATATTTGAATGTTCAGCTATCAAGCATATACCCAGCATATTCAGTTTTTTTGCGTCATTAGTCTTTTAATTTTTTTTGTGGTTTTACCATGTTTAATTAATAAAACTTTTTTATATTTTGACCACTTTCTCATCCCTTGTTTGGATCATTAAGATCCGTGAGTTCTTTATATATACGGGGTTTAAGGCCCGCACGTTTTTTGGGTGAGGTGTTTTCCCGGACCCAATTATTGGGCACTTGCATTTCTCCTATTGACCCCCCCGTTCTGGTGGGGTCTCGTTATATTTATCATTTTTTGCACACTCCACATGCTAGGACTCACAGCAGTTGTCAATGGATATAATATTTGCAATGCTGGGGTTCACGCAAAGTAGAAAGGACTAGAAAGAAAAAACTACAAGGATAAACATATATATGTTTCAATATATCAGCATATGCTGCAAACTTTATTCTGAGGCCTGACAATGTTGTGCAGACCTTTTCAATTTTACTTAAGAGCAAAAATGTATTTTATAATCATATCTACATTCAGCAATCTGGTCCAAGAATCTGCTTTTAAAAAAAAAAAGGAGGCTTAGGACAGTATTTTTCCACTGCTTTCAGAGATACTGGGTGGAGATATGCAAAAGAGAAAAGGCGTGTAAGTGAATGGATACTGAGCTGCACCTCGCCTGCGGCAAATACACATTGTCACATGAATTACATTACAGGTTTATAGTTATATTGTTGGACACTCCCAACTCTGTACACTTATGCTATGTCTATAATACATGGAATATAGATTAGAGATAGCCGAGTATGTCAACCCTGACTGGTGAGGACTGAAGCTCTCATCATGTTAACCAACCAAAGGCTGAGAGTTAAAAAATGTTTTGTGAAATTCCTGGCTTTGAAACAAGAGGCTTAATTCTACGCCTGGGGTAAACCTAACCAGCACTCTGGGAAACCAACAAAATTGATAGCTTTACCAGAGCTTTGTTAATGGAACACACTATGCACTGTGACCATTCAATTTAATTTGAGTGGTCTCAGTGTCCTGAGTACCCTCACCCCTCTCCCCTTTGGGGCACAAAGGGGTCTTGGAGTGCTGATTCAGGCCTCTGAGTGCAGTTGTTTAGTCCCCACAGAGCCTGTGATTCCAGGAGTTTGGGACCTTTGAGAACCAGCACTCATCAATGGGTTTCAATGTGCATTGCGTTTAAGAGCCATTGGATTGGCTGTCTCCCCGCCAGGGTCGGATTTGCATCTCAGGAGCCTGTAGGCACAGAAATGTAGAGTGCACCCCAAAAGAAAAAAGGAAACATGCCAAAATGACTTTTAACCCTTTCGCTGGTGAGGCATTTCACACCTCTGTGCTGAGGTAATTTTTACCGGTTTCGCTCATCATGTTTAAACGCGTTTTGAAGCCATATTTTAATATATGACCCAGACATATTATATATCGTTCTTTCCGACAGACTCGGCAGATTCATAATATGTCATTATTATATGTATACGTCATGTCCTGTCTGTATATTATAACAAAAAATGCAATAAAATTAGAATTTTCAATAATTTACAATGTGTAAAGTGTTTTTTTCACATTTTAATATGTGATCATTTGCGGTTATATTTTCTATGGGGTGCGCTTGTTAAAAAAATAAGAAATGGGGACTCATTACATTTTTTTTGGGGGGGAAATTTCACTATTTTTAACAAACGCACCGCATTCAAAAATCATTAGTGCAGCATCATTGTTCACATTATAATTGAAATGGGAACAATATTGCTGCATTAACAAAACAAAACAAAAAAAACTTGTTTATTTTTTTTATTATTATTTTTTCAAATATTTTTTTATTTTTATTTTAAATTTTTTACATGGTCATGTTTGGTATCGTTGGAAAGACCATGCTCTGGCCGATCCAACAATATAAAACATTAACCCTTAGCTGCCACGGATCGGGAGATAGGGGGTTCATTGGAACCCCCTATCTCCACCATTGCTGGCAGCTAGGGGTTAACTCCAGGACTGGCGTCATTATGCTATGCACGATGACGCCAGTCCTTAGGGGGAGTTCCTGGAGGCTTGACCGACATCCAAGATGTCGGCCAGCTCCGGTTGAGGATCACGATCCGGCGCTTTTCAGCGCCGAATCGTGATCCGGCTCCCCAGGGGTTAATGTCAGCCACCGTTTGGAAGGGCAGGCTGTGCCTTTCCAAACGGTGCCTGCTTTAACCCTGTGCCCCTGGGTATCTTTTAGGCATTTTTTTAAAAAAAATCCTTTTTTTTTTCTAATAGCAATTTTTATTTTTTTCTGTAACAGACCTTTTTAATATCATTCATAGGAAGTTATATGTTAATTCCAGACATTTTCGTTCAGTAGTTCTTTTTAAAACAGCAGGCAACGGGTTTGCGGCAGCATTTGGTGGCTGATTCCCTGCACTTCAGGGACCCTGTGGTGAATTCACCGGGGAAATTTGATTGCCCAAAAGTGCGGGGAACAACAGAACACTAAAATGTCTGCGTCATTTCGGTGCTCTGTGAATATCCTCTTTGTGGTGTTTTTTTTGCCACCAACTGGAAAATGCCAGCCTAAGCCTTGCCTACCCAGGACATACTTGAAAATGAGAGAATTCTCAATGTATCCTTCCTGGTAAAATATTTTTGTGTAAAAAAATAATAATATATATATATTTTTTTAGGGTGTCACCCTAGAGGGTGGTGTCACCCGGTGTGGGCCGCACCCCCCGCCCCCTAGCGACACCCCTGGGTTGATACAGTGTGGCGCTATACCATATTTGATCTGAATATAGTACTTTAATGTGTGCAAAATTAAAAATGTTATTAGTTCCCCCACCAGAGATATTTAACCCTAAATTTTACCAAAACATTGAAAAATACCATATTTGTGGGTCCCTGTAGAAAAAAAGGGACAAGTATCAGGGCTTAATTGTATTTTGTTTTATTACATAAACTACCCTACCATAGATACTTGCAAAAAATAATTTGAAGCTGAATATTCTAATCCTTCCCAAAAAATTGTCCTTCCGAAATTTTTTTTTTTTTGTAACAGCGAGCATCAAGTTCGGCATTACTGACGTAATTAGTAAAAATGTAGTCCAGAATGTGCTAAGAATAATACATTTTGTTCCACAGCTCTGTGACAAACCATAACTGAAATATGCGTTGAGAGGAGGCAACACATCAAGTCATCTGCATCATGTAACCAATAGATAGGTACGGATTTTTTTATTATTTGTTTACCTTTTTGTTTTGAGTAATTTTACAAAAGCAAAATCTCTTAAAATCTGGATCTCAGACCCAATCATTTTTATTTAAATATCAGTTTGCAATGAGAATAACAAGCAACCTTGGAATTGCTTTTAATTATCAAGCTGCTGCAATTTAACATTTCCTATTCAAAGTATAGGGCATTCATTTCCAGTAACCTGCTGGAATAGCAGGGGAGCCTTTATGGTTAACCCGTTAATGCCATGTGGTGGGCTATGCTACACGGTGCTTGGGCCCCACTGGCTCCTATGCTTTGCCTCCCAGCCAGCTCGTGGCGCATATCATTGGCTGCCGTGGGACAGCTGAACTCAGGTTGTCCCCCTGCAGCCAATCACACATGTGTCGGCTAGGTAGTCGGGCTGGAGGAGTCGCCGGAGAGCTGCAAAGTCTGTTATTATGCCTCGCCGGCTTTCAGACCCACCCGTTAGGCAGAACCCCCTGGTGGTTAAAGGGATACTCAATTGAGTTTCACTTTTTACGTGAATTTACTCACCTTTTGTCCCTCGCCGTGCACAGCTCTTCCTCTTTAGCCCAGGGACTCCTGAGCCCCAAAGTCTCCAAAACTTTTCTTCTCAATTTGCGCTCCTACACTACTTGCGCAGAGTAGGAGCTGCAAAAGGTACAGCGCTATGAGACTTGCACACTTTACATATGTAAGTTCCGTAGCGCCTGAACAGGATGATGAATTGGAGCTGCACACATGTGCATATCTGATCCATCGGTTTCCTCTCCGAGACCACTCGCTACAGCGATTGGTCTCAGAGAGTGTGACGTTGGCGTGCTGACATCACTAATGACAGATCTTGTGCCCGGCAGCAAGGAAATTCAAAATCCTGGCTGCTAGTGACACTGGGTGGTTTAGTGGAAACCCCTCCACTCCACCCAGCATTTACTTCAGATTGGGAGAGCTGGGTTAGAGGGGGACACTCCTCACATCCTGACCACTAAAGTGGTCAGGATGAGTAGAGTGTCCCTTTAACAAGTGTAGTTGTTAAGTATAATGGCCCCACACGTTAACGCTAAGGACTCGCTTGGCCTAGGGTCCTAAATGAGTAGGTGGAAATCTAAAGGAAATTAAGCACTAAAAGAAAAGCAATAGATAAATATATAATGAAACACTGATTACAGCTGATAGCATAAAAGGGATGATAAATAATATTATTTTTCATAGTGTTATTATGAGGGATGTATAATAAATAGCGTGGGCTCCCCCTTCTGGTTATTTCTTAAAAATATATATATATTTTTTGAAAATGGACATTCTAGGATTGTTTAGTCACACAGTCCCTAAGTATGTTATCTACTGACAAACTGCATTATGATTCTCTTTAAGGCTAGTGTCAGACGAGCGCATTCTGTGCGGACTGTGCGTCCGTGCACAACGGACATACTTTCTGACTGACGACAAGGTAGTGGCCACACAGTCCGTTTTTGTGACTGATGTTTTTTTTGACTGATGTAGATGGGAAATAAAGTTAATATGAAAACCATTTTGTCCGTCAATAATGCTGGATGTCAAAAATGCAGTCTGCCTGACTACGTTCCATCTCTCACACACAAAGCTATGCGAACGTTGCGGACGTGACGCACTCCGCACGTCTGTTCTAGCGGTTTTACGTTCTTGCCTAACTTGTGTCCGTTTGCCACATCCGTTGTGCGTCCGCACTTCTGTGCGCACTTCTGTGGGTCTCTATTGATCATAATTGTATGCAATCACGGACGTTAAAATGTGCGGCAACAAGGACGTGAACACTGCGCTCGTCTGACCCGAGCCTAAAACTTGCCAAATAATTAAACTGTTTACACTTTTAGGAAAGAAGGGGGTGAAGTGCCCACCGTAAATTAGTATCTATCCCACTCGCTGAATGTTGTGTGTGGGGTTTCTCTAAATACCCAAATGACAATTGGACAAAGAATACTACACAGCGCTAAAAGACCTGAGTCCGCAAGAAAGTGGGTTAGATACTTGATATGTCCATAAACAGTAGTCCTTATCTTCAGGAGCAGATCTTCTTAAGGATACAGATGAGATGTATACTGCAGGAAAAAACACAGAGAGGACCAGAATTGCGCAGTATGACAGCACCCGAAGTGAGAATAATTTATATCGATGTTTAACTCACATTCTGGGGAGCCCACAACCGTCTCTCAGGAATATAGCAGACAGGGACTTATAGCAGGCGCCCATAAACCCTTCGATTCTCTTCTCCGGGATTAACCAGAAGGAGAAAACTGCTGCGCAGCTCCTGACCTGTACACAGGGTTTATGGGCGCCTGCTATAAGTCCCTGTCTGCTATATTCCTGAGAGACGGTTGTGGGCTCCCCAGAATGTGAGTTAAACATCGATATAAATTATTCTCACTTCGGGTGCTGTCATACTGCGCAATTCTGGTCCTCTCTGTGTTTTTTCCTGCAGTATACATCTCATCTGTATCCTTAAGAAGATCTGCTCCTGAAGATAAGGACTACTGTTTATGGACATATCAAGTATCTAACCCACTTTCTTGCGGACTCAGGTCTTTTAGCGCTGTGTTGTATTCTTTGTCCAATTGTTTACACTTTTAGCTTAAAAATATTGGATGAATCTTTTATGTTCTTCCCACAAAAGGACATCAGAAACTTCCCCATCCATACTTTGAAAAAGAAGATAAGGAGCAGAAAGCCGAGTCTGCACTAGGCTGAAGGCTACTGATATGAATATAAATAACTTATTTGATAGAAATAAGTAAATAGTTTAAGTTGCTAAAATGCTCATTTTACAAAACTTGATTGTTAAGGTTCTTAAAAAGTTATTGGAATGCCCCTCTAAACTGAAAGCTCAATATCCCCAAATAATTTGTGTTATTTTTATTTCTTAAGAGTGTCATGCCCCATGATTTAGGAATTATTTGTATATTTTTCTGTTATGCGTTGAATCTGCTTTTTGCTGCTAGCAACTATCTTTCATAGCTACAGTGGCAAGAAAAAGTATGTGAACCCTTTGGGATTACGTGGAGTTTTGCATGAATTGGTCATAAAATGTGCTCTGATCTTCATCTAAGTCACAACAATTTGAAAAACACAGTCTGCTTAAAATAATACAACACAAACATTATATGTTTTCATGTGTTTATTGAACATAACATGTAAACATTCACAGTGCAGGGTGGAAAAAGTATATGAACCCCTAGCCTAATGACTTCTCCAAGAGCTAATTGGAGCCAGGAGTGAGCCAACCTTGAGTCCAATCAGTGTGATATTATTGGATGTGTTGCTGAAAGCTGTCCTGCCCTTTAAAAACACACACCAGTTTTGGGTTTACTGGTTTCAAGAAGCACTGCCTGATGTGAACCATGCCTCGCAGAAAAGAGCTCTCAGAAGACCTACGATCAAGAATTGTTGACTTGCATGAAGCTGGAAAGGGTTACAGAAGTATCTCCAAAAGCCTTGATGTTCATGTGTCCACGGTAAGACAGACTGTCTACAAATGGAGAAAGATCAGCACTGTTGCTACTCTCCCTAGGCGTGGTCGTCCTGTAAAGATGACTGCAAGAGCACAGCACAGAATGCTTAATGAGGTAAAGAAGAATCCTAGAGTGTCAGCTAAAGATTTACAGAAATCTCTGGCGACACATCTACAATAAGGAAAACATTAAACAAGAATGGAGTACATGGGAGGACACCAGGGAGGAAGCCATTGATGTCCAAAAAGAATATTGCAGCACGTTTGAAGTTTGCAAAAGAGCACCTGGATGTTCCACAGCACTACTGGGAAAATATTCTGTGGACAGATGAAACCAAAATTGAGTTGTTTGGAAAAAAACACACAACACTATGTGTGGAGAAAAAAAGGCACAGCACACCAACATCAAAACCTCATCCCCACTGTAAAACATGGCGGATGGAGCATCATGGTTTGGGGCTGCTTTGCTGCCTCAGGGCCTGGACAGATTGTTGTCATTGATGGAAAAATGAATTCCAGAGTTTATCAAGACATTTTGCAGGAAAACGTAAGACCATCTGTCCGCCAACTGAAGCTCCGCAGAGGATGGGTGATGCAATAGGACAATGACCCAAAGCATACAAGTAATTCAACAAAAGAATGGCTTCAACAAAACAAAATACGCCTTCTGGAGTGACCCAGTCAGAGTCCTGACCTCAACCCGATTGAAATGCTTTTTATTTGGACATTTTATGACCAATTCATGCAAAACTCCACGTAATCCCAAAGGGTTCACATACTTTTTCTTGCCACTGTATTTTGTCCCTACTGGGTTTCCTTAGCCTTTCTGTATCCAGCTAGTTACCACCCCTTTGCTCAGTGTCTTGTTGTAAGGGACTTCCTGGTTACATAGCAGCCATTCTGTGCTCACTGCTGGACAAAACTAATGTATTTTTACCTGCATTGCTGTACACTATTACAAGATTGTCAGTCTGATCATTAAAATCTTCAACTGGATTCATCTTTCTATGTGTCAGTTTTGCTGAGTTGAAGCTATCTGCCGAACTTCATCGTGTGAGTACTGGTCAAATACAGACTTAGCTAGTTTAAAGCATCCATGCCTCACAGCTTTGCTTAGGGAAGCAGAATATAGAGCATAAAAGCTTATTGTGCTAGAAATATGACTGTAGAGAATCAACATTGTGAAATAAGTATGAGGAATGGACTCTACCTTATACTGTACTTGTGTAGGTAAAGAGAGTACTATTTGCTTTAAGGGACACTCTACTCATTGCGACCACTTTTTTAAAAAAAATCCATTTATTTGGTGAGCACCATGAGAAAAGCAAAATATTCCAAAGCAATATAATGAATACAATGACACTGACCACTTTTCAAATTTTAAAGAACTAGGTAGCAGGTAACCAGTAGACCTGGAACCGAAAAGAGAAGAATTTCTTCACCATCGCATTTCAGCCCCCCCAAGCTAATTCCTCCCCGGCACAGTCCATGTCACCCTCCCAGTTAATTTAATTTCTCCCCCGACCCATTTCAGCCCCCAGTTATTTTAATTTCTCCCTAGCCCATTTCAGCCCCACCAGTTAATTTCTCCCCAGTTCATTTAATTTCTCCTCCAGCCCATTTCAGCCCCACCAGTTATTTTATCCCCCTCCAGCCCAGTCCATTTCAGACACCAGTTTATTTCAGCCCCTAGTACATTTACACAAACACACACCACCCCTGTTAACACTCACCACCCCTGCTCACACACACACTCACACACACCCAGGGCCGGTGCTAGACTATTTTGCGCCCTAGGCAAGATAAGCTACTTGCGCCCCCCCCCCGAAAAAATTGACAACTATTGAAATGCGGGGGCACACACACACACCACACACAATCTGCGCACGGGGATGACGCACACTGTGCGTACGGGGAAACGAGACACACACACTATGGGGGACGACATACTGTGTACGGACGCCGCACATGGTCATTGGGCCCGGGATCGGTCGGTGCCTCTTTCGTCTTTCTCTTAATTTCCTCTGCCCCTCTGTGCCTCTTTCTTTCATCCGCCTCTCTTTTTTCTTTCTTTAGTCTCTGCTTTTCTTCTGTCTCATTTTTTTTCTCATCTGCCTCTTGTGGCGCCTGCACGTCATCTGGTGGCACCTGCGCATCACCATAAGATGTACTACTTCTGCTCTGCAAGTGGGGGTCCGCTTTGTGAGCCGCCACTGTCGGCTACATAAGCAAACAATGACAAAGGGGTATAAAATAATGGAACCCAGGTGGCGGCCGGCTGCGCCCCTAGGTGGCAGTGCGCCCTAGGTGGTTTCCTAGCTTGCCTAGTGGAAGCACCGGCTCTGCACACACCACCCCTGCTCACACACCACCCCTGCTCACACACACACCACCCATGCTCACAAACCACCCCATGCTCACACACACCATCCTACGCTCACACAAACACCACCCCCTCATCACACACACACCACCCCCTCCACACACACACACACATACCCACCCTGCTCCCACACATACACATACCCTGCTTAAACACACACACACACACATACACACACACACACCACCCCTTGCTCACACACACACACGCACACGCACACACACACACACACACCACCCCTGCACATGCATGCACACGCCACACCTGCTTGTTAAATACTTACCATAGGTTAGACTCTGTCTGTCTCCTTGGTCCCTCTTCTTCCCCCCAACTTTGATCCCATACGCTGCCAAATAAATGGGAGACCCTGTGCCTGACCCCTGCCTGGACTGCAGGGCAAGCAAGGCCAATCCGCCCACCCCCCAATCCAGGCCCTCAGGTCCGAGTGCCCAATGGGTCAGTCCGCCCCTGTTCAGTCCTTTTCCTGTGCCTCCCCTCTTCCTATGTTTGTCACTGTGTTCTTTGCCCTGAGATTTTTTCCAGTCCCACCAAGGCTCCCTTGATCTCAGTTCATTTCTGTTTGTTTTTGCTTTACCCTTTAAATAAACCTTGCTGTGCCCTGCAACCTGCCTGATCTCCTGTTTCACTGCATCTTGGGCTCACACCTGCATAATATGCACAAGCCTCATGCCAGTTTCATTAAGACACCATTGATATTGTCTCTTTGGTACCTCCGGAATGGTCAGTGTGATCAAGACTGGGGCATGGTCGGACCAGGTAGTACTCTCTATCCTGCCGAACAGACAGCAAATAAATTACCCCCAGCCCTGGTGATATCTGTGCAATTTATTTTACGATAATTTCCTGGACTATGCCTCCGACTATGCTTAGCCAGACTGAAGGCAGGGCTGCAAAGCATTCTGCAAACAGGTTAAGCACAGTGTGATTCACAGTTCATGAAATTAATGTAAATAAATTGCACAGGCATCACCAGGGCTGGGGGTATTTGCTGATGTATGTCACGTCCCACGCCGTCTTCCATAGCCTGCGCTCAGCAGCACGTTCCTCGCTGCTCGCTGGCCGGGCGCTGACTGATATGAGGATCTCTCGTGGTCACGTGTCAGGCACGCTGGTGGGGCGTGGCGTGATGGCGTGGTACCCACCTGGTTTAAAACCAGGCACCTGAAACCTACTCTTTGCCCTGACGCGTTTTTTACCTCCTCTCAGTGTTCGATTGTATTCTGCTTAATATATCATTATTGACCCTTGATTGTCTAACTACCCACTCTGGCATACGACTTTTGGCTTGTTCTGACACTCTACCCTGGCGATACAACCCTCTGGAAAACGACTAACACAATACCCTGGCAATACGATCCTTGACTTTCTGGTGACTTACTCTGTTATTAACCTCTGCTGGTTATTTGTGTTGTTATCCCTGTGTGTCTGGCTCAAGAGTATCCTGGCCTCTGGTTCACGAGCACCTTTGCCATTAACCCTGTGTGTGTGTATATCCATAAGCGTACTCCTCTGGTTTCTGATAGGTAGCTGTGCCGACCATCTCAAGGATCGGAAGTGTAGGACAGCTGTTCTGCGTACAGGGACTAGTATATTACTTATGCTGGAGGAAAGTGACAATGTATTGACAAGCTACTGTTTTGAGGCAGATAAGAGCATACTGTACACCTCTCCCTGTAAAATAATGTGTGATTTATGGCTCTGCCATTGGGGGCATGGGAGTCCTGTGATAAGTCCTTCTCATGCTGTCATATCTCCATGTACAGCCCTGTAACAGAGGTCCTGCTCATGCTATCATATCAACATGTAATTGAGCTGCTCCACTCTGCTGACATCACCAGGGCTGGGGGTATCCTGTTGATATGTCAGAGGCTTATAAGAATTGGATATGCGTTTAACCTCCAGTCCCTCCTCACCTGAATAAGCCAGAACCATCAAGACTTGATATTCAGCAGCCTGCTTGCAGACCTTTCAAAATCTCCAACTCTCTGTCCTTCCTTCCTGCAATCCCTGCTTCCCTGCACTGTCAGTCAATGCTGGGAGTCTGGCTCAGATGCCCTTCTGGAACCTAATGGGTCATACCATGAATCTCCAGCAGGGAACGGGCGGCACACTGCTCTTTTATATCTGCAGACTGGGCAGGTTTCAGAAATGTCCATATAGAGATTTATATACTCAGTATCAGCCAGACAGGAAAAAAACATAAGTTTCTTCAAATACTTTTTTTTCTCCAAATTTCAGCTAAAACTTCAGCTAATACTCTTCTGTAATGAAAAACAAATAGCAGCATTGACTTAAAATGATTCATTGGAAATATTTATTAACCCCTTATTGATCAGGCGGTTTTACGAAAGTCCGTCCCAAAGTGTCCGCTGTTGTTTTTACGTTTTTTCGCTTTTTGTGTTTAGGTCAAATTTTCCTCTTACTCATTTATGCAACTCACACATATTTTATATACCGTTCTTCCCGTCATTAAATGGACTTTCTAAAGATACCATTATTTCTATCATATCATATAATTTACTATAAAGAAATATGATGAAAAAAAGGAAAAAACACACTTTTTCAAAATGTAACCCCCAAAATATACAACCGCCAAAAAAGACAACGGCTAAATAGTTTCAAATTTTTCTCCTGAGATTAGAAATACACAATTTTTACATGTTTTTGCTTTTTAACCCCTTCACTTCTGAGCCATTTCACCTCTGTGCGCTGAGCTCATTTTTGACCGTTTTATGCTCATCATGTTTAAATGCCAGCTTAAGTCCTATTTTATTAAACCCCCCCAGACAAATTTGTTCTTTTAAAAAAAACCAATTTTTTTATAATTGTATTTTTTTACACCAAACCTAGTCATGTTTGGAATCACTGGAAAGGCCATGATCATTCCTTATCTCAAGGCCATGATCAGGCCTTTCCATTGAAATCAAACATGACCCAAAGGATCCCCCATCTTCACTTGGCAGCTAGGGGGTTAACTGGCCCACTGATATCTTTGCACATATGGTGATGACGTCAGTGGGTGGGGTGACTCAGAGGCTTGGCTGATATCCAAGATGTCAGCCACTTCCGGGTTTGTATTGCGATCCAGCAACAGAGGGGTTAAAGACAGGCACTGCTGAAAAGGGAAGACTCACCCCTTTCCAGCGGTACTTTTCTTTTTTTTGTACGTTGAACGGTTTGGAAGGGAGAGGGCTCCCCTCCCCTTTCCTATTTTTCCAGGCACCGAGGGGGGGGGGGCACCTGGCAATGACATCATCACGCACGTTGATGTCATTGCGCCAGCCAGACCCCCTGAAGAGGCAGGGCAGCCTTCCAGCCTGCCAGATCGCCAAGGGACAGAGAGGTAAGTATAGGGAGGGAGGGAGGTTAGGAGACAGGGACATACATAGTACGTCCGCGGTCGTTAAGAGGATTTCCCCACAGGACGTACTATGTACGTCAGCAGTCTAGAAGGGGTTAATATCTGTATTTGATTTTAGGAGCGCAAAAATATGTGGTGGGGCGATACCCCTACTGACCTATGGACAAGCCTCCACTGATCAAAGCTTGTGTCTTGATCTGCCCCTGGCTGCTTATGAAATCTTGAAGCAGGTAGGGTTGCCAGATTGGCCTTGTTTTCCTGGACACATATAATTTATTCATGCTGATGGGCAGTGCATAAATAAATGGTACTCCACTTCGCATGTATCATATGCTGTATCAATCCGTCAGTCAATCCGTCAGTCACCGCATCCAACATCCCTGATGTAGTTAGCTATATGCTGAAGAAACACGTTGGATTTTTATCTATACACTGGAATAAATCTTTTTTGTTTTATGACCGGTTCCTGTCTGATTCTTCCATAAAACAGAGTCTCTGGCCCCCTATTGTGGATGCAGTGACCGATGGATTGATACAGTGTATGATACCTGTGAAGTGGAGTACCACATGTCAGGTGGCATTAGGCATTTTCCAATCCTGTGAGTGCGATTCTAGCAGGGGCTTATTGTGCAGTATCGTTTTATTCAGTGTAACGCTATGGTTGTTCCATATTTTTTTTCGTACTATATTGATTTCATTCTGTTTCTTATTCATTTGTGCACGTCTGCTGGAGGAGGTGAATTTGAAATCTATAAGGTCATGTACTGATTTACATTTGTCCTCGCATCTTGGGATAAGAGCACTGTTTTCTTTTTCAGCATCACCATGTAACTGTGTAAAATGTTGACATATGTATTTCCAGCCACATGATGTCAGTATTACTGAAGTATTCGTTTTCCAAAACACAGTATCATGGACTATATCGGGTATTGTGGTACTTCTTTGGAAGCACTAGTGGCTAGGGGGGGATACATGGGTCCTTGAGCCATCCCTGAGCTGCAATCCCATTATAGAAGATACAGGGGTCCTTTAGATTTAGATATGATCTCCAATTCTCAAGTGATTGTACAAAAATTAAAATGTTACCAATACTCATTTATAAGGAAAGCCTGCCATCTGCTGAACATTCTGGGATTATTCAGAGAGAAAAAGAGACTTGACCATTCGCTAGAGAATTTTGAATGTCTAATAACCACATAACAGTATATAAAGTGTTTCAGTATAGTGAGTCGTTTCATTATCTTTCATTGTTGAGGATTAAGGTGTTATAGGCTGAAACCTTGGTATTTTATGGTATGGAGCATGCACATGATCCATTCTTTCAGTATGGAAAATGGAGTATTATCTCCCTCTGCGGTTAGCCCACTTTTTAGCTTCTGGCTGTGGATACAAATGATGTAATAATTAAAAAGCCAATTTAATAAATTTAATAAATGGGTTTAGGCAGTGGCGTAGCGTGGGGGGGCCTCGGGGGCGGTCACCCCAGGCGCAATTTTCTTAGGGGGTGCAGGGATCAGCAAGGTGTTTGCTCACAGACACTAGTGTCCGTGAGAGGCCCTTGCATGGTCAGCCACCAGTTTTGTTGCACCGGCGGTGATTCAGCTTCTGGAAGGGAGGACCAGAACAGAAAATTCTGGTCCTGTACTGACTCCTCCTTAACTCTGACATGAGTCACATGAAGCATTGCAACATTATTCGACAGAACACCCTGTTGCATGCTTGTCAGCCCCCCTTGAAGCCCTGTGCCAGCCCCCCGCTGCTGGCAGCCCTGCAGCCCCTGAACAGAAAGAAGGGAGGGAGGTGCCTGCCCTGCAGCACATTAAAAATCCGGTCTCCACTAAGCCCCCTGTACAGCTCCCCCCAAGGCCACCAGCAACTCCACGAAGGGAGGCGACACTGTGTGACACCAGAGCAGCATGACCAACACACAGTGAGGGGATTCGGGGAGAGGGTGACTGGAGGTTCAGGGAGAGAATGACTGGGGATACTGGGAGAGAGTGACTGGGGGTACTTGGATAGAGAGAGAGAAAGAGTGACTGGGGTACTGGGAGAAAGTAGGGGTACTTGGAGAGAGAAAGAGTGACTGGGAGATACAGGGAGAGAGTGACTGGGGGATACTGGGAGAGAGTGACTGGGGGTACTTGGATAGAGAGAGAGAAAGACTGACTGGGGTACTGGGAGAAAGTAGGGGTACTTGGAGAGAGAAAGAGTGACTGGAAGTACTTGGAGAGAGAAAGAGTGACTGGGAGATACAGGGAGAGAGTAACTGGGGGATACTGGGAGAGAAAGACTGACGGGGTACTTGGAGAGAGAGAGAGTGACTGGGGTACTGAGAGAAAGTGGGGTAATGAGGGAGTGACTGGGGCTACTGGGAGAGAGTGACTGGGTATAGTGCGAGATTGGAACTATGCTAGGGTATACTGGGACAGGGTGACTGGTAGTAATGGCGTAGCGTGGGGGGCATGTGTGTTTCATTTTTTATTATATCAGTATTTTGTTAATATTCAATACATGTGCTTGTGGGGGAAGGGGGTCAATACTCTACTGGTAGAAGGGAATCAGGGTGTGTTACAGTGTCCACAGGGTGGGGGGCACACAATTCTTGCCTTGCCCCGGGCACTGGCAACCCACGCTACGCCACTGGGTTTAGGGTTACCTTAGTTCTTGGTTTAGTCTGATTGAGAGGGATAATTAACCCATAGCCCTAGCCAACAGGCTCTGCTCCATTTTCGCTTCATTTTTAGGCAACATATTCCACTCCTTTTGACACAAGCGTAACAAGTATACCAGAATGACATTCCCCTAGGGTCGTGAGCATTATCTGTGATTCAATTTGCATCATGGCCATGCCACCAATGACCACACCCACCGGCTCACTCCCACCTGCCAAAGATGGGAGATCCAGTAAACCTCTCTGATGTAAAAACCCTTGATGTCAACTATTTAAGCACCACGAGTGCCATTAAACACTATTCACAGTCCATTTTTCCTTACAGGGTTATTCAAAGAGATCCGAATTGTGGCCAAAAGGTAACCGAACACTGAAATTCAGCGTACCTTTCCTGGCCATTCGGCTACTCACAGAGCAGGCAGTTGGCCAAATCTTGGCGGTTTGCCTGCACGTACGGTACTGTTCGTTGCCTGTTCGAGGGCAGTGAAATCCCCATAGAGAAGCAATGCTTTGTCTATTCAGAAAACACCAACAGCAGGGAAAAGTTGTAGAAATGCCCTGCTATTCGGTGGTTTAATTCGGCAAGTTAATTCAGGAGAATCCCATAGGCTTCAATGTTAAAAATATTCCTGTTTTAATTCAATATGTAATAAACCGTTCATTATAATATTCTGTAGTAAAAAGTCTCTTTATTTATAGATTTTTTAGGATCAGTTAGGCATTTTTTGGGGATTTTTTGGCAAAAATGTTTTCCCGTTTTTTGTTTTTTTTTAATCGTCTTTTCTTTTTTCTGTAACAGACCTTTTTATTATCATTCATTGGATCTTATATGTAAATTCTCGGCATTTTCGTTCAGTAGTTTTTTTGCAAACAGTGTTTCAAACTTTCAAGCGTACTGGTTTTTTTTTCACCTCATTCGTCTGCGTGTCGGGTTTTATCCGGCAGCTGCTCTGCGCTGTGATCGGCGGCTAGTCGGGTTTCTCTGGCGTACTCAGCAGGGTTAATCCAGCTGTTTCTGCGGGTTTTGATGAGTGTTCGGTGAGTGTTCGGCGGATTTTGCAGTGAGTGTTCCTCAGGTTTGCGGCAGGTTTTCCTTGCAGTTCGGCCACCCTGTGGTGCTTGCTGAATACACCGCAGGGTCGGCGAACTAGGAGCGCCGAATCGCGCTGAATTGCAGGGAACGAAAAGTCACCGAACATGCGGTGACTTTTTGATTCTCTTTGAATAACCCTGTTAGTCCTTGATACGTTTCCTACTGACCCCAGCTCACAGAGTACCTGACAGATAAGAGAAACCCTAATCTGGTCCTTCTGCAACAGTAGGGTTTAAATGTGTACAAATAATAAGAGTCAAGCAACAGTGTGGCAGATGCCAGGACATCACTGAATGATACATTCTCAAAGATCTGTGGGTATAAGCTTCAAATAAAAGATTTGTGGGTATAAGCTTCAAATAAAAGATTTGTGAGTATAAGCTTCTTGATCCAAGGAGAAATCTGACCGCCATTCTGGAGTCAAGAATAATTTTTTTCCCATTATGTTGCATTTTGGCAAGCGCTTCAGACTGAGTTTTTTGCCGTCTTTTGGATCAACAGCAGTGGGTGATATGTGAAAGGCTGAACCCGATGGACGCATGTCTTTTTTCTGCCTATGTAACTATAGAATTGTGATGAAGATTGCAATACATACTATAGCATCTGAGTTGGTACCCAGTTTTTGTTTTCTGAACATGTACATCTTTTGTTATCAATAAATGTTAATTTTTAATATTTCAAAATAATTGATCGATAAGTCAGTCAGGCAGGCACTAGCAGCCAAGTGGAATTTGACAACACAGAGTTTAAGCCCATGGACGGATTGTATAGGTGACTGCCATCTAGAAGCAGTGTTTCTCAACTTCAGTCCTCAGGACCCACTACAGACCAGATTTTGCAGATCACCTTGGGGAAATGCAGACTGAATCCTGCAATCACTGAGCAGCAAATCATATCACTTGTGCTCTGCTTCAAATATCTGGAAAACCTGGCCTGTCATGGGTCCTAAGGACAGGTTTGAGAAACACTGATATAGAGTGCCGTCTGGTGTTCTTGTGTATGTAAGAATGACCGGGCAATCCCACTACAATATACACACAAGGAAGAGGTGTCCTAGAAGATAGCAGAGTGATATACACAACCCAAAAATCATGACCGGAGAAATACATACTATACAAGTGAACAGGCAAGGACTCAGGACAGGAGAGACAAACAAGGACAGGGGGGACAAATATGGTTTGGTAAACAGAAAGAACAAAATGTGACGCACTCTCAGGTAAAGAGTAAAGACCACGAAAGGGCATCAGTCTGAGCGAGAAGCTAACTTAAGTAGTGCTAATAGTAATAGTATTGGATGACGTCATTTTTGTGCACCAAAACGTTCTGCAATCACGCCAACGTATAGATGTGTGTGGCATAGGCACCTCAAAATTACGTGAAACAGAAAGGGAATAAATGAAGCACCAGTGATTTGCGTCATTGTGGTTATCAGCATGCAGAGGAGAGGAACCAATAATCATGACGTCAATATGCGGAGCAAAGGGCACAGAATGACGCTGGCGACCCACGTTTAAGCATTGATTCATGACGGTCCTCCCAAAAACAGCATGACCGCACAGGGCTGTCAGTTGATCTGGAGGAATAAGCCTAAGGTCAGACGAACGCAGTATTAACGTGCGTTTAGCCGCACTAAATCACGGCCACGCCAGCAGCAAATTACGTCTAATCTCGGGCAGCATACGAAGAACGGCCGCACGAAAGTGCGGCCGCGCAACGCAAGTGGCAAACAAACGCATTTTTTCGAGAACGTCAAACCGCTAGTACTGAGGTACAGAGTGCGCTGTGTCCGCTAGCGGCGTGTGTGCGTGATTAGGAGACGTCAGATGCTGCTAATGTCCAGCCAACATAACGTCCAGACGCAAAAAGTGTTTTATTGATAACCGTACAAAACCACGGCTGAAAATGCGCATCGTATGACCGCTATCGCGTATTCCGTGAAAAAATACCTCCATACGTTCGAACGCACTTTTTCACGGACAACGCGAAAAATGCGTTCGTCTGACCCTAGCCTTAGGGAAAACTGTGATCAAACTGTGAGACTTGGCAGGTCTGATTTAGTGAATCTAGCATGACGTTTAATAAAAAGATCTTCCTCGAAATGCAGCAAGCTTACTTTGCAGTGATACCAATGTGACTATTCAGCAAACCATTACCACGTTCATTGTATTTCCATTACATAGATACATTTCTTGTCTCGGAAATAAAAGTGCTCTCTGCATTCAGGTGCGTTCAGTAAGCATTTATAACATGAGTTAATGAACCAAATTTACTAACCTTTTTTAAATATCCATGGAACATCTACCTAGATCAAATGGCACTTATTTTAGTCATTTTTCTGTTTTTGTTTCAAAGTGTGCATCCATTGTTCTGATTCCCTCAAATGCAGATGTATGCTCCGGATGAGGATAATGTTTGCTATAAGATGCTAATAATTAAGATGTGAAAACAGGATTTCCAAAGTTAACCTTTTGGGTTTTCCTCCTTAAAAAAACGCATAGAACCAGTTAAGGAAGAGCAAAACACAGGGTGGATTTGTGTGACATACATGCAGAGGGCACATTGCTCATAAATGACTTAAAAATGAGCTTAGTAACATATATCAGACAACCCCGATTTCCAATGGAGTCTACTGGCTGTTTGCCTTATGAAATGATTTCAAGGGTAACTCTTTATTAAATGTTTTAAGTATGATGATAATAACATCAAAGATTGTTTAAAGCTCGGGATGCATTATCTCAGAAAGTGACCATAAGTGATCAAAGCAACAATGTAATTTGAGTGACCACAGTGACTCCAGTGCACTCATCCTTCTCCATCCTCCAGGATAGCGGTTTCTGAGTTCTGATTCAGCTCGCCGAATGCAGGGGATTAGTCCCACAAAGGACTAGAGATCAGCAAACGCTGATCTCAGGTTCCTGGAAATCAAGACGGTCGGGACCTAGCTCCCTACAATGGCGTTCAATGTGCTCTGGGATCGAAGGCCATTTAATTGGCTGGTAGACCATTGTGCCCAGCCTTCCTGCAGTCACATGACAGATCCAGCTTACACGATGCCAGCATAATACCCCATCTGATGGACTGATGGAGCCTAGTAAAAGATACAAGGTGAATTTCTTAAAAGACTAGCGGGTTAAAATGGGAAGAGGGTGAAGAGTGCTTATTGCTTAACCCCTCTGCCCCCTTCCTAATTTATCCCCAGAGTGTCAATTTAATCGTTATTAAATATATATTATTGTTAATATTATGAAAGGCAACACCTATTCTCTCAAACGCAATAATTATGCGGAGTGTTAGCCAGTACAAGGTTGGTATATAGCTTTGTAACTACTAACCGAACAATGGACATATGCATGATCAAAAAATTCAGTTAAGTAAATTCTGATATTTCAGACTCTGAAGCATTTCTGAAACTGACAATTTGGATTGATTGGAAAATCAGCCAAAATTTTAACATTTCTGATATTGACATGAACATAATTTTAAGCAATATACCCCCTCTATACCCTACCCCAGTGTTTCCCAAACCTGTCCTCGGGACCCTTAACCAGGCCAGATTTTGCAAATCACCTTGGGGAAATGCAGACTGAGGATAGGGTCAGACAAGCGCATTCTGTGCGTCCCTGCACAACGGACGTACTTTCTGACTGACGACAAGGTATTGGCCACACGGTCCGTTTTTGTGGCTGGTGTTTTTTTTGACTGATGTTGAAGGGAAAATAAATGAATATAAAAAACATTTTGTCCGTCAAAAATGCTGGACGTCAAAAATACAGTCCGTCTAACTACGCTCCATCACTCACACACAAAGCTATGCGGACGTTGCGGACGCAGCGCACTCTGTGCGTCCGTTCTAGTGGATTTACGTTCTTGCCTAACCTGCGTCCGTTTGCCGCGTCCGTTGTGCGTCCACACTTCTGTGCAAACGTACTTCGTGTGCAGTCTCTATTGGTCATAATTATATGCTATAACGGACGTAGAAATGTGCGGCAACACGGACGTGATCAGTGCGCTTGTCTGACACGAGCCTGAATCCTGCAATCACTGAGCAGCAAATCCTATCACCTGTGCTGTGCTTCAGATATCTGCAAACCTGGCGGGGCGGAGGGTCCTGAGGAGAGGTTTGGGAAACACTGCCCTACCCATGTGTACACCCTCTTTACTTTCTCTTTGCCCCCCGAATACCAGTTCCTATGAAACTATTGTTACCATCATCACCTTTCATGTAATGCATGAACTTGTTCACACTCAGCGCATGAAATACCAAAGGGCATCACTTTTCATGTACTCTTTCTACGTGTTTATAGGAAAACTACCACTAACATAAGCTGTAACTAGATTAGTTGTGCATTACAATTAAATCCACCTTATAAAACACGTGCTGCTGTTTTTTTCTTTGCTTGAAGTAATTGAGTGTAAAAAGGAAAGTAATGTTAGGTTTTTATCTTCTGTTTTCATTTTGTGGATTTTTCCCATGATGCAACATTTACCAAAATCTGACCAAAGGTTTTGCAGCTGTGTTATAGCTTCTACAGTAGTGAAGAGGCAATGGGATGAAGGAGTAAAAGATTACGTAAGGCTGTAGGGTATCTATTCTGCTGGCTAAACCAGTGTTTCTCAACTCCGGTCCTCAAGTTCCCCCTAACAGACCATATTTTCCAGATATCTGCAGTACAGCACAGCTGATATGATTTGATGCTCAGTCATTGCAGTATTTAGTCTACACTTTCTCAAGGTAATCCTTTAAATATGGCCTGTTAGGGGTACCTGAGGATCGGAGTTGAGAAATACTGGTCTAAGCTACCTGAGATAATAGAAGGCAGATGAATGAGATATTACAGGGTGCTTAAAAGACTCCTAATCTACCCCCTGGTTATGTCCTTTGCATGTGTAGCGCTGGTTTTAAATCCCCTACCGTGTAGTACTTGTTTTTGGCCACCGGAGGGAGACAAGCACAATGTGAGACGCTGAACATTGGGACTACATTTCCCGGCATGCTTTGCGGGCGGACACAGGAAGAGGGTGGGACACAGACGCTGACATCCTGAGCCTCGTGGAGAGAGCTGGCAGAGCGCGCCAGGGAGTGAGAGAAGCAAGACACAGTGCTGCAGAACGTGACAGTGACCAGGCCGGAGCGCAGCTGGGGCCTGACAGAGATAAAGACCGGGTTATTCAGCCTTACAAGAGGAAGACCCAGTGATTCACCAGAATACCCACGCTGATATCGAGTGAGCTGGAAGACCCCGAGTTAGGAGCACCGCAGATCGATCGGACAGGGAGTGCAGGCGGTGAGCTGGACATCTTGCGGCAGCTACAGAAAAGCAAGACAGCGGATCCGGTAACCCATAAAATCCCAGTCAAAATCGAGCGGAGAGACGTCCTGGGTCGAGCAGAGCACCAAGTATTGGGCGGATGGGTGAGAGGCCTTCCAGGCCATTGTGAAAATAGAAAGCACGCTGCTGTTGGTTTCAAAACCCACAGGGCCCCAACTTGACTAGTCGAAGATACCTCTTAAATAACTCACTGGCCAGTTGAATATTGTACCCGGGTACCATCACACACACACACACCTACATCCTCGGGACATAACCTGTACGGGACTCACTCCCCAACCACAAAGGGGGTTACAGATATATTTTTCCTTCTTTTCCGCTGCGCGTTTCTCGAATTACGAAGCCTTGTATTTCTTTTCCGCTGCGCGTTTCTCAAATTACGAAGCCTTGTATTTTCTTTTCCGCTGCGCGTTTCCCGCATTACGAAGTACTGTAAATATATCTACATATACCGTGTTATTCATTATATGCCATTTATTCTAGTAAACTATATAATTTATAAAATCCACGACGGTGCTGGAGTATATTTATTCCCTAGTGCGGGGAGACTGACCCGAGGTTCAATTTCAGCGGCTCCTCCGGGAGTGAGCGCTACACATACATCCCACACAATGCAATGCTATGAGTCAGTTTTCTGGACTTCTGACCAATTCACTCCATTTTATGCTCAATGCCATACAGTGAGGAGCAAATGCTGTAAAGATGCTGAGGAGGCAGTTTACAACACAAAATATCACAAAATGCACCCAGTGACACATATAGCGTAAAATATTTTCTTAACAAATATCAGAAAAACAAAGCACATATAAGATAACAGCAACATAAAATACACAAAATAAACAATTACATTTTTTTGGCGGTAGTGTCCATTTAACCCTTTCGCTGCTGAGGCTTTTCCCGCCCCTATGCTGAGGTCATTTTTACCTGTTTTGCGCATCATGTTTAAACGTGTTTTGAAGGCTTATTTTAGTATATGACCCAGACATATTATATATCGTTCTTTCCGTCAGACTCGGTAGATTCATAATATGTCATTATTATATGTATACGTTATGTCATGTCTGTATATTATAACAAAAAATGCAATAAAATATGTATTTTCAATAATTTACAATGTGTAAAGTGTTTTTTTCCACATTTTAACATGCGAGCAATTGCGGTTATATTTTGTATGGGGTGCGCTTGTTAAAAAAATTAGAGATGGGGTCTCGTTACATTTTTTTTTGGGGAAAATGACACTATTTTTAACAAACGCACCGCATACAAAAATCGTTAGTGCAGCATCATTGTTCACATTATAATTGAAATGGGAACAATATTGCTGCATTAACAAACCCAAAAAAATAAAAAAAAAGTGTTTAATTTTTTTTTTAATTTTTTTTTACATTTTTTTTTATTTTTTTTTTTAATTTTTATTTTTTTTTACAAAATTTTTCACTGTAGTGTTTGGTATCGTTGGAACGGCCATGCTCTGGCCGATCCAACGATACCAAAATTTAACCCCTAGCTGCCATGGATCGGGAGATAGGGAGTTCATTGGAACTCCCTATCTCCACAGTTGGTGGCAGTTAGGGGTTAACTCTAGGACTGGCGTCATCGTGCTACGCACGATGACGCCAGTCCTCTGGGGGAGTTCCCGGAGGCTTGGCCGACATCCAAGATGTCGGCCAGCTCCGGGAAAGGATCGCGAACCGGCGCTTTTCAGTGCCGATTCGCGATCCAGCTCCCCAGGGGTTAATGCCAGGCATCATTTGGAAGGGCAGGCTGTGCCCTTCCAAATGATGCCTGGGTTAACCCCCTGTGCGCCGCCGATCGGGAGGGAGAGAGGTCCGAAGGACCTCCCCCCCTCCCTTTCAGGCGCCTCCTCCGCACATGCGGGGGGGGCGCCTGAATTAGGTGTCATCGCGCCCCCGCGATGACACCTAATTCTGGCGGCTGCTGGTCCGGATGCCGGGCTGACATCCAGGATGTCAGCCCGCACCGGAGGGGCCAGCGATCGTCCGGAACCCGGCCGAACGCTGACCCCAATGTGAGGACGCGCTCAGCGCGTCCTCAGCACACCAGCGGGACTGCTGAGGACGCGCTGAGCGCGTCCTCAGCAGCGAAGTGGTTAAGGTTTAGGGTTAGGGTTGCTTTTTGTGCTAGTTTTAGGATTAGTCTAAGGGTTGCTTTATGTGCTTGTATTACAATTGTAACAATTCAATGTTCTTGAACCCAGGACATACTTGAAAATGAGAGAAATCTCAATGTATCCTTCCTGGTAAAATCCTTAATAAATAAATAAATTAGGATTACTTTTAGGGTTAGTATTAGGTTTAGGAATAGGGTCAGGGTACAGATTTCTAACTAGGCAGATAGACATGTGCCTACAGGCAGCTGCCACAAGGGGGCGCTTTGCCCTTAAAAAAAATATATTATTTTTTTACAATTTAAATAACTTAGACCACTGTATCTCTGGAGCCCTAAGAGGGACAAATAAGGTATCATTGGAAAGGGCAGATTATGGCAGATTCCAAATATAGCCAGGTTAAATTTATGTAAAAACTACAAATATAATATTTTTCTCTTTTTTTCTAACGCAGCACTATTATTCAGTTTACAATTATAAGGTGAACAGTGATGCTGCGCTAACTCACCTTCTCATTTCCCACACTGCCAGCAAGTGTGGAGCTGATGATGCAAAGCATTGTTTCATCGACAACTTAGACCGTGGCACTGCAGTGAGCAGAGACAGAGGGACTTTAGAACCTGTATTTCTGAATTGCACAGCGCACAAGGTTTAAGTGAGGTGTCATTGGAAAGGTCAGAGTCTGGTCTTTACAATGATACCAAACATGACCATGTAATGTGTAAAAATAAAAAACGTAAATGCAAAATAATTTTTTTCTCTGTTCTATAGCAGAGGCAATATATGCTTTTAACCCTTTCACTGCTGAAGACGTGTGGGACACGTCCTCATTGATGCACGTTGCATGCTGAGGACGTGCCCCACACGTCATCAGCTGTGCGGGACCCCCGGTGGAGATACTCACCTCTCTGTCCGGGGTCCCACGGCGTTCTGACTTCAGCGTCCTCAGACGCTGAAGTCAAGCTCCTCCCGGCGTAAATGACGTCATCGCGCCATGCGCGATGACGTCATTTCCAGGCTACCCCCGGCAATGCCGGGAGATAGCCTGGAAGGGAGGGGGGGGATCCGTTCGGATCCCTCTCCCTCCCGATCGGAAGGAGCAGCGGTAAAAGCCAGGCACGCTTAAAAGGGGAGAGTCTCCCCTTTTAAGCGATGCCTGGCTTTAACCCCTCAAGTGCTGGGTTGCACTTCAGCGCCTTGCGGCGCCGAAGTGCAGCCTATCTCCGGTGGGGGCCGCCATCTTGGATGGCGGCTCCGCCCCCGGGACTCCCCTCGCTGTCTGACGTCATCACGCATAGCGTGATGACGTCAGATAGCCGGGGAACCCCTAGCTGCCGGGGATTTCCCAAGGAAATCCCCTGGTGGAGATAGGGGGTTCTTGTGAACCCCGATATCTCCAGAACCTAGGGGGTCATGGAGGGTGTCATTTGAAAGGCCTGAGCATGGCCTTTCGAATGATACCCAACATGACTAGGTAAAAAGTAAAAAAATAAAAAAAAAATTAAAATAATAAATAAATTTTAAAAAATAAATAAATAAAAAAAAACATGTTTTTTTTTGTGTGTTGTTTTTATTAATGCAGCAATATTGTTCACATTTCAATTATAATGTGAACAATGATGCTGCACTAATGATTTTTTTCTATGGGGTGCGTTTGCTAAAAATCACGTAATTCCCCCCAAAAAATGTAACAAGTCCCCATTTCAAATTTTTTGTACAAGCGCACCCCATAGAAAACATAACCGCAAACGCTCATGTGATAAAATGTGAAAAAAAAGCACTTTACACACTGCAGATGATTAAAAATTCAAGTTTTATTGTATTTTTTGTTATAATATACAGGCAGGTCATGACGTATACATATAAAAATGATATATTATGAATCTGCGTAGTCTGCCGGAAAGAACGATATCTAATATGTCTGGGTCATTTATTAAAATGTGGCTTCAAATCGCGTTTAAACATGATGAGCGAAAGCGGTAAAAATGAGCTCAGCACACAGTGGTGAAATGCCTCAGCAGTGAAGGGGTTAAAACAAGCAATGCCACTGCACTAACTCAAGTAAAGCAACAGATTCTGCTCCTTCTTTTGATTTGCACGCAGAGAGAAACTGTTTTTCAGTTTTGTAAAATGTTTCTTTTTATTTTTTTAGTTTTCCCCAAATGAAAATTGAAAAAGTTATTTTGGCATGTTTCTTTTTTGTTGGGGGGGGGGTAGGACGCTCCACGTTATGGTGCAAATCCAGCCCTGGATAGGGTTCTGCTTATTTTAGTATTAGGGTAAGTATTTTGCTTGTTTTAGGGTTGGGGTTAGTTAGGGTTACTATTTCTGTCTGTTGCAGGATTAGGGTTAGGGTTACTATTTCTCCATGTTTTAGGATAAGGGTTAAGGTTACTACTAGGGTTAGTATCAGTGGTAAAGTTAGTATTTTTGCTTGTATTAGGATTTGGGTTAGGGATTTTGCATTCCACAGAGAGCAGAATGATTTTTTTTAGTCCTGAATGAATGAAAATTCCTGAATGAAAATGAATCAATATGATTATATTTGGGTCGATTTGTTTACATTCATTTTAGATGCCCTTTAGCTCTGTGATTTGGAATTTCAGAAACCAAATTGCACATGTCTTCCAAACAACTCATCTATTTTGCAGACCTTCACAGAGTCTTCAGTAGCTATGGCAAATATGACTCTTCTTGAATATTTACAGAATCTACAGTATATTGATGTTTTACAATCACAACCATTGATAGAAGATACATTTGTTATAATGTGGGTGAATTTGAGTGTGCCAGGCCAGTACTGGAAGGCAGCCTTGTTTATTCTGTCATTCTGGGAAATGAATTTCATTTGATGTCATTCGAAAGGGTTGGACTAACTGACATTTAGCTTCAAAAGGTTCCTGGCAGATGGTAAGCAGCAGTGCTACTGCCTTTGATATACGCTTCTGTCTTAATAACTGCTGACTGCTCTATGGGTGTTAGAAACAATATTGAACCTAATTACTGAGCCATCAGCAGTGGAGACGATAAGCACATTATGGCTTTGGAGCGGTCTAAAAACTGCATCTTCATAAACACAATGGAGGTCATAAAGCCATGAATCTCATCCTCTGTAATGCGGCTTTAAATAGATAGGATCTCAGAAAAAAGGCAAATTTCATTATTTCATATTTATTTTGGTGGCAGAGTCAGTGAGCTACAGAGCAGTTTATGATAGACTTTCATTGTTCACAATTTAGCGAGTTATTCCCCAAAAAAATACTTTTTACTTGATTTATGCCCATTTTACTGCACAAAACCTGGGAGCGCAGAAAGTAATTAGCATTATGATTCTAAAGTCCGAACACAAATTAACGCACCGCTGGGGTAACTAGGAAGTTAAGGATAGCTTGAAGCTGGTGCTAACTGATTCTAGTTCTGCAGAATCAGTTAGCACCAGCTGTAAACTGTCACGCTCGCTATCACGCTCACTCTCGACAAACTGTGGTGTAGATCCTCTTGGACAGACATCTAAGCCCTCCGATCCTTGAGTGGTCGGGACCGCTAACCCTATCACTCCCAGCAAGGGATAGCAGACACACCAGCAACACTGAGTACAACCTTGTGATACTAGTAGCAGGTTTCAAGACAGGGCATGTACTTGTGTAGAAAGGGTTAACCTTAACGGCAGCTGAGGGATATCCTGAGTCAGGCTTATGCAGGGCGTTCATACACACTTGGTCAGAAACAATGTGGTCGTTAGAACAATCCGGGTTGGCAACAGACAGGGGTCTCATACAAATCGAGTCAGCGTTAGGCAGGGTCAGTATGCACTCTAAGTCAACTTTGGGCATAACACTCATACAAGCCTGGTCAGAATAAGAATGGTCAAGAAGGCAGTCCGAGTCAGCAACAATCACGGTCCTCATACAATCCGGTTCAGCAACGTAGCAAGAAAGAATCAGTGACTCGAATGAACGGTATACTCAGTGATGCAGGAAACAAACTCCACGGCAAGGCAATGAGTCAGTTCGCACGCCCTGCATTTAAGGCCGGCGGCTCCGCGTCATCACGCCGTGCCCCGCCCCTCATTATGCACACAAACTCCAGGACCTGGCAAAACACCTGGCACCCGGCCAGCCAAGCGATGCCGCCTGATGCCCGACCCCCGCTTGAGACCCTCCCAGGTGTGGGGGACGTGACATAAAGCTACCCCAAAAAAATCTGACACTCACCTCTCATCCCACGGCGTGAACAGTGGCCCGATCAACTACTCCTGGCGGGAGCAGAGTGAGACTGGGGACAAATAGTCCCCAGTCTCCCTCTGCAAATCACTCCATGGCCCTGTATGATCTCGCGATAGTGCAGGTCAGGTGGCCGCCTGCACAAGCCTCCATGGAGTCCTATGGACTCCAGGAGGTGATACTCATGACGGCAGGTGGTTCGCGCTGAGTTCCGAGGCAGGCTGCTGAATCAGCACCTACCCCGGAATATGGTGGTAAAACGGGGATGCTAAGGGGAATCCTGCAGGAGCCCCCGAATCATGTGAATTGCAACAAATTTCACTGTATTTCACTGTCAATTCGCCTGTATTTGGCGAATTGACCACTTTGTGAATGGACGCATTTCCCCGACATTGTACCAAATGGTGAAATTCCCTGTTCGGTGCAGTTGGGGCCAATTTGGAGGTTAGTGAATAACACCTCTAGTTTTGATTACATTTGAGCTCAATTCAGAATTACTTTTTTGTGACTGTATTAACCATTCCATCTTATGTGTTTCATTTAAATAGAAATTTTAGAATTATTGCAACTCTGTATATTTGTGATTCTATTTTTGTGAACATTTCTCACGTTCTGATTTATGTGATATTATAACAGGCAAATACTTGAAAAGAGAGCTAGCAGTATCCAACCCCTACAGTCTTTGAATTACTCATGGGGAGAAGGAAATAGGATAAGCCTGTGAATCCCACTGCTTATCTGTTATATTAGTGCAACAAAATGCTAGACACTCTATGACTTTGTAATTTATGGTGTAATAATTGCTGCTTTTCTATATGGTTATATATCAGTAGCTGGTAAATATCTTTAATTGGTAGGGTTCACTCACTGTTTGTGATTTGTGTTGACTGCACTTGATGGGTAGGTAATCAGCCAAAATAATTATTCATTGAGAAACACCTTAGGAACACAGGTGGTCTGGTTGGCTTCCAACACAAGGTACCTTCCTTCTTCAGGAACTGGTTGGTGCAATGCCCCCCATACGCTTGCCAACTGTTAATTGGTAATTGAAGCATGGACCGATAAAAAATAATGAGCAGAGCAGCCATTGCCTTGTTCTACAACTGTAGTGCAATAACCAGTTCATGTTTTGCTGAATCTACTATGTTGCAAACAATTGCTTTGACAACTGTCAACTTGATAAATGATCCAGTTTAATTCTTTTTTTAGTATAAATAAATGCCTGACTTATCCGTTTGAAACTCTTTGTCAAGGGCTAAGCGATCATGCAAACGTTATTTGTTAAAAAAAGGGTTTAGACAGCACTCACTCACTTAGGGGCAGATCTGCTCCACGGTGCACTTGATACTTGGATTTTGTTACATCCAGAATGATGTCTAGGAAACCAAATAGTACCAGCACTTGTGGGTTCTGGTGAAGTGTCTTTTTATTAGAGGTTTTACACAAACCTGCCCCACCAGATGTTTCTGAACTACATGTCCCATGATTCTCTGGCCATCTATTGCATTCAAAGCATTCTGGAAATTATAGGCCATGAGCATCTGGGGTGCCAGTGTTTGAGATGTTTGCTTTACACACTAGGATACCAGCAACGCTTCAGCTTACTGGCTTTTGTCAAAATACACTTCAACATGTAAGCTCTTATGAGCAGGCCCTCTAAACCTCTTGTAAACCGCTGTGGAAACTGTTGCGCTATATAAAATGATAATAATAATAACAAAACCCGAAAGTGCTGGTACTTTTTGATTCCGAAGTTCTTAGTTAAAACAGATTGGGCCAGATCACAATCTGAACGCTAAGCACAGCGCTCGAGCCATACAGCATAATGGCTCAAGTGCTGTACTTTATTTTTAACTCTTCCTATTCCATCTGAAATGCAAGTTATGTAATCCTAGCAGATGGAGAATGACCTATTCCAACCAGCTCATCCTTCATATGTGCCTGACATTATTCAGGTTGAAAAATGACTTTCAAACCCCAGTGTTAAGTGACTGCGCAAATAGTTCTCTGTGTTCCTCTGCGTATCCTTCAACCGCCTCGACTGTATCTCATTCACATAGCTCTCATCCGTCTCCATGGAGTCCTATACACTCCTGGAGCAGGTATCAACGCAATGCTTAGTGCAGCTGGTGTTATCTCCCTTTGGCTTGAAAGTATTACGCCTCGAACTGCTGACAAAGCAGCTCGTCGTAATATAGACGTTAGAGAGACACTGCCACCAAAAAATGGAATGCCCTCTGTTCTGGCAATCATAGATTTCCATGCATTTAATGTATTAGGGGCCTGTTGCTTTAATTTGTCAGCCATTACTAAGCAATACATTGCAGCTACTTCCTGGTCAGAAACCATTTGAAGTTTGTTTTTTCTGTGTTATGTATGAATGCTGGTATTGTAATTATTGTTAGTGTATGAAGAGAATAATCGTCTCCAATTGTCCGTCCTTAACCCCTAAGACCCTGTCTTAGGCACACCTTGAGTTAACTCTCCTTCTGCGCAGGGAGAGAGAAATCCGTTAAAAAAACACACGAGGCATGTAATTTTGTCTGGCATCTCTCTCTGCCTTCCAACGGTTCTTTGACACTTATTTATACCTGTGTCAAGGCGTTGGCTCTTTATTTCATTGGTTAACATTTCAAAACATAACATAGTTCATTGGCCAGTTTCAATACAGGTCTGGTGACACATTTCTAGACAGTCCCGTGGCCTCGGCATGTGATTTCTTGAGATATCAGCATTTCTTAAGACATCAGTACTTTTTTTAAGACATCAGCACTTTTTTATCACTTCAGAAAAACATTTGCAAACATCAGCATCCTTGCCATTTCTAAAGACATTTGCAAACATCTTGAGAAGTGAACCTTAGTCCTATAATACTGCTGATTATCAATTTATCTTAAAACTATTTCTTATATTTTAAACCTTAATTTATCTATTAATATTATAATTCCTGGGGTGTTATTTAACTACTTATAGGGTCCTTCTTATAGGTTAGCAGATGGTGGTCTGAGGATTCCTTTTCCTTCAATCCCCTCTTAGAATCATAGTATGATCATACTATTTGATTCTTTCTTTGTTTCATCTATCTACTGTAAGTTAGTATGGGTTGGGGAGCGAGACCCTCAATACCCATGTGGATCAATATAGAACCAGGGGGGCTGTACCTGCCATGGAACGGGTAACACATGGCAGTCTCCCAGTGCCTATTTATCTTCCTAACCTACATTCTTATTAATAGTAACAAGAGGTGCTAGGAATGACTCAAACCCTGCCTTTACCTGATCCCTTGCTTTAAATTCATCAGGGACCCCTCTTGGTACCCCTATAACATCAATATAGACATGCGGATCAAGACTACCTTGTGGGCTTGGGACTTCCCTTTTCCTGCGACGTGAGCTAATATTTGGAATTTCCTCAGGATCCGAAACAATATGAAATCCCATTATGGCCTTAGCTAGGGCACATTCACCTGACCATTGAAGGGGCAGACGCGCCCTAATCTTGAGGTCTCCACATATCCAGTAGAGATCCCCAATCAGAAAAACTTGATTCTGTAACTTAATACTGTTGATATTGCTATAATTGGCACAATAACCCTCGGGGAAGAAGGTGAGGTTCCTACCTATTTCTGCTGACCTATAGCAGGTATAGTTCCCTGGGTAAACATGTATCCCTTCTCCTGGTTGTGGGAGGCGTGTTAGTATGGGGTAGCTATTCTTCCAATATTCACATAAACTCTGGCTATCAGTGGTGTTAGTATATAAACTAAGAAAACATTCTTCTACATCTTGCGGAATATTAAAAGGTACAGTGCCTAGATGTGGCCTAGCAGCACCACACACATAATAATTTGTACAGTTATTGTTTAGGGCACTAAATTTTACCCATTTTAGCCAAACATTTACATCTGAAATTGTACTGTCTGAGCTCCGCTTCTGATTGAGCACCGCCACCCACCTCTCCCAATTAAAGTCATACGATTTAATAGGCTTTGTCCCTTGGAACTGCGTCGTCGTGCGGCGCTATCTGGTTTATATCCCCACCTGTTAACTACGGCATCAGAGGTACCATATCCCATATTGCCCGTGTCCCACCCCACTGCGCCCCAATAATCACAATTATGTCCCCAGTACTCATCGGTTACACATATATATACAGTTGCCTTGTACCGTATCATACTGCAGTAATGGTGGACAAATAAAAAAAACAACAGTGGCCAGACAGTGATGGTTTGGGTTGGGGTTCTTTCTGGTAGGGGGTGTGGACAATAGGGGTTGTGATATATGTTCCGAAGGGGGGGTAAACATATTATTTCAGTCTTTTTCTTCCCCCCCCCATGCGTCTCCATACTCTTCGAAAAGGATCCTTGGTTGTCATTTTCTCCTTGTTGGAAACCAGGGCTATCTGCCCTCGTGAGTGTCTCTTGTTGAGTCCTTTGTTGAATCCGCTTGACTTGAGAGGGTCCCTTGTTGAATCCGCTTGACTCGAGAGGGTCCCTTGTTGAATCCGCTTGACTCGAGAGGCGTGAATCCAGACTGGGCTGTCCTCTGTCAGTATAGCTGTGCGGGTTACGGCTACCACCGTGGTCTCTGGTCCATAGGCGAAATCCTCTGGTCTTTTTTCTTTCTGTAGCCGCTTTACCAGCACCTTGTCTCCTGGATTAAATGGGTGGGTAGATTTGTCTGAAAGAAAGGGGAACTTAAATATAACTTCGTCTCTGGTTGTCTCGAGGGTTGAGATCAGCTGCCTAACATATTCATCCCTTATCTGCTCTAAGTCCCTTGCAGGGCCGGTGCAAGCTTTTTTGCCTAGTCAGGCGAAGGTCTGTTTTAGTGCCCCCCCCCCCCGTCATGTCAAGCCAATCAGGATAGAGATGCATAATAATCTCTATCGTGAGTGTTCGGTGTCGTCACGCAGAGATTAAAGGATGCTTAAAGTTGGTCTTGCAAGGACAACCTTTAGCAGTGTTGTGAGTCACTGATTGGGGGGACAGCCACCAGTGCTGTCTTTATGGATTTATATAAACACTGTCTTTCTTCTGGAAAGGCAGTAGTTACATTTGTCAGACTGTAGGAACAACATATTTGGGTATATATTTGCGGCCCCCAGCTCATGTATGGGTATATATTTGCGGCCCCCAGCTGCTCATATGGGTATATTTGCGGCCCCCTGCTCATGTATGGGTATATATTTGCGGCCCCCAGCTCATGTATGGGTATATATTTGCGGCCCCCAGCTGCTCATATGGGTATATTTGCGGCCCCCAGCTGCTCATATGGGTATATTTGCGGCCCCCAGCTCATGTATGGGTATATTTGCGGCCCCCAGCTGCTCATATGGGTATTATTTATGGTATAAATTTTCCCCCAGCGAGTCTCTTACCTCTCTGCTCAGCTGACTGTGTCTGATTGACTGTGACAGTGTGCACAGCACTGCTCACTGCTGCCTGCTGACTTCTGCTGCCTCACCTTGGCACTGCAGGCCCCCCCGTCGCCCGCTGGCGTTCTAGTTCTACTCAGTCCACACTCTCAGGCAGTCAGGGAGGGAGTGAGACGAGAGACCAGACCACCAGGGACAATCAGGGACCAGACCAGGTAGTAGGTTTTTTAGTAGCAACAATTTTTTAGGCTTAGCTTAAGCTAGGCACCGCCACCGTCGCTCTCTGCGTCCCCCTCGTGTGACACGTGACGTCACGTCTCGAGGCGACTGGTGCGAGCGGCCGCTGGCGCTGGCCAGGCATGTGATGCACACGTGCACACGCACCTTTCCCGCTCGCCTGTGATTGGATTCGGGAAGCAAGGCCAGGCAGGGAACCACGTGGTGCTTGTTGTCCCCTCCGTCTCATTGCCCCCTTCCAATCCCAGGCAGGGGCGGATCCAGAGACTAGTCTCGGGAGGGGCACTTACAGAAAATAAGGTGTTTTAGCAGAGAGCCCGACTCACGAGAATTTACAGAGGGCCCGGCTCACAGGAGCTTACAATCTAGAGGAGCAGAGGGCCCGGCTCACAGGAGCTTACAATCTAGAGGAGCAGAGGGCACCCAGGAGCTTACAATCTAGAGGAGCAGAGGGCACCCCGGATTTTACAATCTAGAGGAGCAGAGGGCACCCCGGATTTTACAATCTAGAGGAGCAGAGAGCCCCCAGCTCACACATGAATTTGCCCCCAGCTCAAGGATTTGCCCAGCTCATGGATTTGCCCCCAGCTCAAGGATTTGCCCAGCTCATGGATTTGCCCCCAGGTCATGGATTTGCCCAGCTCATGGATTTGCCCCCAGGTCATGGATTTGCCCAGCACATGGATTTGCCCCAGCTCATGGATTTGCCCCCAGGTCATGGATTTGCCCCCAGGTAATGGATTTGCCCAGCACATGGATTTGCCCAGCTCATGGATTTGCCCCCAGGTCATGGATTTGCCCAGCTCATGGATTTGCCCCCAGGTCATGGATTTGCCCCCAGGTCATGGATTTGCCCAGCACATGGATTTGCCCAGCTCATGGATTTGCCCCCAGGTCATGGATTTGCCCAGCTCATGGATTTGCCCCCAGGTCATGGATTTGCCCAGCTCATGGATTTGCCCAGCTCATGAATTTGCCCCCAGGTCATGGATTTGCCCAGCACATGGATTTGCCCAGCTCATGGATTTGCCCCCAGGTCATGGATTTGCCCAGCACATGGATTTGCCCCCAGCTCATGGATTTGCCCCCAGGTCATGGATTTGCCCAGCACATGGATTTGCCCAGCTCATGGATTTGCCCCCAGGTCATGGATTTGCCCAGCTCATGGATTTGCCCAGCTCATGGATTTGCCCCCAGGTCATGGATTTGCCCAGCACATGGATTTGCCCAGCTCATGGATTTGCCCCCAGGTCATGGATTTGCCCAGCACATGGATTTGCCCCCAGCTCATGGATTTGCCCAGCTCATGGATTTGCCCCCAGGTCATGGATTTGCCCCCAGGTTATGGATTTGCCCAGCTCATGGATTTGCCCCCAGGTCATGGATTTGCCCCCAGGTCATGTATTTGCCCCCAGGTCATGGATTTGCCCAGCACATGGATTTGCCCCCAGCTCATGGATTTGCCCCCAGGTCATGGATTTGCCCCCAGGTCATGGATTTGCCCCCAGCTCTCACCTGGATTGTTGCCCCAGCTCCGGCAGGGGGTTGAGGGACCCAGATGCCGGGCAGCGCGGGAGCGCCTGCCCGATCTTGAACAGTCTGTCCTGTGAAGTGGATGCGGCTGTGTGCGTGCGCAGCCGGTCACGCGGTCCGGCCAGTCAGGTGGTACTGAGACTCAGTACCACCTGATTAGCCGGACCACGTGACCGGCTGCGCACGCACACAGCCGCATCCACTTCACAGGACGGACTGTTCAAGACCGGGCAGGCGCTCTCGCGCTGCCCGGCATCTGGGTCCCTCAACCCCCGGGCCAAATCTCGGGGGTCGGTCATCCGAATCGGATGACCGATTACACCCCGGGCCGGCGCCCCTCACACTGGCAGGACGCCAGACAGTAAGGCGGCCGCCTGTGCCGCCTTACGTTAGCGCCGGCCCTGGTCCCTTGTCTCCACTGTTAGCCTACCTATAGACCATGGTAATGGAAAGGGTCTGCCCATAAGTATCTCGAAGGGGGAATAGCCTGTGTTCCTATTAACCGCCATTCTGATTTCAGCCAGAATGATGGGGAGTACCAATTTCCAATTCTTTAGCTCTTCTGTGGTTGCATATTTTTGTAAGGTACAAAATAATTGGTCCCTATCCATTGTGGGAGGTCGCAAAACCCGGCATTACTAGTTTAGCTATGTCCTGTTGTGCTGCTCGTTTAGCTGCTTGGTCAGCCAGATGATTCCCTTTTGCAATAGGATCTGAGGCTCTGGTGTGTGCTCTACAATGTAACACCGCTATCTGAGAGGGCATAAGAATGCTTGCTAGGAGGTCCGTGACCAGGGTCGAATGGGAAATCTTCTTGCCATCTGCGGCCACAAATCCCCTCTTTTCCCATATCGTCCCATGGTCATGGACCACACCATAAACATATTTGGAGTCAGTGTATATCGTGACAGGTCTACCCGCATAGAGCCTGCATGCTCGTGTCAATGCAATCAGTTCTGCTGCCTGGGCAGACTGGTAGGGTACAGGCCCCGATTCTAGAACAGTGTCAGGGAGTTGAACCACTGCATAGCCTGCATGATAAGTGTAGTCATCGGGGCGGGTACAGGAGCCGTCAACAAAGACGACATCTGCGTCCGGAACAGGTGTTGACATAAGATCAGGGCGGGGTGCAGTTTCAGACTCAATAGAGAGAGCACAGTCATGTTCGAGTGGGATGGTATCTGAGGGATTCTGAAGACCCAGTAAAGCGTTTAGGATTGGTGCTGGAACAGAGACACTTGAACTGTATTCTATGTGCAGTGCAGGGTTGCTTAGCAGTGTGACTTCATATCCACTAAAGCGCTGTGATGACATGTGCTGTGTATGTATGCCCTTAAATAAAAATAAAACATCATGGGTTGTGGGTAGGTGAGGTTCGTACCCTAATGTGTATTGGCTTGCCATACTAACGGCTATTGCACATGCTGCCAGGGCACGCAAACAGGCCGGCATCCCTTGTACCGTTACTGGCAAAATCTTTTAAAAAAAAAAAAATGCTATGGGGCGCAACCGGCCCCCATGTTCTTGCGTCAGTACCGCGGCCATGGTTTTACAATTGTCCCTTGCAAACAGATGAAATGAAAGTACATAATCAGGGAGGCCAAGCGCGGGGCTTATTAACATCATTGCATTTCTGAGAACCCTAAAGGCATTTAACATTTCATTAGACCACGTTATCACATTGGATTGACCCAACAGGGTGGCTTGTCTCAGAATGTTATCGTAGTAGGAGCAGTCAGGGATCCACTGTCTGCAATAGTTTATCATGCCTAAGAATGACAACATGTCCTTCTTAGTTTTCGGGTTGACCAGGCCCGTGACAGACTGGACTCTCTTCTGACTGATGCTCCGTTCCCCCTGTCTGAGAACAAACCCTAAATATTCAACTTGCGTTTGACACCACTGCATTTTTTTTTTAAGGGAGACCTTGTGCCCACATTCCAGTAACCAACTAAAAAGTGTTTTACCATCCTCCCGGCAGGCCTCCTCTGATGGACTGCATACGAGGAGATCATCCACGTATTGCAGCAGGACAGAACCATGGCTGGGGTGCCAGAATTTCAGAGTGGCCTGCAGTACAATACTGTAGACCACCGGGGCGTCAACGTACCCCTGAGATAACCTTTTCCATGTAAATTGGGTGCCTTCAAATGAAAATGCAAAAAGTAATGCCGTGTCAGGGTGTACAGGGATGCTAAAAAATGCATTCTTCAGGTCAATTATAGAAAAATGTGTATGTGTCGCTGATATTGATGACAGAAGTGACGTGACATCTGGGACAATTGGCGCAATTAGAATCACTAGGGAATTAACTGCGCGCAAGTCTTGAACGAACCTGACAGTCCCGTCAGCTTTGTTCACGGGGTTAATTGGGGTACTGAAGGGGAAGACTACAGGTTCCAGGATACCATCCTGTAGAAACTGGTCAATCATAGGACGTAGTCCGTCCTCTTTCTCTTTTTGACAATGTTTAAAAATTCTATTAATATCTTCTATTTCTAAGTAACTTATTCCCCACGGTCATAAATGGAAAATGGGTTTTGTTGGTGTTATTCTCATATCTTAGAGCTTATTAATGGCGATCCTTTGTTATATGCGAGTGGCCATAATAACGAAAGGCAGTATATATTCTTCTGCTTTTTTTGCTTTTTTTTTTTACTTTATTTTTTTTTTCTCTTTTGCTTCCTCTTTCTTTTTTTTTTTTTCCGTCTTTGGATGTGGATGGGGCCGAAGGTTTCAAATCCTCCATTGCCCCCACCGCACCCAAGACCTCTGTCTCAGTAAAGGGACGGATATATGGATTGTCTATAAGACGGAGGGGGTCGTGGTTCCCAGCTGGCACGGGGTATTTCTTGTTTATTCCGTGGTATACTCTGTTCTATTTTATGCAGTCTGGCGCTGTCAGAGGACAATGGGGTCCCTCTTCTACATTGTTTCACCATTAATCATTGTCCCCCCCTCCCCAATTTCATATACTGCATGTCCCACTGAGGGTCTCCCTGATAATAGGGCCATGCCTCGGTGTCGTCGAGACATAATCCTTTCACTATATCCATATAGAATGGGCTGTGGTCTCCCTGTCTGAGGAAAGGATCACAACTCCCACTGCTTCTGTCCATCCCGCCATACTATCTATCCATGGGTTAATTAAATAGCAATCTGTGCCCCCTACTCGTGCTACATAATCTTTACAAAACTCTCCTATTTTCGGTAAGGGATATTCTTTAACCTTGCTACTTTGAATACCCATGGTTAGTTGTACAATTGAATAATCAGGCAGGTAAAATAGAGAAAGAAAGAAAAAAGAGAGGCTCTTCACAGTGCTCGAAAAGAAAAACAATTTAAATTCTTACTATATATATATATATATATATCTCTATGCCACATGGATCAACAAAAGATGAGCTAATTTAAGGATAAGTAATAAAAACTTATTTAGTGAATCCTCCCCTAATCTCGAGAATCAAACTTCTAATCTTTTACTTTTTATTTTGTAGTTATATAATTCCTTCACATCATAAACAAAAATTTATAAACCACAATCCAATAGTATATAAAAACTAGCTTCACAATATATGTATCTCCGGTTAGTAACTGCATACATGACCAACATCATCCACCCCATCAGTCAGCAACTAACACACAAATGGCCAACAAACACCTCTGCTTAATACAACATGCACCTCACAGCAAACAATGTCCAACCAGTCAGCTCTTATATATACATATATATATACACAGTACCATCAGTATACAAAGGGGCAAAAGTCTGCATACTTTACAGATTTTCCTGCCACCCAATTAACTTATCACTCTAATAATATATACTTTAACAATATATACATATAATTTACTCTATTATCACAACTGAGGGACGTCTGTCTTACCTTACAGATCGTTCAACAGTGAATCTTAACACTCTATTATTCTTACACTCTATTATTTTATGAGGGTTAACGCAAGGTGTGATCAATTGGACATATAATGTCCCTTCTATTGAGTGTGGTCCCTGACCCACTCCATCTTTAAATAAACGGCCCCTGGCAACGTTTTCTTTTAATTTGTAATAAACGGCCCCTGGCAATGTTTCCTTTTAATAAACGGCCCCTGGCAACGTTTCCTTTTAATAAACGGCCCCTGGCAACGTTTCCTTTTACACTATAGGACATGGACAACTAACTTTAGTTCGAGATAAACGTTGTCATTGCCCTCGTCCAGACAAGACAATATACTCACCAGGACGAGGGGTGACCGTTCATCTCGGCAGTGCCTCCAGATTGAAGAGAATAATCGTCTCCAATTGTCCGTCCTTAACCCCTAAGACCCTGTCTTAGGCACACCTTGAGTTAACTCTCCTTCTGCGCAGGGAGAGAGAAATCCGTTAAAAAAACACACGAGGCATGTAATTTTGTCTGGCATCTCTCTCTGCCTTCCAACGGTTCTTTGACACTTATTTATACCTGTGTCAAGGCGTTGGCTCTTTATTGCATTGGTTAACATTTCAAAACATAACATAGTTCATTGGCCAGTTTCAATACAGGTCTGGTGACACATTTCTAGACAGTCCCGTGGCCTCGGCATGTGATTTCTTGAGATATCAGCATTTCTTAAGACATCAGTACTTTTTTTAAGACATCAGCACTTTTTTATCACTTCAGAAAAACATTTGCAAACATCAGCATCCTTGCCATTTCTAAAGACATTTGCAAACATCTTGAGAAGTGAACCTTAGTCCTATAATACTGCTGATTATCAATTTATCTTAAAACTATTTCTTATATTTTAAACCTTAATTTATCTATTAATATTATAATTCCTGGGGTGTTATTTAACTACTTATAGGGTCCTTCTTATAGGTTAGCAGATGGTGGTCTGAGGATTCCTTTTCCTTCAGTGTATATGGTTATCTGAGTACTGTTACCATGGTTTATATAATTACTTTGGGGTCACTGTAGCCAAACTCAACTCCCCCATCTAGATTGCGTTTGCTCTGTATCAGGTTTATCTTTACTTATGTAACTTCTCCTCTGTTATCTAAGGTATTCAGATGTGTAGGCTGTGTCTGATGTGCAGGCTGTGATTTCATGGCACACTATTGTTTCATGTTTGGACATGTCTGGTTCACTTGAGGAGAGGGGGTGCCAGGATGTAATTTCCCATTGGCTCCTCCTAGGACTGTATATATTTATCTCAAAAAAGGGGTTCTGTTGTTGCTGTCAAAACTCCCAGATCTACTGTGTCATCTTATTTCTTTGTCTAAGGACTGGAGAAAGGCACAAAAGCCTGCTGGTGAGAGAACGGGGGTCCGGCAAGGAAGTGTATTAACAGATGTGGCGCAGTCGGGGTACGGAGAACTGCTACACCAACTCACAGCATTGTCTAGTATGGGATATATGTAAGGACCTCACCATGGGGTAGATTAGAAATCTTTTAACCCTTTCCCACCACAGGAGGTGCTGTGCTGTCCCTGCGGCGGGTGGACCTTGTAGCCGTGGGTTGTACTAGTACGTCCTGCTGACTTCAATGGGCCTCCTCTGGCCCCACCCACTAGCTAGCGTACTCTGCATGCCATTCATGCTGTGGGACAGCTTGTTCAGGCCCAGCAGCCAATGACACATGTCGCTACGTGGACGGGTCCGAAGGAGGGCCCACCGCAGCAGCCAGCTAGCTGGCGTACTAGTGCACCTCGGCCGGCGTCAAGGCCATTGCAATGAGCACCACCTGCCCGGAGTGAAAGGGTTAAGTTCACTTTCATATGTTATTCAGGTGCCATCACTTATCTCAGGTATCATACACCACACAATAGCCCGCTACAGCCTTATCTAAACATTTACTCCTCCACCCCATTCACTGTTAAATACAGTAGAAGCTAAACAACAGCTGCAAAGTAAAACTCACCATAAATTTACCATTTTGATAAATGTTGTATGTTCATGGGAAAAATCCTCAAACTAGAAACAGGAGATAAAAACCCAACTTTATTTTAAATCTTTACATGCAATTACTTGAAACAAAGAAAATAAAACAGCAACATGTGTTTTCTAATGTGTTTTTTTTTTTTGTATTGCACAAGTAAACTAGTTTCAGCTTATGTAAATGATAGTGGTCTTTTAAAGGTGAACCGTAAATGGAAAATGGCTGATGCAAATATTTTCCATGTATGCCTTGCCTTTAACATCTGAGTTTTGATCTGGCCCATTGTATTTGTTGATTGCTGCAACTTAGATGAACATCAAACCAGATTTTAAGGCACATTTATAAATAAATGCAGCAATTTCAAAAGGGTTCACAAACTATTTCTTGCCACTATATAATGTTTCATGCAGCAGCTATTTTCCAAAGTGGTTGTTTCAGTCTAAAATTGGACATTCCTAGTGCACTGTTTAGTGTATAAGCCTCATAATAGATCAATAAAAGTCCCAGGCCGTTATCACATTTGCCACAGCTCTTTTATTGAGGTAACACTGTCAGTGCAGTCTCCCTCAATTTAGACATTATTTATGCACAGTAATTTAACAATCTTACCAAGCAATTTATAAACATTAGGTGGGAAAATTATTTATCTCTCTAAAGGGCTTTAAATACATTCTCTGAAAGTCTGTGTAAAGGTCACGGGTAATTTCCTCAATGCAACATTAATCTTTGTAGCACAACAGTAACACATCAGAACTGATTGATTAAACTGATGCTCCATGTCATACAATCTGCATCAAGATACTGACATTTACTAAGAAACTTATATTTCACTAGATGAGAAATACTCCAGCTCCAAAACATAAAAAAATAAAGTGTATACATGATTGTATATCCACCCAACCAGTGGTTCACAACCCCGGTCCTCAAGTCCTCCTAATAGGCCATATTTTAAGGTTTACCTGGGGAAATGCAGACTGAATCCTGCAATCTGTGAGCAGCAAATCATATCACCTGTGCTGTGCTTCACATATCTGGAAAACCTGGCCTGTTAGGTCTACCTGAGGACCAGAGTTTTGAACCACTGACCTAAACAATCATCAGGGCTGCGGTCAGAAATGTTGAGGACCATTATAAAACCACAGTTTGGTCTTCCCCCCCTCGCCAGCCACCTGCCTCAAGCAACCCAGGCTGCTGTGCCAAACGATATGTTGGTTGTATGTAATGTGTGTGTGTGTGTGATATGTGTAATGACTGACATTTGTCATGTGTGTATTGTGTATGTAATGTGTGTGTGTGACCAGGGGTGGATTTTCAACTAATGGGGCCCCCGGGCAATAAGAGATCATGGGGCCTCTGGGCAATAGGTGATCATGGGGCCCCTTGTGTCATGCCCACAGAAGGTCACACCTTTACAAAACCCCACCCGTGCAATGCACAACCCACATGTACATTGTTGTGTTAAAGAATTTATTTCGTCACACAATTTTCAAAATAACTATTTTACTGAGTTATGAAAATCCACTCGGGCCCAGCAGTGAATTGGGGAATCCATTGTGCCTACTCCAGACTTACAGATGGCCACAGCTCTGATGCAGCAGCCATCACCCATTCATTGCAGGTAATGCTGCGCCGTGGCATAGAGGGTCCCTGTGGCACACGTGTGAAGCTGCCAATCACTTTTCAGGTTTATAAGATAATGTACATTACTGATACACTTGTACACACTGTACATTACAGAGCTCCACCGCCATAACCTCACAGTAATGTGCGATGTGTATAAACATATCACAGAGCACCACAACAATAAAACTCACAGTAATGTGCAGTCTGAGCGTATCACAGAGCTCCACAGCAATAAAACTCTCAGTAATGTGCGGTGTGAATCAGTGTATCACAGAGCTGCACAGCAATAAAATTCAAAGTAATGCGTGGTGTGTATGTGCATATCACAGCTCCACAGCAATAAAACGCACTGTAATGTGCGGTGTGTATGAGCCTATCACAGAGCTCCACTAAACTTATTATTTATCAAATTAAAGTTATATCAAAATGCAGTACTTTATTAAAATATATTTAATTAAAATAATTATATATTAAAATATATATCAAAACATTTATGAGTTAGTACAGTGGCATTGTTAATTTTATAAAAGAAATAAACAATGCCGCTGCTTTTAAAACAAAAAAGATATCTTTTAATCTCTATTTATTTTTATTATTATTAATTTTAATTTTATTTAATGCTGTCGGTGACATTTCGGTGCTCTCTAATAACTCCTTTAGTCTTGACACCTTCAAGAGCCAAGCAGTTAAATAGGAGTCAGCCACCAGGATGACGGTTAAAGGAAGAAACGTATTGGATATTGGGTGTGTCACGTTTCGTCGCTCCAGCCCTGTCCCCCTGCCCTCTGTATTCATTATTCCTGTTTTTTCCCATGTATTTCTGTATGCTGCTATTGCTTGGATAGCAGACCAGGGGTTAATGGCTTCTTGTCTGATCAGCTCACCTGCCTGTGATGTGTGCTGATCCCTTCCCTATTTAAAGCAATGGGCCCATATCCCATTGCTCTATCATTTGTTCCAGGTTGCCTGTATCCAGTCTGCTGCATTCTGAGCTCCCTGCTGTTCTTCTGGTTCTAGTCTGTATTTTCTTCTTCAGTTTATTTATTTGGTTTCCACTGTCTGCTGTTTCTTTAGTCAGTTCATGTTCTGGTTCATGTCTAGTTCATGTGCATTCTAGTACATGTCTAGTTATTTCTTGTTTATTTAGTTCATTGTGTTTTTCCCTTGCTGTGTTTTGGTTTTCTGTTTATGTTATATGCTGATTACCTGGTTTTGATCCTTTTGCCTGGCTGACTTCTCTCCCGGTTCTGGATCCCTGGCTACTGTATAAGGTACACTTTCGGTTTTTTGACTTCTGGCTTTTCTTCTTGATGTTTCTATTGGATGCTCCTTGTCTGTACTATCTGTATCGTTTCTAGTGTACCCTGGTATCTGTATGTTTCATGACTCTGCACAGTTTCTTTTCTCTAGTATAGATCCGGCAATTCTAAAGACCGGCCTGTCAGATTTAGGGCTGCTTTACTAGTGTTGTGCAGAGGTCTCTCGTTTATCCTGTGCAGTTCGCTCCTGTTATTGCTGTCCAAAGTGTATGTCTGCACATAGGGGCTTTCATCGAGTGCCAGGAGCCCCCTTTGTGACTGGGTGCCAATATAAATATAAAACAAAAACTGACTGGAACAGCATTGAAATTGGGATGTGTGTCTTGTTCCTTGTGTTATCCTTCCAATGTACTGGCAGAGCTATCTTTTTTTATGGGTGCCGCAGCAAGGATTACAAAATCTGTGCAGTGCCCCTGCTTTCCTGATACAGCAACATAGAAACATAGAAAATGTCGGCAGATAAGAACCTTCGGCCCATCTAGTCTGCTCAATTACATGGATACTTTACCTGGATTTATCTTTTGTTTAGGATAGCCTTATGCCTATCCCATGCTTGCTTAAATTCAATTACTGTTTTGGCCTCTACCACTTCTACTGGAAGGCTGTTCCATGTATCCACCACCCTCTCAGTAAAATAATGCTTCCTGATGTTACTTTTAAACCTTTGCCCCGCTAATCTAAGACTATGTCCTCTTGTTTTGCTATTTTGTTTCCTTTTAAATATACTCCCTTCCTCTACCTTGTGGATTCCCTTTACGTATTTAAATGTTTCTATCATATCTCCTCTGTCTCGTCTTTTTTCCAAGCTGTACATGTTAAGATCATTAAGCCTTCCTGGTAACTTTCTCCTTCAAGCCGTACACCATTTTAGTAGCCCTTCTCTGAACTCTCTCTAAGATGTCTATATCCTTCTGGAGATACGGTCTCCAGTACTGCACACAGTACTCCAAGTGAGGTCTCACCAGTGCTCTGTACAGTGGCATGAGCACTTCCCTTTTCCTACTGCTAATACCTCTCCCTACACAACCAAGCATTCTGCCAGCATTTCCTGCTGCTCTATTACATTGACTACTTACCCTTAGATCCTCTGAAATAATGACCCCTAAATCCCTTTCCTCAGATTATTATTATTATTATTCTTTATTTATAAAGCGCCAGCATATTCCGCAGCGCTGTACAATAAGCACAGTATAGACAGGGTTACAATACATTGAACAACATTTGACAAACAGTACGGGAGGAGATGAGGGCCCTATTCCCGTAGGAACTCACAATCTGGGAGGGTTGGGGTTGGAAACAGGAGGAGAGGATGTTGAGGTTAGGACTGTATCAAATATTCTATATTCAGCCCTTGGGTTTTTACGTCCCAGGTGCATTATCTTGCACTTATCCACATTAAAACTCAATTGCCACAACTCCGACCATTTTTTTAGTTTACCTAAATCATTTGTCATTTGGCTGATCCCTCCAGGAACGTCAACCCTGTTGCAAATCTTTGTGTCATCAGCAAAAAGACATACTTTTCCATTAACCACTTCGCTGCTGAGGACGCGCTCAGCGCGTCCTCAGCAGTCCCGCTGGTGTGCTGAGGACGCACTGAGCGCGTCCTCACATTGGGGTCAGCGTTCGGCCGGGTTCCGGCGATCGCTGGCCCCTCCGGTGCGGGCTGACATCCTGGATGTCAGCCCGGCATCGGACCAGCCCGCCAGAATTAGGTGTCATCGCGGGGGCGCGATGACACCTAATTCAGGCGCCCCCCCCGCATGTGCGGAGGAGGCGCCTGAAAGGGAGGGGGGGAGGTCCTTCGGACCTCTCTCCTCCCGATCGGCGCTCTGCGGGGGTTAACCCAGGCATCATTGGAAGGGCACAGCCTGCCCTTCCAAATGATGCCTGGCATTAACCCCTGGGGAGCTGGATCGCGAATCGGCGCTGAAAAGCGCCGGTTCGCGATCCTTTCCCGGAGCTGGCCGACATCTTGGATGTCGGCCAAGCCTCCGGGAACTCCCCCAGAGGACTGGCGTCATCGTGCGTAGCACGATGACGCCAGTCCTAGAGTTAACCCCTAACTGCCACCAACTGTGGAGATAGGGAGTTCATTGGAACTCCCTATCTCCCGATCCGTGGCAGCTAGGGGTTAAATTTGGTATGGTTGGATCAGCCAGAGCATGTCCGTTCCAACGAACCAAACACTACAGTGAAAATTTTGTAAAAAAAAAAAAAAATGAAAAATAAAAATAAAAAAAAAATTAAAAAAAAATTAAACCCTTTTTTCTTATTTTTTTTGGTTTGTTAATGCAGCAATATTGTTCCCATTTCAATTATAATGTGAACAATGATGCTGCACTAACAATTTTTGTATGCGGTGCGTTTGTTAAAAATAGTGTCATTTCCCCAAAAAAAAATGTAATGAGACCCCATCTCTAATTTTTTAACAAGCGCACCCCATACAAAATATAACCGCAATTGCTCGCATGTTAAAATGTGGAAAAAAAACACTTTACACATTGTAAATTATTGAAAATACATATTTTATTGCATTTTTTGTTATAATATACAGACATGACATAACGTATACATATAATAATGACATATTATGAATCTACCGAGTCTGACGGAAAGAACGATATATAATATGTCTGGGTCATATACTAAAATAAGCCTTCAAAACACGTTTAAACATGATGCGCAAAACAGGTAAAAATGACCTCAGCATAGGGGCGGGAAAAGCCTCAGCAGCGAAAGGGTTAATACCTTCTGCAATATCACTAATAAAAATATTAAAGAGAATGGGTCCAAGTACTGACCCCTTAGGTACCCCACTGGTAACAAGACCTTGCGCCGAATAAACTCCATTTATCACAACCCTCTGTTGCCTGTCACTCAGCCACTGCCTAATCCATTCAACAATATTGGAATCCAAGCTCAAAAATTGCAATTTATTGATAAGCCTTCTATGCGGAACAGTATCAAAAGCCTTACTGAAATCTAAATAAGCAATGTCTACTGCACCACCTGTGTCTATTATTTTTGTTACCCAATCAAAAAAATCAATAAGATTAGTTTGGCATGATCTCACTGAGGTAAACCCATGTTTTCTGATCCTGTAATCTATGTGTTTTTAGATGTTCAACAATCCTTTCCTTTAACATGGTTTCCATTAATTTCCCCACTACTGACGTAAGACTAACTGGCCTATAGTTCCCCGATTCCTCCCTACTACCCTTCTTGTAAATGGGCACAACATTTGCTAATTTCCAGTCTTCTGGGACAACTCCCGTTAACAAGGATTGGTTAAATAAATCTGTTAACGGTTTTGCTATTACATCACTGAGCTCTTTTAATAATTTAGGGTGGATCCCATCAGGCCCCATTGACTTGTCTTTACTTTAGACAGCTGCTGTAGAACCTCCTCCTCTGTAAACTCATATGTAAATGTCTCTTTAGTGTTTCCTCCTAACTGAGGTCCCTTTCCTTCCTTTTCTTCTGCAAACACTGAACAAAAATATTCATTGAGGCAGTCAGCGAGACCTTTATCCTCTTCTACATACCTTCCTTCCTTTGTTTTTAATCTAACTAATCCTTGTTTTATTTTTATTTTCTCGTTTATGTATCTAAAAAATGTTTTGTCCCCCTTTTTTACTGACTGAGCTATTTTCTCTTCTGCGTGTGCTTTGGAAGCTCTTATAAATTGCTTTGCCTCTTTCTGCCTAATTTATATAGGTTTGCCTATCTTCTTCACTCTGAGTTTTTTATAATTATTGAATGCTATCTTTTTGTTCTTCACTATTTTGGCCACTTCTGCAGAGTACCACAGTGGTTTCTTCCCTTTTTTGTTTTTGCTAACAAGACGAATGCAATTTCCTGTGGCCTTCAATAATGCTTCCTTTAAATAATCCCAGTTCTCCTGGACTCCCTTTAAACTCCTCCAGTCTGATAATGACTCATTCACACAAAATCTCATTTTAGAAAAATCTGTTTTTTTAAAGTCTAAAACTTTTGTTTTTGTGTGGTGCAGCTCCATCCCTGTTCTTATATTAAACCACACTGACTGGTGATCACTAGATCCCAAATTTTCACCTACAACAACGTCCGATACCAAACCTCCATTTGTGAGTATTAAATCCAATATGGCCTCTTTACGGTTCTTCTCCTCAACTACTTGTGTTAGAGATAATCCCAGTAAGGAGTTTAGAATATTTGTACTCCTGGTGCACCCAGCTATTTTGGTTTTCCAGTTCACATCAGGAAGATTAAAGTCCCCCATGATAATAACTTCCCCCTTCATTGCCATTTTGGCTATTTCCTCAAACAGCAGATTATCTAGCTCTTCTACTTGTCCAGGGGGTCTATTGATCACACCTACACGAGCTACTGTATGGTTGCCAAATGTTAGCGTAACCCAAACTGACTCTATGTTCACCATGGCCTGGTGGAGAACCTGATGAATAATCTGCTGTATTTTATATCTCTCCCCAGCACACATATGTTTGGGTGATGCGACCTGTGCAGTCGCACATGGTAACTGGGGTGCTCAGCAGATTAAATAAATCTATACGCTGAGCTTCTTTAAGAGAGGGGATGGTGGACGATCAGAGCTGGAGACTTTTCCTTTATGTTTCTCAAGCTGCAGACAAAGACTCCATCACAGAAATCTACTGCAATGTGTGTAGGAGCACATACCAGGAAAAACTATTATCATCAATAGTAGCATCAATAATATAGCGCCAACAGTTTCCATAGCGCTTTAAAATAAAGAATGGGGAATAAAACTAACAAAATGACAAAGCAACTTAGGAAGCAAAGACGAGATGTAGAGGACCCTGTTCAGAGGAGTTGGGGTGGAGGAGAACAAGAGGTTTAACAAAATACAAATATATAGATCTATATATATGCAGCGCTGGTATTCACATACAATAGGGATATCGCTCAACACAAAAAATTGGCCTTATCATCCAATACCAAGAATATACAAAATATACACAATGCGTAGCAATTAGTGTCCCATCCCAAGAAAAAACATCTCAAAAGGTTCCCAGAGTTTTTCTCCACTTTTCTTACAGTATCCTCAAATATAAGGGAAAAAGACAAACATATTGTGACCTATGCAACAAAGATTGTATATTTTCTCAAGGGAGCCATGGATTGGTGGAGAAAAGTGGAGAAAAACTCTGGGAACCTTTTAAGAGGTTTAACAAATTGAGTGACGATCACTAGTTCTAGCGTTTATATCAGAAATAGTGACAGGCATGGTTTAATGCAAGCTATGGAACCTGTAATGATGTGGGTTGGCATACCCCGCTGTTTATTAGTGTGGGATTAATTATACATAGGATCCTGTGTGTAGGGGAAGGTGCCTAAATACATCACCAGATACCACTTTTACTTTAAATATTTTAATATATATCCAGCATGGCAATCAATTATTTTTTAGTTTGAAATCATAACATACTTTGCTACTGTATAAAAAATAGAAAAGCACTGAGTCACTTAACTTTATATATGGATCGGATCTCCCCTCTACGGGCTCCTGGTGGGCTCGTATATAGCATACAACTGATAAAAAGGTAGAGGGTGATCCTGAAACAAATTAAATTGCTTAGAAATGCATGTTTCTGAGCAATTAAGATCTGAAATCAATTCACGCACATTAAGAATTGAAAACGTTATCGCCGTTCCAGGGGTGCCTCAGCACCTTGAGTTTGGGTGTAATTTCCCCCACGTCCAGCACTCTCCAGAATCAGCCAGCCAAGACCACGAGTATCAGCATAAAAAAGCAGTTACATATGCAGTCAGAAGTACATTATAATGCATTTTGTTTTTTATAATGTACTTCTGACTGCATATGTAACTGCTCCTGAGGAAGTCTATTTAGACGAAACGCGTCGAGCATAAGCAGTCTTTTATTAATAATTTATTTATGCTGATACTCATGGTCTTGGCTGGCTGATTCTGGAGAGTGCTGGACGTCGGGGAAATTACACCCGAACTCAAGGTCCTGAGGCACCCCTGGAACGGTGATAACGTTTTCAATTCTTAATGTGCGTGAATTGATTTCAGATCTTAATTGCTCACAAACATGCATTTCTAAGCAATTTAATTTGTTTCAGGATCACCCTCTACCTTTTAATCAGTTGTATACTTTGCTACTGGTAACATACAACATTTCAAATAATATTGTGCTTCACTTAGGATCCAAACTACGGTGCAAGATTCTTGCTTATGCCTTACACTTGCAAGTATGTTGTTTTTTAAATTATAAACTGCAGATCACATATTCAAATTGCAATCACAGTAAAATGTTTAATTAGAAGATTTGATCATTTGACGACAAGATACTTTTTGTTCCAAATTCTTTCATCCAAAAGACAAAATGAGAACAAGTTGCATGTCATCCTGTCTTTGTCCCGTGTATGAAATGTACAGTATGAGGATTCTGGGCATGAAAACCTAATTAACATTAGATCTGCTATTAGTTCTCCCCCTGGTGGTGACATTAACAGCTTCCTATTTTTCGCCAGAGTACAAAAAAACTATGCATACAGGGTTATCCAAAGAGATTCGAAAAGTCACCGCACGTTCGGTGACTTTTCGTTCTCTTCAATTCGGTTCCTTTTGCCGATTGCATTTCGGTGACCCTGCGGTGTATTCAGCAAACAGCACAGGGTCCCCGAATTGCAGGGAAAAGCTGCCGCAAACCTGACGAAAACTAACCGAATGCACGCTGAAAACCAGCAAAAACATCTGGATTAACCTTCGAAAAACCCGAACAGGAGCCGAACAGGAGCCGAATCACACAGAGCCGAAGCAGCTGTGATGTAGAGGAGGCAGTGAGTAAATTAGCAAAACCATTTGTATGAATCTGGGAAAATGAAACGCTGTTTGCAAAGAAACTACTGAGCGAAAATGGCTGAAATTTTCACAGGAGGTCCAGGGAATGATAATAAAGAGAGCTGTTACAAAAAAAATAACTAAACTGAAAAAAAAAAATCAAAAAAAATCGGACTTTTAAAAAAAAAAAATTCAGAAAAATGCTTAAAGTATCCTAAAAAATCTATAGATAAAGAGACTTTTTGCTGCAGAATTTTATAATGAACGGTTTATTAGATATTGAATTAAAACGGGAATATTTTTAACATTGAAGCCTATGGGATTCTCCTGAATAAACTTGCCGAATTAAACCACCGAATGACAGGGCATTAGGGGAACCTTTCACTGCTGGTTTGTGTTCTCTGAATAGCCGAAGCAGTGCTTTTTCATGGGGATTTCACTGTCCTCGAACAGGCACCGAACAGGCACCGTATGTTCAGGCAATTCGCCAGGATTTGGCGTATTGCCTGCTCTCTGGATAGTCGAATGGTCAGGAAAGGTAACCGAACGCTGATTTTCAGCGTTCGGTTACCTTTCACAAGCAATTCGGATCTCTTTGAATAACCCTGATAGTTGTCATTCCTGTCAAACCAGGAATGGAACTACAAGTGATATTCAACCTTTTACTGATGTTTGACGCAATTACACAAGCTGTGGTGGGAGCAAAGGAGACGATGGAACCCAAAACATGGAACTGTAAGAACTGTAAGAACCTTCTACAGACCCTCAACTCTCTGGGTCTCGGTGACACTGCACTTGCTTGGGTTGACTCCTATTTATCCAACAGGTCCTTCTGTGTGTCCTTTGCTGGTAACTCCTCCTCTTCATTGCCTCGATCTGTTGGTGTACCTCAAGGCTCTGTCCTTGGTCCTCTGCTCTTTTCCATCTACACCTCCTCCCTGGGCAAAATCATCAACAGCTTTGGCTTTAATTACCACCTCTACGCTGATGACACTCAGATCTACCTCTCTACCCCTGATCTCTCTCCCCCTGTCCTTTCAAAAGTTAGTGACTGTTTATCTGGCATCTCCTCCTGGATGGCCTCCCACCACCTAAAGATCAACATGTCAAAGACTGAGCTCCTACTTATTCCTCCCTCCAATGCCTCCCCACCTCCTGACTTCTCTATCACGGTGGAGGGTATCACCATCTCCCCATCAAACCAAGTTCGCTGTCTTGGAGTTACACTTGACTCTGCTCTTTCCTTCATCCCCCACATCCAGTCTCTTTCCTCCTCCTGCCGATACCAACTGCGTAATATTTCCAGAATTCGGCCATTTCTTACCGCTGTCACCACAAAACAACTCATACACGCCCTGGTAATCTCCCGACTCGACTATTGCAATAATCTCTTATCTGGCCTCCCTCTGTCCCGCCTCTCCCCCCTACAATCCATCCTGAACGCCTCCGCCAGGCTAATTCACCTCACCCGCCACTCTGTCTCTGCCGCTCCCCTCTGCGAGTCCCTTCACTGGCTCCCCATCCACTGCAGAATTAAGTTCAAAATCCTTATCCTTACCTACAAAACCCTCACTAACTCAGCGCCCCACTACCTGTCCTCACTAATCACCAAATACACCCCAGCCCGCTCCCTAAGGTCAAACAGTGACCTGCGCCTAGCTTCTCCCCGCATCACCTGACCACCCTCCACCGTGATAGAGAAGTCAGGAGGTGGGGAGGCATTGGAGGGAGGAATAAGTAGGAGCTCAGTCTGACCACCACCTTCTCTCTTTCAACCTATCTGGACTTCCTAAACACCCTGCTCCCCCACCCCGCACACACACTCGCAGAAATCTACAGGCTGTGGACCCCCATCAATTCTCCAACCTACTTCACCACCTCCCTCATACCTCATCCTTCACCTGCCCTGATGCTGCCACTAATCACTACAACACTACGCTTATCTCTGCTCTAGACACTCTTGCTCCTCTTCGACTCTGTAAGGCCCCACGCCGCCAGCTTCAGCCCTGGCACACCCTCCAGACTCGCTACCTGCAAAGATGCTCCCGCACCGCAGAGCGTGCCTGGAGGAAATCCCGCTCTGAAGCTGATTTTGTTCACTTCAAGTTTATTCTCCGGTCATACACCTCTGCCCTCCACTTGGCCAAACAATCCTTCTTCTCATCTCTTATATCTACGCTGTCCTCCAACCCTAAACGGCTCTGGTCCACCTTCAACACCCTCCTCTACCCACCTGCACCTCCCCCCTCAGCTGCCTTCAGCGCTCAAGACCTGGCAGACTACTTCCTCAGTAAAACTCTAACTATCGGGAAGCAACATCCCAACACAAGATAGTTATCTGCCACCTCCACTCCCACAGGTCCCATCTGCCACCCTCTGCCGCTTCCTCCCAACCACTGAGGAGGAAGTCAATTCCTTATTGTCCTCCTCACATCTCACCACGTGCCCGCTCGACCCCATTCCCTCACATCTAATTCCTCCCCTCTCCTCCTCCCTCACCCCTGCTCTCACACACATCTTCAACCTATCTCTCTCCACTGGCTCCTTTCCATCCGCCTTCAAACACGCGCTAGTTACCCCTTTACTAAAGAAACCATCCCTAGATCCCAACTCTCCATCCAACTACCGTCCTGTATCCCTGCTTCCCTTTACCTCTAAGCTCTTAGAAAAACTAGTCTTCAACCGCCTCTCCATCTTCCTGTCCTCCAATTCCCTACTTGACCCCCATGCAATCTGGCTTCCGTCCCCTACACTCAACTGAAACTGCCCTCACCAAAGTCACCAACGACCTCCTAACTGCTAAAAAACACGGCCACTATTCTATTCTCATCCTGCTTGACCTCTCGGCTGCTTTTGACACTGTTGACCACCCCCTCCTTCTACTGACCCTCAACTCTCTGGGTCTCGGTGACACTGCACTTGCTTGGATTGACTCCTATTTATCCAACAGGTCCTTCTGTGTGTCCTTTGCTGGTAACTCCTCCTCCTCATTGCCTCTATCTGTTGGTGTACCTCAAGGCTCTGTCCTTGTCCACTGCTCTTTTCCATCTACACCTCCTCCCTGGGCAAAATCATCAACAGCTTTGGCTTTAATTACCACCTCTACGCTGATGACACTCAGATCTACCTCTCTACCCCTGATCTCTCTCCCCCTGTCCTTTCCAAAGTCAGTGACTGTTTATCTGGCATCTCCTCCTGGATGGCCTCCCACCACCTAAAGATCAACATGTCAAAGACTGAGCTCCTACTTATTCCTCCCTCTAATGCCGCCCCACCTCCTGACTTCTCGATCACGGTGGAGAGTTTCACCATCTCCCCATCAAACCAAGTTCGCTGTCTTGGAGTTACACTTGACTCTGCTCTTTCCTTCATCCCCCACATCAAGTCTCTTTCCTCCTCCTGCCGATACCAACTGCGTAATATTTACAGAATTCGGCCATTTCTTACCGCTGTCGCCACAAAACAACTCATACACGCCCTGGTAATCTCCCGACTCGACTATTGCAATAATCTCTTATCTGGCCTCCCTCTGTCCCACCTCTCCCCCCTACAATCCATCCTGAACGTCTCCGCCAGGCTAATTCACCTCACCCGCCGCTCTGTCTCTGCCACTCCCCTCTGCGAGTCCCTTCACTGGCTCCCCATCCACTGCAGAATTAAGTTCAAAATCCTTATCCTTACCTACAAAAGCCTCACTAACTCAGCTCCCCACTACCTGTCCTCACTAATCACCAAATACACCCCAGCCCGCTCCCTAAGGTCAAACAGTGACCTGCGCCTAGCTTCTCCCCGCATCACCTCTTCCCATGATAGACTGCAGGATTTCTCACGCGCAGCCCCCACTCTCTGGAACGCTCTCCCTCGTACTGTCAGACTTTCCCCTAACTTCTCTTCCTTCAAACGCTCCCTTAAAACATTCCTATTTAGGGAAGCCTACCACCCAACTCACTGACGCAACCATCAATCACTCTCACCTTACAGTCCTCTCCTCCTGTTTCCAACCCCAACCCTCCCAGATTGTGAGTTCCTACGGGAATAGGGCCCTCATCTCCTCCTGTACTGTTTGTCAAATGTTGTTCAATGTATTGTAACCCTGTCTATACTGTGCTTATTGTACAGCGCTGCGGAATATGCTGGCGCTTTATAAATAAAGAATAATAATAATAATAATCACCTCTTCCCATGATAGACTGCAAGATTTCTCACGCGCAGCCCCCACTCTCTGGAACGCTCTCCCTCGTACTGTCAGACTTTCCCCTAACTTCTCTTCCTTCAAACGCTCCCTTAAAACATTCCTATTTAGGGAAGCCTACCACCCAACTCACTGACACAACCATCAATCACTCTCACCTTACAGTCCTCTCCTCCTGTTTCCAACCCCAACCCTCCTAGATTGTGAGTTCCTACGGGAATAGGGCCCTCATCTCCTCCTGTACTGTTTGTCAAATGTTGTTCAATGTATTGTAACCCTGTCTATACTGTGCTTATTGAACAGCGCTGCGGAATATGCTGGCGCTTTATAAATAAAGAATAATAATAATAATAATAATAACTCTAACAAATAAGAAATTCAAGTAAATCAAAAAACTTTTCCGTCCCTGTTCTCTTTTCACTAAATTACACCCCTCCCCCCTTTTACAATTTGTTAAATCTCATTAACCACATCTACCACCCGCTGGACTTACAAAGCTCATTTACGACTTTGTTTATGGGAATAGTTCTATTCTCGTTTAAACATTCTTTTTTGCTAATTAAAGCAAAGTATCAGCGCATAGTAAGTCAGAATGTACAATATTGAAATGGATAATATGAATCCACAGATATTCCAACATTCTTTTATCGAACAGTGGCTTTTGACTGGGGAACATCAGGGACCTAAGGTGGATCAAGTACAGTGAATTCACTATTTAGGGGATTTCCATTGTAATTTACTACAGTTTCTGCCAAAGTTATCTAGCATAGTTTTCTATGGGGTTTGCACTGTTCTTTCCACCATAGGTTCGCCAATATTATTTAGCTTAGGGTTCACTGTAGTTTCTGTCGAGGATGTGATCTGCGAAGCTATTTCTCTTGCTGAACATGCATTTATCAATGCGTTTCGCATATATGCAAGGATATTCTCAAGATGGAAAGTGCAGCTTGTCTAGGACTGCAACTAACGATTATTTTCATAATCGATTAGTTGGCTTATGTGTTTTTCCAGTACCGTAGATACTCGAGTATAACGCTACCCGAATATAACGCGATGGATAGAGAATTATTGTGGAAATGAGAGAATACTCAAGACTCGAATATAACGCGAACAGCAAAATTATAGAAGTATACTGTACCGGTAAACAATTAAAATTTTTCAAGCTTCTCTTAACACAGTCAGGCTACTCCTCAGGCCAGGGTGCTCTGCTCTAGAATGATTGTAGTTGTTACCAAGTATGAAGCCCCGCCGGCCTCCCATCTTCTTTACTTGCAATAAGATGGCCGGCAGACTGAGGTGACCAACGTTGTGAATCATTCACCGATGGCCAGTACTCCGGGAGGTGTCATTTTTCTCACCTTCAGCTCCAGCAGGCAGGCTCCACCACCGCATCATGGAACGAGGGTGCATGCTCGGTTTTATGCCTATCTTGAATGATTGGCTTAATCCGAGGGTGCCCTCTGACCGTGATGGATCCCACCTCTCCCGTATCTTGGATTTCCTGAAGTGTTTGTGGATGTCAGGGAGCCCACATTCAATTCAGGGAGACTATCGGAACTTCTGGGAGACTTGGGTCCCTGAGCATGTCAAGTTTTTTTTACATGCAAAGTAGATGTCTTGAATATAACGCGACCCCTCCAATTTTAAGGTAAATTTTTGTCACCAAAATCTAGCGGTATACTCGAGTATCTACAGTAATCGATTCATCGGATAATAAAAAAAAGTGTTTTGCAATTTGTGGAGTGTACGTAACTATTGTACTATTACATATATTCTGTATCACACGTAACTTGTGTACTTTTCACACACAAGGTATGAGAGCGCATTGGTCAGAGTGATGGGTTCTGTGTGCGCAGCTCTAGCTCAGGACTGCTTTCTCCCTGAACAAACACTACTACGAGTGCTCAGATAGACATAATGATGTCAGTATGCAACATGGGATGAGGGGGGGGGGCACTCCTCGCAGCCTGACCATGTTAATGAGCTGAAATGGTCAGGGTGCATAGTGTGTCCCTTTTAAAGGGATTTTATGAACAAACTGTGTGGGGGAGGGGATGGAGATGAGAGGGAATGAGTTTGGGCAAGAGGCTGAACCTGAATTTGGGAGGAAGTTTGCGGAGAAGGGAGCAGGATCAAAGGGAGTGATGGCAACTCTGTATCGGAGAGAGGGAAGGTGAAGTGGTGGCACAGGACTCCAGCTCCAAGTAAAGATAAAACAATGGCAGTACAGCTCCTCCACCCAGTGGCAGTATCCCATGGTCTGTGTGATAGATCGGCTACTGTTGTAAACTAAATAAAAACAAACTGATGTCCAACATAACGCTAAAACAAAATCATACATGGTAAAGCAGCAACATGTCTTCAATCAGCTCCAAAGTAGTATCTTAGGTTAATAATGTTTAACTCGGTCTGAATCTAAACAGTGTGTGATATACACAGTCCGATTATTCGACTAGCTGATTAATCGATTAGGAAAATAGTTGACAACTATTCTCATAATCAATTAGTTGTTTCAGCCCTTCTCTTGTCCTTAAATAAAATCCACCCGTGGCCTTCCACTAGTCCCTATGCTTTCCGATTTGCTATCCAAAGATTTATTTTTCTTTTGAATTTCAAAGGTTAATTGTGTAGAATAGTTTTACTACACTGTGGTGATTCCTTCAACATTCTCAGCCTACCGTTCCAAATTAGTAAGGGAGTGATAACGAATGGTATCTTATGCATTTACTGTGCCTATTTCAAATTTCAGCTCTTACTGAAATGACTAGCTCTTTGCTGGCTTTTCAAACGGATGGAATTGGCATACAATTAGAGGAATCCTATGCAAAGAGTGGCTATTATAGGTAATCCTACTCCCTATGGGCTAATTTGGTGTACCAAGAGGCAAAGGCATGAGCCCAGGATGCAGTGACACAACCGGCAGACAACTGAACTGGGTAGAAGCGGGTTTTATAGATGAAGACAAGGGCACAGCTGGAGGCTTGAAGAGAACACGACTGGAGGCTTAAGGCTTGAAGGGAACATGAAGCAGGGTTGTCGTGGAACAGCTTCAGGAGTAGCTTACACTGTGTGCTAGGCAATGCTGTAGCACTACTTCATGGTAGCTCCACCCTTATGTAGGGAAAGACATGGCTAGACGTGGGAGCACCTGTGGCTGCTTGCAGGAGAATCAGGATGTGAAATTGCTATACCTGGTCTGGAAACCACAGGTCATAGCAGTAGAGGTGTTGCCTCCAGGATGGGGCATGGGCCTGTCTATGGCCTTCTGGTGATATCTGGCAGGGGTTGTTACATTTAAATTCTGTGTCTCTAAAGATTTATATGCAAGAAATGATATTCCTCCAGCTTCTCATACTTTTAGAACATTTGCGTTTCCCAGGGCTGGCTTCCTGAGATATTCATGACACCAAGACCTGTGCCCAAGCTAGGGTCAATATAATCAGAATCTGACTCCTTGCTGTACCTTCAGGTATCCACTCCTGCTTTTTCTCTTTTACACCTTCTGCTCAGGATGTGTGGTCTTTAAGCAGCACTGATAGACTTTGCTCGGAGTTACATCCAATGCTCAGTGCTTCTGCATTTTGTGTTTGGAGTGTCCACCTAGTAGGTGCTCTTGGAAGCCTGTCTGTATGCAGTAAACCAAAGACTCCTGGTGTATGCTATAACAGAGACCCTCAACAATTACCAAGAATCCCTGCTTTTTCAAAGATGCCCACCATTGTTCCAGAGACCCTTTGCTGAGCAACGCCACTGTTTCAGAGACCCTTCCCATACCAAAGATCCATGCTGCATCCTGTTATTCCAAAGGCCCCTACCACTTCATATTTCCCCACCACCTCTGCTGTATTCCTGTTACCAAGTGTGGTCCTAGATAGTTCTTCGAGCTCCTGCTGTATCTTGCAGCGCTCTTGCTATAGACTTGCCATTGCAACTTTTGTGTTATATGGATGGGGTATTCTCTCTGTTGAGGTGCCCAGCTCACTGCTATTGTAGCCTTCATTTTTATGTGTAGAATGTAGAGGTAGTAGAAAATCTCATGCAGGTGAAATATCAATTTGCTATACATACAAAAAGTTATAATACACCATGTGTTGAGATGAAGAATCATTAAACAGAGAGCCTTATAAGTCTAACTATTGAAAAGTTTGAGTAAATTTAATATCTGATAAGACTACAAGGCAGTATATTGCTTCCCTGTTGAGCTGCAGACAATTACATTATGACAATCTCCAAAAGGCATAGGGGAGGGTGTATGGCCTGGTCTAGAAAAATGCATGTATGCAGTTGTTAGAGAATGTAGTTAATAATAATGCAGCTTCTGCTGTTTTTCATTTTCCAGCTCTCTTCCTTTATCCTTCTGTAAAATGATCTCAATCCTTCCTCCAATTCTCCTCAACACTGAACAAAGTAAGGTAATCTCTTAAATCGCCCACTGACCAGTCATACGCAATGAGATAAATTAACTCAACACAATAAAAACACAAATACCGTACTGTGGAATAATATATATTTATTATCGGTCACAGCTATAAAAACCCCACCAAATGTAAAATAACATATAAGAATAAAATTAATAGACAGTGCTGACAGAGAACTCCACACTTCCACCATACCTCACCTAAACCAAGTCAACTAAGCCCCGTCCCCATCTCCCATACATCTAATCCACCAAATACCACCTTAAATCAAGGAACCCTACCTCAGCACTGCCTACCAGCCCCCGCTGTGACAAAGGGGAAAAATTAAAAGCCTAAAACGCAACCCAAAAACCCCCATATAAACCAAAGATAAAGGGAGGGTGGGGATTTTTCATCGCGAGTTTACCTCAGGACAAAAAGGCGTGCAGAGCCACAGAGCACGCGCCTTTTATACCCTCCTGGAAACCCCACCCCTACAATTCCCGCTCTAACTCCTACACGCGCTTAGCCCCTGCTCACCTAAAAATCCTCCTTGCGTCCTGGCATCAGGGGCAACTTAAGGGCCCTACGCCTGAGTTGCTTCAGGCCTTCAATACTCTTGCTGTGTGAGCTTGTGTTAACACTGTCTGGGGCTATGTTATATCACTGCAAATTAGTTTGTTGCAAATGATTTTTGTGTGCATTTGGGCTCCAGAGCATGTCCCTAAAGTTTGAGCACCGTGGTCAAGATGCCCGAGGTGCTAACACTTTTTAATACCACCTGGGAATATCAGGGTAATTCAAAGAGAATCGAAAAGTCACCGCACGTTCGGTGACTTTTCGTGCTCTTCAATTCGGTTTGTTTTGCCTATCCCATTTCGGCGACCCTGCGGTGTATTCAGCAAGCACCACAGGGTCCCCGAATTGCAGGGAAAGGTCGCTGCAAACCCGCCGAAAACTAACCGCAAAACCCGGCGAACGCACACCGAAAACCCGCAAAAACATCTGGATTAACCCGCTGAAAACGCCAGAAAAACCCAAGCAGGAGCCGATCACACGCAGCGAAGCCGCCGGAAAAAGCCTACACTGCAGACGAATGCAGTGAATAAATTAGAAAAACAGTTCGCTTGAATGTTTGAAAAGTGAAACGCTGTTTGCAAAGAAACTACTGAGCGAAAATGTCTGAAATTTACATATGAGGTCCAATGAATGATAATAAAAAGGGCTTTTACAGAAAAAGGAGCAAGCGTTAGAAAAAACTTTTTCAAAAAAATCCCAAAAAATGCTTAAAACGTCCTAAAAAATCTAAAAATAAAAAATCATTTTACTGCAGAATATTATAATGAACGGTTTATTAGATATTGTATTAAAACATGAATATTTTTAACATCGAAGCCTATGGGTTTCGCCTGAATAAACCTGCCGAATTAAACCACCGAATTTCAGGGCATTTCGGGAACCTTTCACTGCTGGTTTGTGTTCTCTGAATAGCCGAAGCATTGCTTTTTTATGGGGATGTCACTGCCCTCGAACAGGCACCGTATGTGCAGGCAATTTGCCAAGATTTGGTGAATTGCCTGCTCTCTGGATAGCCGAATGGCCAGGAAAGGTAACCGAACCCTGAATTTCATCGTTCGGTTACCTCTCTCCAGCCATTCGGATCTCTTTTGATAACCCTGTATGTCTCTAACTGGCAGCTCACCAGCTAATCCCCTACGGAGCGCAGAACTGTAGTAAATCCATTTGTCCAGCAGAGGATGACATCTCCCTGACAAATTTGCTTTTACAGTAAGAAGTACATTGGGAATATTCCCAATTATTTCTTACTGTATAATTAATTTAAAAAAGACGATCCCGCCGCAGACGCCGTTCCTCCTCCTCGCAAGCACGGGTGACCTGAACTGGCCTCCACCGGTCTCGCCTGGGTTGCAATGGGCCCTCCGGACCTCTCCTGACACTGTGGAAGCTGCCCCCAACTGGCACCGGCGCCTCTCCGACCTGAAGACCTTGACAACGGCGACGTCAGTATCCTTTTTATATGCTCCTTGCCCTGCGAGACCCCCCTTTTCTCTGGGTCCCCCGACCTGAGGTGGGCCTGACGGCCTAAGCCGCTTCTCAGGATAATTTATGTGACACAACTGGAGGCAAGGCTCCTACTCGGCCCTGAACTTCCGACGGCCTGCTCATATTGCTTAAGGTCTGAAACACTACAAGTTTCAATGCACCTCAGGGGCGGCTTGAATGAGCTGTTCTCTTTTTCTTTCTCTTTTTCCTGGAGTACACCCGTGTACTTATCTGTTCTGGGGGCTGCGCGTTCAGCGTCTCCTATGTGCTTTTTGATTTTTCTTATTGAATTTTTTCTGGAAATTTATTACTTATTATAATTCGCTGTCTTTTTAATAGCTGTTGCTAAAATTACACTCAGAATTTACCGTTATATTATTTGACCTTCACTGTTGATTGTCCCGTGCTGGGTAACCCCCACGAGTCAGTGCCTCCACAGAGTGATTGGTGGTGTCCGCACCCCCCTCTGTGGCCTGGGACTCTCCCGCGCTCAATCAGTGACGCGGTGAACTGTCCTATTAGGCACGTGCTCCCTGTGTATATATTTGTACCATTATAATTGGTTGTTAGTTTTTACCCCCTGTACCTGGTCTGCCCTATTGGGCGCTTCCCCTTACCCCCCCCCTCCCAGGTCTCCCTGCATCAATAACCTCCGCACCAATCTGACATGGCCACCGTCCCCCGCACTCTTAAAGTTCTCTCCATAAATGCGAAAGGCCTGAACATCCCCGAAAAGCGCCATGCGGCCCTCAGGGAATTCACTTCACTTCATGCGGATGTAGTGTTAGTGCAGGAAACCCACTTTTCGCATGCCCGACCTCCCTCATTTAAAGACCACAAATACCCTATTGGTTACTTCAGTAACGCTACTGCTGGTAGAGTTTGCGGAACTGCCGTGTTGTTTTCTCGCTCCACCCCGTTTAGCAACCCGACCTCTTTACTGGATCCGGCCGGTCGCTATACGTTTGTGAAGGGCCAAATTGGTGCGCAATGGTACACTTTTGTTTCCATATATCTCCCGAATCGGCAGCAACACTCCGCCATTCGCTCTATATTTCATCAACTTCAGGACTTCCAGGAAGGTATTTTGGTGTAGGAGGTGACCTCAACCTGCCACTCGACGCTCGCCTAGACACTTCTAGAGGCGTCACTAGCACCCCACACACCGTCCTCCGCCGCACCCGAACGGCACTACACTCCCTGAGACTGATGGACTGCTGGCGCTCGCTCTTCCCCTCCGCACGAGATTATACATATTATAGTGCACCGCATCAGCTCTACACACGCCTCGACTATATTTTCCTCCCCTTCGGTAGTATGCACCTCCTGGAATCTGCCACCATTGGTCCCATGACCTGGTCAGATCACTGCCCGGTCCTGATCACGCTCTCCTCACCCCTAGCCCGACCAAGGAGAAACTTTGGCGCCTCAATGAATCCCTTCTCACTGACCCCCAGATTAAAGAAGGCCTCCAGGACGCGCTACAAAACTACTTTAAGGAAAATGACACACCTGACTGCTCCCCGCAGATTATTTGGGAAACTCATAAGGCCGTCATTAGGGGATACCTAATACAGCAGGGCGCGCGTCGTAAGAGAGAACGCACTGCGGAGCAGGAGTCCCTCTTGCAGCGCATAGCGGTCCTGGAACGTTCCCATAAACTGCACTTCGACGATGACACTTACGCTGAGTTATTAGACCTGAGGTCACAGCTCCGTTCTCTTTTTAATAACAGGGCTCAGAAGGCCTTCCTGACGGTACGCAAAACCTTCCATGAACATGGAAATAAATGCGGTAGGCTTTTGGCCAACGCCCTCCGAACCCACCGACAGGCATTATATGTCACCCATCTTCGCACACCACAGGGACCCACCGTTACCCTCCCGAAAGATATGCTTGGCCTCTTCCATGATTATTACACTAAGCTCTATGGCCTCCACACGACTCCCGATCAGACGGCCCCAGACACCACCCAGCGCTTCCTTCGCACCCACTTACGCTCAAAACTGACGCCGCACATGAGGTCCTCTATAGAGGGCCCAATCACTGCGGAAGAACTGCATGAAGCGATCAAGCGAACACCAGTGGGTAAGACCCCGGGTCCTGATGGCTTTACCCTTAAGTACTATAAAATCTGCGAAAAACTCCTCTCCCGCGCTTGGCTGGCCTCTTTTAATGGCCTGACTGAACCTGCATCACATCTGACACCACAATCACTCTCTGCCACTATCACACTGATCCCTAAACCAGACAAGGATCATGCCCTGTGCGCTAACTACAGACCAATCTCCCTCCTGAATCAGGACGTAAAACTTTTCGCTAAGGTCCTTGCCCTGCGCCTTGCTAACCATATGAGACATCTGATCCACCCTGACCAGACGGGCTTCATCCCGGGGAGGGAGGGACGAGATAATACTACGCTGGCTATCAACCTGATTCACGCTGCCCAGAAACCTGGTGCCGGCCCGACCTTGCTCCTCTCCACCGACGCTGAGAAGGCGTTTGACAGGGTACACTGGCCTTTCTTATTCCAGACTTTGCATCATATGGGGTTTGGCCCCAATGCCCTACGCTGGATAACCGCCTTATACGACTCACCCACCGCTCGCATCAACTTAAATGGCACCTTGTCTCCCCCCTTTAACATCAAAAATGGCACTCGCCAGGGTTGTCCCCTCTCCCCTCTTTTATTTGCATTATCCCTGGAACCCCTCCTTCAAGCTATCAGGGCTAACCCCTCCATTCATGGTGTGGGTGTTGGGCGCCACACTCATAAGGTGGCGGCATATGCAGATGATCTGCTATTTTTTGTGCAGCAGCCCCAGATTTCTTTACCCTCACTCATTGAACTACTACGCGAATATGGCTCGCTCAGTAATTACAAAATTAATATGTCAAAATCGGAAATCTTGAATATCTCAATACCTGCCCCCCTCAGCACACATATTCAATCCACATTCCCCTTTCGATGGTGTACCTCGTCTCTTAAATATCTCGGAGTCCACCTCACCCCAGCGGTATCAAACCTTTATGTCACGAACTTTGTCCCTTTGCTTCGGGTCCTGGAAAAAGATCTTACTCGATGGGCCATCCCACATATCACATGGTTTGGGCGCATAAATGTCCTTAAAATGAATGTTCTCCCAAGAGTCCTTTATTTATTGCAAACCTTGCCGGTACATGTCCCAACTGCTTTCTTCCGATCCTTGCAATCCCTTTTCATTAGATATGTCTGGGCCGGGCGTAAACCAAGATTGAGGGTGGCGCTGCTGACGGCTCCTCGCTCTCGTGGGGGCTGGCTCTGCCGCATCTGCAGCGCTACTATCAGGCTGTTCACCTTCTGCGGCTGGTGGAGTGGAGCTTGGGTGCCTCTGGTAAACAATGGGTGGCGTTGGAACATGAGTTGGTAGGGCGCTCGCTCACCTCCCTCCCTGGCTTATAGGCACCACTGCCCTTACTGATATCCCCACACACCGACAGTTTCAGTCACAATGGCCATCTGGCCGGCTGCAGAGGTCCACACGTTTGGCCCCCTGGCCTTCACCACTCCTGCCGCTCAATCATTTACCGGCCTTCTCGCCACGACTGCTACCTCTCCCTGACGCGGCTTTGACACAGACCCCCCTACCTGGCCTCTACATAGATGGGGACCGACCTAAAGCCCCAAAGGACATCCCACTGACCCACCCCGACTCCTTCCTTACGACTTTCACATGCACTGTCTCATTACATATCTTCGCTCCTTGGCTCCTTTAGACAAATACACTCGCCCACTGACCGCATTTGAGCAAGTGATTACCCGTAGGACCCTTCCCCAACATGGCATTTCGACCATGTATGGTATCTTGCAAAACCTTTCCCCCACCACGCCCCTGTATGTGGCGAAATGGGAATCGGACCTTCACCAGACATTCACAGAGGAAGAATGGGATCAAATGTTTGCGCTCAGTACCCGGTGCTCTATTGCTACTCGCACGCAAGAAACGGCTTACAAGCTGCTGTCGCGCTGGTATAGGGCGCCCATCACTATTGCCACATATTCGGACACAGCAGATGCTTCCTGCTGGAGATGTGGATCGCAACGCGCAGATCTATTGCATATATGGTGGTCCTGCCCAGTGTTGCAACCCTTCTGGACACTGGTTCATGATGCCATTAGCAAGGTCTCTGACACTCCACCCTCCTTTACACCAGCAGCAATGCTGCTCCACCACACACCGCTACCTGTGGACACATACAGAAACACCCTTGACATTCGTCTGCTGAATGCCGCGAAAGCGGTGATACCTAGACACTGGAAGTCCGCGATAGCCCCCACATTTCGGGAATGGTTGGATGAAGTCCAGCGTACCAGAGATGTAGAGGATCTGCTGCATCAATCCTCTGGCACCACCGCCAAACATCTGCGGCGCTGGTATTATTGGTCTACACCAGCAAGCACGCCACCCTAAAACCCAGTAGACCACTCCTGATCGCAACTAAATAACAAACGAAAGACCGCTTCCTTCATACCCCCTTCCTATTCCACTCCCTTTGTCACAGGCCCTACTTCCCTCCTTTCTTTTCTTTATTTTTCTGTTTAAATTGGTATTATAAATTGGTATTTTATATGTTTCCATGCACATCAGACGTCAGGAGGAATGCAATACTGCAACCTGCGTGTTTACCATCAGATGCATATGTCATAAGTACTACACGGCTGCCTGAATATGTTGTAATGCACTTAATGTCCTGTAAAATACGTGTGTAAAAAATAATAAAAATTTATTACAATAAAAAAAAAAAAAAAAAAGATTTTCCGAACATTGGTTCCTGACAGTGATTTTTTGGAAAATCACTTGGTAGTGAAGGGGTTAAAGGTTAAAAATAAGTAAATAGTTTAAGTTACCAAAATACTCATTTAACAAAATGGATTTATTAAGACTTACTTTTAATAACATTTAGAAAGCATCCTGTTAATATTATTTTAGCATTGGTCTGTGAGGATTACTACCAAGAAATCCATCAATATATCCACAAAATCTCAGTCTTACTGAGCCTTTTCACCTTTATTCATCAGATGAGTTAATACAGTGTATTTGCTCGTTTAGACCAATTTCATTGTACCTCTGGGATAACAATAAGTATAATTAGATATCATTTTACAGTGCATCTTATTATATTACATTAAGCCATTTCTCACTGGATAACTGGATCAACTGCAAATATAATTAGATTTTATTTTATATCCTATATTTTTCTATTAAAGTTCATAAAAGAGTATTTGTCTGCCAGGGGAACTGAGCTTGAAATTTGGTAGATATAAAATGACGGCCTTATACCATTGAACAATGCAGGTTTGGTTTATTGTAAACATGCATTATTTCTGAAGCTTCCAACAGTCATTCACACCGATGCACGCCTTTTTCAGAGCTACCATTTTTTTAATATCAGGTTATATTGTAAACAAACATGGGTAGCTTTTCTTCATGCAAGCGCATATCTGTCTATAAAGTCTTGGTGAGCCATAACTGGGCAAATGCACCCATCAATCTGAATTGGACCTTTGTGTTTAATGCTCAAATATAATGCAGCACAAATGCAAAACAAAAATAAAAAAGACAGAAAAAACAAGACTGTTCTGCAAGTCCTGGGGAAATTTAAAACAGGAAGAGGGTTAAATATTTACAGGTGAAACTCTAAAAATTAGAATATTGTGCAAAAGTTCGTTTACTTCAGTAACGCAACTTAAAAGGTGAAACTAATATATGAGACTCATTACATGCAAAGTAAGATAGTTCAAGCCGTGATTTGTCATAATTGTGATGATTATGGTTACAGCTCATGAAAACCCCAAATCCACAATCTCAGAAAATTAGAATATTACATGCAATCAATAAAACAAGGATTGTACATAGAACAATATCGGACCTCTGAAAAGTATAAGCATGCGTATGTACTCAGTACTTGGTTTGGGCCCCTTTTGCAGCAATTACTGCCGCAATGCAGCGTGGCATGGAAGCTATCAGCCTGTGGCACTGCTGAGGTGTTATGGAAGACCAGGATGCGTCAATAGCGGCCTTCAGCTCTTCTGCATTGTTCGGTCTCATGTCTCTCATCTTTGTCTTGGCAATGCCCCATAGATTCTCTATGGGGTTCAGGTCAAGCGAGTTTGCTAGCCAATCAAGCACAGTAATCCCATGGTCATTGAACCAGGTTTTGGTGCTTTTGGCCGTGTGGGCAGGTGCCAAGTCCTGCTGGAAAATGAAGTCAGCATCCCCATAAAGCTTGTCTGCGGAAAGAAGCATGAAGTGCTCCAAAATCTCCTGGTAGATGGCTGCGTTGACCCTGGACTTAATGAAGCACAGTGGACCAACACCATCAGATGACATGGCTCCCCAAATCAACCAGACTGTGAAAATTTCACACTGGACTTCAAGCATCTTTCAGTGTGTGCCTCTCCATTCTTCCTCCATACTCTGGGTCATTGGTTTCCAAATGAGATGCAAAAGTTGCTCTCATCAGAAAGAGGACTTTAAACCATTGAGCAACAGACCAGGTCTGTTTTTCTTTAGCCCAGGTTGTTTGTTGTTCAGGAGCGGCTTGACAAGAGGAATATGACATTTTGAAGCCCATGTCCAGGATCCGTCTGTGTGTGGTGGCTCTTGATGCATTGAATTCAGCCTCAGTCCACTCCTTGTGAAAGTCCCCAACACTTTTGAATGGCCTTTTCGTGACAATCCTCTCCAGGCTGCGGTCATCCCTGCTGCTTGTGCACCTTTTTCTTCCGCACTTTTCCCTTCCACATAACTTTCTATTAATGTGCTTTGATACAGCACTTTGGGAACATCCAACTTCTTTTGCAATTACCTTTTGAGGCTTTCCCTCCTTATGGAGGGTGTCAATGATGGTTTTCTGCACAACTGTCAGGTCAGCAGTCTTTCCCATGATTGTGATTCCTACTGAATCAGATTGAGAGACCATTTAAAGGCTCAGGAACCCTTTGCAGGTGTTATGGCTTAATTAGCTGATTAGAGTGGGACACTTTGAGCCTAGAATATTGCACCTTTTCACAATATTCAAATTTTCTGAGATTGTGGATTTGGGGTTTTCATGAGCTGTAAACCATAATCATCACAATTATGACAAATCACGGCTTGAACTATCTTGCTTTGCATGTAATGAGTCTTAGTTTCACCTTTTAAGTTGCATTACTGAAATAAATTAACTTTTGCACGATATTCAAATTTTTAGAGTTTCACCTGTATATATTAATTAAATATACACTATATTGCCAAAAGTATTCGTCACCCATCCAAATAATCAGAATCAGGTGTTCCAATCACTTCCATGGCCACAGGTGTATAAAATCAAGCACCTAGGCATACAGACTGTTTTTACAAACATTTGTGAAAGAAAGGGTCGCTCTCAGGAGCTCAGTGAATTCCAGCGTTCAACTGTGATAGGATGCCACCTGTGCAACAAATCCAGTCGTGAAATTTCCTCACTCCTAAATATTCCACAGTCAGCTGCCAGCTGTATTATAAGAATGTGGAAGTGTTTGGGAACGACAGCAACTCAGCCACGAAGTGGTAGGCCATGTAAACTGACGGAGCAGGGTCAGCAGATACTGAGGCGTATAGTGCGAAGAGGTCACCAACTTGCTGCAGAGTCAATCGCTACAGACCTCCAAACTTCATGTGGCCTTCAGATTAGCTCAAGAACAGTGCGCAGAGAGCTTCATGGAATGGGTTTCCATGGCCGAGCCTCTGCATCCAAGCCATACATCACCAAGTGCAATGCATAGCGTTGGATGCAGTGGTGTAAAGCACGCCGCCACTGGGCTCTAGAGCAGTGGAGACGCGTTCTCTGGAGTGACAAATCGCGCTTCTCCATCTGGCAATCTGATGGACGAATCTGGGTTTGGCGGTTGCCAGGAGAACGGTACTTGTCTGACTGAATTGTGCCAAGTGTAAAGTTTGGTGGAGGGGGGATTATGGTTTGGGGTTGTTTTTCAGGAGCTGGGCTTGGCCCCTTAGTCCCATGAAAGGAACTCTGAATGCTTCAGCATACCAAGACATTTTGGACAATTCCATGCTCCCAACTTTGTGGGAACAGTCTGGAGCTGGCCCCTTCCTCTTCCAACATGACTGCGCACCAGTGCACAAAGCAAGGTCCATAAAGACATGGATGACAGAGTCTGGTGTGGATGAACTTGACTGACCTGCACAGAGTCCTGACCTCAACCCGATAGAACACCTTTGGGATGAATTAGAGCGGAGACTGAGAGCCAGGCCTTCTCGTCCAACATCAGTGTGTGACCTCACAAATGCGCTTCTGGAAGAATGGTCAAAAATTCCCATAAACACACTCCTAAACCTTGTGGACAGCCTTCCCAGAAGAGTTGAAGCTGTTATAGCTGCAAAGGGTGGACCGACGTCATAATGAACCCTATGGATTAGGAATGGGATGTCACTTAAATTCATATGCGAGTCAAGGCAGGTGAGCGAATACTTTTGGCAATATAGTGTATGTTAAATATTACTCATAAAAAAATAACCCTTTTTCCTATTGCACGTGCGATAGGAATCACAGGGTAGGCGGCAAGATCTTTTGATCTTTGCGAGTGCAAATATGCTCCTCCCATGCATGCCCCATACCTAACTGGATTGCACAGCTGTCAGTGTGCAATTCAGCCAGACCCAGCCCTGTTGTCAGCGAAGGCCCCTCCTGCCGCACGCACATTTGGCGTGCATGCGGGAGGAGGAGCCTCTTCAGCGCAAGCAGTCAGCAGCAGCGTCGCCAGGAGCTAGTGAGCTGTCACAGCAGGAAGAAGAGCTGAACTGATACTAAAGAATAGAAAAGAAAAAGATAAAGCTGGCCTGATAGAGAAAATTATAAAAAGGGCAGAGGCAGAGCTGATAGAGAAAAAGGGCACAGTGGTGGGAAAAAGGGCACAGTGGTGAGAAAAAGGGCACACAGTGCTGAGAAAAAGGACAGAGTGGTGAGAAAAAGGGCACCCAGTGGTGAGAGAAAGGGCACAGTGGTGGAAAAAGGGCACAGTGGTGAGAAAAAGGGCACACAGTGGTGAGAAAAAGGGCACACAGTGGTGAGAGAAAGGGCACAGTGGTGAGAGAAAGGCACAGTGGTGGAAAAAGGCACAGTGGTGAGAAAAAGGGCACACAGTGGTGAGAAAAAGGATAGAGTGGTGAGAAAAAGGGCACACAGTGGTGAGAAAAAGGACAGAGTGGTGAGAAAAAGGGCACACAGTGGTGAGTAAAAGGGCACAATGGTGAGAGAAAGGGCACAGTGGTGAGAGAAAGGGCACAGTGGTGGGAAAAAGGGCACAGTGGTGAGAAAAAGGGCACACAGTGGTGAGAAAAAGGGCACACAGTGGTGAGAGAAAGGGCACAGTGGTGAGAGAAAGGGCACAGTGGTGGGAAAAAGGGCACAGTGGTGAGAAAAAGGGCACACAGTGGTGAGAAAAAGGATAGAGTGGTGAGAAAAAGGGCACACAGTGGTGAGAAAAAGGACAGAGTGGTGAGAAAAAGGGCACACAGTGGTGAGTAAAAGGGCACAATGGTGAGAGAAAGGACACACAGTGGTGAGAAAAAGGGCACACAGTGGTGATAAAGAAAACAGAAAAGGGGCACACAGTGGTGTTAGAGATAGAAAAAACAGAAAAAGGTATTTTAACCTGTACAGTACGTCGTAAATGTAAATTTGATTTTCACAATTTATGTATTGTGAACCCCCATTTAAATAAATAACCCACGAGTCGCCACTGTCACATTCGCTGTCCCGCTCACCCTTAACAACCGTGGTGGGGATCGTTTTAGACAGACTTCTAAGCCCTCCGATCCTTGAATGGTCGGGACCACTACCCCTATCACTCCCAGCCAGGGAGAACAGACACACCAGCAACAATGACTATAACCTAGTAACAGCAGGTTTCAAGACAGAGTGTGTATTGGGGCAAAAAGGGTTAACTTCACCAGCTGGGGAGCAGCCTGAGTAAGGCTTGTGCAGTACGTTCATACACCAGGGATCAGAATAAGCGTGGCCAGGTCATATAAACAATCCGGAATGGCAACAGACAGGGTTCTCATACAGACTGGTTTGGCATCAGGCAGGATCAGTATTTTCTCTAAGTCAGCATTATGCAGGTTCGATGTATATACTCTGAGTCAGCGTGGGGTAGAATCAGCATACACTCTGAGTCTGCTCTGGGCATAACATACATACAGGCTTGGTCAGAGAAAGAATGGTCAAGAAGGCAGTCCAAGTCAGCAACAAATAGGGTCCTCATACAATCCGGGTCAATGATAGAGCGATATGAATCAATGAATCAGTGATTCGAGAATGAATACACCAAGTGTTGTGGGAACCAACTCCACGTCAAGGCAATGACTCAGACCGCACGTCTTTTATTTAATGGCCGGCGGCTCCGCGTCGCCACGCCGCACCCTCGTTAATCGCAGGAATGCCGGGGACCGCCAGAGCTCCTGGTACCCGGCCAGCCAGTGGCGCCATGCGCCCGGGACCCCCCTGAGACCCTGCAGGCGCCTGGCATCATGGCATGTGACAGCCACTGATTCAGTCTCATTAGCTAATCAGTACTGCACAAACTGGATTACAGTATGTAGACAGGAAATCTTGAAAAGCATGCATTAGAATAACAAAACCTAATTTTCACACCTTTTTAAAGCACAATTAGTGTGTCCCCGTGGAGAAACAAATCCCCTGTATTATCTCTCTCCAGGCACCCTGCAGAGAGATAAAACAAGCTGCAAATAGCAGCGCCAAACCTCACTGTAACAAAACTTTCAAACACATTACTGTTGCAGTACAACAACCATGGAGAGGGCAGAATACAGTGAGAGCTCTGGGGTCACTCACTGTTGTACAGGGATAAGATTCAGGGGCTTATATTTGAAAATCCCGGTACAGATACAAGGTGTTACTGTAATTTACATAGTCAGACATTATGCCACACACAGATAATATTTTATATTGTGCTGGTATTTGTTGGAAACTGCACTGCAAATAATTTCATTGTGATCACTACAAATCCCCATAACCAGAATATCTGACCATTATTTATTTAAACTGATTTTTTTTTGGGACCGGACATAGTACAGGAAAACATTTAAATTTGTCAGTCAAACAGAAGCAAGTTTAGACAATATGAATAATGACAGCCCAAATAAGGAAACCATACGATCCCGAACTAATCTGACCATCTTTATTATTTATCTTTGTTACAGTATTTGACACAAAAGCCATTTCTGCCTGTATGCTGATAATGCAGGCCCTGTGTGACATTGTGCAAGATAAGGGACACCATCTTGAGTTAAGAATCTTTCATCCCAACAATAATTCTGTAATAGATAAATGAATACATGGCGAATAAAAATTGAATCAATTTGCATTTTTTTAAACTATCTCAGACCAGCAATCTCTGTTCAAATTTTCTATTTTACCCTATATTTAATTGTTAACATACATTCCGTGTATCAAATGAATGTTATGATAATTTGTTTTCAATAAACATCGCTTGGTAGTGGAGGTGAATGTAACCTTAAAATCTCACTTTATTTCTAGTGCCAGATTCTCCCACTGTTCGTTACCATTCTGACAGTCTCTTGCTTCCTGCAGCGGAATCTGCCAGTGTGCTCACTCAGGAGCTCAACTAGTTGGATTCCTCTCAATGCAAAGGTATTGAGAGGCATCGACCAACTAGCACAGCACATTCTGAGCAGTGCCACTTGGATTTCTGGAAGGCTCATCAGCATGAGATTAATGAGAGCCTTCCATACTGTAAGGATATAGAGTCACCCAGCACGCAGACAAAACCCAGAAAGGCAAGAAAAAACCCTAAACTGAGAAGCTGGTCCTTAGAATGGCCAGATACTAATCTAAAATACATAGAAGTACAGATCAGGGACAGGAGAGATATCGTAGTAATAACAAGCCAGAGGTCGGTACACGGGATAAACATAAGCCAAGGGATAATCACAGAAAACACAGTCAAATATACAAGCCAGAAGTCAAACCAGAAAACCAATATGCAGAAGCTAAAGACACGCGCTGGGGCTAGAATAAACCACGTCAGGGCTCAGAGCACAGTCAGTGACTGATATTTAAAGGCCTAGATCCCTGACCAGGTGCGGCATTCAAAGTGGCCTGATTCAGAGACTGGCGCCCTCTCTGTTGGGAAGGCCGCACTGCAGGAGCAGCAGCAGGCATGACACAAACAAAGGGAAGCCCTTCATTTTGGAAGGCTGTCACCAGCGATTCGGACAGCCAGGATCTTGGTAAGAAAGTTTACACTCAACTCACCATGACCAAATAAATTAAGTAAAAGCCAAAATAAAATGGTCACAGTGGTTATTCTTTCCAAAGCAAAAATTGGTTTTAGCGCACTCCAAAAGTAGTATATTCACCGTATTAAAGTGGTTATTCTTTCGCTTTAATACAAGCTGTGCACCTGCTCCTCAAAGGGAATATAGCTTTGTTAATGCTTTTTTATATATTAAACAAAAATACATCATCGGATGTGAAGGCTTCTATGCTGATTCTCTCATTTACATATTTCTTTTTTAAAATAGGTAATTATGGAATAATAGGGCTTGCATACGCACTTCAACCAAGCATAAACCGTGTAAAACACGCTGGGGGGGGGAAGAATATGCAAATTGCTGCAGTTATAGTGATTTTAATGAAGGCATAAAAGAAACTCCGTTTTCCTCAGTGTATATACTGTATGGATGGAATTCTGGACATGACGGGCTATATTCCTTGGTTAGCGCCTCAATATCTAAGCTTTAGCGCCAGGATAAGCTTCTTAAATGCATGCAACCCATATTACTTTCCTAACGCTACCCTCATTAGTAATTAATTTGCGCATTGTTTTCTGCGCTAGTTTCTGCAAGTTTACTGTACTTTGCGCATCCTATACTTAACGTGGGGAGCACAAACCCACATTAGCGTTACGATAAAGTAAGGTATTACAAAGTGCTAGCACTAATTACCGTTGGGATGATCGTTATCACCTTCTACAAGCTTGCACTACATGATTCTGAGTTTGCAGACACATGTAGCACCCCCTAAATCACCCCCCAATAAATTCAATACTCACCTCTCATCCCACGGTGAGAACAGTGGCTCGATCTGCTGCCTCTTCTGGCTCCAACCAGAGTGAGACTGGGAACAAATAGTTTCTAGTCTCCATCTGCGATCACTCGACAGCGCTGCTCGATCTAGCGAGAGCGTGATTGCACAGGACTCGCGGTCCAGAAGCACAACCCTTCATGGAGTCCTATGGACTCCAGGAGGTGATACTCGCAGTGGTGCACAAGCGCTACCGCGAGTATCCCAGCGGTTAGTGCTGCGTTCCGGGGTGAGGTGCTGCTGTAGCTCCTTCCTCAGAATAACACAGTAACTTTGGGATACTACAGGGAAATCTGCAGGCACAGATTTTCCCCTTTAGTGCGAAATGAGGAATCGGCCCTGAATTGTCTTTCCATGTGTGAATGTTACATTTATATTTTATCCTTGCTAACGGTGATAATATGAGAATATAAAATGATTAAAGATCCAAAACGACGGATAAAAATTGAAGAATCACAAGATGCTTTTGGGATTTGGAATTTTCACATGTGCGCGTATATTCATAAAGGGTTATTGTTACCTATTTCCCAGTGCTTAACGACTAACAGCAACTTGGGACTAGTGACTCATTCGTTCTGTGTTGGAGCACAGACCTGATTCTAGCTACCAAGTCATCAGCCCTGAATACAGATGACTGACCACAGGGCAATTGTCTGGAGGCAGTATAGGCTCCCGGTGCTTACCTATTCCTGCTATAAAAGTTTTTTCTTTCCACGGTAATTGATACAGAACCAATTTACAATAATAGCTTTTTGACTATTAACCTTTCCCCAGCTCATCTACTCCGTAGGAAATAATGATCAGACTACACAGTTCCTTCTCTGTAAACCTGACCTGCAAGCTAACTACCCAAACCACAGCATCTCTTGCCAATTCCAATTGTGATACTGTGCAATGCTCCAAAGCCACAGAGCTCCATGCAGAGGAACATCTATGGTCACGTTTTTTGGGTGGGGGCTTGCATTAAATCCACCACCCACAGCTTTACTGAACACTGTTTAATTCATCACACACTGTCTGAGTTTAGAATGGATGGAGCTGTGTGTGCTCATGTCAGATAGCAAGTACAGGTGCATGTCCCCAGCAATAGATCTTATGGGAATTAGTGAAAGCTTCACCATGCTCCACCATAAAGCATCACTGTGCAGGGTCTGGTGTGCCCCCCTCCCTTTGTATATGTATGTGTGTGTCTCTTACAGTGATATATAGCCTGGGGAATTTTATGAAAGGAGGGATACACGATTACTGAAGGTGATAAATGGGAAGTTAAACAAATATAAGCTCCCTCTAACAAATCACAGTGTAAAACAGAGACAAATGCAGAAAAGGGATAAAGGGGGATGGGGATGTGTACCAGGCAGAATGAGAAAGAAGCAGCTCTGCAGAGGTGTGCAGAGCTGGACTGGGGATGTGCAGAGCATGTGTTGGGGATGTGCAGAGCTCAGCTTGGGATTTGCAGGGCTGAGCTGAGGATATGCTGAATGGGCTCTGCACCTTTTAACTGGACCATTCATTTCTGCTGCTGAGGACATGATAACAGACATTGCATCCAGGACTGGGGAGATCTGCTTCTGAAAAAAGGTGGACCAAAGACGAGTACCAGCCAGCACTTAGGGTATGATGACAGCAGCATAAACACAGACAGACAACACTGCCAGGCAGACTCACCATCACACACAGCTATCGAAAATTTACAACAATAAACTAGAAATGGACATAGGTAAACCAAATGAGAGGAGCATCTTTATATCCAAGGATGTGTCCTTTAGCATCATCAGAAGCAGAATTGTTTAGCTCTATCCCATCACAAGTAGGTTTATATACATTGGCACACGTACACTAATCTAATTGCACACCCCGTGCACCGATTATGACATCATACTTTAATATTTCCTGTTCTATGCCCATACATACGGGATTACCAGCATTATAGAAAATATTGATACATATTTAACATTCTAGCATAGACAAATGTGACTGGAGAAACATCAACACAAATTTAATCCCACATCCCCAGGTACACGTTTATATGGATACAATGTATACCACCAGCATTCCAAAATCCATCCATCCTGAATGTCAACACAGGAATTAGATAGCTCACACTGCATCCATACTGATACTGTCACATACACGGAATAATACCAAACACACAGAGTACACAGTGTACAATAGGCAGTACACATGCAGTATATGTCATCTGCAAGTATATGCGACCGACTGTAAAAGCTACAGGTAAGTGGAGAATAATGAGGCCAAAAGATAGAACACACTACTCCTAATAGGAGAGGCAATAGAGACAACCAGGACATATACACATTAGGTGTATATGACAGTCAGCACATACTGTACATGCTCATGTGTTTTGCTTTTTAGTACAGGTCAGTGGGGGCTTCATGCAGGCTGTGTATGTGTAGAACAGTACAGGTGGTTGTTCTGCATCTCATTTCACACCTAATACCATTTGGTCTGTGTTAGAATTATATCTGATATGTACATACATGACTTCATGGTTAAATGGCTGTGTTTGTGTGTACTATACTACATAGACAAGTAGAAAAATATATACTTATATGTTTGTTTACTGTACACTATACGTGCTTCTAATATCTGTACACACATCCTCATGTGTTTAGAATCTTTGATTCTTTGCTGTAATGTTGTTGCAGTATTTTTACTTATGCTCAATGTGTTTCTGATATTCGTGCATTTGGGTATATGTTTGTGATAAATGTTTATTTGTTTATTATTTACAACATTGTATTATAGTTGTTAGAGATTTAGTGTAAACACTCTTATTTATAGTTACTAGTGATGTTGAATGTATATGTTAATACCTATAAGAATCTCTACATGTATATCTGCGTTTAAAAACAGTTTTTCTATGTATACATTCAACTGGATGTGCTGTTGAATTTTTATGTTTGCACAGGATAGTGGAGGAGTTTTCTGGTGTCAATGGATTAATTATTCTTGCATGTGTAGGAAGCATGTCAAAACACTGATATTGATGTTTATACACATTAGGAATCAATGAGAATCCATGTGCCATCCATGAGAACTGTGTACAATTTATATGTGTTACATCCAGTAATTAGTTAATAAAGCTGTCTGTTCAGGAATAGGGCTATATACTGTATATATATATATATTTGAGATTGTTCTTCATATTTGCACTGTATTGGGTAGCTGTGGTAGTTTTGACATCATTTTGGTTTTGCTCTGCCTTATAAAAGTGCTAATTCATTGCTCCAAAGTATAAGTCTCCTTTCTAAAGTTCTATGCATTATTCCTACTTCTGATGATTAATAAACCCAAATTTCTAGTATTTGCTGTCACACAGGGTTCAATACTCAGCTTTTCTTCTATTCAGCAATTGGTTACAATGATTACCAATAAGCGTTACTGGGGTTGTGCCTTGTGTCCCCAGGTTCTGTATCCGTATTGTCTGTACCCCAACTGAGTATCTAAATACATTTTCTGGATATTCTTTATCTGGTTCAAGATACATAGTATGGAAATTGACTGTATTTATGAATGCAATTGATTAATGCTAAGTTAAAAAAATGTGTTAAAAATAATTACATAAACTTTATATTATTTCTAATTAATGTTCCATGGGGGGAAACGCAAATGAAATGGGCTGTGCACGTCTGCGTACCTATTGTTCATAGACTCTGCATGTGTTCTAGAACACACTAATACCAATTATAGCATATTATAAGTAATTGCAAATAATCTTCTGTCACATTCCCTTCCTAATAATCATGTTTTTGATAATCTATTCACTCTTTACTCAGTTCCAATGACTTTGTCCTTTTCTCCTTGAAATTCAAGTCTTTTTTCCAATCCAAGCATTTTCCATTACTTTCTCTATTCTTATGATATTGATGCTCTCTTCCTTCCTCATTTCGGTTCTTAAATTTGGTTCTCATTTATGCCCCCTCTGTTTCAACATTAATCTTTCTGGCCTAGTTCTGGTTTTGGGTATATATATATAAATATATATATATACTTTATCTCACAGATGTGATTACACCCCTCACATTTTTGTAAATATTTTATATCTTTTCATGTGACAACACTGTCACATGGACAATGTTCAAATTGGGCCCAAAGTGTCGATATTTTGTGTGGTTACCATTGTTTTCCAGCACTGCCTTACCCTCTTGGGCATGAAGTTCACCAGAGCTTCACAGATTGCCACTGAGTCCTCTTCCACTCCAACATGATATCACGAAGCTGGTGGATGTTAGAGACCTTGTGCTCCTCCACCTTTCATTTGAGGATGACCCACAGATGCTCAATAGGATTTAGGTCTGGAGACATTCTTGACCAGTCCGTCACCTTTACCCTCAGCTTCTTTAGCAAGGCAGTGGTCGTCTTGGAGGTGTGTTTGGGGTCGTTATCATGTTGGAATACTGCCCTGCGGTCCCAGTCTCCAGAGGGAGGGGATCATGCTCTGCTTCAGTATGTCACAGTACATGTTGGCATTGATGGTTCCCTCAATGAACTGTGGCTCCCCAGTGCCGGCAGCACTCAAGCAGCCCCAGACCATGACACTCCCACCACCATGCTTGACTGTAGGCAAGACACACTTGTCTTTGTACTCATCACCTGGTTGCCGCCACACACGCTTGACATCATCTAACGAAATAAGTTTATCTTGGTCTCATCAGACCACAGGACAAGGTTCCAGTATTCCATGTCCTTAGTCTGCTTGTCTTCAGCAAACTGTTTGTGGGCTTTCTTTTGCATCATCTTTAGAAGAGGCTTCCTTCTGGGACGACAGCCATGCAGACCAATTTGATGCGGTGTGCAGCGTCTGAGCACTGATAGGCTGAACCCCCACCCCTCAACCTCTGCAGCAATGCTGGCAGCACTCATACGTCTATTTCCCATGGACAACCTCTCGATATAATGCTGAGCACATGCACTCAACTTCTTTGGCAGACCATGGCGAGGCCTGTTCTGAGTGGAGCCTGTCCTGCTAAACTGCTGTATGGTCTTGGCCACCGTGCTGCAGTTCGCTTTCAGGGTCTTGGCAATATTCTAGTAGCCTAGGCCATCTTTATGTAAAGCAACAATTCTTTTTTTCAGTTCCTCAGAGAGTTCTTTGCCATGAGGTGCCGTGTTGAACTTTCAGTGACCAGTATGAGAGAGTGAGAGCGATAACACCAAATTTAACACACCTGCTCCCCATTCACACCTAAGACCTTGTAACACTAATGAGTCACATGACACCAGAGAGGGAAAATGGCTAATTGGCCCCAATTTGGACATTTTCACTTAGGGATGTACTCACTTTTGTTGCCAGCAGTTTAGACATTAATGGGTGTGCGTTGAGTTATTTTGAGGGGACAACAAATTTACACTGTTACACAAGCTGTACACTCACTACTTTACATTGTAGCAAAGTGTAATTTCTTCAGTGTTGTCACATCAAAAGATATAATAAAATATTTATGAAATGTGACAGGTGTACTCACTTCTGTGAGATACTGTATATATTTGGTAATCTACCTTACAAGGTTTCAAGTCCTCAAAAAATAAGTGTGGAAACTCCCCAAAATTTCTGGACTCAAGTGTTGTCAGTTCACATTCAACCCACGACCCAACACACTCAAATTTGAAATTATAAAAAAATTATGATAAAAATAATAAATATTATATATTTTCATGATTTAACAAAATAACATATGTTTAAACATAAATAAAAGCACCAGACATTTCGGCAGAAAGGGAACTCGGTTCTCTCTGCAGAAATAGTGGAGGAACTGCATTTCCATGCGTTCCAGCTTGACTTAACCCCTGATCTACACTCATAGAAACATAGAAAATATCGGCAGATAAGAACTTTTCAGCCCATCTAGTCTGCCCAATTACATGGATACTTTACCTGGATTTATCTTTTGTTTAGGATAGCCTTATGCCTATCCCATGCCTGCTTAAATTCAATTACTGTTTTGGCCTCTACCACTTCAACTGGAAGGCTGTTCCATGTATCCACCACCCTCTCAGTAAAATAATGCTTCCTGATGTTACTTTTAAACCTTTGCCCCTCTAATCTAAGACTATGTCCTCTTGTTTTGCTACTTTGTTTCCTTTTAAATATACTCCCTTCCTCTACCTTGTGGATTCCCTTTACGTATTTAAATGTTTCTATCATATCTCCTCTGTCTCGTCTTTTTTCCAAGCTGTACATGTTAAGATCGTTAAGCCTTTCCTGGTAACTTTTCTCCTTCAAGCCGTACACCATTTTAGTAGCCCTTCTCTGAACTCTCTCTAAGGTGTCTATATCCTTCTGGAGATACGGTCTCCAGTACTGCACACAGTACTCCAAGTGAGGTCTCACCAGTGCTCTGTACAGTGGCATGAGCACTTCCCTTTTTCCTACTGCTAATACCTCTCCCTACACAACCAAGCATTCTGCTAGCATTTCCTTCTGCTCTATTAGATTGACTACTTACCCTTCCTCTGCAATAATGACCCCTAAATCCCTTTCCTCAGATGTTGAGGTTAGGACTGTATCAAATATTCTATATTCAGCCCTTGGGTTTTTACGTCCCAGGTGCATTATCTTGCACTCATCCACATTAAAACTCAATTGCCACAGCTCCGACCATTTTTTTTAGTTTACCTAAATCATTTGTCATTTGGCTGATCCCTCCAGGAACGTCAACCCTGTTGCAAATCTTTGTGTCATCAGCAAAAAGACATACTTTACCAATAATACCTTCTGCAATATCACTAATAAAAATATTAAAGAGAATGGGTCCAAGTACTGACCCCTGAGGTACCCCACTGGTAACAAGACCTTGCGTTGAATAAACTCCATTTACCACAACCCTCTGTTGCCTGTCACTCAGCCACTGCCTAATCCATTCAACAATATTGGAATCCAAGCTCAAAGATTGCAATTTATTGATAAGCCTTCTATTTATTTATTTATTTATTTATAAAGGATTTTACCAGGAAGGATACATTGAGATTTCTCTCATTTTCAAGTATGTCCTGGGTTCTATGCGGAACAGTATCAAAAGCCTTAGTGAAATCTAAATAAGCAATATCTACTGCACCACCTTTGTCTATTATTTTTGTTACCCAATCAAAAAAATCAATAAGATTAGTTTGGCATGATCTCCCTGAGGTAAACCCATGTTGTTTCTGATCTTGTAATCTATGTGTTTCTAGATGTGCAACAAGCCTTTCCTTTAACATGGTTTCCATTAATTTCCCCACTACTGACGTAAGACTAACTGGCCTATAGTTCCCAGATTCCTCCCTACTACCCTTCTTGTGAATGGGCACAACATTTGCTAATTTCCAGTCTTCTGGGACGACTCCCGTTAACAAGGATTGGTTAAATAAATCTGTTAACGGTTTTGCTATTGCACCACTGAGCTCTTTTAATAACTTAGGGTGTATCCCATCAGGCCCCATTGACTTATTTGTCTTTACTTTAGACAGCTGCTGTAGAACCTCTTTCTCTGTAAACTTATATGTAAATGTCTCTTTAGTGTTTACTCCTAACTGAGGTCCCTTTCCTTCCTTTTCTTCTGCAAAGACTGAACTAATTCTATGTCCAAATAAAATTCCCCCTTTTTATTCAGAAATTCCTTATGGTTATTTCTCTCCCACCCTACCTTTTCTTTGAAATATCTCATTGGAGTGGAGGAAGTTTTGACTAGAGTAGGTAAGCTTTTCTTACCCTCTTGTGCCTGAAAAAGAAATTAGCATTTTTCAAAAGAGAATAAAAGCCTCTCTATATATTTCATTATCCAAGTTACAAGCAAATCTGTAAAGTTTCTTATATAAGAAAAAGGTATGGGCGTGGCCAGCCACCAAAGAGAGCGGATGCTCTCTGGCGGAGCTCTGCATTGCTTTCTTCCTTCGGCGACCTGTCGCTGACTTTTTCTGGCACGTTTACTCACCTGGAGGGACCTGAAGGGCTGGCCAATGGAATTGATTTGTTTGGGGTCTGCATTGCTCCCCCCCGGACCAGAGACATACCCAGGTGCTGCCGTCTGTCTTCACCATGCGGCCAGCGGCCATCTTGCGGCCTATCAGCCAATCTTGAATGTCCCCCCGCTCCGCTGATCTGTGGGGCTCGTCCCGTCCTAGCGTTCCGTTGGGGGCCGTGGAGATGTTGGGCCCATGTCTCCCGGCCGCTTTGGCTAACTGTTCTGCTGGAGAGTCGGATGGATCGGCGGTCGGGTGGCGGTGGAGCTCGCCTCCCCCCTCTGGAGGTACTAGGGCCTTGGCTTTGTGCCTAGAAACCAGTCTGAGGCTGCTGTAGGGTGAGGATGACGATGCGCTGCTCACCAGAGGCGTCTGGCGTTGCATGATGGCAGTACTACAGGGAAGCACAGAGGAGAAGATCCTGAAAGCGACTGTGGTAGTGACTACGTCGTTCCCGGGTCCTGCTGAGACTTGTGTGACCGAAGTGGAGAACGTTGAGAGCTGTAATAGTGGTGGTGATCCGGATGGAGCGCAGGGCCAGGAGACTTGGCCACCGGTGGTGACCCTGGACCGACATGAAGGAACAGAACCGGTGCTCGGTGTGATTCGGAAGCTGGTTACAGTGTGTGGATCAGTTCCCTTTCGATGGCGTACACTGTTGGAGGTGTTGGCACGGGGACTTTGTTGACCTTTGCTTCAGAGGGAGATCGAGGTGGATGATAGGGAGGTTTGGAGCGCTCAATGTACCCTAGGTGGGCAATTTGTTACCGGGGGTGCTGCTGACCCTGTTTTGTGGTGTGATACAGGCTGAAGCAGACTGCTACCTGATAGCTTTCCCTCCTTCCCGGGCTGGATCCTGGCTCATGGACTTCGCACCTTTTTGATTGCCCTGTTTTGGTCTTATTCCCCCCTTTTTTTTCTTTCTCTTTGTCCCCCCCCCTGTGACATTCCCCCCCATTTCCCCATTTTTATTTCAAATGGCTTCATTGGGATACCTTAAGGGGCGCAACCGAAGCCTGGTGTTTAGCTTGCCCCCTGGGTGCCTGGGCCTAGTGCCATACACCCCCCCATGGCCTTCTCCCATGGTCTTTGACCACTCGGGACTCCGTCAGGGTCGGCACAGTTTTGGCCTTTTGGCAATTTTTAAAACAAAAATTTTACCCCCCCCCTCCCCCTTGCTGTTTGTTTTTTCTTTCCTTGATTTATGCTCACTTGGCTGACCTCTTTATTATTATTACTGCTGACTAGTTGATTTTATACTGCCTTCTAGATGTTTTACAAGACACTATGCTGCTTTTCGTTGATCTTTTATAGCTGACGTTTCTTTCGCTTTGATGTGTTTCTTATGAGTGTGATTTTTGGCCCTGCGAGGCCAACCTTGCGGGTTGATTTGTGACCATTTGATTGAAAATAAAAATCATGAATACAAAAAAAAAAAGGAAAAAGGTAAACTATATCAGTCTCCTCTCTCAACTGTTATGAAATGTTCCTGCAATGCACGCTTCACTACTGGCCTGCCAATGAAGAAGCAGTTCATGATGGTGAATTTAAACAAGGGAAAATCAAGAAAACCATCCTTCTAGTAGTTCTCACTATTACGTTTTAAACAGAGTAAGAATAGTGTTAAAGTAAGTGGCAAAAGCAGGTCAGTGATGAAGCAATGTGTCACTAGTTCAGTTGTCGAAGGTGGCGTCATCAACACTGGAGCTGAGGAAAGTACAGGTATAATATCTCATTAAGGAATGCAATATAACAGGGATCTGTCACGATTCCCCCTAGGGTCTATGGTGCTGGTCCCTATACACAGAATTCTATCTACCCTTCTGATCCTTGGATGGTTGGCAAAGCTAACACTTGTCAGTGAACAGATAGACACGTAACCAGTAAGAGTTAATAGATACCAGAATACTACAAAACACTTGGTCAGGATAGCAGGGGTCTTAGTACCAGGAGAGGGAGTCAGCCGTATGCCAAACGTCGGTACAGAGAGAGATCATCACCATAGCCAGGATTGGTACACAGCATGGGAAGGCAGTAATAGCTGGAGTCATACACATAGATTACCAAAATAACACGAGAGAGCACTGATGGGATGTGAAACCATGTCAGGGCACTGGAGTGAGACGCTGGGTTTTAAACCCGGCCGGCGCCGCTTTATCAGGCCACGCCACGCTCCTTGGTGTCCCACGTGACCGCCATGGTCCTGCTCTTCACTCGGCGCCCGGGCCAGCGAGCAGCGATTAAGATGCTGCCGGGTGCCAGGCAGCGCCGGCGTGGGACATGACAGGATCTTTATGACAGTGATAAATTAGTGTAATATAGGGGTCGATATTATAAGTGACTGCAGTCATGACAGGCTTAATATAAAGTGCAGGAATCATACCCACTGCAAGATGGGATCAGTTGACATGGAATCACTCCAATTATAAGTTAGCATTTTTTTGCAAACACATCTAAAAGAAAAGAATTGTAATTCCCTATTGTATAGGAGAGCCCTCCACTCACCTGGTGCGCCTGATTGATTGCTGGTGTGCTGGCTGACAAGTCAATGCACCAACATCATCAATGAGGGCTAATTGCAAAGCACTGAGCGACAGCTGTCAATCTCCACCCACGGAGAAGAAAAATGGCAGCTTTTTGCACTGGAATTGGGGCATTATTTGCTGTGATATCTCTTCAAGAGATAAGATATAGCATTGATATTTAAGGCCAATGTGATATAACCATCTCCAATAAGATATTGCTGCCACCCAGTCACTACAGGTGCACTTTAAGTGCGCAGCTTATTAAAAGCTGCATATTTTTCTTTTGCATTGTTAAAGGACAGGGGAGCCCAATCTACTTTATTTTTGGAACATTTCATTTAGTCCCTTTGCTAATAAACTAAAGTAATATTATTCTATTTATCGTATGATGACTGGATCGAGTATTTATAAATGGTCGCTATTTGTATTGAAGTCACACTTCATATTTCCCCTTCTCTGTCTAACTGACCATTCAAGGTTCCACCCATCTAAGTAAATGAAAACGAAAAAAAAGAAGAGAAAGCTAGCCCCAAAAGATGAAGCATACATCGTTACAAGAGAATGTTCTAAGTGTAGTGTTGAGGTAAACTAAGTAAAGTGCAGTGAGGTGATATCCTGTGGGAATCTCACCACCTTGTGGCCGTGGATAAAATGTCCGAGTAGAAAAAGGTTCCTTTTAGAAACATAATGGTGTAAATTCGACCACGTAAAAGAAAAAAGTTGTTGTTCGTAAGTATTTGTGCTTGTATTGTTTTAGGGTTAGTGCTACATTTAGGGCTAGTATTTATGCTTGTTTTAGAGTTAAGGATAGGGTTAATTAAAAGGTATGGGTTACTTTTATGGATAGGGTAAACACTAACCTAGTTTTGTTCATCGTTTCTATGCAATTTAAGCTCAAATGAGTAAAAATGAAGGGTTCATGATTAAATTGTAGTGAAGAGTACATAGAAATCGTGAGCAGAATCTGTTTGTTGGACTCGGGGTTAGGGATAACGCTAACCCTAACCTTTAAACTAGTGTTGATTTTGCACTAAGCTTGTGTCAGAAAAATAAGTATGGAGTTAGTTGCTAGAAAAATCAATGTGAATATGCTGATGTTTCAGATGAGAAACTATGTTTTTTTAGTAAAAGTGTCCTAATTCATGTTACGTTATTTAATTGGTGACTTTTTGTACCACAGCCATTTTACCCATGGCCACAAGCTGGCAGCCTGGTGATACTAAACACAATGAGGCTGGGTTAATAAACTTCCTGAGACATGATGCCTTCGGTCTGACACTCAAAGAGATCTCTCTGTATGTGGGATAGTAAACATAAGAACCAAACTCAAGTGACTCTCGCAGTGGAAGTCATGGCTCAAGTCAACACCATTACCAACTAGTATAAAAACCTGTATAATACAGACACTAAGTGCAAATTCTCTTACAAATTAATAGCATAGTAGGGGTTCTTTCTTGACTGAATTAGAAAAGTATTAGTGGAGTTACTGGTTAATGAGAGTCAGAAAACAGTTTAGGAAAGTTTGTGTGCAGATGTCATTATGCAAATTAATGCAAAGCAAGACTACTGAACCACAATAAACAAATAAAACCAGTGAATTGTCATCTGAAGTAGCAGCATATTGTTTCGTCTAATTGTATTTAAAATTGACGAGCAGTGATTAGAAATCTTCAGGTGTTGAGAAAAACATAGGTGCCTATTATGCTTCGTGGTAGTATATATAATGCTCCATGAAAAACTTTGGTTTTTAAAGCTGGGTTTGTGTAACAAAAATGAATGGTTGATTCATAAACTGATTTTTTTTTTTGAGAAAGGATTTTACCAGGAAGGATACATTGAGATTTCTCTCATGTTCAAGTATGTCCTGGGTGGCGAGTATGTACCGTTAGGTGTCTTGCCCAAGGACACTTACTGGAGAGGTGCTCTTGCTGGGATCGAACCCATGTCTCCACAGGCTCTCTCCATGCAGAGCAGTGATGTTACCTCTACTCCACCCAGCCGGTAAAGAAGAAGAGAAAAAAAATGAATTAGTCAACCTGGAAAAATAGCTACTGGAGCATTTTCCCTGTTCATTTTTTTTTTTAAGCACTTTGCCAATTCTCAACATTTTCTAAATGAATAAACCCTGATAAATAATATGAAATGCCATTTAGCAAGAGGAAAGCTAAGAACTGTCAACTTGGGATCAGTAACTGGCCCTGCTGAAAAGATGAGTCTGTCAAAAAATATATTACTATGGACACATTCTAAACAATTTGAAAAAGGACCAATAAATCAACATAGTGATGGGCATATGTCAGGGACCAATTGTCAATCTAGAAAACAAGGGCGAATGGGGACTGAAGGGGAATGACATTTTTGGGCTAGGGTCAGACGAGTGTGATTTCTACAGACTGTACGTCCATGCACACGGACGTACGTCAGTACGGAAGACACAGTAGTGGCCACACAGTCCGTTTATCACTGACGTATATTTTGACGGATGTAGGAGAGAAAATAAAATAAAAAGCAAAACCATTTTGTCCGTGAAAAATGCTGGACGTATAAATGCAGTCCGTCTGACCACGTTCCATCACTCACACACAAAGCTATGCGGACGTTTCGGACGCAGCGCACTTTGTGCGGCCGTTCTAGGAGTTGTACGTTCTTGCCTGCCTTGCGTCCGTGGGCCGCGGCCGTTGTGCGTCCGCAGTTCAGTGCGGACGTACTTCGTGTAACGGGCTCCGATGGGCTTTCTTTCATGCTATCACGGACGTACTTTTAGGCGCAATCACGGACGTGAACACTACGCTCGTCTGACCCCAGCCTTATGAGAGAGAGAAAGTGTGTGTTAGGGTTAAACTGAAATTATAAGGTGGGATTCGATAAGTTTGCTTAAATGAAAGAGACTAAAATATAAGCAGAAAACAGAACACAAAACAGATCTAAAAAAATGTTTTAAGAACAAAGCATGAATAAGAAGAAAGATATAGCAATCTGTCTGCCCCTCCACTCCCTGAAAAACCTAAACAAAACAAATAAGATGCCGGTGAAGCAAAGATCCAATAGTTTAGCTGCTTAATAATAATCATTAATGGAAACAAAAGGCATTATTTATCGAATGCTTAACAAAAGAATTCAAGAAGCGTAACTAGAAATGAAAAAAATATTAAAATACTCAATTAAAATCATAAGGCAGAACCAAATTAGAATAATGTAGCCGTCTAAGCAGTATGACCGAGACAATAAATTGTCTGGCTTTGGAAAAAAAAGGTTCAGAAGAAATAGCCAGAAAATCCATGGTCTCCCTGAAAATACACTCTAACAGGATTTAATTGATCTACTTAAAGAGAACCTCTAGCAGTATTAAGAGGTCTAAAGGATTTGCTTCTCTGGGAATATCCCAGTCAAAGCTTATCAGCCACAGTCTTCTACACAGTATGGGTATACAGTTTTGTAAAAAAAAAATTAGAAATAAACTCATGAAAGGCAGTTGTTTTATTAAGGTGGTGTACTAAATATTTTTTTAAAATTTTTAAATGTTTTCTGATCTTGTCTCCACGACTAGGAGTTAACAAGGTAACTGGAACTAGGGTGCATTAAGTGTAGGATTCCTCTGCAATCGTTTAAGTGAGATTATTCTTCTTAGAGACCTGATTTTGGACTCCCCAGAGGACGCGTTATCAGATTTCTCTAAATTGTTCTCAGTGTTCACATCAGTTTTTATGTTTTGTTTATTTTTTTTCACCAATAATAACTGTTTGTTCAAGCCAATATTGTACAAAATGTAGGTAGGATAATAAATTATTAAAAACCAGTTAAATTTCAGTGGACTGTGGTAACTACAGCCAAAGACTGGATGAAACATAGATAGAATTAAAGACAAATTTTAGCCATCATGAGCACTTAAATTTGATTAAGTGGCCAAAGTGACAGACTGTACCTCTCTTTCTTCTCACCCTATGTCCCTGACCATTAAATAAATATTTGATTGACTAAGTGCTCACTAGCTGATTACTCAACAACCATACCTAAAGGGATAATCTACGCACTATGACCACTCAATGTAATTTGAGTGGTCAGATGGTCAGAGTGACCTGGGTGCCCTCACCCCTCTAGTCTTGCAAGATAAAAGTCCAACCCAATACCTGAGAACAGCAAGCAATGACCTAAGGTTCCTGGATATGTGGACTTTTGGGACTCCGATCCCACCAATGGCTCTCAATGTACTCTGCATTGGTAGCCATTGGATTGGTTGGCTCTCAGGTGAACGTCCACCCTCTCCACGGTCATGTGATAGCTGTGGCTTACAGGAAGCCGGCAGCATATCATGTCTAGAACTGTGCCAAGGGAGCCCGTCACCAGTGGCGTGCCCAGGCCATTGCATTAGACTGTGCATCCATGCAACATTTATTAATTCATACTTGAAAACAAGAGAAATCTCAATGTATCCTTCCTGGTAAAATACTTTGCAAATAAATAAAATAAAATTTTAAAAACGTATGTTTAAAAGATTTTGCACAAAATGTACATTGTTCTTTAGAAATAATAAACATGTAAGCAAGAGATACAACAGTTTTTATGCTAGTCATCATGAACCGGATAAGGAACATTTAAAATGTCAATGTAGGAGTTGAAAGAGGACCTATTTTCCAACATTAGGGTATGCACACTAGGCACACCCCCTGCGCAAGTCTATACCCATTGTGGTAAAGAAGGTGAGTTTAAAAGATTCTTAACAGTTAAAACATGAGTAAACTCCCACATTCCTCCTTCTTTTTTCATGGTATACAATAGTATTTATAGTATTTCACTTTGGGTGAGTGGGTGGAGGTACATGGCCCAGTCCAACGTCCCTTTGATGTGATGAAGTTGTCCTGTCCCCTTAGCAGCATAACACCCCCAAAGAAGAATGTTTTCACCTCAATGTTTGACAGCGGGGATGGTGTTCTTGGTCATAGGCAGCATTCCCCCTCCAAACACGACGAGTTGAGTTGATGCCAAAGAGCTCGATTTTGGTCTCATCTGACGATAACACTTTCACCCAGTTCTCCTCGGAATCATTCAGTTGTTCATTGACAAACTTAAGACGGGCCTGTCCATGTGCTTTCTTGAGCAGGGGGACCTTGTGGGCGCCTCAGGATTTCAGTCCTTCATGGCATAGCTTGTTACCAAATGGTTCTCTGGTGGCAATGGTCCCAGCTGCCTTCAGATCATTGACAAGATGCTCCTGTGTAGTTCTGGACTTATACGTGTGATCATTGAAACTCCACGAGGTGAGATCTTGCATGGAGCCCCAGACCAAGGGAGATTGACAGTTATTTTGTGTTTCTTCCATTTGCGAAATATCGCACCAACTGTTGTCACCTTCTCACCAAACTGCTTGGCGATGGTCTTTTAGCCCATTCCGGCCTTAGGTCTACAATCTTGTCCCTGACATCCTTGGATAGGTCTTTGGTCTTGGCCATGGTAGAGAGTTTGGAATCTGATTGATTGCTTCTGTGGACAGGTGTCTTTTATACAGGTAACAAACTGAGATTAGGAGCAGTCCCTTTAAGAGTGTGCTCCTAATCTCAGCTCGTTACCTGTATAAAAGACACCTGGGAGCCAGAAATCCTGCTGATTGATAAGGGATCAAATACTTATTTTACTCATAAATTGATTTGCATTTTAATATCTTTTCTGGATGTTTTTGTTGTTATTCTGTCTCTCACTGTTAAAATAAACCTACCATTAAAATTATAGACTGATCATTTCTTTGTCAGTGGGCAAACGTACAAAATCAACAGGGGATCAAATAACATTATCCCTCACTGTAAACGTAGTGTATGAATTTAATAGTAACTGTTAAAGGTATAAAATTGCTCTGACTAATAAGTTTCTAGCGGGGATGACAAAACCTCTAACAATACAAATATATAATTTCTAAAAGAAATAAACTGTGAACTAGCTAAAGAGTATGAATATTTAGACAAACCCCACAAGGAGATATAATCTTCAAATTATGAAGAAACAAGAGATAACACATCTATAAGAAATCATGCTGCACACAGCTTAATCTACAAAATGCAAAAGATTCAGATAGATTAGGTTCTTTAGCACAAAAAATAACTTACTATTAATTTGCTTCATATCAGTGTACAAAATGAACACCATAGATTCTTCAGATTTCCATATACACTATTTTGCCAAAAGTATTCGCTCACCTGCCTTGACTTGCATATGAATTTAAGTGACATCCCATTCCTAATCCATAGGGTTCAATATGATGTCGGTCCACCCTTTGCAGCTAGAACAGCTTCAACTCTTCTGGGAAGGCTGTCCACAAGGTTTAGGAGTGTGTTTATAGGAATTTTTGACCAGTCTTCCAGAAGCGCATTTGTGAGGTCACACACTGATGTTGGACGACAAGGCCTGGCTCTCAGTCTCCGCTCTAATTCATCCCAAAGGTGTTCTATCGGGTTGAGGTCAGGACTCTGTGCAGGCCAGTCAAGTTCATCCACACCAGACTCTGTCATCCATGTCTTTATGGACCTTGCTTTGTGCACTGGTGCACAGTCATGTTGGAAGAGAAAGGGGCCAGCTCCAAACTGTTCCCACAAAGTTGGGAGCATGGAATTGTCCAAAATGTCTGGGTATGCAGAAGCATTCAGAGTTCCTTTCACTGGAACTAAGGGGCCAAGCCCAGCTCCTGAAAAACAACCCAACACCATAATCCCCCCTCCATCAAACGTTACACTTGGCACAATGCAGTCAGACAAGCACTGTTCTCCTGGCAACCGCCAAACCCAGACTCGTCCATCAGATTGCCAGATGGAGAAGCGTGATTCATCACTCTAGAGAATGTGTCTCCACTGCTCTAAAGTCCAGTGGCGGTGTGCTTTACACCACTGCATCTGACGCTTTGCATTGCACTTGGTGATTTATGGCTTGGATGCAGCTGCTCGGCCATGGAAACCCATTCCATTAAGCTCTCTGCGCACTGTTCTTGAGCTAATCTGAAGGCCACATGAAGTTTGGAGGTCTGTAGCGATTGACTCTGCAAAACGTTGGCGACCTTTTCGCACTATGTGCCTCAGCATCCGCTAACCCCGCTCCGTCAGTTTACATGGCCTACCACTTCGTGGCTGAGTTGCTGTCATTCCCAAACACTTCCACGTTCTTATAATACAGCTGACAGTTGACTGGAATATTTAGGAGCGAGGAAATTTCACTACTGGATTTGTTGCACAGGTGGCATCCTATCACAGGTCCACGCTGGAATTCACTGAGCTCCTGAGAGCGACCCGTCTGCATGCCTAGGTGCTTGATTTTATATACCTGTGGCCATGGAAGTGATTGGAACACCTGATTCTGATTATTTGGATGGGTGAGCGAATACTTTTGGCAATATAGTGTATATTGTTTAGGTTTGCCTAGGAAGTCTTATGTTAGTGAACAACTTAAATACAGTATAGGAAACACATATAAGTCCTCACAAGCTGGAATGCCTTCTATGACATGTAGGACTAGATTCCAAGTCATGTGTAAACAAACAAAACTGTTTTGAATTTAGCAATTGCATAGACATAAAATAGGATGTTCGCCCCCCCCCCCCCCCCCCCATGTTATTCGCTCCATGTCTATACTGTATATCGCATCTGATGCTGATCAGTGGGGGAGTGCAGAGGGGACTATTTACGTCCCCTATCTCAGATTGTTAGTACACCCCACCCTCTAGTTATAGGTGGGGTTAAGTGGTCGAAAGTGGCCTGTCCATGAATATTGCTTACCCCCCCCCCATGCCAATGGGATGGAGGTGTATGGAGGGGGTGGACATTGGCAAGTCTACATCCTCCCATTTTTTTTTTAAATCCTCTACCAGCCACATATGGGTGGAGGCTGGGGAGATGGTGCTACCATATATCTGACGTCTTTATAGTAGCAGCCCTCCACAATATTAGAGACTGAGCAGCTGCTTGTATTTCAACCCATGCAGTGCTGGGAATTTAGCAGTGAGCAGCCTATGGCATAGTAATAGTTGTTATGTGTAATGGTATATTCTCCCCTCCTGCGTTGTGTCTAGCAGGGGCATCGGTTGTTGTGGCAATCATTACGATCCCCCCATGTGCCATTATTTATATTTTTTAAGTTATTGCAGACCAGCCCCCCTGAATTACCCTTTGTGTGGGAGACTATTTGCCAGAAGGCTGCTAGTGCTGCCTGTGGGTAAATAGTACATTCTGCCATTTGCTTAGGCAGAAACAAACTTGTTACGTTTGAATACTTACATCTAAATATTTTCAGAGATGACCCGACTCGTGGAATTAGGATGCGTGAAAGGAGACAAATTCTGTAGGTGTTATATTACACCTGTCATGTGCATCAAATGTTGGGTTCATTTAACAAGGAATCATGTCATATGTGTTAGCATGTATTTGAAAAAAGGAGTAATTTTCAGTTTTTCTTTCAGTCGCTTCCATGTGGCATTCTGCTGGGGGGGGGGATGTCAGCTCTGAGCAGAAAGCCATCCTACAAGACAGCCCTCTGATCAGTCGATGTGCACCATTGACTATCAGGCACACCAATTTCACTGCTGATGGGCATCGTGCATAGCAGCCCACAGCTAACTCCATCCAAAGAGGGAAAACATGGCTCTGCCTAGTGCTGGGGTCGAGCTGAGCAAAACCTGTGATGCTTAATCAAGGGGCTGAGATTTCACATTGATTATTAAGGCCAATACAATATCCTTACCCTGAAGGAATACTACAGCATAGGTACAACTGGCCTAGTTTACACATACCTTTTCGAGGGTTGTGTTTGGGAGAGACCGACAGTGTGTGTTTGGGGTAAAGTTGGCAAATGCTATTGCTGGGAAGAACAACGTTAGCAAAATTAACTGTCAATTTGTTTGTTTTGTATCACACATTCAGTTACTGACACATTCCTTTCCCTACAGATTTCTTTATGTCAAAGCAACTTTTATCTACAGGCTGGTTTCATCTACAACAGTAAATTATTTTGTTCATTCTGTATAATAAAATACTGTGGTTTGACATGCTTTTTCTATTGCTATTGTGATGTCATGTGGCTTCGTTTTATCTGCTGTCCTTTTACTAATCCTACTTTTGCCTTGAATTCTATTCTTACCCTACCTTTGCTTTAGGGCTTTTAACCTGATCAACTATGATAAATGTTATAGGCTAAACTATTGCTAGTACATTGGTTCAAATGTTGGTGGCATAGAATAATGAAAAGCAATCCAATATGTACTGTCCTTTAATCTGTCTCCAAGGGAATGTGAGTCCTTAAGGTTTTTCTTTTACAGCAATAGGAAAGTCTCTTGTAATGAGTGCCTTGCCAGTCTCATGGGACCCAGTGCATTATTATTATCCTTTATTTATATAGCGCCACATATTCCTCAGCGCTTTACAAGGTGTACATACATTAGAATATCACACATGGATGATGACCTTATTCAGAGGGACCCTGTTCCCAAGGGACCTTACAATCTATGAGATGTACACGTATTTTGTGAGGTAGGTGCATCCATATCGTTAGGTGTCTTGACCAAGGACGCTCGCTGGTGGCATCTTCTGAGTGGGATCGAGTCGGCTTTCCATGATTGTAGAGCAGCGACCTGGTGGTTAGGTTGAACCCACTTCTCATAAAGTCGAGACTTGCTTCTCCACAGTTGTATTGGAGGGATGTGCTGAACAGGATTTGACTTGCTTCTCCACGGTCGAAGGGTAGAGATGTTACCACTGGACTCCACAGCTGATATTTTATGGTAGGCAAGTATGTACCCTTATGTGTCTTGCCCAAGGACACTTACTGGAGAGGTGCTCTAGCCGGGATTCGAACCTGGGTTATAGAGCAGTGATGTTACCTCTACTCCATCCAGCTTTATTTTGCATAATGGCAAAATAAATAAATAACAATGATATCCTTGTTAAGTATCCTTCTCATATCCCTTTTTACTATATAGTAAAATAAAATCTTCCATTCAAATCATAAAAAGGTTTTCTGGACCCAATTTGTCCCGTAGAAGAATACAGGCTCTATGCCAACGTAACTGTTAATACCAACTTGTGAATGAATACATGGCACTCAATCTGTTATTTTTTCTTTTTCTTGAGAAAGGATTTTACCAGGAAGGATACATTGAGATTTCTCTCGTTTTCAAGTATGTCCTGGGTGGCGAGTATGTACCGTTGGGTGTCTTGTCCAAGGACACTTACTGGAGAGGTGCTCTTGCCGGGATCGAGCCGGCGTCTCCACAGTCTCTCTCCATAGTTATAGAGCAGTGATGTTACCTCTACTCCACGCAGCCGGCACCATGACCATTACACTGTTTACAACCCTGTCCTGACCAAGTTGCTGTATCATCGGCTTGAGTCCCAATATTTGGGAACCGCTTGTAGATTGGCGCTATGCCGTGGAGTCAAAAGCAACCCTGTCCGATCTCTGCGCAAGCTGGTGTATGCAGGGTTGCACTAGAAGTAGGACACTGACAAATATTTGTACCTAATGTTCCACTGCAAGCAGCTAGAGGAAAAGGAGGATTGCATCTCAGCATTCTAATATTTTATGAGATTTGAAAACATATTGACCCTAGCAAGCTGCACGCAGTGCACATTCACCACTAAAATGGCTCATCAGGAGATGTTAGGGCTAGTCATATTCCCTACCTTTAATCCAATGGGGTTTAACTTTAAAGTGAACTAACAGTATTGTGGGTAGAAGGGAGAATTTGAAAGAATGCGGTCCTTTGGCGATTGCCACCAATTAACAATTAATACCACACTGCCCCTAGCAGTCTGCTTATGGTCTACCTGAAGGGTTGAGAGTTAAGCTATTAAAGCATATACAAAGATATCAAATTTATTAAAGTACATAAAATCCAGTAATGAGACAGCAATTTGATTTTATCATTTTAACAATTTTTAAATTCTTTTTCTTTTTGCAGTCTTTCTTTTTCACATTTTTGTAAATATAAAGCACTTCACACATATACACGTTTTTCCATTTCTTTGCATTATTGAGCAGTGATTATAACTGCATTAATAAAGGTTAAGTTTTAGGAATTTTATGGGAGAATTGATTTTTCTAGGAGCCTACAGACTTCAGCTGGTTTCCAGAGAGAATTCTGGTGTTTAAACGCATACGGCTTGGGCTTTTATTTAGATGCTCCATTGGTGTCCTGCCATGCCTCTATGGAGATGGAGTATTTGGTGTCATTCTCTCATAAGACTGTGCAGCTCCAGGGTGTTAAGTAATTGTAAAAATGGACTGGAGTTCCAATTGAAGGTTGGGTTGTTTCCTCCCAATGGGATTTTGCCTGATGGGGGCTATAACAGATCTCAGTACCCTGACCGGGTCACATCTGTCAATGCCGCTTCCTTGCCGAACCCCCGTGTACTCACCAGCAGACTCTCGTGCTTTTCTCCGAAGCTTAAGGACCGGAACACGTGAAGAGCCTGGCTAACATCCCTCAGAAATAAGACAAGGCTGTAGATCTGGAGGATTTCAGGGTCAAAATGAAGCTGATTTTATTTGCGACAGGCACAGATATTTATGCAGTCAAACATGGGTTATTGTAAGGGTTTCTGATGTTACTGATCCTTCTGGTTCACGGAATTTTGGACATAATTAGAATAGGACAGATAAACATTTGCTCAACATTCCTAGACAACACAGGAAAATGACAGCCGTGGGTGGTAAACAAGATTACAGTCTAAAACAGAAAATGATGGAGCAGTGTTTGCCTGACAAAGCAGAATAACAAAACTACCCAAATATACAGCAGATATCAACAGATACACATGTACCATAAGGATAGACAGATATACAATGCCATTATTCATACATAACACAGAATACACAAACACCCTGCACCCAAACTACAGACACAGGGTGACTTAAACACAAGAGAGGGCAGGGAAATAAAATAGAACATGAGGCGTGCACCTCCCAAATACATTTCTAGGCCCATGTACTCCAAGTCCATAATGATATACGTCACTGGGCGGTCCTCCAAAGTACTTTGGAAGGGTAGCTGTGGCCAAAGATATCCTCTAAGGTCCATTATGTCTCTACTAGGGTTCTAGAAATGGGTGCTCCACTTCAGGATTAGCTTGGAGATGTAACCTCTTATGGTCTGAGGTAGTTAAGTCCTCAGTGCCACCATCCTTCATGTAGATCAGTGGTTCCCAACCCAGTCCTCAAGTACCCCCAACAGGCCAGGTTTTAAGGTTTACATTGGGGACATTTATTTATTTATTTATAAAGTATGGAAATGCTAGCAGAATGCTTGGTTGTGTAGGGAGAGGTATTAGCAGTAGGAAAAGGGAAGTGCTCATGCCACTGTACAGAGCACTGGTGAGACCTCACTTGGAGTACTGTGTGCAGTACTGGAGACCGTATCTCCAGAAGGATATAGACATCTTAGAGAGAGTTCAGAGAAGGGCTACTAAAATGGTGTACGGCTTGAAGGAGAAAAGTTACCAGGAAAGGCTTAATGATCTTAACATGTACAGCTTGGAAAAAAGACGAGACAGAGGAGATATGATAGAAACATTTAAATACGTAAAGGGAATCCACAAGGTAGAGGAAGGGAGTATATTTAAAAGGAAACAAAGTAGCAAAACAAGAGGACATAGTCTTAGATTAGAGGGGCAAAGGTTTAAAAGTAACATCAGGAAGCATTATTTTACTGAGAGGGTGGTGGATACATGGAACAGTCTTCCAGTTGAAGTGGTAGAGGCCAAAACAGTAATTGAATTTAAGCAAGCATGGGATAGGCATAAGGCTATCCTAAACAAAAGATAAATCCAAGTAAAGTATCCATGTAATTGGGCAGACTAGATGGGCCGAAAGGTTCTTATCTGCCGACATTTTTCTATGTTTCTATGTTTCTATGTTTCTATGTTTCTATGTTTCTATTTTACCAGGAAGGATACATTGAAATTTCCCAATCACTGAGCAGTAAATCATATCACCTGTGCTGTGCTTCAGATATCTAGAAAACCTGGCCTGTTAGGGGTACTTGAGGACCGCGTTTGGGAACCACTTATGTAGATGGTTGTATTTGGTCCGTTTTTGTTTAATAAAGAGCCAATGCTGGTCTTTCTCTCAGCCTGTTGTCCTTGTTTATTTGGGTTAAAGGGATATGCATGTCTAGCAGAAAAAAAAGAAAGAAATTAAATTGACATATAAACATTGTTATACCTATAGACAAACTAGAATAAATCAATAAAAGTTTTAAAAATCTGTAAAAAAAAATTAATTTCTGTTTATTCGCTTTAACCTCTGTCATTTCATCTTCTCTGGCCACGCCCCTCAGCTAGGGGTGTTTCTTCAGCTTCCACTTCCTGTCTATTCCCCGCCTCCTCCCCACCCACTATTCCACCCATCAAAGCTTCACATGAACTAGCACAAACTGTGCACATGAAAACCTCTGCACACTCAGGACCTCAGACCAATGAAACTGAGGAACTGAATATCAGCTATCTCTGCAACTGTGAAAGCAAGACACACTCACCCGTTGACTCGTTCACACACTCACACTCGCTCACACACAGAATCACTCACCCAATGAAACGCTCACTTGCACTCTTTCATGGTTCACATACTCACTGTCTCACTCAAACCCCCTCACACAGTCACTCTCACACTTGTGCTGTCTCTTGTGTGTGCTCTCTCTCACTGCAACTTTTCTTGCACTTTCTCTGCTTTATCTTACTGCCTATCTCTTTACCTTTTCTTGCTGTTTCTCTCTGTGCTTATTTTGTTGTCCCTCTCTCTGCTGTCTCTTTTTCTCCATGTGTGTATTGATTTCTCACCTACCCTGTCTCTGCAGAAGCTGGGGGTGAAAGAGTTACAGATTGGAATGACACTCAGCCCCACCCTCCCCTCAGCTCACAGTGCAGGTGGGAGGATGAGTCGCACATGCTAAGTGTGTTTTTTATCTATACCTAGATATACACACTGATTGGTTAGCTTAAAGTGCCTCCTGAGGTGGGCGTGGAAAACGCCAAGAAAGAAAAGCAGGTAAATATGAAAAAATATCATATTTACTTGCTTTTTATGCCTGCTGAATGAAACTACTGACTCATTCAAAAGGCATCGCACATTTTCAAAAGCACACTAGCAAAGCATGCATGTCCCTTTAATAAATATGGCGCTTCCTCGCAATACCAGACTGTCCCCAAATCTGGCTTCATTTAAACGCTCCCTAAAGACCCTTCTGTTTAGGGAAGCCTAGCACCTGACTCCGTAACAACACATCTGACAGACCTAAAAATGGTCCTCACCTCTCCCTGCATTAACTCATCACTGCAGCCCCCCCCTCCTGTTTCTCACTCCCTCCCCCATCTAGACTGTAAGTTCCCACGGGAATAGGGCCCTCACGTCCTCCTGTATCTGCTGGCAGCAATACTGACCTTCTCCTGTACTGTATGTATTGTAGAATTGTCCTGTCTTTACCCATTGCACTTTGTACAGCGCGGCGGAATGTGCTGGCGCTTAATAAATAATAATAATAATAATCACATAGGTCTATTGAAGTATGGGGAGGTTACAAATGTTTTGGATTTATGTAACTACACTGGAAGACAATAGGAGATTTACCCAGGCCCGGATTAAGATCTCTATGGGCCTGGAGCTGAAGATTTTGGTGGGCTTTTTTTGTAATTTAGTGAAATGAAAACATATTTTGGGTTATTTAATAGTGCACAGATACAGGTATATCTAACCAGGCAGATACTGTGTGATTTAATTTTTCATTCAGATTTCAATCATTTAAAGAGTGTAAAACATTTTGATTTCCCACCTTTGTGGTTATATATTCTATAGGGCACTCATGATAAAAAAAATGTGAAATGGGAACCTGTTACTGCATTTTTCTGAGAAAATATAAAATTTTAACCAAAAAAAAATGGAAAAAAAAATATTTCCCTGGTTCTGGAACATGTTTTTTAAAGAAGAATATGACTATGTATAAAACACTGACCTTGCTCCCAGTGTGGGAAATTAGAAGGTGAGTAATGGCAGTGGTATTGCTCATTTTAGGCTGGGGTCAGACTAGTGCATTTTTAACATGCGTTTAGGCTGGGGTCAGACCAGCGCATTTTTAACGTGCGTTCTGGCGCACTTAATCACGGCCGCACTAGCAGCAAATGACGGGCAATGACAGCCAATATACGAAGTACGGTCGCACGAAAGTCCGGCCGCGCAACGCAAGTGGAAAATTAACGCATTTTTTCGAGAACGCAGAACCGCTAGTACGGACGTACAGAGTGCGCTGCGCCCGCTAGCGGTGTGTGTGTGTGTGTGTGTGATTTGGAGACGTCAGACCCTGCTCGTGTCCGGCCAACATAACGTCCAGATGCAAAAAGTTTCCTGGTTTGGATTCGTAAAACATCACGCACGAAAATGCGCATCGTATGACCGTTTTCGCATATTCCGTGAAAAAATACATCAATGCGTTCCGACGCATTTTTTTACGTTCGCGTGTAAAAATGCTTTCGTTTGACCCTTAGGCTCACTTAATCACGGCCGCACTAGCATCAAATGACGCGCAATGACGGCCAATATACGAAGTACGGCCGCACGAAAGTCCGGCCGCGCAACGCAAGTGGAAAAGGAACGCATTTTTTCGAGAACGCAGAATCGCTAGTAGTGATGTACAGAGTGCGCTGCGGCAGCATAGCGGTGTGTGTGCGTGATTAGGAGATGTCAGACGCTACTCATGTCCGGCCAACATAACGTCCAGGCGCAAAAAGTGTTATTGACGATCCGTAAAAAATCACGCACGAAAATGCGCATCGTATGACCATTTTTGCACATTCCGTGAAAAAATACGGCAATGCGTTCGGACGCACTTTTTGACGGTCGCTGCGAATAATGCGTTTGTTTGACCCTAGCCTTATACGTGACAAATGGACAATGCCATCGCTTTGGAACTAAAAATAAATAAAAACTTGTTTTTCTTTTAGATTTTACATGGGCAGGTTTGGTATTAATGCAAAGGCCAGACTCTGCCCTGTCCAATGACACCTCACTTGACCTTGTAAAGTGTAAAGATTAGTGACGCAGGGGTCCAAAGTTCTCCACAGTGCTGTTCACTGCAGGGCGGCGGTTTAGGTTTTTGATGTAACAATTCGTAATAATGGTTTGTACCATCACCTCCACACTTGTTGGTGACATGAGAAATGTGATGGCTAGTTAGTGCAGCATCATTATTTACTTTATAATTGAAAAGTGAAAAAATATTACTGTTGGAAAGAAAAAGTAAATATTTATTATTTTATTTTTTTACTTAAAACCTGGTCATGTTTGGTATCATTGGAAAGGCCCATGCTCTGGCCTTTCCAGTGATACCTCAGTTGATCCTGTAGCTGCTATGGAGTTGGAGATACATGGGTCCAAATGCAGACATACAGGGTTATTCAAAGAGATTCGAAAAGTCACTGCACGTCTTTTCGTTCTCTTCAATTCGGTTCCTTTTGCCAATCCCATTTCGGTGACCCTGCGGTGTATTCAGCAAACACCACAGGGTCCCCGAATTGCAGGGAAAGGCTGCTGCAAACCCGACGAAAACGAACCGCAAACCCCACTGCATGCACGCCGAAAAACCCTCAAAAACATCTGGATTAACCTGCGGAAAAAGCCCGAGCAGGAGCCGATCGCACACCGCAGAAGCAGCCGAAGCAGCTGAGACCGCAGATGAGGGAGGTGAATAAATTAGCAAAACCGTTTGTATGAATCTGTGAAAATGAAACGCTGTTTGCAAAGAAACTACTGAGCGAAAATGGCTGAAATTTACATATGAGGTTCAGGGAATGATAATAAAAAGGGCTGTTACAGAAAAAATAAGTAAACTTAAAAAAATAAATTAAAAAAATCGTACTTTTAAAAAAAAAAAAATCGGAAAAATGCTTAAAGTATCCTAAAAAATCTATAAATAAAGAGACTCTTTGCTGCAGAATTTCATAATGAACGGTTTATTAGATATTGAATTAAAACGGGAATATTTTTAACATTGAAGCCTATGGGATTCTCCTGAATAAACTTGCCGAATTAAACCACTGAATGGCAGGGCATTAGGGGAACCTTTCACTGCTGGTTTGTGTTCTCTGAATAGCCGAAGCAGTGCATTTTCATGGGGATTTCACTGCCCTCGAACAGGCACCGTATGTTCAGGCAATTCGCCAGGATTTGGCGTATTGCCTGCTCTCTGGATAGCCGAATGGCCAGGAAAGGCTTTCTCAAGCAATTCGGATCTCTTTGGATAACCCTGATAGTTATCTTTTCTCTGGGCCTATTCTGAGGCATGGGCCTTGAGCTGCTGCTCCATCTGCCCCTATGTTAATCCGGCCCTGGATTTACCCCCTTAAGTATACATGCTTTACTCATAATTCTTGAAAACCCCCTAAAAAAAATATAAAAAAAAAATAGCAGCCTTGATTATGTTGCAGATTTGATATCCGTTGCAATCTAAATTGAGTGGCAGAAGTGACACCTCTGGACCCCATCTGTAACACGCCAGTACGGCTAAGCAAAATGCTCAGCTGTCAAAAAAACAATAACCCATAAACCAAAACAGAAGGGCGAAGAAGGAATGGAGTATTTTTAGTGACTGCGTACATAATGGGGAAGTGTGGTGATAATAAAAACACATGCTGATAAAATATACGTCTAATTGTTTCTCCCAGTGAAATGTTTGGAGACAGATGTCCAACATGCGCATGAACAGTCACACAAATTATTACCATAATGTAAAAGCAGATGCTACTAACATGGCAGGGTGGACATTTAATTTACACTTTTAGAATATGCTTACACATTACACGTTTGTACAATGCACATCAAGCTGATTTTCTGCAAATGTAAAGTAACCTGAATATCTTTTCTTTGCATATCTTGGTTTTAAATGTGTTTGTTGCGTTATAATTGAGGGGTCAATTTCTTTCATATAAAGTTTTTTTGGTGGAAATTCACAGGCAGTGATACATGATAAGCAGAGTTATTCAAAGAGAATCGAAAAGTCACCGCAAGTTCGGTGACTTTTCAGTCCCTTCAATTTGGTGCGATTTGGCGATCCCATTTCGGCAACCCTGCAGTGTATTCAGCAAGCACCACAGGGCCGTCATAGTGCAGGGAAAAGCCGCCGCAAACCTGCCGAACACTCACTCAAAATCCAGCGAACACACACCGAAACCCTCAAAAACATCTGGATTAACCCCACCGAACACACCGGAGAAACCCGAGCAGCCACCGATCACAGCACAGAGCAGCCGGCGGAAAAACCCGACACCGCAGACGAATGGAGTGAAAAAATAAACCAACAGTACTCTTGAATGTTTGAAAAGTGAAACGCTGTTTGCAAAGAAACTACTGAGCAAAAATGTATGAAATTTACATATAAGATCCAATGAATAATAATAAAAAGGTCTGTTACAGAAAAAAGAAAAACGATTTAAAAAAAAACAGAAAAAGAAATTCGCAAAAAAATCCTGAAAAATGCCTTAAATATCCTAGGACATCTATAGATAAAGAGATAAAGAGATACTGCAGAATATTATAATCATCGGTTTATTAGATATTGGATTAAAACATATTTTTAACATTGAAGTCTATGGAATTCACCTGAATAAACCTGTCGAATGAAACCACCGAACAGCAGGGCAATTTGGCAACTTTTCACTGCTGATTTTTGTTCTCTGAATAGACAAACCATTGCTTCTTTATGGGGATTTCACTGCCCTCGAACAGGCAACGAACAGGCACCCGTATGTGCAGGCAATTCGCCAGGAGTTGGCGAACTGCCTGCTTTCTGAATACCCAAATGGCCAGGAAAGGTAACGTACGCTGAATTTCACTGTTTGGTTACCTTTCGGCCACAATTCGGATCTCTTTGAATAACCCTGAAGGTTTGCTAGTTAGTCTTTGAATGGTAGCATGTGTTTTACATAGAAAAACAAAAAAATACATACAGGGTTATTCAAAGAGAATCGTAAAGTCACCACACGTTCGGTGACTTTTCATTCCCTGCAATTTGGCGCGATTCGGTGATGTGTATTCAGCAAGCACCACAGGGCTGCCGTACTGTAGAGAAAGCCCGCCGCAAACCCGACGAACACTCACTGCAAAACCCGACGATCACTCACCGAACACTCACTGAAACTCGCAGAAAACATCTGGATTAACCCCGCCGAACACGCCAGAGAAACCCGACTAGCCACCAATCACAGAGCAGAGCAGCCGCCGTAAAAACACGACACACAGACAAGGGAGGTGAAAAAAAAAACCAGTACGCTTGAAAGTTGGAAAATTTAAACGCTGTTTGCAAAGAAATTACTGAACGAAAATGCCTGGAATTTACATATAAGATCCAATGAATGATAATAAAAAGGGCAGTTACAGTAAAAAAAAAAAAAGCTGATTAAAAAAAAAAGGGGAAAAGAATTTTGCCAACAAGACAGATGCTAGAAAATCTATAAATAAAGAGACTTTTTACTGCAGACTATTATAATCAACGGTTTATTAGATAGTGCATTAAAACGGGAATATTTTTAACATTGAAGCCTATGGGAATCGCCTGAATAAACCTGTCGAATAAAACCACCGAACAGCAGGGCAATTCGGCAACTTTTCCCTGCTGTTTTGTGTTCTCTGAATAGACAAAGCATTGCTTCTCTATGGGGATTTCAATGCCCTCGAACAGGCAACGAACAGGCACCGTATGTGCAGGCAATTCGCCAACATTTGGCGAACTGCCTGCTCTCTGACTAGCCGAATGGCCAGGAAAGGTAACCGTACGCTGAATTTCAGTGTTCAGTTACCTTTCGGCCACAATTCGGATCTCTTTGAATAACCCTGTGCAAATATTGTATAAAATGCTTTGTGCTGGACTTTCTGATTGAGGAAGCCAGTAGTCAATGTGGTGAAACGCGTCTCAGAGACTTTTTTGGCTCCAGGGGAAACCTTGGGAGGCCCATCTCCATTCATTTGTAATAAATACCCATTTTTTAAATACAGCTTCCAGCCTTATCCAGCTGTTTTTTAACATATTGGTGCTTATTGTAACTGCACATTACCCCCCCCCCCCTCCTTTCCCTCTCTCTGCATCTTGGGAATGTTTGCTGCACGCTGGGACCTGCTCAAGGAAAGTGCTACCTATGGTTGGATGCTAGAGCCCACTAACCTGAACCTGCATGACGGACTGCTAAGAGGTAGAAGGTGACCATTTGGATAGCGGGGGTACCTCCAATATAGGTACACTGCAGTCATTACTGAGCCAGTCCTACTACAGGCTCAAAATAAGGTGATTTTGGGACCAACCGTTTGTTTTTAATTAGCACAAAGCATTTTATGGCAATATTCGCAATATGTATTTTTTATTTTGTTTTTCTTGCATATTTCCCATGATGGAATGAGGAACTAAGTATTCTGCATGTATACAATTCACTTGCATATCGATGTGTTTCACACATTTATTGAGCACTTGCCACTTTATTGCAATAATCGCTTACGTTATAATTATTTATTTCTACAATTGCTGTGTGAGTGGTTTCATATTTCTTGTCATATTTCCTGGCAACTTCTTGAAGGGTCATGGTTGCACCTCCCTCATTTTGTGGCTGCATCTACACTTTTACTATTATATTTTATATAGGCGCTATACTAGGTTACACTATTATTAGCTGTTTACATAGACTAGCTTTTGTGGTTTGTAGGTTCGATCAATTATACAATAAATAATAGAAACATAGAAACATAGAAAAATGTCGGCAGATAAGAACCTTTCGGCCCATCTAGACTGCCCAATTACATGGATACTTAACCTGGATTTATCTTTTGTTTAGGATAGCCTTATGCCTATCCCATGCTTGCTTAAATTCAATTACTGTTTTGGCCTCTACCACTTCAACTGGAAGGCTGTTCCATGTATCCACCACACTCTCAGTAAAATAATGCTTCCTGATGTTACTTTTAAACCTTTGCCCCTCTAATCTAAGACTATGTCCTCTTGTTTTGCTACTTTGTTTCCGTTTAAATATACTCCCTTCCTCTACCTTGTGGATTCCCTTTACGTATTTAAATGTTTCTATCATATCTCCTCTGTCTCGTCTTTTTTCCAAGCTGTACATGTTAAGATCATTAAGCCTTTCCTGGTAACTTTTCTCCTTCAAGCCGTACACCATTTTAGTAGCCCTTCTCTGAACTCTCTCTAAGATGTCTATATCCTTCTGGAGATACGGTCTCCAGTACTGCACACAGTACTCCAAGTGAGGTCTCACCAGTGCTCTGTACAGTGGCATGAACACTTCCCTTTTCCTACTGCTAATACCTCTCCCTACACAACCAAGCATTCTGCTAGCATTTCCTGCTGCTCTATTACATTGACTACTTACCCTTAGATCCTCTGAAATAATAACCCCTAAATCCCTTTCCTCAGATGTTAAGGTTAGGACTGTATCAAATATTCTATATTCAGCCCTTGGGTTTTTACGTCCCAGGTGCATTATCTTGCACTTATCCACATTAAAACTCAATTGCCACAGCTCCGACCATTTTTTTAGTTTACCTAAATCATTTGTCATTTGGCTGATCCCTCCAGGAACGTCAACCCTGTTGCAAATCTTTGTGTCATCAGCAAAAAGACATACTTTTCCATTAATACCTTCTGCAATATCACTAATAAAAATATTAAAGAGAATGGGTCCAAGTACTGACCCCTGAGGTACCCCACTGGTAACAAGACCTTGCGCCGAATAAACTCCATTTACCATAACCCTCTGTTGCCTGTCACTCAGCCACTGCCTAATCCATTCAACAATATTGGAATCCAAGCTCAAAGATTGCAATTTATTGATAAGCCTTCTATGCGGAACAGTATCAAAAGCCTTACTGAAATCTAAATAAGCAATGTCTACTGCACCACCTGTGTCTATTATTTTTGTTACCCAATCAAAAAAATCAATAAGATTAGTTTGGCATGATCTCCCTGAGGTAAACCCATGTTGTTTCTGATCCTGTAATCTATGTGTTTTTAGATGTTCAACAATCCTTTCCTTTAACATGGTTTCCATTAATTTCCCCACTACTGACGTAAGACTAACTGGCCTATAGTTCCCCGATTCCTCCCTACTACCCTTCTTGTAAATGGGCACAACATTTGCTAATTTCCAGTCTTCTGGGACGACTCTGTTAGCAAGGATTGGTTAAATAAATCTGTTAACGGTTTTTCTATTACATCACTGAGCTCTTTTAATAATTTAGGGTGGATCCCATCAGGCCCCATTGACTTATTTGTCTTTACTTTAGACAGCTGTGTAGAACCTCCTCCTCTGTAAACTGATATGTAAATATCTCGTTAGTGTTTCCTCCTAACTGAGGTCCCTTTCCTTCCTTTTCTTCTGCAAAGACTGAACAAAAATATTCATTGAGGCAGTCAGCGAGACTTTTATCCTCTTCTACATACCTTTCTTCCTTTGTTTTTAATCTAACTAATCCTTGTTTTACTTTTCTTTTCTCGTTTATGTATCTAAAAAATGTTTTTTAATAAATTGTATAATAATTCTCTATAAATAAATTGTATAATAAATTGTGTGTTGTTGCAGTACTGTTAAACACTGCGGTCAGTATGATCCCATACATTAAGCAAGTCCAGAATAGCCCTTGCAAGTGCTGTGCAGCATGTCCCAGTGTGTATCTCGCTGGTGCTGCTGCAGTATGTGCCTCAAGGCTTCTCTGCTGCGTCACCCTTTCCCCGAGTTCAGAATTATGTCAGGATTCTAAAAAACAATAATTCTAGATTTGGGGTGCTCAACCTGTACCAGGGTCACTCAGACAGCAAAAGATAAAGCACAGGCATAAATATCATTACATACATACACTCCCCAAACCACATACACGCACAAAATGCAGTTAACCTGTGCAACCTTATATACTTACATAAGGGGTGGTATTTAGTATATCACTGAAATGGACGTTTTTTTTATTTGATCATGTCATATTATGACACCACACTGAAATATTAGGGGTGTGACAGAACACAGTGTCACTGTGCGACTTGGAGGGGGCTGTGCGCTAGCCTCCTGCCCAGAGACTATGGCCCGTGAGAGAGACTATTGGGGGAACTGGTGGGCCTTTTAAATAGATTTTGTTTTCACTATTTTATATACATGTATATCTGCCAGTTAACTAAATATTTCTGATGTCTGTGTGTTATTCCCTTGTGTATTTATTGTATAGTCTCTTGTGTATTTTGCGTACATTCCCTCAATTATCTAACCCTTCCCTGTATAGTGTGATCTCTGTATTAGTACCTGCTCTCTGTGTATGTTTTCTCTGTAAGAAATTCCTTTTGTTTACCTGGCTTTCTCCTTCCCCCATTCTCCATTGTTTGAAGGTCCTGTGTAGTTATCTGATCTGTGCAGCTATCTGCTTGATTGTATGCAAATAGTCTTGGTGGTTGAGTGTATCTTTGTGCCTGTGTAATAAACAGTTAGTTCTATTCTGACCAAGGTTGAAGTCACGACTCACGATTTGGGGTATCAGGAATCTTCTGCCCGCTGTGCCAAGGAAAGGCTCCACGTCTACAGCTTCGTCTTATTTCTGGGGGTGCTAGCCAGGCTCTCTACATTCACCGGGCCTTAAGCTGTGACTAAGGTACTAGAGAAAGGTGTGAGAGTCACGAGGAGAAACTGGGTGTCAAGCGAGGAAGCAGCATTTGGCAGATGTGACCCTGTCCGGGCACAGAGATCTGTTACAAGGGGTTAGTCAATAAAAGCCAAACTCCCCACCGAATTTCACTGCACGGTGCAATTTCATGGCAATTTGGCTATTCACAAAGCTGGCAGTTCGCCAATTATTGGTATATTGCCAGCGAAATACAATGTAGTTTACCTCAGATCGTGGCAATTTGACGACAGTAAAATTGTCCCATAGGGAAGTAATGGTTAATCTATTTAGAGAATGCTGAACTGCACCGAAGAGTTGGCGAAATGCTCAGATTTTCGGTGCTTCAGTTCGATGGGTTTAAACAGGAGAATCCCATAGGTTTCAATGTAAAAAAAAAATCCCATTTTCATTACTTTTTTATTCAACCGTTTATTATTGTCATTTCCAAAAAAAAGTATTTTTATTTTTTTTGAGCATTTTTTAGGCATTTTTCTGGATTTTTTTCGGCGGAATTTTTTATTCACATTTTTTTCAATGGCTTTTTTAATTCTGTAATAGACCTTATTATTATTATAATTCATAGGACCCTTTTTATTATTTTCATTCATTTTATTCTTTTAAACGTCTTTTAAAAATTGAGGGTTGTTTTTTTTTTTCTTTACCCACAGTTCAGTGGTTAATCGGCTTTTTTTGGCAGTGTTCGGTGGTCAGTTTGGCGGATCGTCGGCTGTGTTTGGCGATCTGTTCTGTGTTTGACATATTGTCGATTGTGTTCGGCAGGTTGTGGCTGCATTCAACGGATCCCGTTTGGCGCACTTCGGGCTGATTGAACTAATCGCGCCAAAGAGCGCTAAACTAGAGAGAAGCAAAATTTCGGTGCTCTCTGAATAAGCTTTATTGTATAATTGTTTTACTTGTCTCCAGGGCCTTAAGGGGAGACAAGGACCTGTAGCCCAATGCTGGAAAGCTTGCCAAGCAAACATCTGATGGTCTGGTGGATCAGCGTTATGGGAGGTGGGCAGTGAATTCTATAGCACGCACACCGCTTGCGTGTGTTGCAAGTTAGTGCCTGACATCAAAAGATAAACAGAGGGTACCACGTAGGCTTACATTTGCCCTGCCAGCAACCTGTCATATCTGATGTCCCCTGGTGAATTGATTTGATGGATATTAAGAGCGACTGAATTCTATATGCATATGTTGACTATAGATAATGGAAACTGCAGTTCAGCAACAAATTGAGAAGTACTGGCATATTGTTATTAATAACGCAGATTGTTGTTACAAAAGAAACAGCAGTATTGTGCAATAAAACCTAAGTTTTAACATTACATTAAATATTGTTCTGTTCACTCACTGTTTTGATACACTGTGGCAGCGCTTCCATGCAATGCAAAGATAAGGTTAATTGCCTGCTGTGCATTTTGCATGTTTTATTAAAATCTGATTATACAGCGGTCCTTGGATCTTTCAGTTGGTTGAAATCTCTTCAAGGTCGGCACGCGCTAAGAATATTAAACAGTCAATTTGGCTTGCAGTTTGCAGACATTCTCGGCTTCAGTCTTTATTACTCTCCAGCAGACAAGGTTTACAGGATATTAGGGAACGGCTTGGGTGAAGCATCCACTTCTCTTTAGGGTTAATGGACATTACCAGTGTGCTCAGGCTGCCTTTTCGACACATGGCAAATCCAGTAATTTTGTATGTGTTGCTAAAGGCTTGCTTTTAATTCAAAATAATGCGAAGCATGAATGTGTTGTATAGTATCTGGAGTTTACAAAATTATATATATATATACATACACTATATTGCCAAAAGTATTTGCTCACCTGCCCTGACTTGCATATGGATGGGTGAGCGAATACGTTTGGCAATATAGTGTATATATATATATATATATACACACAGTATATCATTTATATATTCTGCTTGTAAAACGGCACTCTGTCCTTCTAAACCTTAATGGGGTACATGTCTCGGTGAAGTCTATCAAATAACTGTAGTGTCTATTCAAAGCACTGAATTTGCATGAAATTTCAATGCTTTGTGTTTCGACCCATTTCAGCTCAATTCAACAATTCCGTTTTCTTGAAAATACAGTGAATTCACTATTTAGCGAATGGTCACTGTATTTTGGTGAAATTTGAGTTGCTGAAGCCGTTATTGGACATCAGCGTAAACCTCCGAATGGCACTGAATTGACATCGGCGAATTCCACCAAACTGAAAGAAAATAAAAAGAAGTCTCTTATTCTCCTAATATGAATTTCAATCAATAAAAATGTGTCTAAATAATAAAAAAAAGACCTTTAAAAAAGGGAAAATCATGGGGTCAAGAGACCAGTCTACCTCGGCTACATACTTAAAGATAAAATGATCCAGAACGGGTGTAAGAGCGAGCAAGACCACCAGCTATGTAAATAAGTACCCACCTCCATAACACAACTCCAGCAGACAGCATCACCCCCCCACACACACACACCATACCGTGCCACCATGGAGAGAATTTGGTACCAGAAAGTAAGCAGCTTATAAGAGATTTTTTAAAGTTTTGTGACAGAGAGGAGGAGTGGGTCATAAGGCAGATCTTTTCCCATTCAGCGTCAGAGATTGGCCAGTCCAAATCCCGCTCCCATCTGCCTGGGAATGTAGGTGGGGCTGCAGGGATGGGAGCGAGTGTTCTATAAGGACAAAAATGCCATGGACCAGAGGGAGTAATTCTGTGCATATATTTTCAAAGCGAGTGAGTTCCCTGGACAGGTTATGCGACACCCTTAAGAGAACGTAAATAGTGCATGATCTGGTGCACCTATTACTGCTCTGCAAAGGGTAGCCCACTTTCTCACACCAGGACTGGTAGGGGCAGAGAATTAGGAGGCATGATAAGATGGTGTACTTGCACCCTGTTTGCGTCAGTAAACCACCTATGGGGAGCACTTGGACTGTATGGTAGGCTTCAGTGTTCTACACCGTACTTTGTATGTAGCCTAGCAGGTGAAAGGTCCAGACAAGGGATTCTGGATCACTAAGGGAGTTGCTCACCTGCTGGGTGATAAGTGTACCCACTCAGGGGATTCAGTGAGAGGGAGAATCTTGAGTGTACGGGAAGAAATTGCAGCACTCTGCATTATCAAAAAAAAGTCAGCAAGTTGAGACAAAACTAAAATGGTTCGGTGCACACTATTTAGTTATTACTCGGCTGTGGTTAAGCTGAAACCTGGTAGACAGATTTATTTGTCCCAGCCCCTTGGGCTTGTGTCCTGTCTGGGGGTCAGTGAGCCTGGTCGCTTGTGATGGTATGTATAGCCAGGCCAAATAAGGGACTAGTTGGATGTTTAAATCAAGAGTATGCAAGGTACCGCTGGGCTATCACTCAAACACAGGCAAGGTGTTTAAAACTAAATCAGTGCAGTGCTCCCTTGTTGTCCACACACCAAAAATCATACACAGATGGCCAAACAGCTTACAATATCAATAAATTGCATATATAGAAACCTTTCCAGTTGAGTCTGTTGGATCAGTCCATAGAAGTAGATGTTGTCAAGGTAACATAAAAGACAAAAAAGGAACATGGAATGCATTGCGTAATTCTGTAAAAAAATGTTTTATACTTAAATGTCAAATAATATCCAGCCACTCACCTTTTCAAGAGCACCTATACTCTTATTCATTCACTTGTGTGTACTTCTTAGGGCGTACCCATCAGCCACTGCACCCACGATTGACTCTGTAATCTCGGAGACAGATAACACAAGATATTGCACACAGTACTGTGAATAAAAGTGGTGTACAGGCAAAGATCCACTCACCCCTCTAGAACCCTTAGACCGGCTCAAGGTGCTGTCACGTCAGGTTTAATTACCTCTTGTGTGATGGCACATCATCACTATGCTCCATGAGGGAGCAGCTACGAGGTCTGCACCGCCCTGATGGAGGCGCTAAGGGCACTGCTCTGCCTCCAAACCCACAGGGATTGCAGTTTAACACATTAAAACCGGTGGCACTTTGACAAACCATTGGGCCCCTCACAGACCTAGACACTGGGCCCCTTAAGGTGTCGGTTCCTAGGTCTGTGTGCCCAACTGGTCAGTCCACTGCATGCTGCATGAAACTGGTTCACAGGCCAGTACTTTGCAACCCCTGGTGTAAGGGTTAGGTTTAGGGTTGGGTTAGGGTTTGAGAAGCCTGAAAGCTTTTAAATAGTGGAAACTAAATGCATTAATTAAAAGAGGAAAAAGGGTAGGTCGGAATTATTTGTTGGGAGGGGGGACTGGGCCTAACCAGTGGTTCAGTAAGGAACCACACATTTTTAGATGGCAAACCTAAAGTACTAAATGAGGCTGAGGGAGGATGTTTGGGGTGTTTGTTAATGCCTGGTGGATGGTTTCCTGCTTTTTTTTACATATTCATCGCGTGCATATATTTTTTAGTTTCTCTCCCTAACTGCCCTTTTTCTCTTGCAAGTATTATATAATCCTGCCACTCTCCCTATCTAGCCACAGACCTAGTTCAATTATGCAAGAATACTCCCCTAATTCGGCACGTTAAAACAAGCATTTTCCGCATACCCATCCTGTCAGGGTCATGATGCGGGGTGGTAGATGAGAGCCAAATAAGAGGATACAAACCCAAGGGCAGGGCTAGATACTGGCAGCAACAAGGGTGGCTGGGAGCATAAGCAAGGAGACAAACTGACAGCAGAAAAAAGTCCAGATAGCACCACGAACAGAACCTTCATACCAAGGCAAAATCCAAAGGGAGGCAACTCCCTTAAATAGAAGTCCTAGGTAAAGCAGGCTGGATGGAGGCCGGCTGAGGATTCCTTCAGGTTTGGCAAGTGGAAAATCTGGACAGGGCAAGACAGGAAAGGTGTCAGCTCTTATTCCCTATGTATCCTCTTGTTTAGGGTCAGAATAGAATTCAATAGTACTAGGGACAAGTTGTTTAATGTTTTGGCATTTTCTTCCACTTTACATCTATTTTCGCTGAAAGGTTAAAATATTTTTAGGTGGGTAATTTGATATGTTGATGGACCTTATCAATATGATAATATTTAAGTGATGTCCTCTCTACCTTGTAACCCTCTTTAACCCTATCGGTGTTTGTGAATATCTGGTGACTACATCTAACTATAAAAATCCACTTGTATTCTAGGGGATGTGAATATAAGCATAACGGATTGTAAGCTTACCTAAATGTAACAAAAATAGCAGAATTGCTGCCTTATGTGTGTATCCTCATTTATAGGAGAATCACACTTTAGCGAAATTGTTACGAATGTATGGCGGACTGCATGGCAAGCTGGTGCTACCATTTAGAGGGTGCTTCTGTTACTTTGTTGCACTTCATGCCAATCTCTGTACTAATTGATCACTCTAAATACTGTATTCATCCCTGTTTCTATCCTGAAGGATCTGGGCATGTTTAACTGTCCGTGAATGAGTAATTTTGTCATAATACCCGATAGAGGGAGCTGTATTATTTATCCTTCTGGACATCAGACCCATTAATTTTGGGGATTATAAGAGATTTATTTATTTGGAAATTGAGACCCATTTGAAATCAATCAAACCAATTTGAACAAACCACTCATACAGGGTTATCCAAAGAGATTCGAATTGCTTGAGAAAGGTAACCGAACGCTGAAAATCAGCGTTCGGTTACCTTTCCTGGCCATTCGGCTATCCAGAGAGCAGGCAATTCGCCAAATCCTGTCGAATTGCCTGCACATACGGTGACTGTTCGGTCCCTGTTCGAGGGCAGTGAAATCCCCATGAAAAAGCACTGCTTCGGCTATTCAGAGAACACAAACCAGCAGTGAAAGGTTCCCGAATTGCCCTGTCATTTGGTGGTTTAATTCGGCAAATTTATTGAGGAGAATCCCATAGGCTTCAATGTTAAAAATATTCCTGTTTTAATTCAATATCTAATAAACCGTTCATTATAAAATTCTACAGCAAAAAGTCTCTTTATTTATAGATTTTTTAGGATACTTTAAGCATTTTTCTGAATTTTTTAAAAAAAAATTAAAAGTCCGATTTTTTTTTTTTTTTTTCAGTTTGCTTATTTTTTTTGTAACAGCCCTTTTTATTATCATTCCCTGGACCTCCTGTGAAAATTTCAGACATTTCCGCTCAGTAGTTTCTTTGCAAACAGCGTTTCATTTTCCCAGATTCATACAAATGGTTTTTCTAATTTATTCACTGCCTCCTCTACATCACAGCTGCTTCGGCTCTGTGTGATTCGGCTCCTGTTCGGCTCCTGTTCGGCTGCTGTTCGGCTTTTTCAAAGGTTAATCCAGATGTTTTTGCTTGTTTTCAGCGTGCATTCGGTTAGTTTTCGTCAGGTTTGCGGCAGCTTTTCCCTGCAATTCGGGGACCCTGTGGTGTTTGCTGAATACACCGCAGGGTCACCGAAATGCAATCGGCAAAAGGAACCGAATTGAAGAGAACGAAAAGTCACCGAACGTGCGGTGACTTTTCGAATCTCTTTGGATAACCCTGATAGCATTTTGTTATATTTATATGTAATTGTTTAATAAAGATTGTTTAAATTCATTATGTACTTTTATCTCATCTATTTAAACCAGCATTTGTGGCATCAATAACAGCCATAAGGCATGATAAAATAGCCACTTTTATGTGTTTTTTTGTTTGATACACATCACTCTACTGTTTACCGACAACGGAATGAGGCCTACAAAGAAAAGAACACAGTACCTACAGTGAAATATGGTGGAGGTTCAATGATGTTATGGGGTTGTTTTGCTGCCTCTGGCACTGGGTGCCTTGAATGTGTGCAAGGCATCATGGAATCTGAGGATTACCAAAGGATTTTGGGTCGCACTGTAGAGCCCAGTGTCAGAAAGCTGGGTTTGCGTCCGAGATCTTGGGTCTTCCAACAGGACATTGACCCAAACATATGTCAAAAAGCATCCAGAAATGGATGGCAACAAAACGCTGGAGAGTTCTGAAGTGGCCAGCAATGAGTCCAGATCTAAATCCCATTGAACACCTGTGGAGAGATCTTAAAATTGCTGTTGGGAAAAGGCGCCCTTCCAATAAGAGAGACCTGGGGCAGTTTGCAAAGGAAGAGTGGTCCAAAATTCCAGGTGACAGGTGTAAGAAGCTTATTGATGGTTGTAGGAAGCGACTGATTTCAGTTATTTTTCCCAAAGGGTGTGTATTAAGTTAAGGGTGCCAAGAATTTTGTCCAGCCCATTTTTGGAGTTTTGTGTGACATTATGTCCAATTCGCTTTTTTACCTCCCTTTTTTTGTTTTGTTCCAATACACACAAAGGGAATAAACGTGTATAGCCATACATGTGTTACTGCAATACTTTTCTGTGAGAAATACTTGATTTTCTGGAAAAATGTCTGGGGTGCAAACAATTTCGGCAATGACTGTATTGTTATTAAAAAGAATCTGCAGACTTCTACCTCTTGACCTAAATGGGTGGACTGGGCCCAAATAGTGGTCGTGGACAAGGGTACGATCAGTGCTGAAAGGGACATAGTTATCTGTGACCCAATAAACAGGGCATATGCATTTGAACGCCTAGGATGGGATTTAGGCATTCTGTGAGCAGAGTTTCTGCTTGGTCTTGGCCCAGTGGTATTTGCCTGTTGCACCCAATGCCCAATCCAGGCCTGCTCTTTACTCACCAGCCAAGTCCCTGTGCTGACTCCTGATTCTGAAGTGCACTACTATGCAAGACACATATGCAAAAGTAGAAGTTAATGATAACTCACTGAAGGTAGGAAATACATTTTGTACAAGAAATTTATTTAGAAGAAATTCAAAAGTCTGTTAAAAAACGATACTGTATTATTTTTTATTCTGTATTAACTACATATTAACTATTTGAATACTGGGTGGGGGGTGCAAAACACTGCATATAAATCATCAATGCCATTTTCTCCAGAGGATCGAAAACTGCTCTTGACGTCCCTTTAATACAGAGCTCAGGATATACAAGAATATGTTTAATCAATTGCGTCTATATTTTCTATGTGTAATGTTTATGTAAATTAATTCATGATCTAGCAATACGCGGTGTCTACAGGGTATCTATGCATGCTATGGATTGGTGCAATGAATGCTTTGACGAGGAAAATATAGAACAAGTGTGATTCCACAAGCTGCGACAACTGGTTTAACACGTTCAGTGGCAGAAATGTGACCTATTCCTAGCATGTGTTACCAGCCAAAATTAGAGCCTGTAAAGTCATGCCAAATGTTTACCTCACATTAGATGATTCTGCCTGCTGCGATACGTTATATTGCACAAATTCATTTGCATGGGCTAGAAGGTTCACAGGAAGTACGCAAAATGGACTACATTACAATCCTAGCCTTAAAACGCAGGCGCAAGGGAGGAAAAACTGTGCCCGCAGTTTTCCCCCTTGCGCCCGCGTTTTAATGCTAGATTACAATGCAGGCGCAAAAAATGCTGCCTGCATTGTTACCGCACGCTACGGGACAGGATGCTCGTCGCAGCGCTGAGCACAGACGCGAGCGTCCACTCAATGGAGTCCATAGGACTCCATTGAGTTTCCAGCTGCCGGTCACATGACCAGCCAGATCTCGCCTCGTAGTGATACGCAGGGAGAGACTGGGGGGAATTTTTCCCCCAGTCTTTCCCTGCTCCCGCCGGACGGAGGAGGTGGTCAGAGCCGCGGTCAGAGCCGCGGGACAGGAGGTGAGTATCTGATTGTTACCAAACTTAACCCGTTTGCATTTGGATCGTAATATGCGGTATACACCGTGGCTAACGTTAATGCTCACGCAAGTGAGTGTTAACATTAAAGTCTAGAATGTAATGTGGCCCAATGTGTTTAATTTCTTTATTGTGCTTAGCTTGGGACATGTTAGAAGAGCTTAAATTTGCTTATGATTCTTCTAGCGCTTTCATTCTGTTGTGTAGCACATTGTTACCTGGGCAAATCATTAAAATAATTACCAAAAATATAATATTGCTCATGAAATGGCAAACATCTGCTGCATTACAAGCGTCAACACAATTTTACAAACTCCTTATTATCCGACAGGCAACAATCATGGTGTTTTTGTTCTGAGAATAACAACCATTCTCTTTGTGAAGAAACTAATCAGTGATAATATTCAGGAATGTCTGTTTCATTTCGGTCTCTGTAACAGGTAAGGTGCATTAGAAAATGGTAGTCTTGTAATGTCATGGAAAAAGGCATTGCTTGATGGTTTGCTTCTCCCTCGATTAATTAAAGGGACATTCATGCTTTGTCAGTGTGCCTTTAAAAATGTGCAATACCTTTTGAATGAGTCAAGAGTGTCATTCTGCAGGCATAAAAAGCAAACAGATGTGATATTTTTTCATATTTACCTGCATTTCTTTCTTGGCATTTTCCATGCCCACTGAGCTAACCAGTGTGTATTCTGTGGAATACATAAGAAAACACACTGAGCATGTGCGACTCAGTTGCTCCTCCTCCTTCCTGCACTGTCAGCTGAGGGGAGGCAGAGCTGAGTGCCATTCCAATCTGTAACTCTTTCACCCCCAGATACTGCAGAGACAGGGAAGGAAAGAAATCAATACATATAGGGACAAAAAGAGTCAACAGAGAGCGGGACAGCAAAAAAGAAAACCCACAGAGACACAGCAAGAAATGGTAAAGAGAGAAAGACAGCGAGATAAAGCAGGGGGCCAGCAAGATAAAGCAGAGAGAGTGCTTGAAATGGTGCAGTGAGCGAATGCAAGAAAAGGACCAGCGAGAGAGAGTGCACACAAGAGACAGACAGCACAAGAGTGTGAGAGTGAATGACCTGTGAGGGAGTTTGAGTCAGACAGTAAGCATGTAAACCATGAAACAGCACGAGTGTCTGTGTGTGAACGTGTGTGAGTAGCGCGTCTGAGTTTGTCTTGCTTTCACAGTTGCAGAGACCGCTAATATTCAGTTCCGCAGTTTCCCCAGTCTGAGGTCCTGAGTGTGCACAGGGTTTCACGTGCACAACTTGTGCTAGTTCATGTGAAGCTTTGATGTAGAGGTGTGCATTTTGTTTCGTAACAAATCGCAATTCGTACGAAACTCTGTTAACACGTATGTCAGATGTACTTCCGAAATACGAAATTATTTCATACGAATCGTGGTGGAAATGAAACGAATTTATACAAAACAAATCAATTCTTTATAACGTTTCACACAGCACCACGTCCCTGTCAATTAGCCACCTTGCTTAATTAGCACCACAGGCCAATAGACAGCAAAATATGGTGCTATTCCGTGCAGATCGGCGGTCTTTGACAGCAGCAAAATTGGTCCATAAAGATCCATTGAATGATTCATCTATGAGACAGATTTTTCGAAGTGCACCAACTTTGGTTCAGCGCTGTGGATTATATTGGCGCTGTATAAAGTATAATAATAAAATAAATAATACTGTAACTGCATAGTATTCCCTATCAATTGGCCTCCTGTGATGTTGAAATCGATTCAGCAGCACCACAGGAGGCCTATTGAAAGGGAATAATACAGTGCATTTTTTAATTATTTTATTATTATTATTTATAACGCCAACAGATTCCACAGCGCTGAAACATATTCCACAGTGCTGAGATGTAGTTGGGCGACAGCAAAATTGGCCCATAGAGAAACATTGAGTGATGCTTCTAAGCACAAATTGCCAAACAGCACCAAAACGGTAATTTAATCCTTGTTTGTAACCTTCATTTTAACCCTAATCTAACAGCAATTGAGCAAGATTTATTGTTTTTTTCTAGTGCTAGGAAACAAACCAAAATAACGAAACAAAATAACAAAACAAAGTAATGAATCAAGTTGAAATAACGAAACGAAATAACGAAAATTAATCAGCAGTCAAAGAATTCTGTTTCAGACTAATTCTTTTTTAAGTGAAACAAACCAAAATTTTCAGCCGTGCACACCTCTACTTTGTTCAGGAATATTCAGGAAGTAGGAGATGAAGAAACACCCCTAGCTGAAGGGCATGCGAGGGAAGATAAAATGACAGCGTTTAAAGCAAGAAAATAATATTTTTTTTACACATTTTTAAAACTTTTATTGATTTATTCTAGTTTGTCTATTGGTTTAGAATTGTTTAAATGTCAATTTATAAAATAGAAATTCTATACATGTGTTTAAAAAGACTGTTCTGCTGCATTTACTTACAATGGCCACCAGAGGGAGACAGAGACTGTTGGATTAATGCTGGACTACATTTTCTAGCATGCTTTGCGGTGAAGACAGGAAGTGGGTGTGTAGGAAAGGAAAGGCATCAGCAGCCTCGTGGAAAGCATGCTCAGAGTGAGCTGGGAGCTGGAAGGAGAAAGAAGCAGGCAGGGCTGTTCAGGATCGTGACCAGGCCAGAGCGCAGGGGCTACCTCGCTGGTGCTGGGGGATCGGGACAGTGACCCTGCAGAGATCTGTCTACATCAAGCTGTGAGGTCTGAGGACAGAAAGAGCTGGCAGAGCGCACCAGGGAGTGAGAGAGACAAGACACAGTGCTGCAGAGAGTAACAGTGACCAGGCCGGAGCGCAAGTGGGGCCTAACAGAGAAACAGATCGGGTTATCAGTTATTCCAGAAGCAAGTAACCCCAGTCAATATCAAGCGGAAAGACGTCCTGGGTCAGCAGAGCCTCAAGTATCTGGCGGATGGGTGAGAGGCCTTCTAGGCCGTTGTAAACCTCAAGAAAACACGCTGCTGTATGTTTCCAAAACCCACAGGGCCCCAACTTGACTAGTCGAAGACATCCCTTAAGTAATTCACTGGCCAGTTGAATAGTGTACCCGGGTACCAACACACACACACACACTTACATTCCGGGACATAACCTGTGCGGGACTCACTCCCCAATCACAAAGGGGTTAAAGACTTATTTTCCTTTTTTCTTTTCCGCTGCGCATTTTCTCGAATTACGAAGCATCGTATTCCTTTTCTGCTGCGCATTTTTCCGAATTACGAAGCATCGTATTTCTTTTCCGCTGCGCATTTACCGCATTACGAAGTACTGTAAATATATATACGAACACCGTGTTATTCATTATATGCCTTTTATTCTAGTAAACTATATAATCTATAAAATCCACAACGTGCTGGAGTATATTTATTCCCTAGTGCGGGGAGACTGACCCGAGGTTCAATTTCAGCGGCTCCTCCGGGAGTGAGCGCTACACATGCATATCCCTTAAATTTAGATTAGTATAATTTTCCAAACACCAGGGGCTCCATTCCATAGTTGGTGCTAATGTAGAAAAAAGGGGGAAGAGATTGGTACACAGGGTACCGCAGGGTACTATTACCAGGAGGGGACGTAACCCCGAGACAGACTCGTTAGTAGAGCAAAAAAATATTGGTATACGAACCAATTATTTTTAATAGGTGTACCGTTAAAACGTAACTTTTAATAGTTAATACAACAAAATTCGTAACCTGACACATATATAAAGAATTAATAAAAAGATCGTGTGCAGAGGGGTGCATATATGACTTGGATTGCAGAAACATAGAAATTGTGATTGAAGCAATTCCTAAATGGGTATCTAGTCAGCAAGGTATAGATCAATTGTTGCTTATAGAAGGTTGCTGATTACCCAATAGGCTTTTTGGTTGCAACCAGTTGTATAGTTAGGATTCGTACTTTATATGAGATAGCTCCGATAGAGTAAAGTGGGTATAGGTATAGTAATGGGGGAACATTAGTAATAAAGAAGAAATTCCTCATGCAGAAGATATTGCCCTGTGCTAACCTCGGTGGTTCAAGCCACCTACGTTACCCAGCTAACTTACAAGGTCAGCAACCAGTGCTCGCAATCACAAATGCTCACAATAGGGCAACACCCATGCAAGGGATCAACATAAAAGACAAAGCAGTTAAAAATTAATCAGACATGACGCTCGACGCGTTTCGCTGTAAACACAGCTTTTTCAAGAGTGGTGTTCCCTACCTGTGATTCTCTTTTTATATACACCCGATCCTTAGTGGGAAAATTGGAAAAAGACGTGAATTCTTAAACATTTCCGGTGGAGGAGGTTCCGCCGTGCATCGCATCTAGAGGTCTACGTCATCGGCAAGCGTCAGAGTCGACTGGTTACCATGACGCCGACTATACAATTGGCCAAGCCGAGGAAATGGAGTGTATCTAAAGATCCAGTGTGTCTAACCATAATTCGCTATCATAACAACCAGTCGATTTAAACACTCGATGGTGATATAGATACACCCATTAATCCTCATGCCAAAGCGAAAATTGTAAAACAATGTCTTGTCAGATATATTTTATTTATAAAGGATTTTACCAGGAAGGATACATTGAGATTTCTCTCGTTTTCAAGTATGTCCTGGGTTCGAGAACATTGAGTGGTTACATCTATTTTCATGGAATCTGGATAGAGACGGGTACACTCCATTTCCTCGGCTTGGCCAATTGTATATTCGGCGTCATGGTAACCAGTCAACTCTGACGCTTGCCGATGACGTAGACCTCTAGATGCAATGCACGGCGGAACCTCCTCCACCGGAAATGTTTAAGAATTCACATCTTTTTCCAATTTTCCCACTAAGGATCGGGTGTATATAAAAAGAGAATCACAGGTAGGGAACACCACTCTTGAAAAAGCTGTGTTTACAGCGAAACGCGTCGAGCATCGTGTCTGATTAATTTTTAACTGCTTTGTCTTTTATGTTGATCCCTTGCATGGGTGTTGCCCTATTGTGGGCACTGGTTGCTAACCTTGTAAGTTAGCTGGGTAACGTAGGTGGCACAGGGCAATATCTTCTGCATGAGGAATTTCTTCTTTATTACTAATGTTCCCCCATTACTATACCTATACCCACTTTACTCTATCGGAGCTATCTCATATAAAGTACGAATCCTAACTATACAACTGGTTGCAACCAAAAAGCCTATTGGGTATCCAGCAACCTTCTATAAGCAACAATTGATCTATACCTTGCTGACTAGTGTCAGGTTCCTAGCCGCCGGCGCCATAAAAGAACTAAAGGCAAGGTGTCTCAGCGAAATACTAACAGTGATTCTCCTACAGAACCAGGTTGTTCCAGCAACCAGGTGCTAGCCATAGCATCATGATTTCTCCACTATAAAAAAGGGCCACTCCCAAAGCAAGATGCTTCTGCATTGTTCCAGTGAACCTCTCACTAAGAAGGAGCTGTATTCAATCTCTGCTTACTTTAACCTGTTTTGTCTTGGTTCCCACCATACTGTTCATAGTTCCTGTTACAAGGATCCTGCTGCCCTGCATTCCGCAGGATCTACAATAGTTGCTGCCCTGCATCTCGCAGGATCTACAGAAGGTGCTGCCCTGCATCCCGCAGGTCCTTCAGTTGTCGCTGCCCTGCATCTCGCAGGATCTACAGAAGGTGCTGCCCTGCATCCCGCAGGTCCTCCAGTTGTCGCTGCCCTACATCCTGCAAGTATCCTCTGATTGCATCCCGCTGAATCTGTCGCTCTGCAGATCCAGGACCCCTCTACAGATCCAGGAACCCTCTACAGATCCAGGACCCCTTTGCAGATCCAGGACCCCTCTGCCTCAAAGACTCTTCCGTTTCTATTTTCCTATTTATTTTTCTAAAGATCTTTTTCTCTCTTCCTTCTCCTATTTCTCTCCATATCTGGTTTAACCCTGCTCTAAGTTCAATCTACTCTTTTCCTTTATATGTAGTAGTATAGTTTAGTGTAGTTTAGTTTTGTTACTTTTGGTCTACCTTTCTCTCATTTTGCCTTTTAGTTTCTTATTGCTGATTATTATTTATACAGTGTTTTCCTTTCTTATCACCCAGTTACATAATTGTTTATTCATATTTGTTTACTGCCTCTCATGCCTTACTCTTAACCCCTTAACGCCGCAGGACGTACATTTACGTCCTGCATTAGGCGTTCTTTGCCGCCGCAGGACGTAAATGTACGTCCTCGGCGATTAGAGCCCCCCCGGGAGATACTCACCTTCTCCGGTCGCTCCCACGCTGTTCTGACTCCCCCGGAGTCAGATCAGTGTGATCCCTCCTCCGGCGTTGTGACGTCATCGCGCCGGTGGCGAGATGACGTCAGTTTCAGGCGTCCCCCCCCCGCCGGAGCAGGGGAAGCGCCTGGAGGGGATCCTTCGGATCCCTCTATCTCCCGATCGCCTGGTCCCCGGCAGCTGTGGCCAGCATCGCTGGAAGGGTCACAGCCTGACCTTTTCAGCGATGTATGGGGGGTTAACCCCTTAGTTGCCAGGTCGCGACCGGGCACTAATTTGTGCCCGATCGCGGCCTATTTCCGGTGGGGGCCGCCATCTTGGATGGCAGCCCCCACCTCTGGGTCACCCCCCGGTCAACTGACTCATCGCGCCATGCGCGATGATGTCAGTTAACCGGGAACCCCCTAGCTGCAAAGGGATTTCCCATGGAAATCCCTTGCAGGAGATAGGGGGGTTCTTTGAACCCCTTTATCTCCTGATCGGTGGCAGCTAGGGGGTCATGGCTGATATTGCTGGAAAGGCCAGAGCATGGCCTTTCCAATGATATCAAACATGACCATGGTAAAAGTGAAATAAAAGTGTAAAAAAAGTAAAAATAAAAATAATAAAAAAATAATAAATTAAATAATAAAAAAATAATAAATATAATAATAAAAAAATTTTTTGTTTTTTTTAATGCAGCACTATTGTTCACATTTCAATTATAATGTGAACAATGATGCTTCACTAATGATTTTTTTTTTTTGGGGGTTTAGCTAAAATCACGCAATTTCTCCCCAAAAAAAAAATGGGTTCCCCGTTATAATATTTTTTAACAAATCTACCCAATAGAATATGACCGCAGAGCCTCGGATAATAAAATAAAAAAAAAAACACTTTACACACTGTGGAAGATTGAAATTTTATTGAAAATTCAAATTTTTTTACATTTTTTGTTATAGCATTTTGGCAGGGCATGACATATACATATAATAATGATATATTATTAATCTGCCGAGTCTGACGGAAAGAACGATATATAATTTGTCTGGGTGGTATAAGAATACGTGACTTAAAAATGGTCAAAATGAGCTCAGCAAACTTCTACTTCCGAAACAGCGCCGAAGTTGTAAAATTACTCCCGTCCTTAAGGGGTTAATAAACCTCTTTTTGTTCATATACGTCTTTCTATTTCTCATCATTGCACATTGGGCTTCAAACCTGCCGCCCCGGATCCAGGATCCTTACAACTAGATACCCATTTAGGAATTGCTTCAATAACAATTTCTATGTTTCTGCAATCCAAGTCATATACTGTATGCACCCCTCTGCACACGATCTTTTCATTATTTCTTCATATGTGTGTCAGGTTACGAATTTTGTTGTATTAACTATTAAAAGTTACGTTTTATCGGTACACCTATTACTAATAATTGGTTCGTATACCAATATTTTTTTGCTTGGTGCTAATGTAGCATCTCGATATGTAATCGTTAGCGCTAGGCGTAAGTAAGTTTAACGTCTGGCATCTTTGCAGCTTGCGCGAGATTACTGTGCTTAAACGTTTCCTATACCTAACAAGGGGAGCGCAGTTTCTTTTTTACTGTCTCGACAAGTTAGGTATTACAAAGTGCAGGCGACATTACCGTCGGGAAGCCCAAGCCAAAATTTTAGCAAGTTCTAAAAGCTGGTGTTAAATGATTCTGGAAGTGCAAAACCATTTAGTACCCCCTAAAGCCTCCACATTAAATCCCATACTTACCTCTCATCCCACGGTGAAAATGGTGGCCCGGACGTGCAACCGCAAGTATCCCTATGTTCCGGGACAAGTTGCTCAGCTAGTGCCTGCCCAGAATACCACGTTAACCTGAGGACGCTACGGGGAAATCTGCAGTTGCAGTTTTTCCCCGCTGGCGACCCCTTGTTAGCGTGAACTATGGAATAGGACCCCAGGTTAGTGATTTCTGAGGCCAAACTCCTTCCTTAAATATTTCCACAAAATATGGCAAATCTCTTTTGGGAAGGTGATATATGTTATTTGTTTGCATTTCACCAAGATATTCAGCAGTTGTACGATAAATTAAAACAAGACATAGATGGGCAAAGACATGAGGTAAAAGAGACCCTGCTCCTTAAGGAGATTATATTGTAAAGAGAAGTGGGAGGAGGAAAAAAAAAGTTCATTAATTAATTTATTTGCAAAGTATTTTACCAGGCAGATACATTGAGATTTCTCTCATTTTCAAGTATCTTCTGGGTTCAAGAACATTGAAAGTTTTACAGTTGTTACAAAAATACAAAGTAATAAATGCAAGATATTAAAAACAAAACACAAATATACAGATTAACAGATAATAAATATGTAAGTAATACTATGTTATATGTTTACAGGTGCATTCTGTATCGAGGTTTGTTAATAGAGATCTCTTACGTGACTTTAGACTGGGGGAAGATTTGATGGTGTCTGGGGGGTTATTCCATAAATGCGGTGCTCTGTAGAAAAAAATGAGAATCGAGGCACTTTCTTTTTGTTTTGTGGCACTGCAAGTAAGGTGCTGGTCCTGGCTTGGAGGTTATAGGATGAGGGAACTGCTGGGGGAAGCAGCCTATTCACGTAGAATGCTAGCTTCCCAGAAAACCTTAACAGGTTGGAAAGGTGAAGCGTGCGTCTGGATTCCATCGACGGCCAGTTTAGCTCTTTTAACATAGCACAATGGTGCGTCAGGTAGTTACATTGTAGCACAAAGCGGCAGAATGCGTTATACAATGTAGTAAGCTTATGAAGGTGTGTTTGCGGGGCGGCTGCATACACTACATCTCCGTATTCAATAGACGGCATAAGCTCAGGCAGGATTTGTTTCTGTTCAGGGCACCTAGTTTGGGGTAATGTTTAGATGAGAGTTTTTCGATGTGGGGGCCAAAGGATAGATTTTGGTCTAACCACATACCTAGATATTTGAGAGAACTGACTGTGGTCAGCGTGCCATTTGAATTTGTCCTGACGCATAGATGGGAAGTTTGTAATTTATGTAGTTTTGGTGCTGTTTCAAAGAGCATTGTGACAGTTTTGTCAGTATTCAGAAAAAGTTTGTTATCTGTGATCCACTTTTCTACCTCTGTGAATTGGTTTTGCTGCACTGCCTCCAGAAGCGGGAGATTTGGTTTCCTGGTATAGATTACGGTGTCTTCCAATTAGGGCTATATCCTAAGAGGACTCGGGAATGAGTAGAGCATGTGGCTTATCATTGTGGAGACAATTGGTAACCTCACCTCTTGTTCACATTTTGAAGCTGTCTGCATCCATAAGAACCAATTTAAAAATGGACACCAACTTTAGCATGACAGCCTCCTCGCATAATAGGTGGAGTTTACGAATACAGACAGGCGCCCCTCTGTGGAGAGTGCCTGTAGTATATGCCTATTGTACCTTACTGTAATTCCACTGCTGGACAGAGGTGAATGCAAGGAGAATAAACAAAGTTTGAACTTTATCATGTTGAGTATGACAGGATGTGAAGTCATCCAGGACGAGATCTTGAAAAGTCATTCTCATTCAAAACTCAGTGAAGAGTAAGATAAAGTATGGGAGGACAGGTATTTTTTGGTGTCATCAACTTAAAGATGGAACTGAAACCCAAAGAAACTAGTGAGCTTTCCAAAAGAGGATATGTAGATCAAAAACAGCAAGGGTCTAAGGATGAAGCCTTGGAGAACCCCTAAAAGACAGAGGTAGAGAAGAAGAAGAGGTACCAGAAAAAGAGATACTAGATAATTGATTACTGAGGTAACAAACCAGTGCCTTGCTGGCAAGTAGACTGAAGAATATCTAAAAGAACAGGTAGGTCAACAGTGTCAAAGCCAAGAAGTCAAGACAAGGAGCAGAGAGTACTGACTATATATACATCTACACAGGGTATCCTGAAAGTCTTGATCAATAGGCATTTTTATATAATTGTAAGTTGATGAGTACTGAATATTCAGTGGTTCTTATAACAGTAGTATTTTATGTTGTTTTACACCATAAATTCACCATAAATCCATCAAAATAAGGGGTCTCAAACTCTGGCCCCACAGATGGTCAGAGAATCATGGTATTTGTATTTCAGAAACATCTGTGGGGGGCAGAGTTTGACATTCCTGATCTACATGGTAGAGTCAGTTAGCACAATGCTTAATACGTCTTTGAAAACTACTGAAACTGAATGGCTGAAGGCATTTTCACACTGATCCACAAATTATGGTGTGGTCGGGGATATTTGGTGACCAATTTATTGGGTCACATTTTTTTTCTAGTGGTGTAATGGTAAATATACCTCCTGTGTATTACAGTGTTTTCTTATCTCTCAATTAGATGTCATTCTCCTTCTGAGATGATATAAAATATGATTTTAGCAAAATGGTGTCCCAACAAACTCTGGTATTGGTAAGAGAAAATATTTTAAATCAAACGTTTCCAAACAATGGCCTCCTTGGCTGGGCTGTCTTTAATTCGAGACAAAAGGGGCAGTTGCCTGGGGCCAGTCGTTGTGGAGCCCAAGGCAGCCTGCAAAAACCACAGCCTGCTCCATGGATCTGCGGTGATTGCACACTTCTCCCGCAGGGGGCTGACATCTTGGATGGCCGCAATGATGTCAGAAAAGGTACTTCCACTTGGGAAGAAATTCCCTATGAGGGAGATAGAGGGTCATTTGGACCCCATATCTTTGGAACCATACAAGCTAGAGGGCCAAGTGAGGGTCATTGTTGGAAAGGCCAGAGAATGGCCTCGATTAAAAAATGCCAGGAGCGATATACACTAGAGCAGGCCTCAAAATTTCAAGTCCCAAGCTACTAGCCAGGTCTTAAGAGTTACTCGCCACTAGTTGCCCCACCTAACCCCTATCCAGCCATGCCTCTGCATTCCCACTCGCCCTCATGTAATTTCCACTCGCCAAATGCGAGCAGGCGAGTGGAAATTTTGGGGCCTGCACTAGAGTATATGTATATACTGTATATGTCTGTCTCCCCTCTGTTGTTTTTGAATTGTTCTGTTTCAGATATTATGTTGGACCATTTTTTTTATAATTTCTGTTATGTGGTTTAGAAATAGACCATAGGTCTTTCAGCGGCCTTACTCAACATATCATCTTGAATACTTAATTCGTAGAATGCCTTTCAACACTACTATTCTTCTTTTTAGTGGTTTTATATTGCTGATTACACTATATGGATCAGACAAGTTTACCAGTTCAGGAGTAAAATCTTTTAGTCTATTGTTTTTCATCAGGTTTATTGTGTGCGTCTCCCTCCCACCCCCAAAAATAATGTCTTCCAAAAATCTATCCATTTTAACTGTAGCGGTGTAACCAGTACCACCAATTAATTGAATTATGAAATCAAACCTGGTTAGGTTAACCGCATCCTTAAACTGCCTACCCCTCCACGTTTTAAATGTATTTAATTTCCAATTTTCTGGTTTAAATTGTTTTATAAAATGTATCAGAATCATCTGTAAACCACATGAAAGCATTCTTGTGAAGATCTTTCTTTGCGATTTTATAATAAATTACACGGAGGAGAACTTGGCTTGAGTGAAATCATTCAAGGTATTCTTTGTTACACTTAGTACAGTGTCAAAGAAGTCCTGACTTTGCAAGAATGCTGTGAAATGTAATTTTTCATTTGGAAGAACAAGATGCTCAATATAGCTCAGTGGGGAGAAAGAGGTTCATTCGTCTATAGGTATCTTTTAATATATGTTTTGTATAGCTTTTGCTATGAATAATAGAGACCCCCAAGATGCAAAGAAGAGGCCAGAGGCTAACAAGCAAGAATAAAAAGGAAAGAAAAACTCTACAGAAATATCCATTAACAGTCCACAGGGATAGCTGGGTTTAATGAAAAGACTCTGAGGAGTTAAAAAAAAAACACAACTTGTAACTAGTAATAAAAACCATATAATTACTGTGCAAAATAGCCACATCCGGGTACTAGATATTAGAGGAGTGTAACTTATCTTATTAAAAGACGAATGGAAGATAAATGCTGCTTCAGGGCTGCCATCAGGGTGTGATGGCCCGTGATATGTTCACAGGCCAAGTGCCTCCAAAGGGTCCTGGCCTGTACAGCTTGTCTAAGTGCCACAGATGTAAGGGTCCCTCCATGCCCCCCACACCTAAACCACCAACAAATTTCCCAGTGGGCCACGGCATCTGAGGCCAGTAAGAGCACTCTGGCTAATCAATCAGGGAGTGAGTAGAATAGTCTGTACCAGGTAGAGGAGACTGAATGATTTCCTACCAGGGAACATGTTTTATCCTCTTGCTGTACCATTAGGGCAGGAGTCAGCAACCTTGGCTCCCTGATGTTTTGAGAACTACATTTCCCATGTGGCTCAGTCAGCCTAATGGGTGATTCAGCATCATGGGAGATGTAGTTCCCAAACCATCAGGGAGCCAAGGTTGCTGACCCCTGCACTAGGGTATTAGTCTACTCTCTGTAAAATAATGTAAGGAGAAGAGAAGGCAAAGGGCAGTATTACAAAGTTGGTTCTAACTTAACCAGTGCTGTTGTAAATGTAATAACTCCATAGACTATGGGCTACATTACATAGTTGGTGCTAACGTTAGCACTCACCTGTGTGAGCGTTAACATTAGCCCTGGTGGCCCTAACTCGGGCGCACCATATTACAATCCAAACACTAACGGTTAAGAAACCCGTTACCGTTTGGTACCTTGTGCTTTTCAGCGCGAGGTTACTGTACTTTGCGCTCCCAATACTTAACATAGGGAGCACAAAGTGTTAATCAGCGTTAGGATTACAAAGTCCTAACGCTGATTAACGTCCGGCTGCGGTTAGCAAACAATTAACCACAGCCTGGACTCGGTGCTAACGGATTCCGCTGGTGCAGAATCTGTTAGCACCAACAGTAAACCCCCCAAAATAAATCAGATACTCAGCTCCTATCCCGCGACGAGGACTGTGGCTCCAACCGCCTCCTCTGTCCGGTGGGAGCAGGGAGAGACTGGAGGAAAAAGTCCCCCAGTCTCCCCCTGCGGATCACTACGCCTACCTGCCGGATCTCACCTCGATCGGCAGAGGAGAAACTCAATGAAGTCCTATGGACTCCATCGAGTGGATGCACGCAGGCCCATCTTGCTGGATTAGCCATATTTAGTGTTGGTTTGCCTTATTCATTTAGGTTGCAGTGAATGTGGTTGGGCACAGCTCCAGGCGTAGTCAAACTGGAATGAGAAGTGATATAAAACATAAATATGATTGGGTGTGTGGGAGAGACATTTCAAGTAAAGGACTGCTATTAGCTAAAATGTGGAGGTGTTAAAAATAGAGTGCTTAATTATTAACATGTCTTGTGATCATGGAGTGATCACTGAGGGAGACTAGGAACTATTTGTTCAGTCACACTGTTTCTTCTCCCCGGGAGCAGAGTATATCGCGCCTCTCTTTTCACCACGGGATGAGATGTGTGTATGGGATTTTTAGAGGGGGGGATTTAGAGTGTGTTAAAAGATTTTGCATCTGCAGAATCATTTAACACCAGCTTTTAGGAGTTGTTAAAATTTGTCATCTCGCGTCCGCACCTTGTAATACCTCCCTTATCGAGACGTTAAAAAATGTTCTGCTTCCCATGTTAAGGATAGGAGACGCAAAGTAGAGTAAGCTTGCACAAGTTGCAAGGTGCCAGATGTTAAATTCAGTAATCCTAACGCTTACATATCGAGATGCTCCAAAAAGTCCCCTATCACCCTCTGCAAACACTTCACCGACCTGGAGGATCTCGCGAGAGGCAAGATTCTGCCGGTCACTTGACCCGGTAGCAGAAGCTTCAATGGAATCCTATGGAGGGGATGCTTGGGACAGGGTGTTACCGCTGCCCCGAGCATCCAGGACCCTAGCGGCTGCTACGGGGCAGGCTGCGGGACTCAGCACCTGCCCCATATTCTACAGATAAAACAGGGGCGCTAGGAGGAGATTAGCGAACGTCCCTGTTTTAGCTGTAGGCAGCTGATAGACTGTTACCTGCTCCATTCAAACACAGCACTTGGGATTTATATATTTGTGAACTTTTGGGTCCCACCTTGGCGTATCATAGGTGCCAACCTGACACTTCCATTGCAATCACTTGCATGTTCTAAAGAAACACTAGACAAAAAATTGTGGTGGTGGGGCCTATAATGTACAACTCATGCTTGTGAACCTTGGTCTCCCCTTATTGCCTCCCGGCTGATTGGCGTCTTGCACCTAGAATGGCGTACAAGCAGCTGATGCATTGAGAAGTTCAACCTGCTATCCTCCTCCTAACCCGACATCAATACGTGATAACAAACTAATGCAGTTAATAAACTTGCATGAAACTTAACAGAATGCTTCCCAACAGCAGCTGACTAACAGCATTCAGAGTGGAAGAAAATCCTCTGCGTTGAAGATCAGCTGTGACCACTTAGTTTCGCTTAAGTGCTCACGGTGGCTAGATTGTCCATTTTGTTGAAAACTGTGTGCATTAGTCAGATATGATTGCTACTTTTCTTTTTTTCGAATAGCTACATTCCTAAACCATTTTTCCCATGATGGAACATTTATCAAAATCTTGGCATGAGTTTTACTTTGCAGCTGTGGTATAGCTTCTACAGAAAGTATCACAAAAAGATCACAAATTGGATGCATCCAGTGATACATATAGAGTCCAAAAATTGTGTTAACTAAACATACAGGAGAAAAATAAAGCCCAGGTAAGATATCAGCAACAAAAAATAAACAACTTCATTTTTTGGTGGTAGTGCCCCTTTAGTACATTAAATCGTATTACATTATGTAGTATTGCAAAATAATAATATTAAGGGTCATAATAATTAATATGTGGGTAAAAGCTTCTTGATCCAAGGAGAAATCTGACGCCATTCTGTGGTCAAGAAGGCATTTTTCCCCAGTATGTTGCATATTGGCGAGCGCTTCAGACTGGGTTGTTTTGCCTTCTTTTGGATCAACAGCAGTAGGTGATGTGTGAAAAGCTGAACCCGATGGATGCATGTCTTTTTTCAGCCTATGTAACTATGTATGTATTACAAATACTGTATATTAGTAAAGGCTGCAATACAAGACAATCATTTGATGTGAAGCTGAGCTCAAGATGAAGCATTATTCTATGACCGAACCATATTCATTATTGCATCCACAATGATATGCAGCAGACAGACTGCAAACCTCAATCAGAAACACATGGCACCAGTTGTACGAGTCTATCAGCTGGTTCACATACTGAAAATTTTATGTACATAAGGTACTACATTATATTGTATGAAATCTCAAATTACCAGCTGCCAAACTGGTCTCAAATTGTTTTGTATTGGAAAGTTCCCAGACATGCCTGTTTGTCTTTGACTGTTTTGAAAGATGACATAGAATAGCAGCAATAATGTACACAAAAGTGCAAAATTAATGAGCAAAAATTTATATTTTACAACAATTTTTTTATATTAACGTTTAAAGGTATTTTAATCATTCATGAAACCAATATCCCGAGGGGATATTTAATGTCTGAATCTAAAATATAGATTATGTTTTAAGCTGTCAGTTGGTATTTATTTCTGTTAAGTATGTATTAGCTATCACTATTCCCAGGAAGGATAGAGGACAGACATAGGACATGTGTTGTAAATCTTAGACTTTATCAAGGAACTTACCCTGTTGATGGTGGTTCTGCTGTACTAAAAGCTTTACACACTACAGTAAACATCAAGTCAAAATCTAATTAAACGCTAACCACTCTCCTATCTAATAAATAGTTATTGGGGCAGCTAGAGGATACTTTGTTAACTAAACTAAAAATGGGTCTTGTTGTTAGATGGAAATAGTATCAGACGCAAAAATGATCAGATGGGCATCTTGAAGACCATAGGAAAGGTTTGGTAAGTGACGGCCTTGTTCTTCAGCATTGTAGGAGGGATTGTGAAAGATGAATTTGCCATTCAAAAGCATCTGAAAGCAGCCTTGGTTACACAGTTTCCTTGTCCCGCCTCAGGGGAGGAATAGTAGATGATGAGTTTGATTCCTCCCTTTACCAATAGGCTTTTCTCCTTCATTTTCAAGTGAGTTTGACACTTACCGCTTGTGCAAAGGAGACCATCTTTTTCAACAAATAGAACTAATAACTCGTCATTGGACGGCTTGCTTCTCCACGGTAATCCGTTAGATTAGGTACTACTAAGAAGTGTTAATAAATTGTATTCCTTATGACATATGTAACGGGTTGTGACTCGTGTGTCTACACACAACTAAATGTTGTTGAACTGATCCTGTTTGTACCCATATTAACAAAAGAGAAAAAAAAGGGGATCCACCAGCGCTGCTTGTTGAAGGTGCACTAGTGCCACCTCATTTATTGGACAGAAAACACATAAACAGACGTTTCAGGGATACACCCTTTCCTCAGTGCATAGTGCCTCAATACTAACATACAGAGAAACCCTTTATATACTAAACACATATAAGGTAGGCGGAACTTAAGCTCCCTTGTACACATGGAAGAAATAAAGATAATACAAAGTCATATACATACTGTAAACTTTAACGATTAATGCATACTTCCGTCAGTCCATGCTGCGAGATGTACACCAGCCGGCGATAACATAATGGCGAGTGATGGAGCTACAGCGCTTTCTCCAGGTCATAATTAAAAAAGCTGTAGCGCTGGGTTTAATTCCCTGTCGTGGCAGTACCTATTTTGGCCACCGGAGGGAGACAAGCGCGATGAGAGACACTGAACATTGGGACTACATTTCCCGGCATGCTTTGGGAGCGGACACAGGAAGTGGGTGGGACACAGAGACTTACATCCTGAGCCTTGTGGAGAGAGCTGGCAGAGCGCGCCAGGGAGTGAGAGAAGCAAGACGCAGAGCAGCAAAACGAGACAGTGACTAGGCCGGAGCGCAGCTGGGGCCTGACAGAGTTACAGACCGGGTTATTCAGCCTTACCAGAGGAAGACCCAGAGATTCACAAGACTACCCACGCTGATATTGAGGAAGCTGGAGGACCCCGAGTTAGGAGTACCGCAGATCGATCGGACAGGGAGAGCAGGCAGTTAGCTGGACATCTTGCGGCAGGTGCAGAAAGTCAGACAGCAGATCCAGTAACCAAGAGAACCCCAGTCAACATCGAGAGAGAGACGTCCTGGTCGAGCGGAGCATCAAGTATCTGGCGGATGGGTGAGAGGCCTTCCAGGCCGTTTGTGAATAAAGAAGCACTCTGCTGTTTGTTTCCAAAACCCACAGGGCCCCAACTTGACTAGTCGAAGATACCTCAATAAATAATTCACTGGCCAGTTGAATATTGTACCCGGGTACCATCACACACACACACACACCTACATTCTTGGGACATAACCTGTACGGGACTCACTCCCCAAACACTAAGGGGGTTAAAGATTTATTTTCTTCTTTTCCGCTGCGCGTTTCTCGAATTACGAAGCATTATATTTCTTTTCCGCTGCACGTTTCTCGAATCACGAAGCATCGTATTTCTTTTCCGCTGCGTGTTTCCCGCATTACGAAGTACTGTAAATATATATACGAACACCGTATCATTCATTATATGCCATTTATTCTAGTAAACTATGTAATTTATAAAATCCACAACGGTGCTGGAGTATATTTATTCCCTAGAGCGGGGAGACTGACCCGAGGTTCAATTTCGGCGGCTCCTCCGGGTTTTAAAGGGTTAAATATGGATCCAGACACTGTTGCCGAATGGTGTGAGGAGCACATTAGTCAGTTAGAATTGTGTATAGTCATGGATATTCCCGCAGACACTTGGACCGAAGATCAGATTCACCAGGCCGTGGCCGCGCTGACACCAGATCATCGGGGGTTAATCCTGGACATTAAAGAGAACCCAGATACCTCTCACACGTGTGTTCTTTTTGAGTGGAGAAAGGGTGTTCCAGTGTGTTTTCAGGGCGCGAGCGTGAAGCTGACCGATGAGGTGGAAGTCCAACTGATTCAGCCAAGTGTGCCACGTGGCGAATCCGCAAGTGTTCCCGCGCCCAGTCCGTTGGCCATGATCGGACCTGAATTTATAGTGGCTATTGGAGATTTGCTGGCTAAGTGTCAGAGAACAAGCCCTCCGCACACTAACTTTGGTTATCGACGGTTGAGAAATTTTACAGGAAACGTACCAACTCCGGCGGGAGAAGAAACCTTTGAAGAATGGGTGGAACAGGTGATGCAGGCTCTGGATGAGTGGGACGTCCCTGAAGCCCAGAAAAAGCAAAGGATCACCGAGAGCTTAAAGGGACCTGCGTCAGAAGCTGTAAGAAACCTAAAATTGAGTAAGAAAGACTGCACTGCTTTAGATTATTTAAATGTTCTGGAGGAAGTTTTTGGGCGAACGGAAAAGGCTGCAGAGCTCGTATATCAGTATGAACACACCTACCAGCGGAAAGGTGAGAGAATGACCGAATATATGAGGCGCCTAGATAAGATTCTGCACCAGATACTCCTCAAGAAAGGGGCCGAACCGGCTGAAGTGGATAAGATTCGAATAAAACAGATCCTGAGGGGCTCTCAACCTCTAGATCCAGTGATGTTGCAGCTGAGAAGCAGAGCAGGTAATCAAGGACTGAAGTACCTGGAACTGATCCGAGCTGTCAGAGAGGAGGAGGCTTTACTGGAAGAAAAATCCTTCAGGCGAGGGGAAAGAGCTTACGCGCAACCTGTGAGGCATAACGACTGTTTTGCAGCCTGAAAGCGACTCGTTGGTTACCTACGGATCCGACGTGGACGAACAAGAGCATCTGATCGCTTTTAATCACAGAGAAGGCTGTCAAAGAATTAAACCTCTCTGCACAAGGCGAGTTGCGAAAAACTGTTAAGGAGGTACAAGAAGCTCAAGCTGAACTGCAACAGGTGTACGCGGAACTGTGCCGAGTATTGTTGAAGGTGACAGAGACACAGACAGAGATGCAGAAGTTCCTTACAGACATGCAGACAACCGGAGTTGCTGTGGCGTCTAGCCAAGGTCCTTCAACCGAATCACAGCGGGTGAATGCCCCTCCGTCTTCAAAGAAGAGATGTTTCAGTTGTGGAGAAATGGGCCATTTCCGCGCACAATGCAAAAGCCAAAAGCCTGAAGGAAATAGAGTAGAGGAGTTGTTGAAAGCCTTGGAAGGACTGTTATCTACCTCACCGGCGGAAACGCCAGAGGCACAAGTGAAGGAGCAACCTAGGTGCCCGAAGGTTGAAACCCGCTCCAAAAATCCAGCCAGGACTAAGAGGGCGAGAGGGCCCAAAGTCTGGCCAACTGCCGAGCCTGCCAGGACTGAAAGAGTCTCTCCCTTAGCATCCGGACCTACGTCATGGGGAAGCAATGCACACCCAAAACCTACACGGCCAAGAAGAAGGCCAGGGTACAGCAAACTGGGTCTAAGTGTCCTGGTGCCAACACCAAGTTTCCTGACCAGCTGATAGGTCCTTCTCCTATTGTGCCAATCCAAGTGGAGTGAGTCTACACTAAAGCCCTGTTGGATTCAGGGGCTCAAGTGACATTGATCTACCGAGACTTCTACGAGAAACACTTCTTGGGGTTCTGTTCCTATTATCGAAGTTTTGTAGGAGGATTCACAAAAATAGCTCAACCACTGAACAAACTCCTACAGAAGGAAAGCACAGAAGAAGGCTGCAAGGTCTCTGACTGAAACCCGTCAGCTCCAGGACCAAGGAAAGCTCGAGAGTCCATCCAGGGAGAATGGACTAGTCAATGTGAAGGTGCTTTCTTGAAGCTGAAAGAGAGTCTAACTCGAGCTCCTGTCTTGGCCTACGCGGACCCTCACAAGCCGTATGAGTTACATGTGGATGCCAGCAGAGAAGGTCTAGGAGGAGTCCTGTATCAAGAGTATGGTGGATTGCTGAAGCCTGTAGCGTACGTGAGCCGGAGCCTTACGCCTTCAGAGAAGAACTACCCTACCCACAAGTTGGAGTTCCCAGCCTTAAAGTGGGCAGTGGTAGACAAGCTAAAGGACTATCTGTATGGAGCCGAGTTTGTGATAAAGACGGATAACAATCCTCTTACCTACATCCTTACTACTGCGAAACTGGACACAACAGGACATCGGTGGTTGGCCGCTCTGTCAGGGTTTCGGTTCAGCCTGAAGTATCGCCCTGGGGTGAATAATCGAGATGCTGATGCTTTGTCGAGAAGACCCTACACTACAGAATGGACTCAGTTAACTCCAGACGGGGTACAAGCTTTGTGTCAAGGAGCAGAGCGCCGGGTCAAGGGAGGGATTGAAGCGGAGGCCATAGGAGTCATGGCTGTGGCTGTTCCTGAGTTCTACTGCAACCCTACGCAATTGAGGGATGAAAGTCTACCTACCTTTTCAAAACAGGACCTGAAAGCTGATCAGGCCAGAGACCCTTTAATTGCGTTAACCATAAAGGCCCTAACTGCGAACCAGCGGGAAATTCTACTGACCAATTCCCCAGATGGAGCCAGATTGGTCTATAAAGAGTGGGAGCGGTTGAAGATGTTGGATGGGGTGGTCTACCGAAGGGGCCCCTCAACAAATGCTGAAGAGACCCAACAGTTGTTCCTCCCCACTAAACATAGAGTGTACTGCGATCGCTGCATGATGAGCATGGACATTTGGGTGCAGAAAGGACTTTTAAGCTGGGGCGAGACAGGTTCTATTGGCCTTGCATGAGAGCTGAAGTGGAAAGTTACTGCCATTCATGTCTGAGGTGCATCCAAAGGAAGACCCTACCGACACGAACCGCTCCAATGAGCCATCTTCAGAGTCAGGGACCCATGGATTTGGTGTGCATTGACTTCCTGTGCTTAGAGCCGGATGCTAGTGGGCAGGGAAATATTCTAATAGTGACTGATCACTTCACACGTTACGCCCAAGCCTTTTCCACGAAAGACCAACGCGCTCCGACAGTAGCGAAGGTTCTGATGGAGAAGTTCTTCGTTCACTACAGCCTACCAAGGAGAATACACTCTGATCAGGGTAGAGACTTTGAAAGCCGACTTGTTGGGCAATTGTTGGAACTGTTGGGAATCCAAAAGACCCGAACTACGCCATATCACCCTCAAAGTGATGCTCAGCCTGAGAGGTTTAATCGCACGCTGCTAAATATGCTGGGGACATTGTCAAACACAGAGAAGCAGAGTTGGAGTCGTCACATAGCTACTCTGGTGCATGCATATATAACAGTACGGAGAGAGTGACGCCACTGGATACTCACCGTACCGTCTTATGTTCGGAAGAGAAGCTCGACTGACGGTTGATTTGGCGTTTGGGTTATCTCTAGACCAGACGTCGGTAGCTTCCCATAGAAATTACGTGTATAGACTTCGAAAGAATCTGGCCTCTCCGTTTGAACAGGCCCGTTTGACCTCAGGAAACAGGGAGCAAAGGAACAAAAGGAACTATGACTTGAAAGTTCGGATACAGGATCTACAACCCGGTGACAGGGTTTTGTTGAAGAACTTGGGTGCTGCTGCGAGGCACAAGTTGGCTGATAGATGGAGTTCTCAAGTCTGCATTGTCTGCAAGCAACTGCCGGGTCTGCCGGTGTATCAAATCCGGCCGGATGGAAAGGCTGGGCCTCTTAAGAACTGGCACTGGAATCATTTGTTACCTTTGAGAGAGGCTGTGAGGATACCAGTTGGGGACGAACTTTCTCTGCCAAATCCGCCTGCTCCACGTTTGCCTCCCGTTACTCGGTCTCAGCAGACCCGGGCTGTCGAAGAGAGCGAAAGGGACAGTGAGGAAGAGAGTTTTTGTCTGGACTGGATGCGCTCACCGGAGCCTGAAGAGGTTATCGCGGTTCCCGAACGGTGGGAAAGTAATTTGAAGCCTGAAGCTCCTGAATTTCAATTAGAAGTTCCTGAGACTATTGCAATCCCTGTAGTTCCTGAAGTCGAATCTTATGACTACAGTTCTATGCCTTCACTGGAAGGATCATACTCCGAAGAGATGTCTGCTCCAGTGGTAGAAAGAAGAACGGAACCAGCGCCTATAGTACTTCCACCTGAAGAGGAACTGATTGAGCCAGAACCAAAACGCTCTGTTCGACCGCCCCAGCGACTCACCTACGACTCACCAGGACATAGCACTGAAGAGGCCGTCACCACAGTGCGAAGGTTGGCCGAAGTGTCTGCTATGTTAGCTGAGGTAGCCCAAAGCATGAGTCAACTTGAGGAAGTGTATCTAACCCAAGGTATGATAAAAGGGAGACGGTAAGTGAAATCTACTGATGCAGATAATTTAACTTACTGTCTCCCTTTTTTGCACCAATTCCGGTATAGGGTCATTTGTTATTGCTGAACAAAAAGTGGCTAATTTGCTTTTTGTGATTTTTATTAAGAGTAAAATTACAATTAATAAATATTGCATGGGTGCACACCGTAATGAACTATGCTGCACACACCAGTGCTCTGTGCAATCATCGCAGCTTTCTACTGTTGATACATTGCAGCAATCATTTGTATTTTAATAGTGTCCATGTGTATTTTCATAGATAAATTTCATGATAATTAGGGCCATTATTCATATTGATTTTGGGTATCATATCACATTCACTGAGTGATAGAGTATGTTCTGTTGAGATTGGTTTAGGTTTATGTAATCTATAACTTTTACGTTCTTGCTATAATTGCTCTGTCACTTGGGTGGTATGATTTCCCTAGTTGATGAATTTTTGTTTATTGGCTTGTCACCAATTGATTTATTGTTTGATCAAGCTATTTATATGCCACATGTTTTGTATCAAAGATACTTTAAAACAAAAGCCTGATAGGGTTGTAATATTGCCTACAGAGGATAGTAGGAATGCATTAGTAGTTACTTTTTTCTTGATTTGTTGAGGCAATGGATTGGTGGTCCCAGAGTTTGCACTCTCACCAGTGCTCTGTTTAGGTACATTGCTCTCCCTTAAAGCAAACCTCTTGTGCCCATCGGAGTTGGGCTCATTTCAAAGTAAATTACTCAAAATATATCTGCTGGTCTGGCATATATTTTTTTGCTAGCATTTATGTATTGGGAAAAATGTGTAATTCACTGTTTTGTCGTAGTTTACTTTCAAGCGGCATGCCGCAGGGGTAGTGACTAGGGATGAGCTGAACACCCCCGTGTTCGGTTCGCATTCAAACTTGCCCGTGAAGTGGCGGATTTGTAGGATGTATAGAAACATTGCCATCGGAGACCCCACACAAGACACCTAGCCACCCTTAAGGGGTTAAAATGCACAGGGACTGGCTACTATCCTGTTAGATGAGGGAATGTATTAGGCCCCGTTCACACTGTGCGATTTATCGCGCGGATTTTGCCACAACGTCGCAGCAAAATCCGCGCGACGTCGCACTGTGTAGCTTCTCCAATGCATTTCAATGGAGCTGTTCACATCTTGCCGCGCGACGTCACATGTCGCGCGTCGCGGTAGCATGTTGCTGGTACATGACCCTTTTTTGAGATTTGCTATCTGCGATTTTGCGATTTGCATTGGTGGTGCTTTGCAAAAATCGCACAAAACCGCAACGTCGCGTGACATCGTGCGACATTATCACACTATGTCGCGAATAAGAAAATCGCGCAGAAAATCACGCAACTTTCAAATCGCACAGTGTGAACGGGGCTTTATATCTATAAAGCAAGGTATATATGACAATGGATAGTCAGAGACTCTAGGGACTCAGTTTGTACGCTTTATGATAGACAAATCCGTTAACAGATTTATTTAACCAATCCTTGTTAACGGGAGTCGTCCCAGAAGACTGGAAATTAGCAAATGTTGTGCCCATTTACAAGAAGGGTAGTAGGGAGGAATCAGGGGACTATAGGCCAGTTAGTTTTACGTCAGTAGTGGGGAAATTAATGGAAACCATGTTAAAGGAAAGGATTGTTGAACATCTAAAAACACATAGATTACAAGATCAGAAACAACATGGGTTTACCTCAGGGAGATCATGCCAAACTAATCTTATTGATTTTTTTGATTGGGTAACAAAAATAATAGACACAGGTGGTGCAGTAGACATTGCTTATTTAGATTTCACTAAGGCTTTTGATACTGTTACGCATAGAAGGCTTATCAATAAATTGCAATCTTTGAGCTTGGATTCCAATATTGTTGAATGGATTAGGCAGTGGCTGAGTGACAGGCAACAGAGGGTTGTGGTAAATGGAGTTTATTCAGCGCAAGGTCTTGTTACCAGTGGGGTACCTCAGGGGTCAGTACTTGGACCCATTCTCTTTAATATTTTTATTAGTGATATTGCAGAAGGTATTAATGGTAAAGTATGTATTTTTGCTGATGACACAAAGATTTGCAACAGGGTTGACGTTCCTGGAGGGATCAGCCAAATGACAAATAATTTAGGTAAACTAAAAAAATGGTCGGAGCTGTGGCAATTGAGTTTTAATGTGGATAAGTGCAAGATAATGCACCTGGGGCGTAAAAACCCAACGGCTGAATATAGAATATTTGATACAGTCCTAACCTCAACATCTGAGGAAAGGGATTTAGGGGTTATTATTTCAGAGGATCTAAGGGTAAGTAGTCAATGTAATAGAGCAGCAGGAAATGCTAGCAGAATGCTTGGTTGTGTAGGGAGAGGTATTAGCAGTAGGAAAAGGGAAGTGCTCATGCCACTGTACAGAGCACTGGTGAGACCTCACTTGGAGTACTGTGTGCAGTACTGGAGACCGTATCTCCAGAAGGATATAGACATCTTAGAGAGAGTTCAGAGAAGTCCTACTAAAATGGTGTACGGCTTGAAGGAGAAAAGTTACAGGAAAGGCTTAATGATCTTAACATGTACAGCTTGGAAAAAAGACGAGACAGAGGAGATATGATAGAAACATTTAAATACGTAAAGGGAATCCACAAGGTAGAGGAAGGGAGTATATTTAAAAGGAAACAAAGTAGCAAAACAAGAGGATATAGTCTTAGATTAGAGGGGCAAAGGTTTAAAAGTAACATCAGGAAGCATTATTTTACTGAGAGGGTGGTGGATACATGGAACAGCCTTCCAGTTGAAGTGGTAGAGGCCAAAACAGTAATTGATTTAAGCAGGCATGGGATAGGCATAAGGCTATCCTAAACAAAAGATAAATCCAGGTAAAGTATCCATGTAATTGGGCAGACTAGATGGGCCGAAAGGTTCTTATCTGCTGACATTTTCTATGTTTCTATTTCTAACACAATAATAATTGTATGCTCACATAGGCCCTTCGGGAGAGGTACATGACATACAAATACTGGAATATTACATTTAAATCTAAGTGTGATAAAGATTTTATTAAGTCCTTGATGACAAATGACGTAACATCTACATCATTAATGATTGGCTTTACAGAGCCCTGGTCCTTAAGGGGTTAAACAGCATATCAGAGAGGATCATATAGTAGAAATTAACACTTCTTATAATTCAAAACAAACAGTGTTTGTTCATACAGGTGCCACACCCAGTCTGCAAGCAATGTATCAAATTCTAATTGCTAATTAGAAGCACATATTATTTCCAAACACAAATTAAACACCTGTTGTTTACGCCGTTTGAGAGCACAGGTCATTTAGAGGTGAGAATCTTTGCACCTATAATAGACGACATTAGGTATTTTTTTAATTCAATATCTAATAAACCGTTGCTTATAATATTCTGCAGTAAAGAGTCTCTTTATTTCTAGATTTTTTAGTATTTTTTTTAAGCATGTCTTATAGTTTTTTCAAAATGTTTTTTTTCGAACTCGAACCGAACACGCCAAAAAGTTCGAAGTTCGCGGAATTTCGAACTGCCAATGTTCGAGTCGAACTCCGAACTGATCAAACCGAACAGCTCATCCCTAGTAGTGACAGCTCTGACCAGGGAGCTGCCCTCTACTCACTCCATGTGTCTGAGTGTGGGTGCACTGAATGTGACAGTTTGCCAACGTCACTGCTGGATACCAGTCATGCAGTAATGCGCGTCGGCCCATGCAAACACCACCCACAGTGGGGATAGACAGTGGTGCCAACCGCTGGGATCAGTTATCTCTTCAGGGGATGAGATATTGCACTGATATTTAAAACCAATGTGATATCCATTCCCTGACAGGATATTGCAGTCAAAGTGCAATTGGTCACAAAAAGTACACTTTCATTGATCTACATGTACTAGGGTAAAGGAGGTCCAGTCTATATTCTCTTCTAATTGTGTTACCTAACTACAGTACATGGGAATGGGATGCTCAAAGAGATGCTGAAGTAGTTCATGTCTATGGAATGCTAAACGTCTCTTAGCCCTTGACTGTCTTATTTAATACTGATACAATAAAATACCTGCACAACACAACTATTACATATATATATATATATAAACCACTGTACAACAAATTTAGATAATAAATATTATCCTGAACGTTAACCTGATGCATTCAGATGCTTTTGTGATTCTGAGCAGCATTCCACTGTACCTGAAGGACAGTCAATCGCACCACTGTGAAAACCCTTTCCTGCACCCAACTGTTGCATATTGCAGTCTAGAATGTACTGCAAAGATAAGTGTTCTATGTTGGCTACCAGTACCTATCATTAGGTTTCCACCTTTTAGACGCAGATAACAATGACTCATCATAAAAGTCACCGTTTAAAAAAACCAAAACGCTAACATTTAGATACTAGGAAGAAAAGTTGTATGTGATGCAACAAATGACGTACTTACTTAATTTTTTCGCTGCAACTTGGCCACATACTCAAGTAAATTTTTAATGTGAGTATCATGGGCGTCCGCAGAAATTTTTCTTGTGGGGGATTTTTAACCCTTTCACTGCTGAGCCATTTCACCGCTGTGTGCTGAGCTCATTTTTACCGCTTTCACTCATCATGTTTAAACGCAATTTGAAGTCACATTTTATTACATAACCCAGACATATTATATATCGTTCTTTCCAGCAGACTCGGTAGATTCATAATATATCATTTTTATATGTATACGTCATGTTCTGCCTGTATATTATAACAAGAAATGCAATAAAATTAGAATTTTTATTCATGTGCAGCGTGTAGTGTTTTTTTTTCACATTTTATCACATGAGCTTTTTAGATTATATTTTCTATGGGGTGCGCTTGTACAAAAATTAGAAATGGGGACTCGTTACATTTTTTGGGGGAAATTACGGGATTTTTAGCAAACGTACCCCATAGAAAAAAATCATTAGTGCAGCATCATTGTTCACATTATAATTGAAATGTGAACAATATTGCTGCATTAATAAAAACAACACCCAAAAAAACCATGTTTTTATTTTTTTCATTTTTTTTCATTTATTTATTTTTTTATTTTACTTTGTACATGGTCATGTTGGCCTTTCGAATGACACCCTCCATGGCTCGCTAGCTGCCACGGTTCTGGAGATATCGGGGTTCAAAGGAACCCCCTATCTCTACCAGGGGATTTCCTTGGGAAATCCCCAGGCAGCTAGGGGTTCCCCCGGCTATCTGACGTCATCACGCTATGTGCGATGATGTCGGGCAGCGAGGGGGGACCCGGGTTGGAGCCGCCATCCAAGATGGCGGCCCCCACCGGAGCTAGTCCGCACTTCGGTGCTGGAAGGCGCTGAAGTGCGACCCGGTGCTTGAGGGGTTAAAGCCAGGCACCGCTTAAAAGGGGAGACTCTCCCCTTTTAAGCGGTGCCTGGCTTTTGGCGCTGTGCCTTCCCGATCGGGAGGGAGAGGGATCCGAACGGATCCCCCCCTTCCAGGCTATCTCCAAGCATTGCCGGGGGGTCACCCGGAAATGATGTCACCGCACATGGCGCGATGAGGTCATTGACGTCAGGAGGGTCTTAACTTCAGCGTCTGAGGACGCTGAATTCAGACCGCCATGGGACCCCAGACAGAGAGGCGAGTATCTCCGCTGGGGGTCCCGCAAAGCTGATGACGTGTGGGGCACGTCCTCAGCATGTAACGTGCGTCAATGAAGACGTGTCCCACATGTCTTCAGCAGTGAAAGGGTTAATGGCATCCATATTCTGCCCTATATCATACACCCGCACATCCTGAATACATGGAGGAATCCCTAAAAACACAACTGCACACCCTGAATATATGGAGAAACCCCTAAAAAAAACAGAAAATTATGGTACTATCCCTAATTCTACAATTAACCCAAACTCTAAAATTATCCCTAAAGGTAACCCTGGCACTAGATTTTACTCCAAGATTAACCCCTAATGTTAAAACTAATCAATAGTCAAATACACCGACCCATCACCCCCCCCCAAAAAAAAATAAAAAAATCCAATAGCTTTTTGTTTAAAAAAAATCTTTATTGATTCTAATTTCTCACCACACACTAGTCCTGGAGAGCTTCTCTGTCTCCCCTTGTTCCCGGCCAGCACAACACGCTGCAGTCAGTCACGTGGTGGGAGTGGAGACGGGGAGGAGCCTGCAGTAATTCATCCTCATCCTGTTAACCAGCAATGAAACGTGCCGCGGTCTGTGCTGTGAGTGATGAGCAGTTCCAGGGGGGGCAAGAGTCCCCCCTTGTCCCCTCCTGCGGATGCCCATGGTGAGTATGGTGCAAAAATGATGCTCGTTTTAATCCTATGATTAGTTTTTTTATATAGATCGTGTCATTGGTAAAATACTTTGGGTTACATTACATTCTTGGTGCTAACATTAGCGCTCACCCGAGTGAGCATTAACGTTAGCCCTGGTAGCCACAGCATATTACAATCCAAACGCTAGCAGGTTAAGAAACCCGTTAGCGTTTGGTATCTTGCGCTTTTCAGCACGAGGTTACTGTACTTTTGCGCTCCCTCTACTTAACATGGGGAGCGCAAAGTGTTAATTTTCCTTAGTATTACAATATACTAACGCAAATTAACAACCAGCTGCGGTTAGCAAAAAGTTAACCACAGCCTAAACTTGGTGCTAACTAGGGATGAGCCGAACACCCCCGTGTTCGGATCGCATTTGAACTCGAACAATTTCAAAAGTTCGAGTTCAAACGCGAACATGAACCGAACTCAATGCAAGTCAATGGGACTCGAAAGTTCGGTTTTTAGTGTGCCCTCCAAGAGGGCACATAGCAAGATATTTGCCATAAAAGGTGTATGGGGGTCCGGGTAGTGCCCTGGGGAACAGGAAACAAGGAAACTTGTACTGCGCTACTGTATATGGTGAGAATTTCAAAAGAAATTTGCGCCCCTAAAAGTTCCCAATGAGCAGGCCCGGACTGACCTGTCGGGCCCGGGATGCCATGCAGCGGGAGTGCCCGGTCCTGAACAGCGTGAGTCCGTGTTGAAGGGGAGGCGGCTGTGTGCGTGAGTTTCTGTACCACCTCACTGGCTGGACCGCGTGACCTGCGCACGCACGCAGCCGCCTCCCCTTCAACACGGACTCTCACGCTGTTCAGGACCGAGCACACCCGCTGCATGGCATCCGGCCCCCACCCCCTGCATGGCATCCGGCCCCATGAGAGCTGGGGCAATATCCATGTGAGCTGGGGCAATATCCATGTGAGCTGGGGCAATATCCATGTGAGCTGGGGCAATATCCAGGTGAGCTGGGGCAATATCCATGTGAGCTGGGGCAATATCCAGGTGAGCTGGGGCAATATCCATGAGAGCTGGGGCAATATCCAGGTGAGCTTGGGCAATATCCAGGTGAGCTGGGGCAATATCCATGAGAGCTGGGGCAATATCCAGGTGAGCTTGGGCAATATCCATGAGAGCTGGGGCAATGTCCAGGTGAGCTGGGGCATATCCATGAGAGCTGGGGGCAATATCCAAGAGAGCTGGGGGCATATCCATGTGAGCTGGGGAATATCCATGTGAGCTGGGGGCATATCCATGAGAGCTAGGGGCAATAGCCATGAGAGCTGGGGCAATATCCAGGCGAGCTGGGGCAATATCCATGTGAGTTGGGGCAATATCCATATGAGCTGGGGCAATATCCATAAGAGCTGGGGCATATCCATGAGAGCTGGGGGCATATCCATGAGAGCTGCTGGGGCAATATCCATGTGAGCTGGGGCATATCCATGTGAGCTGGGGCATATCCATGTGAGCTGGGGGCATATCCCTGAGAGCTGGGGGCAATAGCCATGAGAGCTGGGGCAATATCCAGGCGAGCTGGGGCAATATCCATGTGAGTTGGGGCAATATCCATATGAGCTGGGGCAATATCCATGTGAGTTGGGGCATATCCATATAAGCTGGGGCAATAGCCATATGAGCTGGGGCAATATCCATGAGCGCTGGGGCAAAATCCAGGTGAGCTGGGGCATATCCATGAGAGCTGGTGCAATATCCATGAGAGCTGGGGCAATATCCATGTGAGCTGGGGCAATATCCATATGAGCTGGGACAATATCCATATGAGCTGGGGCAATATTCATGAGAGCTGGGGCAATATCCATGTGAGCTGGGGCAATATCCATGTGAGCTGGGGCAATATCCATATGAGCTGAGGCAATATCCATCTGAGTTGGGGCATATCCATGTGAGGCTTGGGGCATATCCATGTGAGGCTTGGGGCAATCTACATGTGAGCTGGGGACATTCTGTATATACGTATCTGGGGGATATATACAGTCGTGTTCAAAATTATTCAACCCCCAATGCTGTAAAGGGTTTTAGGGAATTTAGTGTACATTTGTAATTGTATTCAGAATGAAATCCTACAAGGACTTTTTAAAGAACCATATGCAACTAAAATGACATCAATTGGTTTTGTAATACAGTAGTAAATGTTTCTTTTGTGAATTCTTCATTGACACAATTATTCAACCCCTTAAAGACTACCACTCTGAAGAACAGAGGTTCATTCAAGTGTTTTCAATCAGGTATTAAAAACACCTGTGGATGTCACAGAGCAGCAATAAAGCATAATAAGCACCAATTAGGCAGCTTTAAAATGACTGTGATACTCAGCTCCTTCTAGACATTTACTGGTGTGGTTACAAACATGGTGAAGTCAAGAGAATGGTCCAGGAAGACAAGAGAAGAGGTGATTACTCTTCACAGGAAGGGCAATGGCTATAAGAAGATTGCAAAGATGTTAAACATACCAAGAGAGAACATAGGAAGCATCATTCGCAAATTCAAGGCAAAGGGCACTGTTGAAACGCTACCTGGTCGTGGCAGAAAGAAGATGCTGACTTCGACTGCTGTGCGCTACCTGATGCGTAGAGTGGAGAAAAGTCCCCGTGTGACTGCTGAGGAACTGAGAAAAGATTTGTCAGATGTGGGTACTGAAATTTCAGCTCAGACAATACGGCGCACACTGCGTAATGAAGGCCTCCATGCCAGAACTCCCAGGCGCACCCCCTTGCTTTCTCCAACGAATAAGAAGAGTCGACTGCAGTATGCCAAAAGTCATGTGGACAAACCACAGAAGTTTTGGGATAGTGTTCTGTGGACTGATGAAACAAAATTAGAACTGTTTGGGACCATGGATCAACGCTATGTTTGGAGGAGGAAGAACAAGGCCTATGAAGAAAAGAACACCTTGCCTACTGTGAAGCATGGCGGGGGGTCAATCATGCTTTGGGGCTGTTTTGCTTCTGCAGGTACAGGGAAGCTTCAGCGTGTGCAAGGTACCATGAATTCTCTTCAGTACCAGGAGATATTGGATGACAATGTGATGCAGTCCGTCACAAACCTGAGGCTTGGGAGACGTTGGACCTTTCAACAGGACAATGATCCCAAGCATACCTCCAAGTCCACTAGAGCATGGTTGCCGATTAAAGGCTGGAACATTTTGGAGTGGCCATCGCAGTCACCTGACTTAAATCCGATTGAGAACCTCTGGTGGGACTTAAAGAAAGCAGTTGCAGTGCGCAAGCCTAAGAATGTGACTGAACTGGAGGCTTTTGCCCATGACGAATGGGCGCAGATACCCGTAGATCGCTGCAAGACACTTGTGTCAAGCTATACTTCACGTTTAAAAGCTGTTATAACTGTAAAAGGATATTGTACTAAGTACTAAGATTGAATGTCACTTGGGGGTTGAATAAAACTGATAATGATGTGAGCACAGAAAAGACATTTGTGGTTATCTCATTATAAATGTTATGTTATATTTGTCTGACCTACACGTGCCTCTTTGATTTAATTGTAAGCAAGATGACTGAATGATCAAAATCAATGTCAAACTGGCCAAAACACTCAATTTCAGTGGGGGTTGAATAATTCTGAACACAACTGTACATGTGAGCTGGGGCATTTTTATATGAGGTCTATTCTTATTGGAAAGCGTTCACATGACATTAAATAAAAGTATCGGTACTCGGTATCGGTGAGTACTTTTAAAAAATATCGGTACTCGTACTCGGTCTTAAAAAAGTGATATCGGTGCATCCCTAGTTTTCATTTGTAGTTTTTTGTTTAATCACCTGCAATAGTGATTCAAAAGCAAGTGTGGTGTTTGTTTATGCTGGAATAAAAAGACCTTTCATTTTCACAACTTCGAGTCTGCGGCTGTTTATACCCCAGAGTACCATGTTGTTTGGCTGGAACCAAGTATCCCAAGTGGTTGTTGTATCACAGTTAAGGGGTTCAATGCCCTAATGGTGGAAGGGAACCAGGGCATGCTAACGTGTCCACAGGTGACACATGGTAACGTGTCCGCGCTACTATATATGGTGAGAATCGGTGCACACCAGTAGCAACAGGAAGGAAACAAAACAGGCAGGGTATACACAGAGAGAATAGTCAAATGGCAGGCAAAGTCGGCAACAGATTGGGTCCTCAGAACAAGCAGGGTCAGTAACAAGTATACAAACTGATTCGGTAAGCTAGCGATGCGGGAATAAAGGCTGAGACAAACTGAGCGTGTAGCGACGCACAGCGTAGCAAAGCGAAGAGAAGCAAATATTTGCAGGCTTGACTTCACTCCGCTCCGTCTCGCAGCGTGTCTACACTGCATTACATTTGCTTCTCACCGCACTGGACAGGAATCCACTAACTAAATTAAAATATACACACAAAACTGTTTTATTTTCACAAAGCACATGTTATATAGGCAAAAAAAAGTTCCTACTGAATAAAATACATCAAAAATTACTGTTAATTTAATAGGAATAGTATAAAAATATAAAACAAAGGTAACCCCTGATCATATATATTATAGAGACATGGAGCGCTGTGTATAGAGTAGGGATGCATTGATACCACACACACACACATATACGTATATATCAACACGCAGACCTATATATACGTATATATCAACACGCAGATATATATATACACCCACCCACAGACCTTAGACCATATACACATACGCACATGGGGGGGTGGCATGTGGACAATCTCAACTAAATGCGCCCCCCCCCCCCATTTGGCTGATCCCTCCAGAACAAATGTTGAACCCGACAGAGCAGAGAATATACAGTATATATTATTCTCTGCTCTATCGGGTTCAACTTTCTTCTGGAGGGATCAGCCAAATGGGGGGGGGGAACTAGTTGCCAAAATTTGTGTGTAATATAAGTCTGGATATATATATTTGTAAGAATATAGATATATATCTTATCTATATATACATATATATACAGTATATCATACCTGCCCTTACCTTCCCCTATAAATTTTCTAAAAATATACACACAAAAAAACAAACCACTGCCTGAGACCCCGCACAGCCCACATGCCACCCCCCCCCCTCTACCTGGCTGAATGTATCTAATATATATAATTAAATACATTCAGCAAGGTAGAGAAAGAAAAAAAACGTTTTATTTTATGTTCCTGGGGACATTTAAAAATGTCCTCGGATTTTATTATTTTTAGAAATGTGTCGCCTTACCTTAGCTTGGTGGTCAGTGGGGGCTCCCTGGATCCTGGTTGTGGGGGCGGTCTGCCGTGGCCGCAGGTGCAGTGGCTCCCTCCCTGCGCCGCCTGTCTCTGCCACATGCAGCTGGTAGGCTAGCCCGCATAGTCGCAGCTCTGTCATCCAGCGGCCGCATGCTCCTCAAGGGGATCCTTGGGAGGCCCCGGCAGGCTGCCCTCTACAGTGCCTGATTAGAGGGCCGTGTCTGCCTGATGTTTTAGTGACAAGAATGTTTTATCCCATAGGCTTCAATGTTAAAAATATTCCTGTTTTAATTCAATATCTAATAAACCGTTGCTTATAATATTCTGCAGTAAAAAGTCTCTTTATTTCTAGATTTTTTGCATTTTTTAAGAATTTTTTTATACTTTTTTCCAAATTTATTTATTTTTTTCGAACTTTTGGCGAACGACCCAAAAAAGTTCAAAGTTTGTGAACTTTCGAACAGTCGATGTTCGATTCGAACTCCGAACAGATCCGAACCGAACGCTCATCCCTATTAAAAACCAATAAGCGTGTTGACAGACACTGTTTTTCAGGTCAGAATATGATTTCAAACAAGAAACCGCCTTATTTAAAATAAGAAATCTTATCGGACATTATTCAGGAATGCTCAAAACAGCTAGCATCTTTATAAATGGGGTCCTCCATTCCAGCTAATAGCCCAATACAAAGGCCAAACTGTGTCTTCGCCATCCCAAAGAAGTCCCTATAATAATACACAATTATATAGCTAGAATACACAAGATTTGAAAGGAGAAAGAAATTAAATTGTACATTTATGAATTTGGGTTGTATATAGTTTGCCTGCAATATTTTTCCCAATTGATAAAAAGTGTGGACCCATATTGTGCTATCCTGTTGAGACGTAGTAATTGTTTATTATGTTCTTTGATTGCAATTTATAATGTTTGCTGTTCTCTTCATATCTATTATAGGGCCGCGCAGAGCCGTATTCTGTTTATTTAATTAGCAACATACTGTGTATATGCACCCCATTATTATAGCTTCCCTCTATTTTAACTCTAAACTTAGCTTAATTTAATGTGTTTATAATGGTTTTTCATTGTTATGGGATACCCTCGTTTTGCTGCAATTAATGTAAGAAACCATGCTTTAGTGACTAAAAGAGTGTGGCAAATGACCCCATGCTGAATTTGTCTGCCGCAGCAAAGCACCCACAATCCTCACAACCCTGCTGCAAAAGTACAATCAGAAGAGCCAGGAAGGATGAACTAATAAATGGAAACTGGGCGCTTGGTACTTGTGGCCAGATTGAAAAGTCACCACAGCCCAGTCCCTTCCTTTTCCTGGTGGCAGTCAACAGCTAAAGTTTAGGTCACTTTTTGAACTTCATCGGCAGGCTTGGGTGACTTATCTGGGGCATGGATTTGGTTTTGTAGCAACTCTGCTCTAAGGGCCAAGGTACCACAGTTTGTTGTCACCACTCGTATCAACTCCTGGAGTCCATAGAACTCCATGGAGTGAAGCATGACCCTTGCAAATGTAGGGTTGCGCCTAGTCCATAGAAGGACACTGAGAACTATTTATTCCCAGTTTTATACTGGAGGCCGCAAACATAGGCGAAGGGTCAGCCCCATTGGATCAGAGGTAAGCTTGTGATATTTTCAGCTACTTAAATTTAAGTATTGTTTTTAGAATACTAACCACCAAGGAGCTTAATGTTTCTGCTTTGACCTGTTATTATTGACTCCTATGCAAAGTAATAGTTGGGTCAGAATAGGTCCTATAATAGGTCCCCCCTCTTCCGCTACAGGGTTTCCTTGGAAGTTCCTGGTGCCTCCTTCTACGTGCAATCAACCATGTGCTGCTTGCACACTTAGAATTTGTCTGCGGCTGCTGAATTTGAGACATATAGAGCACTAGACCCCACCAAGTACAAATGTATGCTAACATCATCTGTCCCCGGATTGATCTCCAGCAGGCGTGCAAGATATTTACAAAACTGTCAAAGTTGATCCGGATGGGGAAGGGGGTAAATGCAAGTCTCACTCTGACAACTCAAAAAAAAAAAAAACTAAAAGTCAGAAGGCGCTGCTCATAGGAGTTTACAATCTAGAGGGATTGGGGTTGAGGAAGACAAGGGGAAATTTACTGGATGGCAGGATCATTAGTGCCAGTGGTTTGGGAATGGTGGAGCCATAGAAGCAGCTTCAATCAGGAGTGAGTAGATGAGCAGAGGGATGAGTTTCATCAGTGATGTGGTACGCTAATCTGAAGAGATGGGTTTTGAGGGATTTCTTGAAGGCCTTAAAATAAGGGGAGAGTTTGATAGGGCGAGGCAAGTCCTTCCACAAGACCAGTGCTGCCCGTGAAAAGTCTTGGAGGCAAGAGTTGGCCGTGCACATGTAGACAAATAACAGGACTACAGGAGGAGCTTGCCTGCTGACCAGAGCTGTCTGGATGGGATGTGCTTGCAGAGTAATGAAGAAATGTAGGAGTCGAGTTAGTGAGCGATTTGAACGTGAGCGTCAGTTATTTAAACTGTATCCAGGAACGTACAGGAAACCAATGGAGGGACTGGCAGAGTGGGGAGGTACGAGAGGTGCATCTGGAGAGAAAAATAAGCCTGGCGCCTGCATTCATTACAGATTGCAAAGGGGCAATATGGGAGTTGGGGAGGTCAATGAGGAGTGAGTTGCAGTAATCAAGAGCATGAACCAGCACCTTCACGGTATCTTGTGTCAGAAAGGGGCAGACACGGGCGATGTTCTTGAGTTGAAAGTAACAGGATTTGATCACTGTCTGGATGTGGGGAGAGAATGTTAAGCCAGAATCAAAAGTGACACCAAGGCAGCGAGCTTGAGCATTGGGCTAATGAGCGTTCCATTTACTCATAGAGAGATAGATGGTATTGGGATTTTCTTGGAGGGAGGAATAACGAGAATTTCAGTTTTGGCAAGATTGAGTTTAAGGAAGCGGGAAGACATCCAATTCGAGACGGCAGAGAGACAATCAGTGACTCGATCCAGGAGAGCTGGAGGAGAGGTATATTTGAGTGTCATCAGTGTATAGGTGGTACTGGTATCCAAAGGAGCTGATCAGTTTTCCTAGAGAGGCAGTGTAGATTGAAAATAGTAGAGGGCCCAGTACTGAACCTTGGGGCACCCCAACAGAGACAAGGTGCCGGGAGGAGGTACTTCCAGAAACCGTTTGTAAAGTAAATTCATTTCTACCCATCAACGTGCGTGTGGGTGTCGTCACTCGCTACTCTATGTCTCATGCTATCGGCTGGTATACCTTTTAAAAATAATTTTTCACAACACTAGGTTCATAAATAAATATTTCCCAACAGCATTGGTATGGATTGCGTCTGAATGGCTTCATGACTATGGAGGTGCCCAAGCTCCATACAGACACATGGAGGCTCATTCATCGTCCTCCCCAGCACCAACAGCTTGGTTTAATTTGTTGAAAGAGAAGTTATCTTGGAGAACTGCAGAGGTAATTTATTTTTCAGCCACATCTACTCAGGGAATTCATGGAAATAAATTGAATGAATAACAATCAAAATTGCAAATGTTTAGAAATGTATAAAGGAATTGAATAATCAAAGCCAAAAGCATCTTGTGTTATAAAGGCATTCAATGAGCTAAACAAGACAAGAAAATTGAAACTAAATGCATGAAGTTTAATTCTTGTTTTGGGGCATGTCTAGTAAGGATATGCAGTTTTATGTTACACATTAAGTTCAAGACCGCTATAAACCAGTGAGCGAAATGCAAGAATTTTTTTTAAAAAAGACGCCCCTCAAAATATGATGGGTTTAAGATGTTCTCCAATCTCATTAGTTTTGCCTCAATTTCACAAGCCACTAATCTTACTGTTTATTGTAAAAACTCCCGGTGTTTCTTAAATACCATGTGTCTCCATGAGGTACTTCAGACAGAGCCATGAGTTATTTTGTAACCTTTCTGTTTAGAAAGTAACAGCAAAAATATATAAAAATGGTTGTGAAACACTGTGACTATAGATATAATTGCTGGACTTGTTGGCTTTTTCATCTTTTTATGTTATTTATTTTACATACCTGAAATCCTTGAATGCTTGGATTCATTTTGCTACATATATTTCTCTGTAGGAAACTGCCTTCTCAGTACTTTCTAATGATACCATACTGGAGTGCATTACTTGCTCTGTGAAATTCTAACAACACTTTCCAACAGCTTAAGTTCGATCATGACCGAATACTTGATTTACTTCTGTTACTTTTTTTTTTTAATATAATTTTTTATTATATTTATAAGGAGGATTGTCATATAAATCATCAAACGAGATAAAAATCTTATATCCACATATATAATAATAAAGGGGGGAAAAGGGTAAGAGATGGGACGCCCAGACCCATAAGAGAGAGAGAGAGTGAAAGAGAGAAAGGAACAAAGGAGGAAAAAGAGAGTCAAGAAGCGGAGAAAGAAGATAGAAAGATATCAAGTGCCTTATGCAAAGTCATTTTGTAATATACTGAGTGTCAACTATAATAATATATCAGTAAAGCGCGAGTCTAATTCAAGCTGAACCCATTTGGTCTATCCAAGGTGACCAGATTTTGTAGTAATTCAGCAGGGTATGAGTTGTGATAGCCATAAGTTCGTCCATTAGTTGTGCGTCCCTGATCTTAGGGTAGATTTTTCAAAAAGGGAGGGATCTGTGGGCAGTTCCAGTGTTCAGCAATGACACGGCGAGCCGCGAGAGTGATCTTGGCCATTAATTTGTTGTCACTCAGGTCTCGATAAATCCGGTGCGGGTCTAGATAATAGATAAGCCCAAGGGTCCATAGACGTTTCCGTCGGTAATACTGCCTGAAGCAGCGTGTGTGTCTGGTCCCAAAAGCGTTGGATCAATGGGCAGAACCACCACATGTGGATGTAGGTGCCTTTCTGTCCACAACCTCTCCAGCAAAGGTCCGGTGTCATCCCAGACATATGTGAAATTTGAACAGGCGTGGTGTACCACCGGAAATTTTTTTAATGAGTTGTTCTTGATGTGATGTGCATACTGAAACACTCCGCATGGCCTCCCAAATATCTCCCCATTCATCAGCCTCCAATTCCTCCCCAAGATCCCGTTCCCAAGCTTGGATATAGCGCAATTCTCTCCAGTCCAAAAGGGCAGTAAGTTGGTGATAAAGTGTAGAAATTAGTCCTTTAGGATACAGGCCTCGGAGGCATAAGCGTTCGAAGTGAGAGGGAGTGGTTATGGCTGCAGATCTGATGTGAGATTGAGTAGCATATGCCCTTAGCTGCATGTACGGCAGGGGATGCGAAGTTTCGGGCCGTAGTGGGAGCGGCAGGTCCTATGGCTGGATCATTTGTCCTTTGGGATAGAGATGGCAAATCCTCGTGATGGTGGAACCCTGCCAGCCCTCTCGAGTTGACGAAAGTCTATTAGGGAAGTCCCGATTTCGTAAGATAGGTTGCAAAGGAGAGGGGAAGGATGTGAGATCGCACTTAGTCGCCAATTTGTCCCATAACCGAAGGGAATTGACAATGGCTGGACAGGAGGTGTTCTATAGAGGACGTTGTGTCTTGGAGAGCCAGATCCACATATGAGGTCGGTTAGGGTACATCAGACTGCGTTCTAGGTCTACCCAGCGCCGGGATGCCAGGCCACAATCTGGGCAAGATGTACGGCATAATAGTATGAAAATAAACATGGTAATCCAAGGCCCCCCCCCTCCTTCGGTCTGTACAAGGTAGCCCTGGCGATCCTGTGTCGTTTACCCTGCCAAATAAAAGAATCTATGGCCCGTTGCATATCCCGGATATCGTTAGGGTCCAGTACCACCGGTAATGCCTGAAAAAAGTATAGTAAGCGCGGTAAAACGTTCATCTTGATGCAGTAAATACGACCCACCCACGATATCTGGTATCTATCCCAACATTACAAATCCTTCTTAAGTTGCGACCATACCACTTTATAGTTAGTATCAAAAAGAGTGCCAGGATCATTAGTGAGTACAGTGCCAAGATATTTAAAGGAGGAGGAGGAGGAACGAATAGGATAGGAGGTGTAGAGAGAGTCGTACATTGAGGGAGGGACGGCAATCGTGAAGGCCTCAGATTTATTTATGTTAATTTTATAACCGGATAGATTGGTGTATTCGTCTAGGGCCTTGAATAGATGTGATACAGAGACCAGGGGTTGGGACAGGGATAAAAGGATGTCATCCGCATAAGCTGAAACTTTAAAGGTGTCAGTGCGTACTGTAATGCCATGTATCTCCGGGTTTAGTCGTATATGTTGGAGGAGCGGTTCGAGGTATAGTGCAAACAGAGTGGGGGAGAGGGGACATCCCTGTCTCGTACCATTGGCTTTAGGGAAAGGGAGAGGGTCAGAGCCGGGAAGCAGAATTTGAGCAGAGGGGAAGGAGTACAGAGCCCTAATCGCAGTCAAAAAGGCATTTGGTAGTGGTCGCAAAAGAGTAAAGAGAAAAGGCCACTCCGCTCTGTCAAACGCCTTCTCTGCGTCCAAGGAGAGAAACAGAGAAGGCATCCGAGAGTCCACGGCCCTCCACACCAGGTCCGCCATCCTCCTGGTGTTTTCATATGCCTGATGATTGGGCATGAAACCCACCTGATCAGGATGTATAAGAAGGCTAAGGTATGGGTCAAGTCTTGAGGGAAAGGATTTTGTCAAATAATTTCAAGTCTGTGTTAATGAGGGATATGGGTATGTAGTTTTCGGTCTTATGGTGATCTTTACCGGGTTTGGGTAGTAAGACTATCAAAGCCAACAAGGATTCTCGGGGAAGGACATTGCCATCCATAAGGTCATTAAACAGTTTAAGTAAATGTGGGTATAAAATATCCGGGAAAACTTTGTAATACTTATATGTGAAACCATCCGGGCCCGGGGCCTTGTGAGGCTTCATCAATTTCAGGGCATTACTGAGTTCCTCTTCAGTAATAGGGGGGGCTAAAGTGGTTGCCTGATCTATAGTTAGTGAAGGGAGAGAGGCTCGGGAGAGGTAATCCTCTATAATCTGTAATAAAGATGGGTCTGCGGTTGTATAACAGGGAGTATGGTCATAGATGGATGCAAAGTAGTTAGTAAAAGCGTCTCTAACATCGTCTGGGGTGGTTAGTCGGGAACATGTGCTATTTGTTAAAGGGGCAGTGTCTGTGAATGCGGTCTAGGGTTAAGGAGGCGTGCTAGCGGGGTGTCCATTATATTGGCTCTCTCATAATATTTTCTTTTGGACCACAGGAGCGAGTGGCCAACATCATCGAGAAATAAACCGTTCAGGGCCTGTCTAACCTGAGTCAGGGAGGCATAAGTGTCCGGCGAAGGGGTAGCCTTATGGGTCATCTCCCTCTCACAGACTGTGAATATCTGCTAATTTTTGCTTCTTAATATGAGATGCTAAGCTTAAAAGTGTGCCCTGGACCACCGGTTTATGAGCAGCCCACAGAGTTTGAGTAGATGTGTCTTCTGTATCATTAAGGTGAAAATAGTCCCGCAGTGTTTCAGCTACCGCCTCCTTTACTCCCGGTTTGTCTAACAAAAAGGGGTCTAAGCGCCAGCAACGACCCTTTGTTGGAGCAAAGGGCTGCAGCTGTAGGGAGGTGTCAGCGTGGTCTGACCACGTTATAGAACCTATGGAAGAGGAGAGGACCAGAGGGAGACAATAAGTGGATATCAACATGCAATCTATTCTGGAGTAGATGGAGTGAACAGGGGAGTAATATGTATAATCCTTGACAGTGGGGTGTTGAACCCTCCACATGTCTACATAGCCCAAATTATGGACGTAATGAAAGAATTGTTTATCCTTAGATGAGGGAAAGTGAGAAGTACTGTCAAGGTGTGAACTAGATCTATCTAGCGTTGGACATATGGTCGCATTAAAGTCACCCCCGAGGATAGTATGTCCTTTCGCATGTGATGAAATGAAGGTGTGGGTGGAGGACCAACAACTAGCATCAGGGACATTAGGGCCATACACTGAAGCAAACGTGTATTGCTGACCAGAAACCGTTCCCGTCACAAGCACAAAGCGGCCCGCGTCATCGGTTTGAGAATCTGTAATGATAATGGGACAAGAGGTTCGGATTAAGACTGCGACCCCATTACGCTTAGGGGTGGCGCATGCTGAATAACTCTGGAGTAGGCTGGGTCTGAAGGGCGGAAGGCCGCGTGTTTAGAAATCCTAGTTTCTTGTAACAATGCAATATCAATCGATTTTCGCTTTAGACGCCTTTTACGGGGGGAATTGAGGCCTTTAACATTAAGGGATAGTACGTTTACTGGAGCCATCATGACAGTGGTTCAAATGTCGTTAACAGAATACCTTGTAAAGGCGAAGGAAGAGAAGAGGGTTTAGATGTAGCGCCCCAATAGGGGAAGAAAGAAAGAAAAAGAAAGAAAGAAGAAAGAGAATAATAGAGAACCCCGCGGTGGGCAGACAAAGCGGGAGAAGGGAGTACCACCCGAACAGGGATACCGGAGGGGAGGTATAGCGGGGAGGAGAAGAGGAGGGAAGCCGGCGGCCATCTGGAACAATACCAGGACTGGTTAGGGGGACCACCAACCGCCCGCCGAACATGAAAACTATAAAAGTAACGAGGAGCATAAGCTCCAACCAGTTTAGCTATATGAAAACATATAAAACATTTACCTGCATCATTATGAAATGAGAGACCTTATGTCTAAACAGAGGAAACGTGATACCCAGGAATGTCTGTCCAGGAACCCAGGAAGGCCCCAGCAAGGGGGGAGAATAGACCGTTGATTCCGGGGATGGGCACCAGAAAAATAGCAGAAGCCTTTGCCAAGGCTCCAAGCATGGGCCGACTCCATGTGTTCCATGGTAAATCCGCTACCGTGGACCAGTCCTGATCCAGGCGAGGGAGTGGCGGTGGGGGTCCTAACTCTTTTAGGGCCCGTGGCACTGGGAGGTCGAAGAGAAACATAGAAAAATGTCGGCAGATAAGAACCTTTCGGCCCATCTAGTCTGCCCAATTACATGGATACTTTACCTGGATTTATCTTTTGTTTAGGATAGCCTTATGCCTATCCCATGCTTGCTTAAATTCAATTACTGTTTTGGCCTCTACCACTTCAACTGGAAGGCTGTTCCATGTATCCACCACCCTCTCAGTAAAATAATGCTTCCTGATGTTACTTTTAAACCTTTGCCCCTCTAATCTAAGACTATGTCCTCTTGTTTTGCTACTTTGTTTCCTTTTAAATATACTCCCTTCCTCTACCTTGTGGATTCCCTTTACGTATTTAAATGTTTCTATCATATCTCCTCTGTCTCGTCTTTTTTCCAAGCTGTACATGTTAAGATCATTAAGCCTTTCCTGGTAACTTTTCTCCTTCAAGCCGTACACCATTTTAGTAGCCCTTCTCTGAACTCTCTCTAAGATGTCTATATCCTTCTGGAGATACGGTCTCCAGTACTGCACACAGTACTCCAAGTGAGGTCTCACCAGTGCTCTGTACAGTGGCATGAGCACTTCCCTTTTCCTACTGCTAATACCTCTCCCTACACAACCAAGCATTCTGCTACCATTTCCTGCTGCTCTATTACATTGACTACTTACCCTTAGATCCTCTGAAATAATAACCCCTAAATCCCTTTCCTCAGATGTTGAGGTTAGGACTGTATCAAAAATTCTATATTCAGCCCTTGGGCTTTTACGCCCCAGGTGCATTATCTTGCACTTATCCACATTAAAACTCAATTGCCACAGCTCCGACCATTTTCTTAGTTTACCTGAATCATTTGTCATTTGGCTGATCCCTCCAGGTACGTCAACCCTGTTGCAAATCTTTGTGTCATCAGCAAAAAGACATACTTTTCCATTAATACCTTCTGCAATATCGCTAATAAAAATATTAAAGAGAATGGGTCCAAGTACTGACCCCTGAGGTACCCCACTGGTAACAAGACCTTGCGCCGAATAAACTCCATTTACCACAACCCTCTGTTGCCTGTCACTCAGCCACTGCCTAATCCATTCAACAATATTGGAATCCAAGCTCAAAGATTGCAATTTATTGATAAGCCTTCTATGCGGAACAGTATCAAAAGCCTTACTGAAATCTAAATAAGCAATGTCTACTGCACCACCTGTGTCTATTATTTTTGTTACCCAATCAAAAAAATCAATAAGATTAGTTTGGCATGATTTCCCTGAGGTAAACCCATGTTGTTTCTGATCCTGTAATCTATGTGTTTTTAGATGTTCAACAATCCTTTCCTTTAACATGGTTTCCATTAATTTCCCCACTACTGACGTAAAACTAACTGGCCTATAGTTCCCCGATTCCTCCCTACTACCCTTCTTGTAAATGGGCACAACATTTGCTAATTTCCAGTCTTCTGGGACAACTCCCATTAACAAGGATTGGTTAACCACTTCGCTGCTGAGGATGCGCTCAGCGCGTCCTCAGCAGTCCCGCTGGTATGCGGAGGACGCGCTGAGCGCGTCCTCCCATTGGGTCAGCGTTCGGCCGGGTTCCGGCCGATCGCTGGCCCCTCCGGTGCGGGCTGACATCCTGGATGTCAGCCCGGCATCCGGACCAGCTGCCGCCAGAATTAGGTGTCATCGCGGGGGCGCGATGACACCTAATTCAGGCGCCCCCCCCGCATGTGCGGAGGAGGCGCCTGAAAGGGAGGGGGGAGGTCCTTCGGACCTCTCTCCCTCCGATCGGCGGCTCTGCGGGGGTTAACCCAGGCATCATTTGGAAGGGCACAGCCTGCCCTTCCAAATGATGCCTGGCATTAACCCCTGGGGAGCTGGATCGCGAATCGGCGCTGAAAAGCGCCGGTTCGCGATCCTTTCCCGGAGCTGGCCAACATCTTGGATGTCGGCCAAGCCTCCGGGAACTACCCCAGAGGACTGGCGTCATCGTGCGTAGCACGATGACGCCAGTCCTAGAGTTAACCCCTAACTGCCACCAACTGTGGAGATAGGGAGTTCCAATGAACTCCCTATCTCCCGATCCGTGGCAGCTAGGGGTTAAATTTTGGTATCGTTGGATCGGGCAGAGCATGGCCGTTCCAACGATACCAAACATGAAAGTGAAAAATTTTGTAAAAAAAATGAAAAATAAAAATTAAAAAAAATTAAAAAAAAAATTAAAAAAATAAAAATAAACACTTTTTTTTTATTTTTTTTGGTTTGTTAATGCAGCAATATTGTTCCCATTTCAATTATAATGTGAACAATGATGCTGCACTAACAATTTTTGTATGCGGTGCGTTTGTTAAAAATAGTGTCATTTTCCCCAAAAAAAAATGTAACGAGACCCCATCTCTAATTATTTTAACAAGCGCACCCCATACAAAATATAACCGCAATTGCTCGCATGTTAAAATGTGGAAAAAAACACTTTACACATTGTAAATTATTGAAAATACATATTTTATTGCATTTTTTGTTATAATATACAGACATGACATAACGTATACATATAATAATGACATATTATGAATCTACCGAGTCTGACGGAAAGAACGATATATAATATGTCTGGGTCATATACTAAAATAAGCCTTCAAAACACGTTTAAACATGATGCGCAAAACAGGTAAAAATGACCTCAGCATAGGGGCGGGAAAAGCCTCAGCAGCGAAAGGGTTAAATAAATCTGTTAATGGTTTTTCTATTACATCACTGAGCTCTTTTAATAATTTAGGGTGGATCCCATCAGGCCCCATTGACTTATTTGTCTTTACTTTAGACAGCTGCTGTAGAACCTCCTCCTCTGTAAACTCATATGTAAATGTTTCGTTAGTGTTTCCTCCTAACTGAGGTCCCTTTCCTTCCTTTTCTTATGCAAAGACTGAACAAAAATATTCATTGAGGCAGTCAGTGAGACTTTTATCCTCTTTTACATACCTTCCTTCCTTCGTTTTTAATCTAACTAATCCTTGTTTTACTTTTCTTTTCTCATTTATGTATCTAAAAAATGTTTTGTCCCCCTTTTTTACTAACTGAGCTATTTTCTCTTCTGCGTGTGCTTTGGAAGCTCTTATAAATTGCTTTGCCTCTTTCTGCCTAATCTTATAGGTTTGCCTATCTTCTTCACTCTGCGTTTTTTTATAATTATTGAATGCTATCTTTTTGTTCTTCACTATTTTGGCCACTTCTGCAGAGTACCACAGTGGTTTCTTCCCTTTTTTGTTTTTGCTAACAAGACGAATGCAATTGCCTGTGGCCTTCAATAATGCTTCCTTGAAATAATCCCATTTCTCCTGGACTCCCTTTAAACTCCTCCAGTCTGATAATGACTCCTTCACACAAAATCTCATTTTAGAAAAATCTGTTTTTTTAAAGTCTAAAACTTTTGTTTTTGTGTGGTGCGGCTCCATCCCTGTTCTTATATTAAACCATACTGACTGGTGATCACTAGATCCCAAATTTTCACCTACAACAACGTCCGATACCAAACCTCCATTTGTGAGTATTAAATCCAATATCGCCTCTTTACGGGTCGGCTCCTCAACTACTTGTGTTAGAGATAATCCCAGTAGGGAGTTTAGAATATTTGTACTCCTGGTGCACCCAGCTGTTTTGGTTTTCCAGTTCACATCAGGAAGATTAAAGTCCCCCATGATAATAACTTCCCCCTTCATTGCCATTTTGGCTATTTCCTCAAACAGCAGATTATCTAGGTCTTCTACTTGTCCAGGGGGTCTATAGATCACACCTACACGAGCTACTGTATGATTGCCAAATGTTAGCGTAACTCAAACTGACTCTATGTTCACCTCGCTCACTTTTATTTGGTTCGTTTTTATGTTGTTTTTCACGTACAGAGCCACTCCTCCTCCTTTCCTACCTTCTCTGTCTTTTCTATATAAAGAGTACCCCGGTATTGTTATGTCCCAGTTATTTTTCTTACTGAACCATGTCTCAGTAACCGCCACTAAATCTACTTTTTCAGCTGCCATCATTGCCTCCAGTTCATTGATTTTATTGACTAAACTGCGAGCATTTATAGACACGAAGAGGCGGAGGAGATCCTTTGCCTGGTGGAGGTGAGAAAACACATGGGTGCGGTTGTTTCTGGAGACCATAATTTTGAAAGGAAATCCCCAGGCGTTTCGAATATCTTTTTTGTCGAAGGAGTCCTGTAACTTCACTCCATTCCTTGCGACGCGCTAGGGTAGAAGGGGATAAATACTGATAAAAGGAGAGCGGGGAGCCATCATAGTCCACGTTCTGATCTCTGGTCATTTTAAGCAATGCTTCTTTGGTGGGGTAGTAGTGAAAACTCGTCACCACATCCCTAGGTTGTGCGTTCTTCTCCCGTCTGGGACCCAGGGTTCTGTGTACCCGATCAAAAAGTAATTTAACCTGTGGGAGATCCGGTAAAAGTCGCTTCACGATGCCTGTGTGTGTGGAGCAGAGCTGATCGGCCGTGATCGATTCAGGTAGCCCCGAAGGTGTATGTTATTCCGCCGGGAACGGTTTGACTGATCCTCGAGGGCCTCTTCCAGCATAAGGACCTTGGCCTCCATGGCGTCAGCATGGGTCGATAATGTGTTATAGTGGCTAACAACCTGCTCCATTTTATCTTCAAGTCTGGCAGTCCGCTCACCTATTTCTTGGATGTCAGCTGTAAGGCAGCGCAAGGTTTTCTCCAGTTCTGCAGCAATAAAAGTTTTAAGGCCCATTATATCTGCTTTAGTCGCTGGGTATGTCTCAGAGTCCCCATCCCCGCTGGCCGCCGCATGTGAAATTTCCGTTTTGGCGCCATCTTGGGAGGATTCCTCGTGCCGAATCCGAGATGAAAAAATCAGCGCCGCCGAGATTTTGGCGTCTTTTTGGGGTTTGGTCGTGCGCTTCATGGTCTCAGGGCCATGTAAATACACTAAGGTGTACCTGTTTTGGTGCCTTTTCAGCATGTTTATAGGTTGTTTGGAGCGGTAATTCGGCGTGTTTTGCAGGAGCTCTTTCACTCAGCGACCATTTCCCTTGCCGGCTCGGCTCCGCCCCCCACTTCTGTTACTTTTAACCATTGTGATACTTTTGATTCTTATCATTTCCAATGACTGCAAATTACTTCTGGTTTAGGGGTCTTCAACCTTGGCCCTCCAAGAGTTGAAAGTATTTACCGTAAAGTGCGCCCATCATACCCACATGCTGAGTTACCACCATTGCCTGTCTCCTATAGACTAGCGTTTTTGATCTCTCATACCAGATTTACATTGGCAGCTCTGACTGAATCTCAGATTGCTGTGCCAATGCTATCACCAAGAAGACTGTCTCCTGCAGGTAAATATGACAGCTGAGTTTTAAAGAGACATTAAAAGCACTAATACAATAGGAAATCGCCACATTGTTACATAGGAACCTAGACCCTTATAAGAGTCGATACATCTATGATTGCTCCGTATCTGGGTCCTGAATCTGCTGGTATCTTGGCTGGTGGCCTCTTTATCGATATTAGAGGCACAAAAATGAGACACACACAATGTGATTTCAAAACTACGCACCCGCTTGGAGCTTGCACATATCTTTTATTGAAACGATAAGAGAAGAGAAGGAGTTGTTACGTAACAGGACGTTTCGCAGGAATATATGTGCGCAACTTTCTTGGCCTTGTCTGTAGTAGTTCTTGTGACATGTTTTAACTGTATGTGATTTGCAGCAAGAACAAGGCCAAGCAGCTGCATAATGCAGTAGCCTTGCTGAAAGCACATTCCCTAAGGCAGAGGTATTAACTCTGTTTTTAACTCTTAACTAGGTCTTCTTACAAGCACCATGACAAAATATGGTGCTGACACTGGTAGGATTCAAATAGGTCTTACAAACTTTATAATATGACACAGCTATCAAAGCTGCCATGTGTCCTACTTTTCTAAGGACTGTCCCAGATTTAGGACACCAAGTCAAAGTTTGCCTGGGAGGTTGATACCATGCATGTGCAACTGTTTATGTTGCTCGATGCACACTTTGCATTCATGACGGTATGTATTACAGGACATGTTTATTGTTAATTAGGAGTGTTGCTCTTCATGTCCTATGTTAACAACGAAGAAGGCAAAGAAAGAAGTAATCTAGGCACTCGGTAGAGGAAACCTTGGAAACCTTTATTACAGGCACCTCTCACACATTTTAGCTCCATGCAGAACCTTTCGCATTTTGAGAAAGGCTCTGCATAGAACTGAAATGTCATTTGGCATGTTCCCGAAATAATGACTCCCAAGATTTCCTCTACCAAAGTGCTTTGATACTTTGTTTCTTTATGTAATTAAGGACCTGGGCCACCCTGTCCCGTGTGGCGCCTTGTAGGGATTGCTAAGGAATGCATGCCTGTCTGTTTTGTTACAAACCATGAAGGCAACAAAGTCCCTCAACAAAAATGCAACTGCTAAACCAGAATGGCAAGAGCATGAGTAGGGGCAAATGTCACTGTAAGCAATATCTGGAATATTGTCGCATTACAAAATGGTAAAGAGGAGTGAACAAACGGTTTTAATTTTATCCCCTGGTTAAACATGGATAGCTTTGGATTGGTTTGCTTCTTCCAACTCTATAGTTGACAGACTTTGGCCACTTATTGTTTCAGGTTATTGTTTCTAACTTACACTCTAGTCTTATGACCAGGGGTCAAGTCCTGGGAAAAAAAGTGAGGGAACTCACCCACGAATTCCACAACCCCTATTACCTGAAGAAAAAATATATATAATCACGAGTATAGCCGGACGAGCCGGTGATACCATTTTTATTGGGTTAACTTTACATTTAAAAGACAAGCTTTCAAGAGTGTAAACTGGAAACTATACTGATCAGTGAAAGGTATCACTACGTACAGGTATACTCGTGATTGTGGCAACTGGACTAACGCATTTTATATATAATATATATATATATCCAGGCACAGACCCCCCAGAATTATATACACAGCACTGGTTATATGGATATATTTTCCCAGTTCACATGGATAGAATTGCCCCAGCTCTCATGGATAATGCCCCAGCTCTCATGGATAATGCCCCCAGGTCTCATGGATATTGCCCCCAGGTCTCATGGATATTGCCCCCAGGTCTCATGGATATTGCCCCCAGGTCTCATGGATAATGCCCCCGGTCTCATGGATAATGCCCCCAGGTCTCATGGATATTGCCCCCAGGTCTCATGGATAATGCCCCCAGGTCTCATGGATAATGCCCCCAAGGTCTCATGGATAATGCCCCCAAGGTCTCATGGATAATGCCCCCAAGGTCTCATGGATAATGCCCCCGGTCTCATGGATAATGCCCCCAGGTCTCATGGATAATGCCCCCAGGTCTCATGGATATTGCCCCCAGGTCTCATGGATATTGCCCCCAGGTCTCATGGATACTGCCCCAGCTCATGGATATTGCTCCCAGCTCATGGATATGCCCCCCAGCTCATGGATTTGCCCCCCAGCTCATGGATTTGCCCCCAGCTCATGGAAATGCCCCCCAGCTCATGGAAATGCCCCAGCTCATGGATATGACCCCCAGCTCATGGATATGACCCCCAGCTCATGGAAATGACCCCCAGCTCATGGAAATGACCCCCAGCTCATGGATTTGCCCCCCAGCTCATGGAAATGTCCCCCAGCTCATGGATATGCCCCCCAGCTCATGAATATGCCCCCCAGCTGATGGATTTGCCCCCCAGCTCATGGAAATGTCCCCCAGCTGATGGATATGCCCCCCAGCTCATGGATATGCCCCCCAGCTGATGGATTTGCCCCCAGCTCATGGAAATGTCCCCCAGCTCATGGATACTGCCCCCCAGCTCAGCTCATGGATAGTGCCCCCAGCTCACCTCTCTGCGGCGTCTGCGCCCGGCGGCCGCGTGCTTCCTGTTAGAACGGCCGCAGACAGGAAGTGGAGCCGCTCGCCTGGGATGAAACAGCCAGGCGAGCGGCTCCACTTCCTGTCTGCGGCCGTTCTAACAGGAAGCACGCGGCCGCCGGCTAAGTACGGCGGCCGCCTGCTCCAGCCTTTCGGGCTCGGGCCACAGCGGGAACGCTGCGTTCCCGCAGCGTTCCCGCTGTGGGAGAAGTGCGGGAACGCCGTTCCCGCGCGTTCCCGCTCGACTCGAGCCCTGCTTGTGACTGTTTATAAAGTAACTCAAGTTACCTGTCCTGTGAAATAAACAACATCATGTACCACTGATATACCTGGATTCTGATTGGCTGAGTCACTTCCTGGTCTGTGTCAATCTCAATCAAACTACAAAACCCTGTGCATTTACTAGACCAGTGTTTCCTAAACCTGGTCCTTAGTACACACTCACAAGCCAGGTTTTAAGGATTACCTTGGGGAAATACAGACTGAATAATGCAATCACTGAGCAGCAAACAATATCACCTATGCTGTGCTTCAGATATCTGCCAAACCTGCCCTGTTAGTGCTCCTTGAGGACAGGTTTGAGAAACAATGGTCACAGATCAAGTTTTGTGTCATTTCTTTAAAACTTTATTCCTAAAATATAAACAAAGACTTACTTTGATTTCTATGTCCATTTTTTTCAAAATAATTGTTTGACTTCACCATTAAAATCTATAATATATGCACAAAAATATGAATAAAGACATCTTTGATACATTCAGGGCTCAAACCCTTTCCATGCGGAGGACGCGCTCAGCACGTCCTGCCGCATGGCTACTTCGCTGCGGAGGACGCACTGAGCGTATCCTCCCTGTGCAGCGGCGATCGGCCGGGATTCCGGCCGATCGCGGCGGCCCCCCGGTGTGGGATGACATCCTCGATGTCAGCCCAGCCTCCGGGACCCCGGCAGGCACGTTAGACGTCATCGCACCTGCGCGATGACCTCTATTTCAGGCACCCCCCACCATTGCGGGGAAGGTTCCCGAAGGGGAGGTCCTTCGGACCTCTCCCCCTCCCCATCCGTGCAGGCCATCGGGTCAAGACAGGTACCGCTTGGAAGGGCACAGCCTGACCTTCCAAGCGGCGGCTGTCTTTAACCCCTAGGGGGCTGGATTGCGATATGGCCCTAACATGCGCCGTATCGCAGTCCCCTCCCGGAGCTGGCTGACATCTTGGATGTCAGCCAAGCTTCCGGGATATCCCCCTAACGACTGGCTTCATCGCTCATAGCGCGATGGCGCCAGTTTCGTACTTAACCCCTTGCTGCCACCTATGGTGGAGATAAGGGGTTCCAATGAACCCCCTATCTCCCGATCCGTGACAGCTAGGGGTTAATGTTTGAAATCATTGGAACGGCCAGAGCATGATTAAAAATAAAAATAAAATTTTAAAAATTAAAAAAAAATTAAACTTTTTTTTGTTTTATTAGTGCAGCAATATTGTTCCCATTTCAATTATAATGTGAACAATGATGCTGCACTAACGATTTTTTCTATGGGGGGCGTTTGCTTAAAAAACACGTATTTTTCCCCAAAAAAAGTAACGATTCCCCGTTTCTAATTTTTTTTAACAAGCGCAACACATAGAAAATATAACCGCAAACGCTGGTTAAATTGTGAAAAAAACACTTTACACATTGTAAATTATTGAAAATTCTAATTTTATTGCATTTTTTGTTATAATATACAGACAGGACATAACGTATACATATAATAATGATATATTATGAATCTGCCGAGTCTGCCGGAAAGAACAATATATAATATGTCTGGTTCATATACTAAAATAAGCTTTCAAAACGCGTTTAAACATGATGAGCGAAACCGGTAAAAATGAGCTCAGCACAGAGGTGTGAAAAGGCTCAGCAGCGAAAGGGTTAAATACTTTGTGCAAAAAAATGTGCGCGTGCGCAAAAATGCATTCATACGAGGGGAAAAACCCTTTGCGCTGAACGTCAAATTACGACGCGGTCAATGCAAGTCAATGGGGCTGAAAATTCGGTTTTTAGAGTGCCCTCCAAGAGGGCATATATGCTAGATATTTGCCATAAAAGGTGTATGGGGGTCCGGGTAGTGCCCTGGGGGACAGGAAACAAGGACAAAAAGTTAAAAAAAAAACGTTTTTAAAGTGACAGTGAGTTTTCCATGAAATAAGGGTTAAAAATAAAAACGAAAAATTCCTTCAAATATCGTGCCTAGGAGGTCCCCATAACCTGCCCGTGAAGTGGCGGATTTCTAGGATGTATAGAAATATGTAAAAACCAAAAAATTACATTTCAAATGACGGTAAATGCTTTTCCTTTAATCTATCCATAAACAACTGCTTGGGGCGGCAGTCTGTATGAAAAGAGGAGACATTTTCGGACACGCAGAAAAAGTTTACTGATTTTTTGGCGGTGAAAAGCAGGAGAATGACTGGAGAATGGAAAATTCTAGACCAAATAGCCGATTTGGAAAGTGAGATAAATGGGATAACTTTTGACCTCGAATTTTCTCTTCAGTCATTCTCCTGAGTTTCACCTTTCTCTGAATAACCCTGACAGGTATGAATGCATTTTTTCGAGAACGCAGAACCGCTAGTACGGACGTACAGAGTGCGCTGCGTCCACTAGCGGCGTGTGTGCGTGATTTGGAGACGTCAGACTCTGCTCATGTCCGGCCAACATAACGTCCAGACACCCAAAGTTTCCTGGTTTGGATCCGTAAAAAATCACGCACAAAAATGCGCATCGTATGACCGTTTTCGCGAAAAAATACGGCAATGCGTTCGGACGCACTTTTTGACGGTCGCTGTGAAAAATGCGTTAGTCTGACCCTACCCTTATCTCACTTTCCAAATCGGCTATTTGGTCCAGATTGTTCTCTTTTCCTGCCATTCTCCTGGTTTTCACCTTTCTCTGAACAACCCTGAGAGAGAGGTGAAAGCCAGGAGAACTGGCAGGAGAAGAGAACAATCTAGACCAAATAGCCAATTTGGAAAGTGAGTTAAATGGGAGAATTTTTCTGGTTTGGCTATTTTGACCTAGAATTTTCACTTCTCCAGTTATTCTCCTGCTTTTCACCGCTCTCTGAATAACCTTGTGAATGTTTAATCCCGAGGTGAAAAAAACATTGCTTTAGATGTTATTTTGAATTTTTTTCAAACACCAGTTAACCACTTGGCTGCTATGGACGCGCTCAGCGCGTTGAGCCAAGTGGTTCTCCTGTGCGACGCGGATTTCGGTGGATTGCTGTGCCCCTCGGTGCGGGCTGACATCTTGGATGTCAGCCCAGCACTCCGGGACCCCGGCGGAGCAATTAGATGTCATCGCGGCAGCGCGATGACATCTAATTCAGGCACCCCCCCGCATGTGCGGTGGAAGCGCCTGAAAGGGGGGGGAGGTCCTTCGGACCTCTCTCCCTCCCAATCGCCGGGGGGCAGAGGGTTAATCCAGGCACCATTTGGAAGGGCACAGCCTGCCCTTCCAAACGGTGGCTGTGATTAACCCCTGGGGAGCCAGATCACGAATCGGCGCTGAAAAGCGCCGGATCGTGATCCTCTCCTGGAGCTGGCCGACATCTTGGATGTCGGCCAAGCCTCCAGGAACTCCCCCTGAGGACTGGCGTCATCGTGCATAGCACGATGACGCCAGTCCTGGAGTTAACCCCTAGCTGCCAACAATGGTGGAGATAGGGGGTTCCAATGAACCCCTTATCTCCCGATCCGTGGCAGCTAGGGGTGGTTAATGTTTGATATTGTTGGATCGGCCAGAGCATGGCCTTTCCAAGGATACCAAACATGAGCATGAAAAATGTTTTAAAAAAAAATAAAAAATTAAAAATATAAATATTTAAAAAAAAAAAAATCGAAAAAAAAAATAAACAAGTTTTGTTTTTGTTTTTGTTTTGTTAATGCAGCAATATTGTTCCCATTTCAATTATAATGTGAACAATAATGCTGCACTAACGATTTTTGTATGCGCTGCGTTTGTTAAAAAAAGCGAAATTTTCCCCAAAAAAAAATGTAACGAGACCCCATTTCTAATTTTTTTAACAAGCGCACCCCATACAAAATATAACCGCAAATGATCGCATGTTAAAATGTGAAAAAAAACACTTTACACATAATAAATTATTGAAAATTCAAATTTTATTGCATTTTTTGTTATAATATACAGACACGACATAACGTATACATATAATAATGACATATTATGAATCTGCCAAGTCTGCCGGAAAGAACGATATATAATATGTCTGGGTCATATATCAAAATATGGCTCCAAAACGCGGTTAAACATGCTGAGCGAAAGCAGTAAAAATGACCTCAGCACAGAGGTGTGAAAAGCCTCAGCAGCGAAAGGGTTAAATGCAGCATATTAGGATGTTTTAGGGAAATTAATTCTCAAATCTCAATCAGAAGCAGACACCACCCCACCCTCAGTATAGTGTACAATGTATCAAATTGATTACCAGACTAAAAACACCTGGTGTTATGCCCGTTTGTGAACAGAGGTCATTTAGAGTTGATAATCTTTCCACGTACACATTAGTTTTTAATTCAATATCTAATAAACCGTTGCTTATAATATTCTGCAGTAAAGAGTCTCTTTATTTCTAGATTTTTTTGTATTTTTTTAAGCATTTTCTAAACTTTTTTCAAAATTTCTTTTTTTTTTTCGAACTCGAACCGAACACACCCAAAAAGTTCGAACATTCGCGAACTTTCGAACTGCCAAAGTTCGGGTCGAACTCCGAACCGTCCGAACCCGAACAGCTCATCCCTACCCAGGACATACTTGAAAACAAGAGAAATCTCAATGTATCCTTCCTGGTAAAATCCTTTCACAAAAAAATGACATCTTTCCTATACGTGGTTCAATGTACGAGTATAAAATTAATGTTTATTCCTATTTTCCATATCAACACTAGCTGGAAGTTTTTGCTTTGTGAGTCTTCCCTTCCCTTGACAACTGCAGCTCTCTGTCCTCTGTTCGCTCCTTGGAAATGCTGCAGTTTTCAGTCCCCGAGAGTGAGTTCTGTGATTAGACCTCGCTGGCGTGCCAATGATTAATTACAGTACACCTGCCACTGAGAACACTGCAGCAGCATTTAGCATACAATGAGCAACATGGAGCAGTCAGCTGTGGCTATAACATTGTGGTCTTTTACTTGAAAATTTGATTCGCCTCTTAGCTAATATTTCTACTATGAACAATTTTATAAGGGGAATAATGGATGTAAGTGCATGCGCCAGAGGCGCGCACCAGACATTCTCCCAGTCATCGTCAGAGCACACATTCAATTAGTTGCAAGGAACTCTAGACATTATATCGGAAGCTGTGAGATAACATGCTGCGAACCACTGCAAACACACAGAGCCGAGGACATTCCCACTGATAGATTTTCCTATACGTACTGTGCTGCTCTGTACCTTTTTTCCCCTTATAACAAATCCAGTAACAAAATTTAGTCCTCGCTGTTTATATCAATGTTGTTTAACCCCTTTCCGCTACGGGGCGTGCTATGCCGTTCTTGCGGCGGGTGGGTCTAAATGCCATGGGACAACATAGTACGCCCAGCAATCTCCTATTGCTCATCTCCCAGCCTGTATCATCGTCTGCTGCGGGACTGTCATAATCATCCAGCAGACCTGGGATGTTTTACTGAAGTAGAATTTCTGCTAATATGGATATTTGTAATGTACTCTGAGCCATGATGTGTCATTTAATCTGAGAAAAAAAAATGTAGGTCACTAAAAATAAGATGCCGTATACAAGCTGTTTATCAAACAGATGTTTATCATATATTAGGGTTGCTATGTCAACCATGTTTTCCTGGAGATATATATACAGTATATATATATATGTGTGTTATCCCCAATAGACTAGCAGGGTTAGTTAGACAGAGTCGATCTGGCCCCGCAATGGCACTGAACAGGCAATTTCCCCGTACAGTGTCATTTCGGGGCCATTCAGCTATTCAGAGAGCAGGCAGTTCGCCAAATTTTGGCAAATTGCCAGCAAGCCCGGTGCCTGTTCAAATGCAGTGAAATCCCCATAGAGAAGCATTGGTTAATCTATTCACAGAACACCGAATAGTAGAGAAAGTCAGAGAAATACCCTGCTGTTTGGTGTTTTAATTCGGCAGGTTTATTCAGGCGAATCCCATAGGCTTCAATGTTAAAAATATTCCTGTTTTTACGCAATATCGTATATTTTTAATCTGCAGCAAAAAGTTTCTTTATTCATTGATTATTTTTTTTACGCATTTTTCAGGATTTTTTTTTCCTTTCTTTCTTTTTTCTGTAACGGACCTTTTTTATTGTTATTCATTGGATCTTATATGTAAATTCCAGACATTTTCGTTCAGTAGTGTTTTTGCAAACAACTTTTCAAACTTGCCACTTTCAATCGTTTTACTTATTTATTTATTTTACCCATCCGGCAGCTTGTTGGCTTTTTTTTTCATTTCAGGTTCAGTGGATCATCGGATTGGATCCGATAATAACTTGGATCAAATTGGATCTTATATTTCAGAATTATTATTATTACTTTTTTTAAAAAAAGCCACAAACCCACTGAAATTATTGAATATGATACTTTCAGACGGTTTTCGATGCATTTTCGAATCGAATCTGATTCGATAATACGCCTGACCCGCCAAAGTTATCGAATCCGATAATTTCGGCGGTTCGCCTCTTTTTTTTCTGCGACTTTTCGGTGCTCTGGGAATAACCCTGTAGAAGTTAAAAATCTGCTCAGAACTACTCACAACTCCTTATGGGCTGACACCTGATGCAAATACACCAGTGAGAAAGTATGAAATAACTTAATGAACTATACGAGTAGAAACAGAAAATACAATGCCAAAAGCAAACAATCCACCAAATTCGACAACTGATTTCATCAGTGTATAAAGAAATGCAATATTTCTACAAAAGCAAAAACAAAGTCTCCGTGGAAGAAAAAGAACTTGTATCTCTATCAGAAAAAAATCCAAATGAAGAAAGGAGGAAAGGGCAGGCAAGGACCTCTTAGAACAGGTTTATTAAGATAAGGGTGGGAGTTTAATAATGTTACATAATTTAATTTAAAAAATCATGTCTTTCCTCTCCCGCTTACCTTAATTTTTTTTGCAGGGAGCAGGCTATATCAGTGGTGGTCCAGTGGGAAGTTAAATATATTCCATGGTAGTCTGACGGGAGAGTTGCATGGTCTGCATGCAGTCAGGTGCAAACTTTGTAACTGCTCCCTCAAGCTGTTGCCACTCAATAATAAATATGGAGTTGCAGACCACATTGCTCTCCCACCAGACCACCAGGGATTCTGCACAATGGCAGCTGGCCACCTCTGATCAGCCACAAATACATTAACAGCATACTGTAGGTGTCAGGGTAATGATGCAGTGCGGCAGGTAAGAGCCCAATTACAGGTGATACACAGCACAGACAGGCAGGTTACAGAGAAACTCAGGAGGTTTATTGCAGTAAGTCCATAGGAGAGCAACTCCCTTAACCTCCCTGGCGGTGTTCCCGAGTGTGTCTCGGGGTTAAATTTCACCGCTGAGAGCGGTAACCCCGAGACACACTCGGGCTATATACATTACCTCTCCCTGCGCTCCCTCGCTGATCTCTGCAGTCTCCTCCATCGATCGTGACCTCATACTTCCTGGATTCCTTCTCGCGAGGAGGAAACCAGGAAGTAATGAGGTCACGGTCGCCGGAGGAGGCTGCGGGGACATCGTGGGAGCGCAGGGAGAGGTGATGTATCCAGCGGCATCCTGAGTGTTGCTCGGGGTTACCGCTTCCAGCATAGGAATTTAACCCCAAGCCACACTTGGGATATCGCTATGGGGGGCAAATTTTTTTTTTACCACTTTTAGACAGGGAATTTCTAAAGAAATAGATTGCCAGGGAGGTTAAATAGATGACAGGCTGCATCGAGAACAGGACAGCCTTTCTTCAGGTTGCATGAGCAGAAACAGGACTGGATGCAAAGCAGAGGACAGTCAAGAAAGGTGCTGCTAGGGGTTAGGTTACTGTATGTTATAGCAGGAGAAGTTCTAGCACTGGTCTTTTTTTGGTCTCTGAATTGACAATAGGTGATGATCATTGTTGGGATGTACAGTTGTGTTCAAAATTATTCAACCCCCAATGCTGTAAAGGGTTTTAGGGACTTTAGTGTACATTTGTAATTGTATTCAGAATGAAATCCTACAAGGACTTTTTAAAGAACCATATGCAACTAAAATGACATCAATTGGTTTTGTAATACAGTAGTAAATGTTTGTTTTGTGAATTCTTCATTGACACAATTATTCAACCCCTTTAAAGACTACCACTCTGAAGAACAGAGGTTCATTCGAGTGTTTTCAATCAGGTATTGAAAACACCTGTGGATGTCACGGAGCAGCAATAAAGCATAATAAGCACCAATTAGGCAGCTTTGAAATGACTGTGATACTCAGCTCCTCCTGTGGGTACTGAAGTTTCAGCTCAGACAATACGGCGCACACTGCGTAATGAAGGCCTCCATGCCAGAACTCCCAGGCGCACCCCCTTGCTGTCTCCAAAGAATAAGAAGAGTCGACTGCAGTATGCCAAAAGTCATGTGGACAAACCACAGAAGTTTTGGGATAGTGTTCTGTGGACTGATGAAACAAAATTAGAACTGTTTGGGCCCATGGATCAACGCTATGTTTGGAGGAGGAAGAACAAGGCCTATGAAGAAAAGAACACCTTGCCTACTGTGAAGCATGGCGGGGGATCAATCATGCTTTGGGGCTGTTTTGCTTCTGCAGGTACAGGGAAGCTTCAGTGTGTTCAAAGTACCATGTACTCTCTTCAGTACCAGGAGATATTGGATGACAATGTGATGCAGTCCGTCACAAACCTGAGGCTTGGGAGACGTTTAGACCTTTCAACAGGACAATGATCCCAAGCATACCTCCAAGTCCACTAGAGCATGGTTGCAGATTAAAGGCTGGAACATTTTGGAGTGGCCATCACAGTCACCTGACTTAAATCCGATTGAGAACCTCTGGTGGGACTTAAAGAAAGCAGTTGCAGTGCGCAAGCCTAAGAATGTGACTGAACTGGAGGCTTTTGCCCATGACGAATGGGCGAAGATACCCGTAGATCGCTGCAAGACACTTGTGTCAAGCTATGCTTCACGTTTAAAAGCTGTTATAACTGTAAAAGGATGTTGTACTAAGTACTAAGATTGAATGTCACTTGGGGGTTGAATAAAACTGACAATGATGTGAGCACAGAAAAGACATTTGTGGTTATTTCATTATAAATGTTATGTTATATTTGTCTGACCTACACGTGCCTCTTTGATTTAATTGTAAGCAAGATGACTGAATGATCAAAATCAATGTCAAACTGGCCAAAACACTCAATTTCAGTGGGGGTTGAATAATTTTGAACACAACTGTAGCTGGTTGACAGAAACAAAAGCCAACCACTATCGAAAAACAATCTTTGTTTCTAGTTTTTCATTACAGCACACATTTTAATCTTCCCAAGTGTCACAAACAAGCAATTCTTTGCAGTGTACTGAGGAACTATTTATTACACAAAAAGATAAAAATACATTTTTACTTGATGCAATGAGTATTCTAGGTAGGATGATCCTTAACTTGACTTTTGTAAATGCTTGTGTGGATAGCATTAAGCCTGAGACTAAAATTGTGTTGTTCTGTTCTTGTCTGTTAGGAAAGAAGCTGATCATTTTGCAAACATGACTGACACACAGGATTCATCCTTCCTACTTGTGAAGATCCTAGAAGATCTAGACTCTAAGCAAAATTCTGTCTCTTATCAAGATCTCTGCAAGTCTTTGTGCTCACGCTATGATCTCCCTGAATTAGCAAAACTGCGTAGCCTCCTGTATTACACTGCTTGCCAGGATCCGAGCTTCCCCTCAAGCCTCTTTAGAGATAAGATGAGAAATGCTGCAGAAAACCAGCAGTCCAAAAAAATCATTGCAGCGGCAGATATAGTGACTATATTTAACCTAATACAGATGAATGATGGAGTTGCCAAAGAAAAACTTCCAATGCAACAGCAGTCCAAGCAGAAAGAGCTAGAGTCAGACACAGAACTTTACAGTGAAACAGACATGGCTCCTCACAAAGAATCTCAAAAGAGAGATACTGGTAGGACATATTCGATAACTAGGTCCTCCAGCTGTCACAAAGAAGAGTGTGAAGGGCGGCACACGTTTATTCCGGAACCAAACTTTCTCCTTGGGGTTAAACAGGAAGGAAAAGGCCGAGCAGGCTCCCTGGACAGGTTGCAAGCTCTGGATACATATTCTATGGTAACACCTCAATCTTGTGAAATGCAGAGCACCTATTTCCCAAGCCAGCCAATGTCTGAAACAGAATCACTGCCACCCACACCTAGTGAGGAACCATTTCGACTCTCTGCTTCTACGGGGCAGAGGAGGAATGTTTTCAAGGAAGATTTCCACAATGTACTTAGAGTTTCTCCAGACTTAACTTTGAAAAAGAATGAAGGCAAAACAAGCCCCAAGACTGTATTCTTCAATCACAGTTTTGAGATGCCCTACAGTTCTCATTATCTGAACACTGCTTACTCTTCCTCGGATGACTTTAGAAGGGCGAAGCATGAGAGCTTAGATGATCTTCAGGCTTCCACCTACTTTGGGCCTACAACTGGTTTCGGCGCACAAGATCAAAAAAGACTTTTAAGCAAACAAAAGCAAAACATATCAAAGCCTGTGAAGAGCTGGAGCTTGAATACTGAGGAGGTACCAGATTTTGAACGTTCATTTTTTAACAGAAAGGAGGAAAATATTTGTTACCCCAGCACTGGATTGGTACAAACTGCAAACTTTGTATCTGTCCCTGAAAGGCACCATTCCTATTTACCTGATATGGCTCTAAAGTCTAACGGAAAGAAATTTTGTGAGCCTCAAGATGTAGAAAAGCAGGAGGCATTGAGGAGGTTCAGGGACAAGAACACAAAAATTGCTTCTTGCCAATTCAGCATCGACAAAACAGAAAGTGTTGGTACTCAAACTGAGCAAAAAGACACAAAGAAACCTAAAGAGTCTAATGCTCCTCCTACATGCAGCCGCTTTGTAGAAGGAAGGGCTCGTAATCAGTCTGAAGCAGATTCTGAAATAATTAGTGATGATATAAGTGACATATTCCGTTTCTTGGATGACATGAGTCTTTGTGGTTCCTCTGGAATCCCTCAATCATCTTGCTACAACAGTAGCGGCTCTTTGGCTCAAACTCCTCGAGCTGATCTTGAAAGCTCTCCAGAGCATGGGGCAAACCGAACAACCAGCAAACCAACAAAAGGTCCACGTGGAGACAATGGAGAGGAAGAGGAACTAAAAAGCAGTGTCAGAAAACTGGTTCGGAGGATAGGAGAGATTGAGAGGAAACTAGAGTCATTGTCTGGCGTACGCGAAGAAGTGTCACAAGTGTTGGCCAAACTGAATAAGCTGGATGAGAGAATGCAGATGCCACCAGAGAAAGGAAAGCTGGAAGTGGACAGTCAAGCTCTCAGCAATGATGGCAGTTCAAGCACAAGGGTTTCTCCCAATCCATTTCCCGACCAAAACACGTCACATGGTGGGAATGTGGATAGTAAGCCAGAGTGCTGCTGCTCTGATGTAAACAACAGTGTTAGTGAAAGCCTTCGAGTCAAAGCAATGAAGAAGAATCTCTTTAGTCAGCGGTCAGTACGTTCACTGACAGAGGATATTCCAATAAATGAGACAAAAATAACTAATTCCCCACATGAGTGCAGGCCATGGGGATACTCCAAACAGGCCAGTATATCTGAAGAAGACAAAAAAGATAAAGGAGGATCAAGCAGCAGAGACTGGCACCGCAAGTCTAAAGAGGTATTTATGAGAATCAAATCTATTTTTAATACTGTAATGCCAAACATTTCATAACTTAATATATATTTTACCGACAGGGCATCTGTCTAACCTTATATTCTCCTTTTAATTGTGTTGACTAAATGCGCTCATGTAGCTAATCTACAAAGTTTAGGACAAACCTATGAATTTATGTTGTTTTAATTCATTACAAACTATCAAGGAAAAAAGTGAAGACTGTTACTGTCATTAAAAGCACATCTTTATATTGCTGCCAACAAGAACTACGGTCTCAAATTAATTCCATCACCCGATTTTTTTAGAAATTAAAATTTTTTGCAATTTCAGCTGATTTTCAGTCAGCATCATAAAGATCTGTGCTGTTAACCCCTTGAGGACTTTAAAGTCAATACATTTATGACGTTTAAACATCATTGGTCCTTAAGGGGTTAAACATCAATATTAGAAACTGCAAATGTTTAAAAAAAATAACAGTCTTATGCCCTCTATTTTTCTGCCTGAAAATCCATTCATCATCACCTTTCAGCACAAATTTTTGTGAAAATTGGCATACAGAAATATTCGTATTGAATCGCTAAAGCTAATATTTCCATTGAAAAGTATAGCCGCAAGAGTACTATTTGATCCCAATTTTTAATGGGAATCTAAATGCGGGTGAGCCAGAATTTGAATCTGCTGAACCATACAATGGCCAAAATGTGGCTGAAAAAAGTGCTATTTACAAATAGACTGACTTTTGGGGGGAAAACCTCTTTCTCAATGCAAAGTACTAAGTGTACCCTGAGCACCTTCCATTGAGAAAGGGCTTTTCCCCCTAAATGCTCATGTATTTGCTCTCTGTGACAATAAATGTGGTGGCACTAGAGCGCCCTGGCAACTGAGCAGTGTCCTGTTTTGGCCAGTGTCAGACGAGCGTGTTATAACGTTTTCGTTATGACGTTTTGACTGGGCTGGCTACACTCTGTAGCGAGCGCACCAATTGTGTGCGCTACAGTGGACGTGCTGAAAGCCTCCCTGTCGAACCGCTACGATGCGCGATCCTCCATAGAAGGATCGAACTTTGCAGCTCTGCGTGCACTAATTACGCTCAGTGAGGTGGCCAGACGGGCGTCAGAGTGGAAGAGACGTCCACTCTCACAGACGTTCCTCGAAAAACGCTTGAGTGACACTGGCCTTAGTTTTTTGTTCCTACATCTATGGCTATTGGTTCTAAGCCATTATTGTGGAGTCTGCTGCTTCTGGAGCTCCCCCCACATACTGTATACAGTGCAAGTAAACCTAAGGCGCCATGTGGCCTAATGCCTCAGCAAATTCACAGATATAGAATATTTACTGCCATTCCCTGAGTTTATAGCTCTGCCAGAACCATGCTTATGCTTTGACTCTGTATTGCCACGTATTGCTCCCTACTGGTTTTCTCTCTCAATAAACTCTTTAGTAGGGATGAGCTGTTCGGGTTCGGACGGTTCGGAGTTCGACCCGAACTTTGGCAGTTCGAAAGTTCGCGAACTTCGAACTTTTTGGGTGTGTTCGGTTCGAGTTCGAAAAAAAAAGAAATTTTGAAAAAAGTATAGAAAATGCTTAAAAAAATACTAAAAAATCTAGAAATAAAGAGACTCTTTACTGCAGAATATTATAAGCAACGGTTTATTAGATATTGAATTAAAAACTAATGTGTACGTGGAAAGATTATCAACTCTAAATGAGCTCTGTTCACAAACGGGCATAACACCAGGTGTTTTTAGTCTGGTAATCAATTTGATACATTGTACACTATACTGAGGGGGTGGGGTGGTGTCTGCTTCTGATTGAGATTTGAGATTTAATTTCCCTCCTAAAACATCCTAATATGCTGCATTTAACTGGTGTTTGAAAAAAATTCAAAATAACATCTATGGCTAGGGTCAGATGAGTGCATTTTGTATGGACTGTGCGTCCGTGCAGTACGGACGTACTTACTGACTGACAACAAGGTAGTGGCCAAACAGTCCGTTTTTTTCACTGATGTATTTTTTGACTGATGTAGCAGGGAAAATAAATTAACCTCCCTGGCGGTATTCCCGAGTGTGACTCGGGGTTAGGTTTTGCTGCCGCGAACGGTAACCCCAAGCCACACTCGGGCTGGATAGATACTCACCTCCTCCTGGCTCCCTCGCTGTCCCCGCAGTGTGATCGTGGCGAGCTGCTTCCTGGAAGGCTCCCTGCGAGTCACATGGTGCAGGGGGCGGGGCTAGCATAAAAGGAATCTTTTTTACAGTTTACAGCATTTTGGATTATACAGTGTAATGTTTATGAACGGCCACTAGGTGGCAGTACAGGATAAGAAATAGACCATACATCGTCTCACCCTTGTTCTCAGACAGATTTCAGTGTTTTTTGTTGTATTTTATTGAATATCATTTATTTGCATTATTTTGGATAATTATTTTTGGGATAATAAATTATTATGCCGTGTTTCAAACTTTATCGGACTCAGTGTATTTACTATTTATTTTTTATTAATTAATTTATTTATTTATAAAGGATTTTACCAGTAAGAACTCTTGATTTCACAGATTTTAGTGCGTGACTCCTAATTATTACAGGCTAACTATGTACAAAAACACGAGATGCTTCTAGACACAAAATTTTGAAAAAATTAGACCGCCAGGGAGGTTAAAATGAAAAAACATTCTGTCCGTCAAAAATGCTGGACGTATAAATGCAGTCCATCTGACCTCTATTCATCACTTACATACAAAGCTACACGGACGTTGCGGACGTGGCGCACTCCGCACGTCCGTTCTAGCAGTATTACGTTCTTGCCTAACCTGCGTCCGTTTGCTGCGTCCGCCATGCATCGGCACTTCCGTGCGGACGTACTTCGTGTGTGGGGCTCCATTGGTCAGAATGCTATGCTGCCACGGAGGTACAAATGTGCGGCAACACGGACGTGATAACTGCGCTCGTCTGACCCCAGCCTTAAGCAATGTTATTTTTCACCTCGGGATTAAACATTCACAGGGTTATTCAGAGAGCGGTGAAAAGCAGGAGAATAACTGGAGAAGTGAAAATTCTAGGTCAAAATAGCCAAACCAGAAAAATTCTCCCATTTAACTCACTTTCCAAATTGGCTATTTGGTCTAGATTGTTCTCTTCTCCTGCCAGTTCTCCTGGCTTTCACCTCTCTCTCAGGGTTGTTCAGAGAAAGGTGAAAACCAGGAGAATGGCAGGAAAAGAGAACAATCTGGACCAAATAGCCGATTTGGAAAGTGAGGTAAGGCTAGGGTCAGACTAACGCATTTTTCACAGCGACCGAGAGTGCGTCCGAACGCATTGCCGTATTGTCTCACGGAATGCGCGAAAACGGTCATACGATGCGCATTTTTGTGCGTGTTTTTTTACGGATCCAAACCAGGAAACTTTGGGTGTCTGGACGTTATGTTGGCCGGACATGAGCAGGGCCTGACGTCTCCAAATCACGCACACACGCCGCTAGTGGACGCAGCGCACTCTGTACGTCCGTACTAGCGGTTCTGCGTTCTCGAAAAAATGCATTCATTTTCCACTTGCGTTGCGCAGCCGGACTTTCGTGTGACCGTACTTCGTATATTGGCTGTCATTGCCCGTCATTTGCTGCTAGTGCGGCCGTGATTAAGTGCGCCTAAACGCATGTTAAAAATTCGCTAGTCTGACCCTAGCCTAAATGGGAGAATTTTTCTGGTTTGGCTATTTTGACCTAGAATTTTCCATTCTCCAGTCATTCTCCTGCTCTTCACTGCTCTCTGAATAACCCTGACAGAGTTATTCAGAGAAAGGTGAAACTCAGGAGAATGACTGAAGAGAAAATTCTAGGTCAAAATAGCCGAACCAGAAAAATTCTCCCATTTATCTCACTTTCCAAATCGGCTATTTGGTCTAGAATTTTCCATTCTCCAGTAATTATCCTGCTTTTCACCGCCAAAAAATCAGTAAACTTTTTCTGCGTGTCCGAAAATGCCTCCTCTTTTCATACAGACTGCCGCCCCAAGCAGTTGTTTATGGATAGATTAAAAGAAAAGCATTTACCGTCATTTGAAATGTCATTTTTTGGTTTTTACATATTTCTATACATCCTAGAATCCGCCACTTCATGGGCAGGTTATGGGGACCTCCTAGGCACGATATTTGAAGGAATTTTTCATTTTTATTTTTAACCCTTATTTCATGGAAAACTCACTGTCCCTTTAAAAACTTTTTTTTTTAAACTTTTTGTCCTTGTTTCCTGTCCCCCAGGGCACTACCCGGACCCCCATACACTTTTTTTATGGCAAATATCTAGCATATATGCCCTCTTGGAGGGCAATCTAAAAACCGAATTTTCAGCTCCATTGACTTGTATGGAGTTCGAGTTCGGGTTCTGGTTCGGATCCGAACATTTGGAAAGTTCGGGTTCGGCTTCGAACCGGACTCGGGGAGTGTTCGGCTCATCCCTACTCTTTAGATATATTAACTGTTGGGAGGGCTCCATTGGAGAAGCAATAGTTCCTCTTTAAGGTTCAGTGACTATACAATAACAATATATTAATATATGCGTACATTGATGAGGAAAAAGGTGCCAAAGCAGTTTACAGAGAAATATTCTGTGACACAAAGATGTAATAAACAATCTCTTTTTACACAGTATGCTAAAGAGATACTCATTAATGAGGATTTGGGGATTATATAAAGCAATAAGTTATTTATGGGTGAATTTTCATTGGTTAATGCAATCATGAATGCAGAGTATTGGTGATTATGCATGTAAAACGGCTTTGTATGTATTTTTAGTTTCATTAAGACCACAATGCCTGAGGGAACGCTAAGGAATATTACAAACCGTTAGGTAGAATTAACCGCATGAATTGGCCGAATAATTAAAACTGCATACCATTATATACGCACCACAACAAGATCCCAGTTCATTCCACCCAGATGAATATAAACCCTGTCTGTGTTTCGTGTGAGAGAAAGTGTTATTTGGCTGATTATTATTGGAGCCTTTAATCCAATTGTGAGGTTAACCCTTTATTTTTAAATTAATTCCCTGTTTTGTTACTCTAAAGTAGTCACTAGTTTTATAATCCCAATGTGCATGCACTAACCGTTAAATAATGGTAAATTTTATTTTACACTTTCTCCGCAGCTAGAACGGCAGCATGATATACCTCATGTGCACAGGATGGCCAAACATAAAGATTCATACATGGTGGAGCAGGTTTTTAGTCCCCATCCATACCCAGCATCCCTCAAATCCCACATGAAGAGTAACCCGATCTATACAGACATGCGCCTAACAGAGATGGCAGAGCTGAAACGCACACAGCCATCGTGGACCATAGAAGAATACGCTCACAACTCAGGAGAGAAAGGCAGGCTGACAGCACTTGACCTTCAGGTAAGCAGTAATGGAAATATACAGATGCTGTATATTTGTGCATTGCTCCTTTACGGGGAAATGCTATAAAAACCTGCTTTATTCTTGTGTCTGTGATCCATGCCCCCGATCCATGCCCCCCATTCCTTTATCACTTACACACATAAGCAGTTTTTACAATAATGTGCATAGCTTTTTCATCTTACACGCACATCTGCATCTTGTATTGCCACATAGAAACATCAAAGCCCAGTCATTTAATCTAGAACAGCAGCTTGGAACTGAGTGCATTCTGTTTGTTGTTTGTTTGGAGTTTTCTTTTCTTTTGCTTTCATTTCTTTTAGGACATGTTCACAGCATATCAAGCCCAAAAAAGTATTGAGGGTGGTAGATAACAGATCAAATGCCACTTCTCTGGGGCATTTAGGGGCCCTATTACAATCTTCGCGCAAACGTTTGCGCCGGCGCAAAACAAATTAACGCGAGGGGTAAAACCCTTTGCGCGGAACGTCGTATTACAATGTCAGCACAACAAACACACGTAATCGTCTACCGCGGGTGAACCTGTGCGAACCCTGCGCAAGCATGCTTTACTGCGCACGTCCTATACTTGACATTGTGAGCACAAATGCGTTTGTGTGCTGGTACGTGGATGGTATTACAATCTATGCGCAGGAATTAACGCATAGACGTTGCGCGCATAATTTTAGCAACTCCTAAAAGCTGGTGTTAATGGCAAATTCTATCAACCTGGCCAAAACCAAATACACCAGCCCAAAAAAATAAAATGCAGCACAGTATAGTTACACATTCTACTCATACCAAACCAATAAATTTGAGAAGTTGTGTGTGCATTTTTATTGCTGCAGCATATATGCTCAGATTGACTTTGACAGGTGCAAAAACTTAACGTGAGATAATTGTGGTTCTTAATTCTGATTGGCTGAATCGCGTGAAAAAAACAGTCCGCACACTGATTTCTGCGCGCAACGTTACTGCGTGCGCATTTGTGCGCCTCTGTTTAATGCACGTTATTGCTTGGCGGATGAAAAAATGCGCGAGGATTGTAATTCCTGCGTTGATTTCCGCACGATAACGTTTAACGCTTGGCACACAAATTCACGCGTTGCTTGAGCGTTTTAACGCGAACATTGTAATAGGGCCTTAATGGGATGAATAATTCTGAGGTGTGAGACTAACCGGGGCAGCTTTTTATCTTGACGATATTGTAGCCACCTATGGCCTCCCGCGATCACCCTTTATTCCATAATGTAAGATCCCAGCCTGACTTATAGCTTTTCTGAACTAGGCATTTGTCTTTGGCTGGTTCTTGACCTGGAAAATTGGCCTCAAGCATACATTGGTAAGAGACTGGATAAAAAAAGGTGACAGTCACACATTTGCAACATGCAGAATGATGGATTGGTACTCAGTGCACACTTGCAGCAACACTCCTCTTCTGCTGTCTCCCAGAAACTCACGCTGCTGCAAGCATTCATTGGCAGGATGATTGCTGGCATCCTCAGTCTCCGAGTTGGTCTCCAACAGGGGGGATAATTAAACTACCTTCAACCGAGTGGCAGTTGTGCGACGGAAGAAAGTTCTCCGCTTCACACAATGCTATCAAACAAATGGGGATGGAGGGAGGGGGGCACTACAGTCTGACCATTTTCATAAGTTAAAGTGGTCAGAGTGCATAGTGTCCCTTTAAGTGCTTAAATGGTGAGAGTGAAGCTATATATTATACTTGACAGCTACTAAGACTTTTACTGCTCATTAAAATCCTCAGATCAAAAATCATCCAAAGCCAAGCAAGACAAAAATCAGCCATGCGTCTGTTTCACAGTTCAAGCCACCAGCAGCAAATGGCCTATAGTTACAAGTAATGGATACAGGAACTGTTACAGCATCCCTTACTCGTCTGAGTGTTTATGAAAAGCGCTACTATTTCTAACACCCACATGCAATCATAGTATATTCTATCGCCCACACAGACACAGGGGTTTGTCGAATAAAGTGTGTGAATATGTTAGTTATTTGAAAACAGATAAACAAATTTAACCAGTTTTATTCATATGTTTTGACAGCTGCGTTTCAAAAAAGAAATGATGCTGTTTTTCTTGCATAATTTTCAACCAGGTGAATTTTGACAGCTTGTTTAACCATAACAAAAAATATCCTATCACTTACAAATGTTCCTCTGAAAAGCACTTAGCAAAACTTGCGTAAAGGCTTAAAAAAAAGGAAAATAATTCTATAGCTTGCTCTTTATAGTAATGTATTCTACAAGGATGTCAATCAAAACCAATCTGGTAAAATGTACATGTATGAGCTCTTGTAGATGAGTCTGATTTTGGATCTCAAACAGCTTAATTTAGTTAACAAAAAAGAATGCAGCTGCTCAATGATTTAAAAAGTTTCAATTTTTGTATACATGAATTCAACTGACCTTGCCAGCTGAAATACTTCAATTTATTTATCAAGGGGTTTGGAATATACACAATGCTTCTGTTGAGAATAATGGGAGATCCGTGACTGTTGGAGAAATCTCAGAATCCATAATGAATGCCATACTAAGGCTAACGGTTATGTACTCTTCCTGCTCTTACAGCTCAACTCAATACAAGCTGTATATCTTTACCCTCCACAAACGAGCTCTGGAGCATGTGTTACCCATAACCACTGTCTGTGTGCTTGCGTTATCCATGGCATGGCCGCTTGCTCATTAAGGCCATTGTAGGAAGCCTCCAACTTGGGCTGCCATATTCAAAATGGAAATCTAAGATGGGCTTAGGTCAGTGTTTCCCAAACCTGTCCTCAGGAATCGCTGACACGCCAGGTTTGTCAGATATCTGAAGCACAGCACAGGTGTTATGATTTGCTGCTCAGTTATTGCCGGATTCAGTCTGCATTTCCCCAAGGTGATCTGCAAAATCTGACCTGGTTGAGGGTCTGAAGGACAGGTTTGGGAAACACTGGCTTAGGTGATCTGTAGTTCAAACGTTTACCCAAACTGTGTACAATAACCTGTTAATGTGCAACCATGTAGAGAATGAGTGCTTAACCTTGGCCATCCAGATGTTTTGGAACTGTAACTCCCATGATACTCAGCTATTCATTAAGTCAACAGAGCTTTGTTGGAAATGTCGTTCCAAAACATTTGAAGGACCAAGGTTAAGCACTTCTGATGTAGAGGATAAAGGAGTAATTAAACATTGACACAAATCTTTAACCAGGTTTGTAAAAAAAAACAACAACCTCAAAACACATAACAAATGTATATAGATGTAGTAGCAGTGATGGCTATATCCTGGAATATCTTGGATACTGGGAACACTATATTTGAGCTCATCTCAGCTACTACATACATATACTTTGGTTTTGTGTGTTTTGTTTTTTGTTTTGAGTGGGGTTTGGATTACTGAATAAAGTTATTTTTGTTAATTTTTTTATTACTCATTTAATGCCTTACATATTTACACCTTAAATGTTTTTTGTGTACAGTCCAATATGTACTTTGGGTTATATCTTTCTATTAGAGGAGTGGTTCCCAACCATGGTCCTCAAGTCCCCCTAACAGACCAGATTTTAAGAATCACCTTGGGGAAATACAGACTGAATCCTGCAATCGCTGAGCTGCAAATCATATTACCTGTGCTGTGCTTCACATATCTGGCAAACCTGGCCTGTTAGGGGTACTTGAGGTGCAGGGTTGGGAACCATTGTATTAGAGGATAATGAATTCCTAAGCGTTTGTAGCCTGGTTGGCTAATCACGCCAGAGAGTTTGTTTTACATACAACTGCCTAATTTCACATTTCTGATCCCAGCGTGCAGCTCACAGTCTCACACAACCCTGATAACAAATCTGCTATTTATCAAGGGCTATGACAGTTGAGGACATCTGGGCTGATGCACATGGTTTACAGTGCAATTTATTAATCTGATACAAGAAAACCATGCAGGAGTTGGTTGGATGTATGCATCCTGCATAGACTTGAATAAGTCCTTCCTGATTGGTGGCATCACTTCTTGGCCTAGGTGGAGTGTAAATGGTCGACTTTTTAAAACTATCTTTTTATTTTATTTCATATACTTCCTTTTGAAAATTTATATACATCTCTATATATATAAATGCATTTGTAACACGTCCGTCGCCAGCTGCATGCGCACCCACCACACTCTACATACAACAATAGACTGTGCCCCGGGCATCTTATAATCAATATAACACTCTTTAGCAATGAGGGGTCATTTCCAGGTGGGGGTTCTCTTTACCATGACCTCTTGTCTAATTTAACCCCACTTCTTTAGACTATAAAAGCTTGTTTGAGCAGGGAACTCACCAACCTTTATTCCGGTATGTGTCTTCCTACAGTTTGATGTCTACCTGATCAACTGTAAATGGTTATGACTTATATTGCTACTTTATTAACCGTACTATCAATACATTAACAAGAGGTGGGGAGTATGGTCCATTTCAAGAGAGTCTCTTTAAATATTACAACCTCATGATGTTTAATTGACATACAGGGTTATTCAAAGAGAGGTGAAAATCAGGAGAATGACTGGAGAATGGAAAATTCTAGGTCAAAATAGCCGATTTGGAAAGGGAGATGAATAGGAGAATTTTTCTGATTTGGCTATTTTGACCTAGAATTTTCCATTCTCCAGTCATTCTCCTGCTTTTCACCGCTCTCTGAATAACCCTGATAGTGTCTGCTTATGCACAAGTTAAATCCTTAAAAAAATTTAAATGCTTAGCTAAAGAGCCAGGAACGAGACTTGCAAATAGTCATTTATAACAGACTCAAAAAAGTTAAAGGGCAACAACTTTGGAACATGTGGTTCCCAGGCTGTTATATATTATTATATATATTAGTTTTGTGTATTTGAATGGATAACTGCTCACTGATACAGACAAACAAGTGGAAGAGTACTTCACTGATTTAATACAGCATAAAACACAGAGACATACACACAAGAGACACTAACCACACATAAGAATAAATGCACACATTTACTATGCTGCCATCTGCTGGATGGAGGACAGCATAATACCTCAATACAGCATAATACCTCAATACAAAACAATTAGCCACTGCGAAGAAGAATAAAATATTTGTGTGTGCCGTTAGCATTGGTCTTTTTGTATTTGTGGAGACATTTGCTGCTGATCTGTCTATAGTGGCGGCCGAGATTTACTTCACAGCTGTACAGTCTTATAGATGTGAGCTTGACAGATGATAAAACAGCAAACATCAATAAAAAAACTAATCAACAGAATGGGAGGACTCTAGATGGACTTTAAATAAGGGTAAAATGTAGTATGGGAGTACACTCATTTGAACTAGCACCTCACATATTAAATCAATATATAATTAGATAAATCAGGCAAAGATTAATTGGCTGGGTAAAATCTTATCGGAAGCTTCCACATAATTCAGGGCACGTGAGTGCATATAGGAAAAAATAAATCTAATTTTACAGAATGCAGCAATCAGGATGCAATGTCTTACAGGTGGTGTGTGTATCTGATTGCAGACAGGTGGGGCAGCAACCAACTGTCCAGGTAGAATTCAGAAGTATGCAAAGACAATGGAGCTATCCAGCCACTGACTGAGCTCGCTGGTAATCTTAAACAGCTGTGGTCTACTATACCTCTCCTTGCAGACTCAAGAATCCCTGAACCCCAATAATCTTGAGTTCTGGATGGAAGACATTTACACTCCAGGTTACGACTCCCTACTGAAGAGAAAGGAAGCGGAGTTTCGCAGAACAAAGGTCTGTAAGATGGCAGCGCTAATCACCGCCGCTGCCTGCACGGTCATTTTGGTCATTGTTGTCCCCATCTGTACCATGAAGTCCTAATCTCCTGCAGTGTACAGAGACTGTTCAGAGTCACATTACTGTTGCATATGGTGATGAGACACAAGTCTAAAGAGCTACATTGACCTTAGAACAGGGGGCTGCAACAATGGTTCCCAAGTTGTTATGGAACTACGTTTCCTTTGAGGCTCAGCCAATCTAATGGAAACCTGAGCATCATGGGAGACGTAGTTAAAAATCATCTGGAGAGCCATGGTTGATGACCCCTGCTAAGATAAATATATAAGCCATTACAAAAATCATAAAATAATCAACTGTTAACAGTGTTACACTACAATGGAATACACAGAGATGAAAGTAGAAACAAATGGGTATATATACCAAGGACGAACATGCCGTAAAACATTAATTATGACCATGCATGTCATGTGATTATAAATGGTGTTTTCAGGAGATTGACAAAATTCAAAGTTCTTTAAAATAATTAAAGGGTTTTGAAAAATTTAAGCTATTAAAGATACATTATTTCCTGTTTGGTGGAAATCTTGCAAAAATGGCCTATACTTGGCCAACGTCAAATGACAAACATGTTACACGTACGACATCTCCCAGGAGCGTAGTATATAGGTCAATAAATTGGTATATTTCAGCTCTAGCTACATTTATGAATCAGAAATTAAAATATACAGGGACAAAGTGTCTACTATGTAACTGAAAACCAGAAATTCCTCAACTCTCCCGTGCCCCCGACTTTGCACTGCTCTCTCCTTTTAATAGAAATATATGACATACTTTGAAATGAATGTCACTTGCTTTTCTTCACACAATTATATTTATGCGTTACTGCTTTGGTAGACATATGTCAAAGCTGTCAGGCTACCTTAAAAATAATTATGAAAGTTTACAAGGGAATAAGTTTTTTTTCCTGTTCTGTACTTTCAGAAATAATCAGTTTTTTTTCCCAGGAACATTCTCCTGTTCTTTAATAAATATATATATATATATATATATATATATATATATATATATATTAAAAAAATAAAGAGCTATGGGACCTTTTTATGCATTCGTACAAATAGAAGATTGTAGTTTTTGCATATTCTTGGTCATAATTCAAAGCTAACTTCATATATACATAAAAAATACAGAAATTCGAAAGATTTGTGTTTGTTCAGTATTTATATATCCCTAATAACATAAAATACCAAAAGCACTTTTTTAAGGCCGGGGTCAGACGAGTGCAATATGTGCGCCCGTAAAGATGTGCCTCCCGGCGTCCGTCGCAGCGTTGTGTCACTTCAACGGAGCCGGCCACACGCTGTAGCTTGCGCACGAATTGGCGCGCAACAGCGGCCGTGCTGTCAAAGCGCTATGACACACATTCGACAGGACTGCAAAATGCGGTACTCCATAGAAGGTATTAGCCTTGCAGCGCTGAGCACTAACTGCGCTCAGCGACGTGGTCAGACGGGCATCAGAGTGGAAGGAACGTCCACTCTCACAGACGTTCCTTCCGCTCTGCAAAATGCGTGTCTGACCCCGGCTTTAAACCACAAATCAAATGAACTTTTTTTTTTTTATTTGACAGATAAGGTTGATAACCAAGTTAACTTATTGTGGATTATTTTTTTATTGTCCTACTATATTATATTGGATGATGATAGAGCTAGTACCTAAACCTGCCAAAAATCATTCTACTGAGACATCATGAGGAATAAATTGATCCAGCATACGTCCTTGGTAAATATACTATAAATTGACTTTATTTTGTATGATCAGAGTGCTATGTGCAGCATCCTCTTGCTCTGGGTGTTACTTTGGAGGTATGAATTATAACATTGAGATCCTTTGGTCCAATCAATGCATATTGACTACAAAGAAGTGATTGATACACATGCATAATTTTTATAGCTTAACGTTTCAGCAATGAAGAATGTTATTAAACTGCAAGACAAGTAAATGAAGACACTGTATACAGCCAAAGACGAAAGAGCATCTTTTAAATAGCAATACAGTAACGTCATCTCATATATTGTGCCTTTTTGCAATACATTTCCAGCAACTGTGAAGTTCTACATCATGTGTTCTGAGGAACACTGACCTTGGTTTCATGGGTTAACGAAAAAGCATGACGAGTCTTCTGCTCACCTCTTTTTTTTTAATCTTAACTGATTTGGAAATATATGGGAGTGGGGGGGGGCAGTAACATGTTTGCTATAACAAAGGAAACAGTTTGATCCTTAACACATATTAACCTAAAAAAATGATTGGGTGCCAAGATGTAGCACATAATAAATGTGTACTTGCATGACGTCTTTAATATGTATAAAAATAATCTTTTTTTAAAGAAGTTTGTATACTGCATTTAAACACATTAATCCATATGGACAAATGAGGAACCATGTCCTGCATACACTGGGTTCTGAGGGACATAGAATACATCTAGTCAACAACATTAACAGTTCTCAAAATGGACCAAAAAGATACAGGGCATAGTCTAGAACAGTGGTTCTCAACGCGGTCCTCAAGTACCCCTAACAGGCCAGCCAGATTTTAAGGATCACCTTGGGAAAAGCAGACTGAATCCTGCAATCACTGAGAAGCAAATCATATCACCTGTGCTGTGCTTCAGATATCTGGAAAACCTGATCTGTTGGGGGTACTTGAGGACCGCGGTTGGGATCCACTGGTCTAGATTCTAGACTCTAGAAGGAGAGGGTTGGAATGATGATATAGAAGTGTTCTCAGTCCTTAAGGAGCTTAAATCCAAAAGAAGTGTTAGGGATAGTTTTAGAGTCAAGTGTTGCATTGCTTAACATTTGGTTCTTTAAATGTGCATGTGAGTGTTGCTTTGTACTAAGACATATGACTTTTTCTAAGGAGAGCATCCAGTCACTCACAGTGCAGTAACGAGACCTAATTTCAGGTAACAGAACAAGCAAGCTACGTTCTTAAACTCCATGGTCTGGGCCAGTGAGATGATAAACTGGTTCTAGCTTAGAACATCAAATCCAGTCATTATTTATATCTAGATTTATACTAATTGGGTAACTTCTACACCCTTGAACATTGGAGATTCAGGATAGGTTTGAGAACCACCACTTTAGAACAGCACCTCTTTAGATCAATTTTTCCTTCAATCGGTAACACTTTTGTCAACATTTTCTACCAGATGCCATCAAAATCTGAAACTAGATATATAAGTGTCCCTTGGAGTGTGAGTATGTGGTTAAAAGACTAGGGTCTAGAACAATTCTATTGAAATAAAACAGAAAAAAAGTCTAAAAAGCAGATTTTATCAAGAGCAAAAAGTTCACATAAAGCCTGGAGAAATCATTGCTTTTTATATAATGTGAATGTATATGAATATGCATTGTATTCTATATTATTAATAGCATGTGTTCCATATAGATATATATATTAAATGTAAACCATATATTCAGTTTACCAGGTTTTCACTGGTATAGACAAAGCCTGTAGCTCTTGTGACAGCCCACTGTCTTCTACGGCCTTTGGCTCAGACAGTTTACAAGGCTTATTCCTACGTTTTCTAGTTTGGGTAACCCAAATGATTTATGAACATCATTGTACCAAACCTGGACTGTTTGTGGATCCTCTTTATAACAGACTAATCTATGTAATATTTCTGAAAGATAAATGTATAGAAAAAAAAAACAATATTTAATAAATATATTTGAAAATATTTCTGCATTTTTATTTCATTAAAAACTGAATGGAAACAAATAAGGCATGATCTGCTTATTAAAGAAAATCTGGTGTTTTCTGGCTTATTATGAATGTTCTCTCTGCTTTATATTATAAATTAATAAAAAAAGGTAAAGAAAATATTTTATGTGAGCTCATCTGGGTGGAGTTCCAATCAATTGTTTCTGTAAACAAATGCAGACAAATTATTGATAATCATTTTGATCAGTTATTAGCACTACATCAACAATGTCTGGTTAGTTAAAATTATATGTATCAGCTTTCCTTAGTATTCTAATTTAAAGTGCCTCTGTCATGGTCAAAACTAGTTTTGACCATTGGACAGGGCATTTTCCCCCTTTATATAGGTCAGCATTTTTTCACTGACTTAATTAAATAATGGGGAAAACAAACTAATAACATTTTTACGTTTCCCAATCCCCCATGTGACCTGTGGCATGCTGCAATGGGGAGGAATGCTGTGAACAGAGAACCGTCCTACAGGACAGCCCCACGCTCAGTGTGATGCTTTGGCTGCCAGTCACAATCTGACAGCTAACACCGCATACTGACTGAGTAGGAGCTGTCACGTAGGATGATTCTCTGCTCACAGTGGTCCCTACAATCTGCAGCATGTTGCTGTCTCGGGAGAGAGGGAGAATCTTTAAAACTGAAATATCTCTGATTTTTGTAATCTATAGGTCAGCGAAAAACACTGACCTACAGTTATATGAGAGGAGAGGTGACCTGTCAAATGGGCAAAAGGAGTTTTTCCCATAACAGGTGTACTTTAAGAATTCATTACCTTTCACAGAAAGGCTAAAAGATTTTGAATGCACTAATATTTATTGTGTAGCTGTTGTTGATTAAAGAACAATCTTACCCATATAAAAGTCATATTTCCTGATACATTGAGAGTACCTGGACATGTGATTGGTTCAAATACCATATGCCTGCGTGTACCAAGGGACTATATCCTTTTCACTGATTCTCCTCAAGCCATGCACTCTCTTTTCTCAGAAACATATACCGTATTTTTCGCTCCATAAGACGCACTTTTCTCCCCCCGAAAAGTGGGTGCGTCTTATGGAGCGAATGCCCCATTATATGCCTCAGCTCACCTGTTGCCGCCGCGTTAGGCTCCCTCTGAGCGTGCGTCTGGCGGCTGGAAGCTTGGGCACTCGCCTGGGGGAGCCACGTGACCGCGATCTCATCCATGAGCTGCTGGGGCACATCCATGAGCGAGCTGGGGCACATCCATGAGCGAGCTGGGGCACATCCATGAGCAAGCTGGGGCATATCCATGTGCTGGGGCGTTACCCATGTGCTGGGGCATTATCCATAAGTTGGGGGGCATATCCATGAGCTGGGGCATATCCATGAGCTGGGGGGCATATCCATAAGTTGGGGGGCAAATCCATGTGCTGGGGCAAATCCATGTGCTGGGGGGCATATCCATGTGCTGGGGGGCATATCCATAAGCTGGGGGGCAGTATCCATGAGCTGGGGACAGTATCCATGAGCTGGGGGGCAGTATCCATGAGCTGGGGACAGTATCCATGAGCTGTGGGACAGTATCCATGAGCTGGGAGCAGTATCCATGAGCTGGGGCAGTATATCCATGAGAGGAGCTGGGGCAATATCCATTATTACACTATTTGATTTCAGAATATTTATTTTCCTGTTTTCCTCCTCTAAAAACTAGGTGCGTCTTATGGTCAGGTGCGTCTTATGGAGCGAAAAATACGGTAATTAATTTGGAGCTTAGAATCCGTAATTAGCAAGGTAAAGAACAACAAAAGCCAACAGGCATGAAATAAATTCCCGAAGCACATATAACAGTGGTCCCAATCACAAATTATAGGCTAAAATGCTAGAAGAGGACAAAAGGGGTAAGGCGAAACGGCTTTTCCATAGGATGGTCTAGCACAGTGGTTCCCAACCGCGGTCCTCAAGTACCCCTAACAAGCCAGATTTTAAGGATTACCTTGGGGAACTGAATCCTGCAATCATTGAGCAGCAAATCATATCACCTGTGCTGTGCTTCAGATATTTGGCAAACCTGGCCTGTTAGGGGTACTTGAGGACCGCGGTTGGGAACCACTGGTCTAGCGTATCAAGGACCTCCAGGAATGTGACAATATTAAGTTAACTTGCAGAAAAATAATGCAACCTAAGAATAGACTCAAGGATAATCTAAATGAATAATATTAAGATACCGGCTGGATGGAGTAGAGGTAACATCACTGTTCTATGATTGTAGAGACACAGGTTCGATCCCAGCAAGAGCACCTCTCCAGTAAGTGTCCTTGGGCAAGACACCTAACGGTACATACTCGCCACCCAGGACTTACTTGAAAACGAGAGAAATCTCAATGTATCCTTCCTGATAAAATACTCTCTCAAAAAAAAAGATGGAAATGCTCATGTAAGGGTTATAGGGATTTTTAATGAAAACCACACAAGCACAAGACACATGTTTTGGAGAGGTGTGAGCCACGAATGGGTGTCCTCTTCAATGTCAGGTGATAACGAATAAGAGAAAAAAATATGGATCTATGTATTCGAATGCAGCAGCACATGTGGACAGAAATAATGCACGTCAGCACTTGATGATCGAGTGATGATAAAGGGCACAGTCTCACTCCAGGGCACCGTGAAAGCACTTTGTCGCCTTCCGTCTCTGCATTTTCTCACTGTAGAAAGATTTCAGTGAATATGCTGTTCTTCTACATTTGTTAACAACAAGAAAAGATCCCATATTAATTAGGTCTGCTTTAATATGTCTTCCTAACCGATGGTGCGTCTCTACCCGTAAAGCTGGCTGGCTTGTAATACCAGAAATTTCATTGAAAAAAAAGGATTTTAATGTAAAGCACCAGCTGAACTCACAAGTAAGTGAAATTTTATAGAAAGGAATAAAACATACCCCATCCCTAGCAGCTTGGCAGATTTGAAATTAAAGATGCAGTTTGATGTATGAAGCAGCACACATTGTACCAAGATATATTGTTCCATCTCCAGCAGCAGTCTGCTCAGCAAATTCAACTTCTAATAACTTGGCAAGATTAGTTTAGAGCTGGGATTTCAAATGAGAAAATGTTAGGATAAAAAGTCTTTTTAGAAGTATCATGGGGAACCCGTATGTTGCCAATAAAGATTCAGGCATTTCTGCATTACATAAATCTGTAAATGTGACATAGTACATCTGGGTTTAAGAGAGCATTTTAAGAGTGGAGATCAGCTTTTATCATTTGAAAACAATGCAGTTATTTGATGTTTTCACTACGAGCAATGACCCAATTATTCAAGAGAACTATAAATGTCAAAGAATAATCCTCTGGTTTAGATGATTTCTTAACACATAACTGTCACTTACACAATGTATGTATGGCCAGGTCTATTGTCAATAAATTCCAAGTTTGTATTATAAATCATGAAATGTGTCGGGTACCATTTGTTTTTAAAACACACTCATAACTTATGCATGTTTAAGGTGAGCACCTAGAACCAACAAAGCTGGAAATGGGACCTGCTGTGGCATTTGGTAAACGTCTAGGAAATGATTTTATTAAGAACTTTATTTAAAGCACAGTGAAGTACAAAAATTTTAAAATGATATTAGTGTATGCAGCATTAAACAATTGCAAATAAACAGTTTGTGATGTCACCACTGAGGATTAAAAATGCATTAAACGCATAACCTTATTGCAGATCCCCTTCAGCGTTTCTTCCTTATAATTGCATATCCCCTAATTTGGTTTGACAGCATTAAACAATTACCTGTATGACTTACATTTTTCAAAGCGATATGAAAGAAAGAAGGAAAGAAGAAAAAAGGGGGGGTTTTGAGGCTGACGTGTTGCCAACAAATAATATATACACACACGCGGCACACACACACACACACAGTATTGTGCAAATGTTTTAGGTAGGTGTGAAAACCTGATACAAAGTAAGAATGCTTTCAAAAATTGAAGTGTGTGTGAAGTTAATTTTTCTTTCCCCCCCCCCAAGTTCTTAATGTTTTCCTGCATGGTTGACTCGCTTAACCTTGTTTCCATTTCGGAGGTATGGGATTTTGGCCGCATTTCTTCCATGAAGACCATTTCTGACCAGACTTCTCCGGCCAGTAGATGGGTGTACCTGGGTCTCACAGATTTCCACCAGTTCTTTGCTGATGGCAGTGCTGGACATCAACCGATGTCGAATGGAAATAAGCATGATGTCGCTTTCATCCGCTGCATAAAGTTTACTTGGCCGACCATTGCATCAACAGTCCTCAACATTCCTCGTTTCTTTGTGTTTCTTCAAAATAGCTTTAACAGCACAATTTGAAACCCCAAACTTCATTGAAAATTTGCCTGGGAGGTCTCTACCACCCTGATGCAGTATAACTACCTTTTGTCTTGTTGCAGTGCTCAGTCTTGCCATGGTCTCTCCAAGTAACTAAAGGGAATTTGGATAACAGAGGATTGTGAGAACTGCTCAAATAGTTTGGCCACTAAATGTACTCCTGGATTTAAAGGGACTGTGTACCCAAAAATATCAAAGAACAGGGCCTGCAGCTCCTTACAATAAAAATTAAGCTTGGGGCATGTTCACCACATACAAAAATAAGAGTTTCGGTATCCAAGCATATGTCAATAATTGTCTGATGGAGTTTCTTTTTTCTTGCCCGTTGAAAGGCGGTATACCTTCCCATGATCAACTACATTGCTTGTGTACTTAAAGAATAATTTACATAGGGACTTTCTTCGATGTCTTACATACCAGACAATATCCCTTGCCCAGGTCAGTTTCAAAATCACGTATCCACGCTTCAACATAGGACAATTCCCTCCGGTCCAGTATGGAGCAGAGGATTTGATACAGATAGGATCCGTTTTAGAGCAGAATTACAATGCAGGTGCTAGAAAAGCTACCTGCCTTGTTAACGTGCGCTAAGCCCCGGGATGCGCGCGGCAGCGCTAAGTGCTGCCTCACGCATCCTCTCCATGGAGTCCATAGGACTCCATTGAGGCAGACCCTGGCGGTCACATGAGGAGAGATCCGGCAGGTCGGCGTAGTGATCCGCAGGGGGAGACTGTGGGACTTTTTCCCCCAGTTTCTCCCTGCTCTCGCCGGACAAAGGAGACAGACGGAGCCGCGGTCCTCACCGCGGGATAGTAGGTGAGTATCTGAATTTTTTTGGGGGGGTTTCTGCTGGTGCTAATGGATTCTGCACCAGCGGAATCCGTTAGCACCAAGTCCAGGCTGTGGTTAACTTTTTGCTAACCGCAGCCGAACGTTAATCAGCGTTAGGACTTTGTAATCCTAACACTGATTAACACTTTGCACTCCCTATACTTAACATGGGGAGCGCAAAGTACAGTAACCTCGCGCTGAAAATTGCAAGATTCCAAACGCTAATGGGTTTCTTAACCCTTTAGCGTTTGTATTGTAATATGCAATGGCTACCAGGGCTAACGTTAACACTCACTCAGGTGAGCACTAACATTAGCACCAACAATGTAATGTAGCCCCCAATGTCTTAGTATACCAAATACCAGAACAGGGATTCGGATTTCAGAGACTGCTCTCAAAGTCTCCTATTTCATCATCAGAAGGTCTACAGTGGTGCTATCACTTAAGAGGATGCGAAAATATATGTTTTTAAACTCATAGACAGGCAATGCCACCGTGTTGCACGGTTTTCGGTTCTGTGTAGCTTCCTTTCAAGTGATTGATATTCTGTCCGGTATCCGCTTTGATATTATTTAGGAGTAATATTATGTAGGAATGTACAATTCTATCTTTCCCCGTTTGTCTCTCAGTTCCATTAGCGAGATGAAATTATGCCCAGATCCTTCTCAGTGAGTTAAATGATTAAGATTGATAATGGTAACAATCCCAAACATGTTTTTCCCATGTCAGCATTTGCAGAGAATCTGACCTTCTTACAACTAGCTGAGGGGATCTTGCTGCAAGCCTAGACTGGTGGATCCACGGACAACACTTTGCTCTATGAAGGCAACTTTGTATTTTCTGATGAGGTATATGTGTTTTCTAATGTTGTGCCGTCTCTGTATATCCATTCCTTATTATGTTTTAGATTTATGGAGCTGAATTCACCACTTGCCAAGGATCCAGATCTCCTTTTAATGATTTTTCTTTTCCTTATATCAGATATATAATCATTAAATTTAATCTAAAGCACCATGCAGTGTTTTTATCCTCAAAATATCTGCTTAGAATTTAGCTTAAAGCTTACTGAAAAGATTCAAATGAGCATTAACATCATTTGAGGTTTACAACCCGAGGCTGTTTTTCGGAAAGCGCAGTGTTTTTACCGATGTTGCAAACACCGATGGAATCGTCATTGTTACAACAGTGAAAAACGCTGGCCCTTCACAAAAGGGAAAATCCCAACAGAAGAAGAAGCTTCACAGCGAAGTTTGTCCTGTAGCTGTGTGAGCTTTCTGCAGTATCAGTTAGCACTAGAGATGTGCAATTTGTTTTGTTCCGAATCCAAATTCAGACGAAATTCACCATTTTTCTATATCGGGAGCATTTCCGAAAACGAAATATCGACCATCCAAAAATTTCAGCGCAATTCGGATCAATGATTCAGATCAGTTTGGCGATTCGGATCAGTTAGTTTTTCGTTTTTTATTAGTTATTTCGTTTTTTATTGCTTATTTAAGAATGAAGGCAATAGTGTGAGTGTGGCGATCGTCTTAATATGTGGGAGGACGTGCTCAATATAAGCAGGTGCTGCAGGCCAGAATATGTGTGTTTGCAACCTCAAAAACACTGTTAAAATAGAAAAAAACCAAATCCGGACACACCTTAACAATTCAGACACTGTCAAAGTCTTACCAGCATATATATATATGCAATACATAATGCAATGACAATATAATGTGTGTCTCACAGTGAATAATTAACAAATAAAACAGTGTGACGTGTTATTATGTAATTAAGAAAAAAAAAAGGACTGAGGATATTTGAGTGATGTTCAATTTTGTGATGTGATGTTCAGTTGGAATCCTTTAAAAAAAATGACAGTGCATGCAAAGTGCAAAAAAAGTCCAAAACTTTGCATGGACTGTCATTTTTTAAAGGATTCCAACGGATGAAGCCTATGGCGAAAACGTGTTTTTGTGATCCTTTTTAATCCATAATAATATATCCCTTTATATTGTTTTTAACCAGCTCGAGACTGCTTCTTTTCTTAATTATTTTTAATTATTAATAAATATTTTAAAATTGCTTGCAGCCTTACTTTTTATTCTCCGGCACACTGGGCTGTAAGACCCCCTTCCCTGGGACATCACGCACAACGACCATACCGCAAGACCCTGAGCACAGAGGAAGGAACGGAACATCACTCAAATATTAGAATGAATTGTTAAGGTGCGCCCGGATTTGTTTTTTTCTATTTTCCTTATTTAAGAATGGGAAGTAGATTACTACAAATAGAATTTATTTATTTATTTGCAAAGTATTTTACCAGGAAGGATACATTGAGATTTCTCTCGTTTTCAAGTATGTCCTGGGTATGAAAGTTCATTTACTTATTTATTTTTTTAGGTGAAATTTTAGGTTTTCTAACTTTTTTTTAAAGAAACAATGCTTTTTAACTCATAGGTTTCAATGCAGCATATGAATCCACACACTGCTGGGAAGTGCCTCTATGCAGTATAATTAATGCAGCATATGAATCTGCACACAGTGGGGCAGCACCTCTCTGCAATATAATTAATGCAGCATATGAATCCGCACACTGCGGGGCAGCACCTCTCTGCAGTATAATTAATGTAGCATATGAATCCACACATTGCTGGTAAGCGCCTCTCCGCAGTATAATTAATGCAGCATCTGAATCCGCACACTGCTGGGAAGGAAGCACCTCTCTGCGGTATAATTAATGCAGCATATGAATCCACACACTGCTGGGAAGGAAGCACCTCTCTGCGGTATAATTAATGCAGCATATGAATCCGCACACTGCGGGGCAGCACCTCTGTGCAGTATAATTAATGCAGCATATGAATCCTCGCACTGCTGGGAAGCGCCTCTCTGCACTATAATTAATGCAGCATATGAATCCACACACTGCTGGGAAGTGCCTCTATGCAGTATAATTAATGCAGCATATGAATCCGCACACTGCGGGGCAGCACCTCTGTGCAGTATAATTAATGCAGCATATGAATCCTCGCACTGCTGGGAAGCGCCTCTCTGCACTATAATTAATGCAGCATATGAATCCACACACTGCTGGGAAGTGCCTCTATGCAGTATAATTAATGCAGCATATGAATCCGCACACTGCGGGGCAGAACCTCTCTGCAGATCAATTCTGTGATTCGGATCAGTTAGTTTTTCGTTTTTTATGAGTTATAATTAATGCGGCATATGAATCCACACACTGCTGGGAAGTTCCCAGTGTGTAGTATTTTCACGGGGAGGCTTTGTCGGCAGATGCTTGTTGTGCTCACATTTCGTGCACCTGCACAAGTGTGTGACTACCCCTGTTGCAGCGTTACGCTGCAACGGACGCCGGTAAGCACGTCAGTACGGACGCACCTAGTGCGCTCATCTGACACCGGCCTTAATGTTTGAACATTTGCTATATAATAGGTCTATGCCATAAAAAGAGATAAAACCAAGTCTCACAAAGAAACATGAGTATGACTTGTTTTTTTTTTACAAAATCCCAGTATTTGGATATGTATTGATTATGTAAACTTGCCAATGACATTCTTCATTGTCTCAGGCAGAAGTGTAACTCTAAAAAATAAAACATATATAAATCTGTATTGGATGCAATGCCACTGCACATGTTATCTGAACATTGAAAATTCATCGGTTCTCATTCATAGTTACTTGAGACTAGTTTTAATTGGATCTCTTACCAAATAGCCCCTTCCTAACATTTTGGTCTAATTTTTATTAATTGACAAAAATGTCAAGTGGTTTTTCATCATAACTTTATTTAGTTTTAGTCAATGAAAAATAATTAGTCGACTAAGGGGTATATTCACAAAGCACTGAAATTGAACGAGAATTTTCAATGCTTTGCATGTCGACCCCTTTCAGTGATTCTTTTTCAACAAAAATTTGGTGAATTCACCATTTATTGAATGGTCACTGTATTTTGCCGAATCGCACTGAATTGGCATTGGCGAATTCCACAAACCTGATAAAAATAAATAAATTTAAAAATAAAAAAAAAGATACAAAATGGTCATTTACTAAATTATAAAAATCTTAAGGAAATTAAAAAACAAAAATGTCTTTTAAAGAATACAAAAAGGTATTTTAAAAAAATAAATAAAAGGAATAAAAAGGATTTTTGCAAAAATTAAAAAGAATGGTCTTTAAAAAAAAATTCCACTTATTATATTGAAATCTATTGGACCCGCCTGTTTAACCCCATCGTGACCAGGCGGTTTTACCATGGTTTATCCGAACGTATCCACTGCTGGTTTTAATTTTCTGCTCTGTTTGTGTTTAGGTCTAATTTTCCTCGTACTGGTTTATGGAACCCTCACATATTATATACTGTTTTTCCTCGCCATTAAATGGACTTTCTAAAAGATACCATTATTTCCATCATATCATATAATTTACTATAAAAAAAATTATGAAATATTAGGGGGGGGGGTGAATGGAACAAACACACTTTTTCTAACTTCAATCCCCTAACTCTACAACTGCCAAAAAAGACCCCGGCTAAATAGTTTAGAAATTTTGTCCTGAAATTAGAAATACCCAGTTTTTACATGGTTTTTGCTTTTTAACCCCCTTCACTGCTGAGCTCATTTTATGCTCATCATGTTTAAATGTGATTTGAAGTCCTATTTTATTATACCCCAAGACAATTTTTTCTAAAAAAATTAAAACACTTTTTTTATTTTTACATGATCAGGCCTTTTCAATGATACCAAACATGACCCTCTAAGGCTAGGGTCAGACGAAAGCATTTTTCACCGCGAACGTGAAAAAGTGCGTCCGAACGCATTGACGTATTTTTTGACGGAATGCGCAAAAACGGTCAGACGACGCGCATTGTCGGTCGTGATTTTGTACAGATCGTCAATAAAACTCTTTTTGCGTCTGGACATTATGTAGGCTGGACATTAGCAGTGTCTGACATCTCCTAATCACGCAAACACGCCGCTATGCCGCAGCCGCGCACTCAGTACGTCAGTACTAGCGGTTCAGCGTTCTCAAAAAAATGCGTTCAAATTCCACTTGCGTTGCACGGCCGGACTTTTGTGCGGCCGTACATCGTATATTGGCCGTCATTGCCCGTCATCTGCTGCTACTGCGGCCGTAATTATGTGCGCCAGAACGCACGTTAAAAGTGCGCTGGTCTGACCCCAGCCTTAGCTGCCACGGATCAGGAGATAGGGGGGTTCCAAAGGATCCCCCTAGCTCCACTTGGCAGCTAGGGGGTTAACTGTCTGACTGATGTCATCGCACATATGGCGAAGATGTCAGTTGGTGGGGGGGTGACCCAGAGGCTTGGCTAACATCTAAGATGTCAGCCACTTCTGGGAGCGAATCGCGATCTGGCACCTAAGGGGTTAAAGAGAGGCACCGTTGAAAAGGGCAGACTCAACGATGACGTCATCACGATGGCTGGGGCCCATAAAACCGTCAGGCTGACTTCAAGAAAGCCAGTCCGGCGTGGGACCCTGGCCAGAGAGGTGAGCAGAGAGGTGAGTATAGGGAGGGAGAGGGGTTAAAGGACCATCATGTACATAGTATGTCCTTGGTCCTTAAGGGGAATTATTCCCCAGGACGTACTATGTACGTCAGTGGTCCTTAAGTGGTTAAACCTGTTGAATTGAAACAGTAAAAATCATGTAATTTCGCTGAAATTTCAGTGAATAGACGAAACAATAGTTTCTAAAGCAGTGTTTCCCAAATCTGTCCTCAGGACACTCTGTCTCGCCAGGTTTGCCAGATATCTGTAGCACAGCACAGGTGATATAATTATTTGCTGTTCAGTGATTGCAGGATTCAGTCTGCTTTTCCCCAAGGTGATCTGCAAAATCAGGCCTGGTTTAGGGTCCCGAGGACAGGTTTGGGAAACACTGTTCTAAAGGGATCATTTTGGTGCTGCCGAATGCCAGCGAATTGGTCAGAGTCAGAGGTTAGTGAATAATCCCTTAAATCTTTGATGGAAATTATTAGTCGACGAAATTGACAATGATTACATAATACCCCTCGAAAGGCCCAAGGTTTGTCACAAGGTTTTTGTTTATACTCCATATGTTGTGTTACATATTTTGTAGAGATTTTCCAGGTGACATGGAAAAAACTTCCGTTTTTATTTTTTCTTCTGGTCATTTTACACTTGTATCCAGCTTAATCTATAAAAATATTGTGCTGAATGTGCATGTTATCTTTTTTTCTTTCATTAAAAAAATGATTTGTCTTCATTATGTCTAATGAAATACTTCTGTTTGCAATATACAACAGCCTGCACTGGAATAATCAGGCATCACTAATTGTAGAAACAGGAGGACAAACTAGGAATAGAATAATAAAGCTCTCAGAATGAAGTAGATCTTGAGGGAACAGAACATTAAAAGAATTTTGGGTTTAGCATGAAAGCAAAACTTCAAAAGATGAAAAGAAAAACAGAAATGTCCCAGTTGCATAAATCATAGATGTGCAGAACTAGAGCAGATTAGCAGCTCTCATCCACCTGATCATATTGCTGAACTCACTGCTGGTTACTGGTGAAGGAGGTTTGTGATAATTAGTCTCACACGGGAGTAAAATGAAGATATGTTTGTGAACGAGGGGTTTATTATCTAGTGTGAAAGCGATTTAACATGGCTTGCTGTAATGACATTTACACAGCCTTTGGTTACACTCTTCAATGCTTCATTTCTTCAAGGTTCCTGGCACTCAGGATCTCATCTATTGTGATGTCATGCTCGGATACAGGGATGGATTCACACAGTTGCTCTTGGAAAGCCAGGGCAATAGTATAAGGCTTGCCACTCAGCTTCTGCATGTATCGTTCAAAAAAAGTATCGTAATATCCTTTGCCTCGTCCTAGACGATGACCTTCCTTGTCAAAGCCCAGTCCTGGTACCAATACAAGGTCTAGCCCCCCTGTAATGAGAAGATAAAATAAAGAGTATGTTCCACTCTGCATGTGTCACAAATACAATGTTAACTACAGTACTTTGGTATCCAACTACCGTTCGATATCGTTGCTCCCTGTAATGTCAAAAATTTTGGAAAAATGCTTCTACACACAATTACGTGATTATTATCAATATTGGAACTACTTAACCCCAGATCAATCCGGCTTTCGTCCAAATCACTCAACTACAACCGCCCTTTTAAAAGTCTGCAATGATATCCAAATTGGGATGGAACAAGGAAACCTAACTGGAGCCATCTTCCTTGATTTTGCCATGGCCTTTGACACAGTAGACCATGGCATCTTGTTAGAAAAACTTAAAAACTCTGGCATTGGTGATCGCACGCTAACCTGGTTTCAATCATATGTATCCGACCGATCACAATATGTGTCAATTTCTGGCAGCTCCTCTCTCCCGCTCCCAGTCACGTGCGGAGTACCCCAAGGCTCAATAGTAGGCCCCCTGCTATTCACAATATTCATAAATGATCTGCCCAACGTCTGCAAAGCCTCAGCTGTACACATGTATGCAGACGACACTGTAATCTATACCAGCAAACCAAATCTCCGGCAGCTGGAAGCCGTGCTGCAAGAACAATTCACAGAGGTAGAAAAGTGGATCAAACACAACAAACTTTTTTTAAATACTGACAAAACTGTAACGATGCTCTTTGGAACAAAATCTAAACTACTCAAATTGCAAAATCCCCACTTATGTGTTGGGACAAAATCAAATGGCACACTGACCACAGTCACTTATCTGAAATATCTAGGTATGTGGTTGGACCCTAATCTAACCTTTGGCCCCCACATCGAAAAACTCTCATCTAAACTTAACCCCAAACTAGGTGCCCTGTACAGAAACAAATCCTGCCTGAGCCCCGTGGTAAGAAAGCAGATTGTACAACAAATTATGCCGGCTATTGATTACGGAGATGTAGTGTATGCAGCGGCCCCGCAAACACACCTTCAGAAACTTACTACATTGTATAACTCATTCTGCCGCTTTGCATCACATTGTAACTACATGACCCACCATTGTGACATGTTAAAAGAGCTGGAGCTGGCCATCGCTGGAGTCTAAACGCACCCTTCACCTTTCCAGTCTGGTGTTTAAGAGCATTTCTGGGAAGCTGCCACCCTACCTGCTTCCCCCAGCAGCTCCCTCATCCTATAACCTCCGATCCAGGACCAGCACCTTACTTGCAATACCACAATACAAAAAGACAGCGGCTCGGTCCTCATTTTCCTACAGAGCACCACAATTATGGAATAACCTCCCAGACACCATCAAATCTTCCACCAGTCTTAAGTCACTCAAGAGCTCCTTACTAACATACCTCAATACAGAATGCACCTGTAAACATGTAACCTAGTGACTATATTTCCTACATATTTATTTTCTGTTAATATGTATATTTGTGGTTTTTTTTTATATCTTGCATTGTATTACTTTGTATTTCTGTAACTGTAACACTTCAATGTTCTTGAACCCAGGACATACTTGAAAACGAGAGAAATCTCAATGTATCCTTCCTGGTAAAATCCTTTATAAATAAATAAATAAATAAATACAACAATAAATGCAATAACAACTGCGTCCACCACAAGGCGATGGAATGCTCATGGAAGTCGGCAGTTTGCTCCACTGAGTTAATAGAAGTATTTGCTGGTCTATTCAATAAAATTGCAAAAGAAATAGACTTAAAAGAATACAAAAGTCTAGTAATAAATAAAAACTATGATAAAGTTGTTGTTCCAGGCCATCCTTTTTGTATCTTGCAGGGACATTTCCTTACAGAACAGCATTCTTAAAACAAACTCATAAAATACATTGATAGACTATGCAAAAATGCATACTATCTTGCATGTAATGTAATGTACAGAAACCCAAATTTCTGCAATTTGGATACAAAAGCTAAATGCATTGCTGTGGCGTGATGTCTGAGCACTGTGTTACGTGCGACCACGATGATTAACAGCATCAGGGGTGGATAGAAATTCACAGTGCATTATAAAGGGAGCACAGTGAAAAATATTCGGAATTCTAATATAATGCAAACAATGGAAAAATAAAACAATCTTTCTGGCAGACAAAACAATTTATCTCTTTAATGGTAAGGTTATGTAATAGGTTACAAGAATCCTTGATGTATGCAGTGGTCTCACAAATTGACCAATGCCGAATTGTTTTATTTGTTCATGTACTGTATTAAAAAATTATTATTATTTGCTTTTGTAAACCTCAAATGGTTATTGAAAAAAGCCAAACCGAAAACATAACTAAATTGACCAAGCAGGGAATCGCTTTGACTTGATTTCATAACCTTTCCTAAACCACTAGTGCTGTAGTCAAAATGCATGTTGTTGGCTCACCAGTGGACATCGCTTCCTCTCTGCCGTTGCCTTCCTCAGGTTGGCGAATATTCCATGATGTCATTGGCAGCTGCTGGATTTCCTCCAGTGAACGAAGCCTCACCATATCCATGTGGTTACTGCGTGGCCGGTAACGTGGAATAAAGCATGTTTTTCCTTGTTGAAAGATGTCACTTATCAGATCTTCGGTCTGAATTTCATCCGGCATACTCAGAAACACAGCAACACGTTGAGCTGCCCTATAGCGGCCATGGGAGAGTACCTGAGAAAACATCACTGTTAAGAGGGAATAATTAAGCAATATATGTGCGTGTTTTATTTCTGCCTCATTTTGCTCATACTTTTCATTCAGAGTTGAGTAACGAAAAAACAACAATAGTGCTCCCAGATGGGAACACTAGGTGGTGAAATGACCACACAATCCCAAGGGCCTCACCCTCCTATATATATATAAAAACAAACGCAAATAACCATCCAGCACAAGAAAGTGCATGGAGTGTTAGAAAGGGCGATGTGCGTCCCCAATGCTCAAACACAATTTATTGAAATAAGTAACAATTGAAAAAGATACAAAGGACCTACTATTAAAAAAACAATCTCTAGTCTTAATTATTTGTTTTTTAATAGTAGGTCCTTTGTATCTATCCCTCTTTCTAACACTCCATGCACTTTCTTGTGCTGGATGGTTATTTGTGTTAGAGTTGAGTAACGAGTCTGACATTCAACATCTAAGAGTACCAACATACATACAGGGTAATTCAAAGAGATCCAAATTGCTTGAGAAAGGTAACCGAACGCTGAAAATCAGCGTTCGGTTTCCTTTCTTGGCCATTCGGCTATCCAGAGAGCAGGCAATTCGCCAAATCCTGGCGAATTGCCTGAACATACGGTGCCTGTTCGGTGCCTGTTCGAGGGCAGTGAAATCCCCATGAAAAGCACTGCTTCGGCTATTCAGAGAACACAAACCAGCAGTGAAAGGTTTCCGAATTGCCCTGCCATTCGGTGGTTTCATGCGGCAGATTTATTCAGGAGAATCCCATGGGCTTCAATGTTAAAAATATTCCGATTTTAATTCCATATCTAATAAACCGTTAATTATAAAATTCTGCAGTGAAGAGTCTCTTTATTTATAGATTTTTTAAGATATTTTAAGCATTTTTTTTTTTTTTTTATGTAACAGCCCTTTTTATTATCATTCATTGGATCTTATATGTAAATTTCAGACATTTTCGCTCAGTAGTTTCTTTGCAAACAGCGTTTCACTTTTCAAACATACAAGCAAACGGTTTTGCTAATTTATTCACTTCACTCTTCTGCGGTGTCGGCTTTTTCCGGCAGCTTCGCTGCGTGTGATCGGCTCCTGCTCGGGTTTTTCCGTGGTTTTCGGCGGGTTAATCCAGATGTTTTGCGGGTTTTCGGCGTGCATTCGCCAGGTTTTGCGGTGAGTTTTCGTCGGGTTTGCGGCGGCTTTTCCCTGCAATTCGGGGATCCTGTGGTGCTTGCTGAATACACCGCAGGGTCGCCGAAATGGGATCGGCAAAATGAAGCGAATTGTAGAGAACGAAAAGTCACCGAACGTGCGGTGACTTTTCGAATCTCTTTGAATTACCCTGATAACCTTATTTGTCAGGGTTGAAAATTTTTCCTCGTCCTCTCGCCAATTGTGACTGATAGCAGACACACAGACAGACGTGGATAGAGGAGAGGGCAGAGTAATCGGCTGCAGAAGCCGGCACAGCCACGAGGGCGACGGCAAGAAGTTGTGTATCAGTGGAGACCTCATCCTGTCCCGAGTGACAGCAGCATGCAGAAAAGTGATATTTTATGGAAAAATAAGGGAACCAGCGAGTCCTATTTAATATTACCACTGTATTGGCAATTAGGGATAGATCAGAGGCGTAGAAAAGGTTTCCAAAGGGTGCAATGTTGGTTGTAATTGTTAATAAAACGAGTACAGTAACATTGGGTTGGTGAGTGTTAGGCTACTAGCCTGGAAGAGAAGATTGAGGGCTACTGTGTAGACGGGGCAGTTAGAGGGGAGAGAACGTGCAAGGACTGGAAATTACAAAACTTTGCTCGCCACTGTTTGATTTCCCCCCACTAAATTGCCAAAGTTTGCATTGTATGAGAGTATCACAGAGCTCCACATCAATAAAATGTGGAAATATTCAATGCATTATGGTGTATCACAAATTAATCCTATTAATAATGTTATCATGTATGACTGTATTGCAGAGCTCTACTGAAATGTGTTTATGTGTGACGTGCAGGGCTTTTTTTGAGGTGGTACGTGCCGGTACGCCGTACCGGCACCTCATCGCCAGCAGCCCATTCCTTAATGCCGGGGGCTCGTCTGAGCCTGGAGGCCGGCTGAGCAGCTTGCGACAGCCGGAGGACTGTCACCGCTGGAGCTCAAGGCCGAAGTAGAAGGATGTAGGTGAGTATGTAGGTGCAACCAATCAGCCATTCAAACCTGGGCCCGGAGGCCTGGCCGAGCAAGCTGCTCGGCTGGCCTCCAGGCTCAGGCGAGCCCCTGGCTCGGCTGGGCCCTGCCGGGGGCTCGCCTGAGCCTGGAGGCCAGCCGAGCAGCTTGCTCGGCCGGCCTTCGGGATCAGGCGAGTCCCTGGCTCGGCCCGGCCTCCAGGCCCAGGTTCTCATGTCTGATTTTCGGTATCGGTTTTCGGCCGAACCGGTCCCAAATTTTCAGTATCAGCCAGAAATTTCCATTTCAGTGCACCACTATTTAACCCCTTAAGGGCCGCTGACGTACCCTGTACGTCCTGTCCACAGGTCTCCATTAGACCCGCGGACGTACAGGGTACGTCAGCGGCGCCTAATCCCCCTCCCGCCCGATACTCACCTCCCTCGCTGGATCCCACGGCGATCTGGCAGGGAGGAAGCCTGCCCATGTGATTTACATGGGCAGGCGAGGCTGATGACGTCGCCACGCTGCGTGGTGACGTCATCAGCAGGCGTCCCCATGCATTTCAATGGAGGGGAGGGGGGGCTCCTTCGGAGCCCTCTATCTCCCCAACCATTGAAGCTAGGGAGATGCCGTTTGCACTGCTGGAGAGGGGAGAGCCTCCCCTTTTCAGCGGTGTATGGCATTAACAGTTTCGCCACCGGATCACGTTGCGGCGCCAATTGGCGCCAAAACACGATTCAAACCTGGAGGGGGGCTGACATCTTGGATGTCAGCCAAGCCTCCAGGTCCCCCCCCACCCACTGACAACCTCACCATATGTGTGAGGATGTCAGTGGGCCAGTTAACCATCTAGCTGCCATGTAGAGATAGGGGATCCTAAGGATCCCTTTATCTCCCGATCCATGGCAGCTAGATGGTTATGGCCTTTGGTTATATGATTATGGCCTTTCAAATGATACCAAACATGACCAGGTTTGGTTTTAAAACAAAATTAACAAAAATAAATTAAATTAAAAAAAAAAAAAATTAAATAAAATAAAAAAATGGGTTTTTTTAAAAGTTTTTTTTGTCTGGGGGTGGTTTAATTAAATAGGACCTAGGCTGTCATCTAAAAATAATTAGCACAAAATGGTCAGAATGAGCGCAGCGCACATAGGTGAACTGTCTCAGCAGTGAAGGGGTTAAAAAGCAAACGCATGTAAAAATTGGGTATTTCTAGTCTCGGGACAAAATTTTGAACCTATTTAGCCGGGGTCTTTTTGGGTGGTTGTAGATTTTGGGGATTAAATTACAAAAAAGTGTGTTTTGACCATTTTTTTCCTCATATATCATCTTTTTTTTTATAGTAAATTATTCGATATGATGGAAATAATGGTATTTCTAGAAAGTCCATTTAATGGCGGGAAAAAGGGTGTATAATATGTGTGGGTCGAGTAAACGAGTAAGAGGAAAATTTGACCTAAACACTAACAGCGCAGAAACGTAAAAACAGCAGCGGTCACTAAAAGACGGATTTGTGTAAAACCGCCCGGTCACTAAGGGGTTAATACTAAATCGCCATGACAAGGCTCTGGCCAGGTCCTTCCAGTTGTTGGGCTCTCTGTCTCCGACCACGCGTCCGACTTGTTTGCTCACTGTGAAATGACCCTTGGGTAGGATTGCCGGATTGGCCATGTTTTCCTGGACACATATAATTTATTCATGCTGATAGGCAATGCATGAAGAATGCAACCCTGCAGCATGTAGAAACCATATGTTGCAGGTAAGAATTCAAAGAGGAATCCTGGGTGGCATGCCTCAACTAGAGAATGGATTTTCCTAATGAAGCATATGAATTATAAAGGTTACAGGGCTTATCCTTCCATGAACTCTCTGAGTTAATTAGTAATATGTGTCCAGGAAAATGTGGACGATTAACCAACCCTACACAGTTATGGTCTGTACCTCTGGCACCCCCGGTGGTGATAGAGAGCAAGTATAGCCTTTACACAGAATAAAGAGGACAAGCGTAAATTCAAATATAAAATCAATATACAGTAAATGACGTATAAAGTCAGTAAAATAAATTTAGCAGCTGTGTGATCACTTTCTTTAAAATATATACGTATCTGTGTCTATTAGTGTATCCTTAACACAAGATAAGTGGGAGAGGTAGAGATTTAAAATATAAAATCAATACAAATGACGTATAAAATCAATAAAATAATGCAGATATAGCAGCTGTGTAATCACTTTCTATAAAATATACGTATCTGTGTCTCTATTAACATACAGGGTTATTCAGAGAAAGGTAAAAGTAGAGTATAAAAATTACCAGTACACAAATACGCGTTTCGCCTTAAAAGCTTCTTCAGTTGTTCAGTTCCACAGAAACAACAACGAAAGAAACTTTTAAGGCGAAATGCGTATTGGTGTACTGGTAATTTTTATACTCTATTTTTACCTTTCTCTGAATAACCCTGTATGTTAATAGAGACACAGATACGTATATTTTATAGAAAGTGATTACACAGCTGCTATATCTGCATTATTTTATTGATTTTATACGTCATTTGTATTGATTTTATATTTTAAATCTCTACCTGTCCCACTTATTTTGTGTTAAGGATACACTAATTGTATAACTTTATTATTGTTTAATTAAAAACCACCTATTTTATACCCTATTTGTGTCCTGGCTGTTAAACATCTACCAAGGATGTGGCTGAGGTTGCTAGGTGCATCGGATCACCTAGAGAAATCACCGGCTGCTCTAAAATCTGGTGTCTGAGCTATGAGACACCAGCAAATGTGAGTAATATATGTTTTGGTATATGTGTATTTTAATTTAAACTGTACTACGCTATGTACACTTTTTACTTTTGAGGACCCCGGAGGAACTACAACCCAGAAGTTAACACGGAATCTGCAATCACAATCAGAGTATTGAACCGCCAATCTCTGCCACATCTTCTTTCGTTCTAGATTAACCAACACTACCTCTGGGCCAGTACTTTAACCCTTTCCAGCTGAAGGGTGTACTATACCGTCACTGCGGCGGTGGGTCTTGAAGCTGTGGGGTGTACTAGTACAGGGCTCAAAATTTCAAGTCCCAAGCTACTAACCAGGCCTTAAGAGTTACTTGCCACCAGTTGCTCCACCTAACCCCCTACCCAGTCCTCAACTCTGCCCCTAAACACACACCCTTAAATTATCTTATTAAATTATCTGGGGAGGGGGGGGGCTGCATGGTGGCACTGCCGGAATACATTGTGTGCATTTCCACTCGCCCTCACTTAATTTCCACTCGCCAAATGCGAGTAGGCGAATGGAAATTTTGAGCCCTGTACTAGTACACCCCGTTGACTTCTATGGGCCGCCTTGGCACTGTACAGCACTCGGTGTGCACTGTTGGCTGCTGCGGGACAGCCTGAACTCAGTCCATCCCCCTGCAGCCAATGACGCACGTCAGCTGTGTGGGCTGGCCGAAGGGGAGGCCCGCCGCAGCACCTGGTGGCGTGGCGCACTAATGCCACCCACCTGGTGTTAAGAACCTTGATCTAAACCTCCACACTTTGAGTTGCATTTAGGGTTAAGGAGGTGTTAATGTTAAATGACACTCCAGGCACCAAAATCACTTGTGTTTTCTGTTTGACTTTTGGTTCAAAGACTCTGTGCAACCAACAGCTGTATCAAGGAGTTTAAAAAATTCAGAACAGTGATGATCTACACTAAACTTATAGCACAAACTACACTGTTGAGCCTTGTCATTTTCAGTCGAAAGATGCCAAACCCAAGCACCTTTAAATCCATATTGCACGGCACGGTGTTTATCCCTTTTATTCTCTGCTTGGCAAACCTGGAAATAATACAATCTCCTGTCAAGTAAAAATACAGATAGGAGATCAGAAATTGGAGAAATCCCTGGCCAATCGGGACTAAACACAAATAGTTCAAATATTATAACAGAAAAAGGAGGAGAGAGAATACCCCCTCGAAAAAAGGGAACCCCCTAGAGGTCAGGGTATAAAGCAATACAAATTTTATTAAACATATTATATGCAAAATAAAACACACACACATAACAAAATAATTAGATGAAAAAAATTACCTATATCAAAGTTCTGTGCTAAGTATATTGAATGTAGCTGAAGAAAACCCTTATAAAATGGATTAGGTTCAGAGGGGGGACTCAATATGATACACAGAGGTAGCCGAGTTTAACAGCCCTTTGTTGTGTCGCTCCTCTGGATTATCACAGATATCGATAACCTTAAAGCAAAAAATAACAATATAGGGTGAACTCAGACAATAAGAAAGGATAAGGCTAGTGTCAGACGAGTGTCTTTGGAGAGCAGAAGGAACGTCCGTGAGAGTGGACGTTCCTTCCACTCGACGCCCGTCTGGCCACCTCGCCGAGTGCACTCAGCGCGCTCAGCGCTGCATAGCGTGATCCTCCTATGGAGAATCACGCTTTGCAGCTCCGTCAACGCGCTTCCTAGCGCTTTGATGGAGAGGCTGGGATAACGGACGCTTATTTCGTGCCCAAGCGTGTGACCGGCCCCGTTGCAGCATCACAATGCTGCGACGGAGGCCGGTAAGCACGTCATTACGAGCGAACATAGCTCGCTCGTCTTACGCCAGCCTAAAGGGGCTGCTTATCCCTAATGAGTCGACCTATGGACTAATATTGATTTCTGTTCTCTTCTATCCCTAGGTGTCCCTGAAATTATAGAAGGATTAAGAAATCAGAGAGACAAACGGCCATAAGGTTTCAACCAGAAGAAAGTCAACATAGGTCAAACATCATATATGTGCATAATTGCTAGGGTACAGCCACTTAGTCAAAGAACCGGAAATATTAAAAGTGACAGCACACAGCTACTGGCTGCTCATAGTTGTAAGCATCACTATAAAGCACCGGCAGCAGGTATTCCTATAAAAAAAAAATAACATGCTAAGGATGTTTTAATAATAGCATTGTTAAAGTGAACCTGTTAGGTCAGATGTCACAGAGATAATAGCTATGCTGTGCTCAGGGCTGCCATTAGAAATCTCGGGACATTCAACTCAAACTGACCACTTTATACTTTTAAAATAGTCAGGAGGTGTGTTGTGTCCCCCCCAGCTGCACCATCTGGCAGAAAAGGTTTCCTCTACCCCACCCAGCGTCACCAGCAGCCGGTGTTGTGTCCGATCTCGTTCCTCGTCAAGAGCTGTTCCAAGCAGCCATTTCTCGCCCATTTGACACTTCAGTTTTTGGGGTTTGTATTTCTTGCGGAGACGTTTTGTATGAAAATAAATGTTATTTTACACTGAGAAACGGTTAATGTAAAATATATTTAATAAATATTTGGTTTATTATTTAGGCATAAGGACCTTTTCTTTTTTTTATATATACCAGTTTAAAGGGTCGTTTTGTTTAAGCCTATTTAATGTTATGCCGTATATATTAAGAACATACTTTGTAAACTGTACATAATTTGTATGACACCTCATACAAAGGCTGCTTGGACCAGCTCTCGACGAGGAACGAGATCCAACACAACACCGGGATTTTTGAATTTCCCATAGAGCGTGCGGACATCACTATCTGAGACCAATTGCTGTAGTGAGGGGTATCAGAGAGGCAACCGATGGATTGTCCATTTCATTCAATTAGTTAAGAAAATTATTTTGTCCCCTCTCCACCTTCACTTTCCTTCTTTCTTTTTTTTGCATGGTGGCGGCTGAATCACTCTAGGGCGATCGTTTGGTTGAAAAGTATACTCTGGTGTGAGAGCAAATTTGTGTGGTTGGTGTAGCCCTTACTAAGGCTAGGGTCAGACGAATGCATTTTTCACGTCGAACATCAAAAAGTGCGTCCATGCGTCCGGACGCACTTTTTCACGTAAGACGCGATAGCGGTCATACGGTGCGCAATTATGGCCGTGATTTTAGACGGAGCTATTAAAACAAATGGATGTGATGTTGGCAGTGGCGTAGCGTGGGTTGTCAGCGCCCGGGGCCAGCCAAGAATTGTGCGCCCCCCCCAACCTGTGGACACGTTATCGATATTGCCCCAGCTCTCACATGGATATTGCCCCAGCCAGCTCTCACATGGATATTGCCCCAGCTCACACATGGATATTGCCCCAGCTCTCACATGGATATTGCCCCAGCTCTCACATGGATATTGCCCCAGCTAACACATGGATATTGCCCCAGCTCTCACGTGAATATTGCCCCAGCTCTCACGTGAATATTGCCCCAGCCAGCTCACACATGGATTTGCCCGAGCTCACACATGGATTTGCCCCAGCTCACACATGGATTTGCCCCAGCTCATGGATTTGCCCCAGCTCACACATGGATTTGCCCCAGCTCGCTCATGGATTTGCCCCAGCTCATGGATTTGCCCCAGCTCACACATGGATTTGCCCCAGCTCACACATGGATTTGCCCCAGCTCACACATGGATTTGCCCCAGCTCATGGATTTGCCCCAGCTCACACATGGATTTTCCCCAGCTCACACATGGATTTGCCCCAGCCCAGCTCACACATGGATTTGCCCCAGCTCATGGATATGCCCCAGCTCACAGATGGATATGCCCTAGCTCATGGATTTGCCCCAGTTCATGGATTTGTCCCAGCTCACACATGGATTTGCCCCAGCTCACACATGGATTTGCCCCAGCTCATGGATTTGCCCCAGCTCACACATGGATTTGCCCCAGCTCACACATGGATTTGCCCCAGCTCGCTCATGGATTTGCCACAGCTCATGGATTTGCCCCAGCTCACACATGGATTTGCCCCAGCTCATGGATCTGCCCCAGCTCACACATGGATTTTCCCCAGCTCACACATGGATTTGCCCCAGCCCAGCTCACACATGGATTTGCCCCAGCTCATGGATATGCCCCAGCTCACACATGGATATGCCCTAGCTCATGGATTTGCCCCAGCTCATGGATTTGCCTCAGCTCACACATGGATTTGCCCCAGCTCATGGATTTGCCCCAGTTCACACATGGATTTGCCCCAGCTCACACATGGATTTGCCCCAGCTCGCTCATGGATTTGCCCCAGCTCATGGATTTGCCCCAGCTCGCTCATGGATTTGCCCCAGCTCATGGATTTGCCCCAGCTCACACATGGATTTGCCCCAGCCCAGCTCACACATGGATTTGCCCCAGCTCATGGATATGCCCCAGCTCACACATGGATATGCCCCAGCTCATGGATTTGCCCCAGCTCATGGATTTGCCCCAGCTCACACATGGATTTGCCCCAGCTCACACATGGATTTGCCCCAGCTCATGGATATGCCCCAGCTCACACATGGATATGCCCCAGCTCATGGATTTGCCCCAGCTCACACATGGATATGCCCTAGCTCATGGATTTGCCCCAACTCATGGATTTGCCCCAGCTCACACATGGATTTGCCCCAGCTCATGGATTTGCCCCAGCTCATGGATTTGCCCCAGCTCACACATGGATTTGCCCCAGCTCACACATGGATTTGCCCCAGCTCGCTCATGGATTTGCCCCAGCTCATGGATTTGCCCCAGCTCATGGATTTGCCCAGCTCACACATGGATTTGCCCCAGCTCGCTCATGGATTTGCCCCAGCTCATGGATTTGCCCCAGCTCACACATGGATTTGCCCCAGCTCACACATGGATATGCCCCAGCTCACACATGGATTTTCCCCAGCTCACACATGGATTTTCCCCAGCTCACACATGGATTTGCCCCAGCCCAGCTCACACATGGATTTGCCCCAGCTCACACATGGATTTGTCCCAGCTCACACATGGATATGCCCCAGCTCACACATGGATATGCCCCAGCTCATGGATTTGCCCCAGCTCACACATGGATTTGCCCCAGCTCACACATGGATTTGCCCCAGCTCATGAATTTGCCCCAGCTCGCTCATGGATTTGCCCCAGCTCACACATGGATTTGCTCCAGATCAGCTCACACATGGATTTGCCCCAGCTCATGGATATGCCCCAGCTCACACATGGATATGCCCCAGCTCATGGATTTGCCCCAGCTCATGGATTTGCCCCAGCTCGCTCATGGATTTGCCCCAGCTCATGGATTTGCCCCAGCTCACACATGGATTTGCCCCAGCCCAGCTCACACATGGATTTGCCCCAGCTCATGGATATGCCCCAGCTCACACATGGCTATGCCCCAGCTCATGGATTTGCCCCAGCTCATGGATTTGCCCCAGCTCACACATGGATTTGCCCCAGCTCACACATGGATTTGCCCCAGCTCATGGATATGCCCCAGCTCACACATGGATATGCCCCAGCTCATGGATTTGCCCCAGCTCACACATGGATTTTCCCCAGCTCATGGATTTGCCCCAGCTCATGGATTTGCCCCAGCTCACACATGGATTTGCCCCAGCTCACACATGGATTTGCCCCAGCTCGCTCATGGATTTGCCCCAGCTCATGGATTTGCCCCAGCTCACACATGGATTTGCCCCAGCTCGCTCATGGATTTGCCCCAGCTCATGGATTTGCCCCAGCTCACACATGGATTTGCCCCAGCTCACACATGGATTTGCCCCAGCTCATGGATTTGCCCCAGCTCACACATGGATTTGCCCAAGCTCACACATGGATATGCCCCAGCTCACACATGGTTTGCCCCAGCTCATGGATTTGCCCCAGCTCACACATGGATTTGCCCCAGCTCACAGATGGATTTGCCCCAGCTCATGGATTTGCCCCAGCTCACACATGGATTTGCCCCAGCTCGCTCATGGATTTGCCCCAGCTCATGGATTTGCCCAAGCTCACACATGGATTTGCCCCAGCTCACACATGGATTTGCCCCAGCTCACACATGGATTTGCCCCAGCCCAGCTCACACATGGATATGCCCTAGCTCATGGATTTGCCCCAGCTCATGGATTTGCCCAAGCTCACACATGGATTTGCCCCAGCTCACACATGGATTTGCCCCAGCTCGCTCATGGATTTGCCCCAGCTCATGGATATTGCCCCAGCTCACACATGGATTTGCCCCAGCTCATGGATTTGCCCCAGCTCACACATGGATTTTCCCCAGCTCACACATGGATTTGCCCCAGCCCAGCTCACACATGGATTTGCCCCAGCTCATGGATATGCCCCAGCTCACACATGGATATGCCCTAGCTCATGGATTTGCCCCAGCTCATGGATTTGCCCCAGCTCACACATGGATTTGCCCCAGCTCATGGATTTGCCCCAGCTCACACATGGATTTGCCCCAGCTCGCTCATGGATTTGTCCCAGCTCATGGATTTGCCCCAGCTCGCTCATGGATTTGCCCCAGCTCATGGATTTGCCCCAGCTCACACATGGATTTGCCCCAGCTCACACATGGATTTGCCCCAGCCCAGCTCACACATGGATTTGCCCCAGCTCATGGAAATGCCCCAGCTCACACATGGATATGCCCCAGCTCATGGATTTGCCCCAGCTCATGGATTTGCCCCAGCTCACACATGGATTTGCCCCAGCTCACACATGGATATGCCCCAGCTCATGGATTTGCCCCAGCTCACACATGGATATGCCCTAGCTCATGGATTTGCCCCAGCTCATGGATTTGCCCCAGCTCACACATGGATTTGCCCCAGCTCACACATGGATTTGCCCCAGCTCATGGATTTGCCCCAGCTCACACATGGATTTGCCCCAGCTCGCTCATGGATTTGCCCCAGCTCATGGATTTGCCCCAGCTCACACATGGATTTGCCCCAGCTCGCTCATGGATTTGCCCCAGCTCATGGATTTGCCCCAGCTCACACATGGATTTGCCCCAGCTCACACATGGATTTTCCCCAGCTCACACATGGATTTGCCCCGGCCCAGCTCACACATGGATTTGCCCCAGCTCACACATGGATATGCCCCAGCTCATGGATTTGCCCCAGCTCATGGATTTGCCCCAGCTCACACATGGATTTGCCCCAGCTCACACATGGATTTGCCCCAGCTCATGGATTTGCCCTAGCTCACACATGGATTTGCCCCAGCTCATGGATTTGCCCTAGCTCACACATGGATTTGCCCCAGCTCGCTCATGGATTTGCCCCAGCTCATGGATTTGCCCCAGCTCACACATGGATTTGCCCCAGCTCGCTCATGGATTTGCCCCAACTCATGGATTTGCCCCAGCTCACACATGGATTTGCCCCAGTTTACACATGGATTTTCCCCAGCTCACACATGGATTTGCCCCAGCCCAGCTCAAACATGGATTTTCCCCAGCTCATGGATATGCCCCAGCTCACACATGGATATGCCCTAGCTCATGGATTTGCCCCAGCTCATGGATTTGCCCCAGCTCACACATGGATTTGCCCCAGCTCATGGATTTGCCCCAGCTCACACATGGATTTTTATTATTATTATTATTATTTTATAAAGCGCCAGCATATTCCGCAGCGCTGTACAATAAGCACAGTACAGACAGGGTTACAATACATTGAACAACATTTGACAAACAGTACAGGAGGAGATGAGGGCCCTATTCCCGTAGGAACTCACAATCTAGGAGGGTTGGGGTTGGAAACAGGAGGAGAGGACTGTAAGGTGAGAGTGATTGATGGTTGCGTCAGTGAGTTGGGTGGTAGGCTTCCCTAATAGGAATTGTTTTCAGGAGCGTTTGAAGGAAGAGAAGTTAGGGGAAAGTCTGACAGCACGAGGGAGAGCGTTCCAGAGAGTGGGGGCTGCCCCACTCGCCCCAGCTCGCTCATGGATTTGCCCCAGCTCATGGATTTGCCCCAGCTCACACATGGATTTGCCCCAGCTCACACATGGATTTGCCCCAGCCCAGCTCACACATGGATTTGCCCCAGCCCAGCTCACACATGGATTTGCCCCAGCTCATGGATATGCCCCAGCTCACACATGGATATGCCCCAGCTCATGGATTTGCCCCAGCTCATGGATTTGCCCCAGCTCACACATGGATTTGCCCCAGCTCATGGATTTGCCCCAGCTCACACATGGATTTGCCCCAGCTCACACATGGATATGCCCCAGCTCACACATGGCTATGCCCTAGCTCATGGATTTGCCCCAGCTCACACATGGATTTGCCCCAGCTCACACATGGATTTGCCCCAGCTCATGGATTTGCCCCAGTTCATGGATTTGACCCAGCTCACACATGGATATGCCCTAGCTCATGGATTTGCCCCAGCTCATGGATTTGCCCCAGCTCACACATGGATTTGCCCCAGCTCATGGATTTGCCCCAGCTCACACATGGATTTGCCCCAGCTCACACATGGATTTGCCCCAGCTCGCTCATGGATTTGCCCCAGCTCATGGATTTGCCCCAGCTCACACATGGATTTGCCCCAGCTCGCTCATGGATTTGCCCCAGTTTATGGATTTGCCCCAGCTCACACATGGATTTGCCCCAGCTCACACATGGATTTGCCCCAGCTCATGGATTTGCCCCAGTTCATGGATTTGCCCCAGCTCACACATGGATTTGCCCCAGCTCGCTCATGTATTTGCCCCAGCTCACACATGGATGTTGGCCGGACATGGTGCAGCGTCTGACGTCTCCTAATCATGCACACACGCCGCTATGCCGACGCAGCGCACTCTGTGCGTCAGTACTAGCGATTCAACGTTCTTAAAAAACATGCTTTTGTTTGCCGCTTGCGTTGCCGAACTTTCGTGCGGCCGTACTTTGTATATTGGCCGTCATTTACTGCTACTACGGTCGTGATGAAGTGCGGCTGAACGCACGTTCGCACTGCCTTCATCTGACCCTAGCCTTATTGCTTCATGACAGGCTCAGTGCTCTGTGATAAATATCCCAGAAGCCACAGTGCTTCCTGGGATGCATGGAGGGGTCCCTTACACGTTTTGACACTTAAACAAGCTGCTGCCATGTTTAGAGGGGGGCCATGGTGCCAAAAGGGCCCTGAAGAAGCCCCTCCCATAGTTCAGTTATGCTTTTTGCCTCAACCTTGACTAATGCACTCCTAAATTGAAAATGCTCTAATTATTACTGTGAAGCAGATTTAACATGCAGCTGGAACGGCTTTAGAGTAATCACAGTGACTGTCCCAACCAAAACAGAATGTGGGTGAGAAAGTGAAATACAGTGCAATCACTGACATGCCACATCTCAAACTTCACCCTTCAAATTCATGTGAGGCTCTTGCCCACAAATAAAATGGCGCTCCATGCCTTAGCCCTCACTTGTCATGGATGCTGCATTCCAAGACACGTTCTTTTTTTTTTAACTTTACTGTAAGGTGGTGGGAGAAAAAAAAAGGGTATCAGCGAATCAGACACACCTTCCGGGTCACCGCCTTGGATTGCTTCATCTTGTCCAGGTCACTTAGGGAGGCGAGTCTCTGTTTGAGCTGGACCCGCAGCGCCTGCTTAGCAGCTTTCAGCGACGCCATTGGTTACCTGTAAAACTCTGGTCCCCACGCGCACACAGGGCAGGGGGGCTGTCCGGGTGCTGAAAGCCTGTCCCTGCCGAGATACAGCTCCTCCCAGTGATAGAGCAATAGATCATCACTCAGGTTCCGGGCTCTGTGAAGCCCAGCAGGGAGCATGTGACAGCACCAGCTCACATATTAACTCTTTAATCTACAGTCCCAGCACTTAACCCTTATTATCTACAGCCCTATTCTAACCCTAAAGCCCTGACTTAAACCTTCACTGTACAACTGTATTTTAGCGGTGTAAATTATGTGACCCATTTCAACTGTTTTAAGCATTGTTAACCAACCCTGACCCTAACCGATAACCCCTGACCCTAACTGATAACCCCTGACCCACACCCTATGCTGACTCTGTCTGACATTTACAAAGATATTATGATTCAGTTTGGTTTCCAACTGATTTAAACTGCTAAAATACAGTTTTGCCCAATTTACTTAACCCTTCAATCAAACCTTAAATGAAACCGCTTTCTAATGCATATATACAGTGGTGTCGTAACGTGGGGGCGGGGGGTGCGGCCCGCACCAGGTGACACCCGCCTTTAGGGTGACACCGTCACCCTAAGGGCGGGTGTCTCACCCTCCGCCGCGTATTCGCTCCCTGCGAGCGTCCGAAGCATGCAGCTTCGACGCTCGCCTGGAGGAAACACGTCACCAGCCAATCGCGGCTGGTCACGTGGCTCCCCCAGGCGAGCGCCCAAGCTGCGCGCCGCCGGACGCTCAGAAGGAGCAAACACGCGGCGGAGGTGAGCTGGGGGCCTGGCAGTATCCATGTGCTGGGGCATTCCATGAGCTGCTGGGGCATTCCATGAGGAGCTGGGGCATTCCATGAGCTGCAAGCTGGGGCATTCCATGAGTGAGCTGGGGCATTCCATGAGCTGCTGGGGCATTCCATGAGGAGCTGGGGCATTCCATGAGTGAGCTGGGGCATTCCATGAGCTGCTGGGGCATTCCATGAGTGAGCTGGGGCATTCCATGAGGAGCTGGGGCATATCCATGAGTGAGCTGGGGCATATCCATGAGCTGCTGGGGCATATCCATGAGTGAGCTGGGGCATTCCATGAGCTGCTGGGGCATTCCATGAGGAGCTGGGGCATTCCATGAGCTGCTGGGGCATCCATGAGGAGCTGGGGCATTCCATGAGCTGCTGGGGCATTCCATGAGAGCTGGGGCATTCCATGAGGAGCTGGGGCATTCCATGAGTGAGCTGGGGCATTCCATGAGCTGCTGGGGCATTCCATGAGGAGCTGGGGCATTCCATGAGCTGCTGGGGCATTCCATGAGTGAGCTGGGGCATTCCATGAGTGAGCTGGGGCATTCCATGAGGAGCTGGGGCATTCCATGAGCTGCTGGGGCATTCCATGAGGAGCTGGGGCATTCCATGAGGAGCTGGGGCATCCATGAGTGAGCTGGAGCATTCCATGAGCTGCTGGGGCATTCCATGAGGAGCTGGGGCATTCCATGAGGAGCTGGGGCATTCCATGAGTGAGCTGGGCATTCCATGAGGAGCTGGGGCATTCCATGAGCATGCTGGGGCATTCCATGAGGATCTGGGGCATTCCATGAGAGCTGGGGCATTCCATGAGTGAGCTGGGGCATTCCATGAGGAGCTGGGGCATTCCATGAGTGAGCTGGGGCATTCCATGAGGAGCTGGGGCATATCCATGAGTGAGCTGGGGCATATCCATGAGCTGCTGGGGCATATCCATGAGTGAGCTGGGGCATTCCATGAGCTGCTGGGGCATTCCATGAGTGAGCTGGGGCATTCCATGAGCTTCTGGGGCATTCCATGAGGAGCTGGTGCATTCCATGAGGAGCTGGGGCATTCCATGAGTGAGCTGGGGCATTCCATGAGCTGCTGGGGCATTCCATGAGAGCTGGGGCATTCCATGAGCTGCTGGGGCATTCCATGAGGAGCTGGGGCATTCCATGAGGAGCTGGGGCATTCCATGAGTGAGCTGGGGCATTCCATGAGTGAGCTGGGCATTCCATGAGGAGCTGGGGCATTCCATGAGCATGCTGGGGCATTCCATGAGGATCTGGGGCATTCCATGAGGAGCTAGGGCATTCCATGAGTGAGCTGGGGCATTCCATGAGTGAGCTGGGCATTCCATGAGGAGCTGGGGCATATCCATGAGTGAGCTGGGGCATATCCATGAGCTGCTGGGGCATATCCATGAGTGAGCTGGGCATTCCATGAGCTGCTGGGGCATTCCATGAGGAGCTGCGGCATTCCATGAGGAGCTGGGGCATATCCATGAGGAGCTGGGGCATTCCATGAGGAGCTGGGGCATTCCATGAGTGAGCTGGGGCATATCCATGAGGAGCTGGGGCATTCCATGAGGAGCTGGGGCATATCCATGAGCTTCTGGGGCATTCCATGAGGAGCTGGTGCATTCCATGAGGAGCTGGGGCATTCCATGAGTGAGCTGGGGCATTCCATGAGCTGCTGGGGCATTCCATGAGGAGCTGGGGCATTCCATGAGCTGCTGGGGCATTCCATGAGGAGCTGGGGCATTCCATGAGGAGCTGGGGCATTCCATGAGTGAGCTGGGGCATTCCATGAGTGAGCTGGGGCATTCCATGAGGAGCTGGGGCATTCCATGAGCATGCTGGGGCATTCCATGAGGATCTGGGGCATTCCATGAGGAGCTAGGGCATTCCATGAGTGAGCTGGGGCATTCCATGAGTGAGCTGGGGCATTCCATGAGGAGCTGGGGCATATCCATGAGTGAGCTGGGGCATATCCATGAGCTGCTGGGGCATATCCATGAGTGAGCTGGGGCATTCCATGAGCTGCTGGGGCATTCCATGAGGAGCTGCGGCATTCCATGAGGAGCTGGGGCATATCCATGAGGAGCTGGGGCATTCCATGAGGAGCTGGGGCATTCCATGAGTGAGCTGGGGCATATCCATGAGGAGCTGGGGCATTCCATGAGGAGCTGGGGCATATCCATGAGCTTCTGGGGCATATCCATGAGTGAGCTGGGGCATATCCATGAGCTGCTGGGGCATATCCATGAGTGAGCTGGGGCATATCCATGAGTGAGCTGGGGCATTCCATGAGGAGCTGGGGCATATCCACGAGGAGCTGGGGCATATCCATGAGTGAGCTGGGGCATATCCATGAGGTGGTGGGGCATATCCATGAGTGAGCTGGGGCATATCCATGAGGAGCTGGGCATATCCATGAGTGAGCTGGGGCATTCCATGAGCTGGGGCATTCCATGAGTGAGCTGGGGCATTCCATGAGTGAGCTGGGGCATATCCATGTGTGAGCTGGGGCATATTCATGTGTGAGCTGGGGCATATCCATGTGTGAGCTGGGGCATATCCATGAGGTGCTGGGGCATTCCATGTGCTGGGGGCATATCCATGAGGTGCTGGGGCATATCCATGAGGTGCTGGGGCATATCCATGTGTGCTGGGGGCAGTATCCATGTGCTGGGGCATTCCATGTGCTGGGGGCAGTATATCCATGAGCTGGGGCAGCATCCATGAGCTGGGGCAGTATATCCATGAGCTGGGGCATTATCCATGAGCTGGGGCAGTATCCATGAACTGGGGCATATCCATGTGCTGGGGCAAAATCCATGAGAGCAGCTGGGGCATTATCAATGAGAGCAGCTGGGGCAGTATATCCATGAGCTGGGGCAGTATATCCATGAGCTCGGGCATATCCATGTGCTGGGGCATATCCATGAGAGGAGCTGGGGCATTATCCATGAGAGCAGCTGGGGCAGTATATCCATGAGAGCAGCTGGGGCATTATCAATGAGAGGAGCTGGGGCAGTATATCCATGAGAGGAGCTGGGGCAATATCCATGAGAGGAGCTGGGTCAATATCCATGAGAGGAGCTGGGGCATATCCATGTGTGCTGGGGGCAGTATCCATGAGAGCTGGGGCAATAGCCATGTGTGAGCTGGTCTGGGGCAATATATCCATGTGTGAGCTGAGGCGCAATATATCCATATGTGAGCTGGGGCAATATATATCCATGGGTGAGCTGCTGGGGGCAATATATAACTGTGAACTGGGGCAATATATCCATATGTGAGCTGGGGGCAATATATATCCATGGGTGAGCTGCTGGGGGCAATATAAATCCAGTCTAATCCAGAGCTGCTGGGGTCAATATATATCCATGTGTGCTTTCACTGCCTTCGAACAGGCAACGTATTTGCTGGCAGTTGGCAAAAATTTGTGTGAGCATATGAGAGAGCTCCACAGCAATAAACCTCACAGTAATGTGCGCTGTGTGTATGAGCATTCAGTGTTATATGGGAGTACTGATTTAGGAGTAAGAATAGTTAAAAAAAATCTGTAAAACTCGGGGGGGGGGGGTGACACCATAAATTACCACACCGGGTGACACCAACCCTAGTGACGCCACTGCATATATACAGTATATACACACACGCACACTGCTTAATACATACAGATTTAAGCTTTCAAGGTAAACTAATATAATTAATGTAGTTTATTAATTGTATATATAATTTTGGCATTGCATATTCACATATACATATTTCTACTATTTTTCTATGAAAAAAATATATTTAACAAGTATGTTCTATACACTAACCTGGTTTCAATCATATGTATCTATGTATCTGACCGATCACAATATGTGTCCATTTCTGGCAGCTCCTTCCTCCCCCTCACAGTCACTTGCGGTGTACCCCAAGGCTCGATACTAGGCCCCCTGCTATTTACAATATTCATAAATGTTCTGCCCAAAATCTGCAAAGCCTCAACTGTACACATGTATGCAGACGACACCGTAATCTATACCAGCAAACTAAACTCCCGCAGCTGGAGGCCGTGCTGCAAGAACAATTCACAGAGGTAGAAAAGTGGATCAAGGATAACAAACTTTTTCTAAATACTGAAAACTGTCACAATGCTCTTTGGAACAGCACCTAAACTACACAAATTGCAAACACCCCATCTATGTGTGGGGACAAAATCAAATGGCACGCTGACCACAGTCACTTCTCTCAAATATCTAGGTATGTGGTTAGACCCAAATCTATCCTTTGGCCCCCACATCGAAAAACTCTCATCTAAACTTTACCCCAAACTAGGTGCCCTGTACAGAAACAAATCCTGCCTGAGCCCCGCGGTAAGAAAGCAGATTGTACAACAAATGCTTATGCCAGATATTGATTACGGAGATGGAGTGTATGCAGCGGCCCCCGCAAACACACCTTCAGAAACTTACTACTTTGTATAACTCATTCTGCCGCTTTGTGCTACAATGTAACTACATGACCCACCATTGTGACATGTTAAAAGAGCTTAACTAGTCGTCGCTTGAAACTAGACGCACCCTTCACCTTTCCAACCTGGTGTTTAAGAGCTTTTCTGGGAAGCTGCCACCCTACCTTAATAGGCTGCTTCCTCCAGCAGCTCCCTCATCCGATAACCTCCGATCCAGGACCAGCACTTTAATTGCAATACCACAATATTAGCAGTTATGGAATAACCTCCCAGACGCCATCAAATCTTCCCCCAGTCTAAAGTCCCTTAAGAGCTCCCTATTAACATACCTCAATACAGAATGCACCTGTAAACATGTAACATAATGACTATTTCCTACATATTTATTTTCTGTTAATCTGTATATTTGTGTTTTTTTGTTATTTTTATATCTTGCATTTTATTACTTTGTATTTCTGTAACAACTGTAGCACTGAGGGAAACTCACTTCCAAAGACTCTCCGCTCTCATCCCGGACTTCACCTCTATAGAAGAGACGAGGAAACTCCACATCATATTGGGAGAAGAGGAGCCGGCGGTGAAAATATCTGCCCAATACGTCGCAGAATGTCACAGACTGAGAGGAACATGAGAGATCCTGGACTTATAAATCCCCAACACAGACTCGCCCCCATCCCCCTTCACATTATCCCTTACCCCTGATAATGTCCATGGACTTGCCCATTCCCCCCCATATATATGTCCCACTACCCCCCTCCTCCCCATATGCTTTGGCAATGCTAAAATGTATTTGGTCCTGCCAATAAAGCTTATTTTGATTTGATTTGATTTGACAACTGTAACATTTTAATGTTCTTGAACCCAGGACGTACTTGAAAACGATAGAAATCTCAATGTATCCTTCCTGGTAAAATCCTTTATAAATAAATAAATATTAATAAATAGATATTTAAAACAAAATAAATGTGTGTCCTTATAATGTCATACCTGTGCTTATGGATTTTACATATATAATATCATGTACGGGCCTTTACTATAATAAATACATTTTTATTCCATAAAATCTATACAATATGGTCATCACAGGTGCTGGACACTGGCACAAGAAAAGCTCAATTACGGCTATTACCATTCCAAAATAGCTGCAAAAATGCGTTCCCTATCTAAAAAGTACCCCCTGTGGATCACCTTGGAGAAAAGCAGACTGAATCCTGCAATCACTGAGCAGCAGCTGTGCTTCAGCTGTCTGGAAAACCTGACCTGTTAGGGGTACTTGAGGACCGCGGTTGGGAACCACTGCTCTAGAGTCTATGGTTCCGGAGAACGCTCTGTATCTCCCGCATAGGGAATTCCTCGGGGGGGGGGGGTCTGATTTCTGTCGTCATCACGCCTATGCGCAATGATTCCAGTGGGCTGGGATTGGTCCCGCATGGAGCTGATGTCAGCCCTCTGTGGGAGAAGTCCACGATCGGCGTCGAGCCGTGAAACTTCACAGATGGGCTGCAGACGTCTTCTGCAACTCAGCGGATGAGCGTTTGCACTGCCAGTACGTGTCGATACTGAGTACCGGCGTGTACTGACAGAAAAAAAGCCCTGTTTAATCAGTATATCAGAAATGTAGCATGCCGATACCAACAAAAAACATCAACATTAACCAGATTAACGGTAGTACCGATAATCAGTCAACCCCTAAATCTGATGTCATTGTCTCCCTCTCCCCGCAACATTAGACTCCTCCCGTCTCTCCATTCCTTCAAGAAGTCTCTGAAAACACATTACTTTAGAGAAGCCTATCAGCTCACTCCATAATCCCCACTGTACATTTCTTGCTCCAACTTCCCATTCAGCCCCTATGTACCCCACTATTTCACATACTCTGCTAGTTATCCACACCTAGTGTATCACCCCTCTCAAAAGTGTAAGCTCTCTGGCCAAGTCTTCTCTCCTACTGTTCTGTGTGTCTAACTTGTATGTATATTTGATAGATCTCATCCATTGTACAGTGCTACAGAACTTGTTGGCTCTTTATAAATACATGTAACTCTATCTTCTAACTACAATGTTGGCTAAATTTACAATCTCATATTTTAGTATTCAAACCTTTATGTTTCTGTCTTCTACAGGGTGCTCTTTAATTTTTTTTATAAATAGTAAAGCTGTTACTGCATTTTCTAAGGTAATATGTGTAACCGAAGCTCCCACTACCTTTGTGCCCTCACCCTCCTTGGCACCCTTGCCCACACTTTACATGGCCTCTGTGCCTGTTGGAGAGGTGCGGATGCTGGTGTGGATACTGGCCTCCTGCTAAGAGATCATGGACCAATTTGAAAAAGCCAGGTCTCAAGGACAATGGGCATAAGGTCACCTAATGGTTAATGAGTTAGAAATACATTTATCTTGAAACTGCATTTTAGGAGTTAGTCTGTGTTTCAATGTAGACGTATTGTTCTCCTATCTGTATGTTCTTCGTTTAATCTGATGCTCTGTTTGTTAATCCCGTCTATTGTGTAACTAATTAGGTTTCAGTATCTTCTCTAGAAATTCAACCCCCCTCCAAGCATTTGTATTTGGTTGATTGTGTCATGTTACCTCCCGGTCTGTTGTCCATAAAACTGCTCTCATTTTCATAAAATATATTCATTCCCCTGCAATAAGCGGCGTGTCTGGTGTTTTGGGGATAGCTACATATAAATATATTGCACTCCCTCAAGTTCTGGCTTGTGAGAAGAAAAGCTGCTGCAGATCAGCTTGTCTGAAGAGAAGGGATGGATGCTGTAACAGGTTCGGGCCTGGTCCTCAAGCTGGAGACAAGTAAACCCCAGTTGTTGTTACAATATGCAATTTTTATAAAAAATGGGAAAAGACATTTTACACTAGTACTAGGTGCATTGCGCTTCACAAATAATATGTATAAAATGCTGTATTGCTCTTGGCATGACAAAAGGTTAATGGGAATGGGAAGGCTAATGATGACATTGCTATTGTTCACTTTATGATTGAAAAGTTGACAATGACGCTACTTTAGAACAAAAAAAACATATTTACACATATAATTTTATTGGGTTTTTATTTTTACAAACAACATGGTCATGTTTTGGATCAATGGAAAGGTCACACTCTGGCCTTATACCTAATGTTACCTTGTAGAGTAGAGTGGTGCATCTCCTGTATAGGAAATTCCCTGCCAGATGGGGGAATCCCCGTTTCTGAAGTCATCATGCCCATACACGATAATGCCAGTGGGTGAGGGAAGTACCATAGCAATGGCTGACATCCATGTCAACATGCTGTGAGAGAAACACTTGATTGGTGACAGGTAGGCGCCGTGATGCAAGATTTTGTGTGCCACCTCTGCAAGTTATCGGCAACATCTGCAAATAAAAGGGCAATACCCATCGGCTCTGATAAATGGCAAAACTGATAACCCCGAATATTTTCCATTGCGTGGCTTAACAACTGTTTATTTTTCCACTTTTGATAATTGGCTTTCTTTGGTGTAACACAGTGTAAACATAACTTCCTCTTTGACTATTCTGGGCCAGAAGAGTAGTGGATACATGATATATAGGGGGGACTCAAAGGAGGGTCTGTGCAGGAGGGGAAATACAATGTAATTAGAATAACTCAAACAGAGCAGCGATATCATTCATCTAAATCTTATTCTTGATGTAAAAAGAAAAAAGAGCCGAAAATAAAAAGACTGGTATCATGTATGCGTAGATTTATGCTTGATGCAATAGTATGATTTCTGTGGAAGTGACAGTTACTCTTTAACACAACAATCACCATCACTGCTCTGACTGTGGAGACACAGGTTCGAATCCCAGCCAGAGCACCTCTCCAGTAAGTGTCCTTGGGCAAGACACCTAACGGTAGCTATTCGCCACCCAGGACATACTTGAAAACGAGACAAATCTCAATGTATCGTTCCTGGTAAAATTATTATTATTATTCTTTATTTATAAAGCGCCAGCATATTCCGCAGCGCTGTACAATAAGCACAGTATAGACAGGGTTACAATACATTGAACAACATTTGACAAACAGTACAGGAGGAGATGAGGGCCCTATTCCCGTAGGAACTCACAATCTAGGAGGGTTGGAAACAGGAGGAGAGGACTGTAAGGTGAGAGTGATTGATGGTTGCGTCAGTGAGTTGGGTGGTAGGCTTCCCTAAATAGGAATGTTTTAAGGGAGCGTTTGAAGGAAGAGAAGTTAGGGGAAAGTCTGACAGAACGAGGGAGAGCGTTCCAGAGAGTGGGGGCTGCGCGTGAGAAATCCAGCAGTCTATTGTAGTGGAAATAGACTGGAAGATGGCCGCTATTATAAGCCAGGCGACCATCTTGTTCAGAATATTGGTTCACTTAAATATAACTAGGCAGGTTTTTAGCTGAAACTATAATGAGGCACATGTAGAAATTTAGGAATGTGCTGAGATTAGTAGAAAAACAATTAAAGCGCTGCGAGAGAGAGCTCTGCTGTTCCAGGCACAGAGAAAGATATGGCAAGGTCGTTGGGGCCCGCAGAAAGACAAAGAAAGCGTAGAAACCAGACCATGATTTATCTGTATAAAAATAAATATAGCCTTTAGGGAGGTGGGCACGGCCCGGATTGAGTGCGGCACCAAATCACAAACTGTCTGACTAACATGAAGTTTGCCAATTTATCGTCAATGTATGGAATGCTTTTGTACTAACAATGGGAGGTATTAACCCACGTGGGGTGGAATAAAGTGTCATCGGGAGGTGGGCTAATTGGGATGTACCTAATTATGTATTTGAGGTATAAAACCCCTTGTCAGGGGGAGAGACGGGGCTCATTCTTTGCGATTGAATCCTGTTTGAGCATCTGTTGTGATATCACAATAAAGTTTGCCTTTCCTGAAGAGACTCGTGTTCAGACAATCCTTGCTCGTGTCCGGTCCGGCCTCGTCCCGAGTGAACCCGTCTGATTCCGGTTACACTATCATGGGAAGAGGTGATGCGGGGAGAAGCTAGGCGCAGGTCACTGTTTGACCTTAGGGAGCGGGCTGGGGTGTATTTGGTGATTAGTGAGGACAGGTAGTGGGGAGCTGAGTTAGTGAGGGTTTTGTAGGTAAGGATAAGGATTTTTTGAACTTAATCCTTATCCTGTAAAATACTTTCTCCAAAAAAAAGTCTATGGAAATGCATAGAGCAGCTTTTGAAACATCACATTTTCAATAATATTACTTTTTTATTAACTTAATATTAACCACTTGGCTACGGACAACGTGATGGGCGCGTCCTCCCCTTTCCCGTTCAGCAAAATTTTGGTGCTTTGTAGTTCGGCGCACTTCAGCGATTCTATATAGCCGACCCTGCGGTGAATTCATTATTCACTACAGGGTCACCGAAGATGGAGTCGCTGAAGACCAGCGAACTGACCGCTGATGAACAGCAAATGGACTGCAGAAAAAAAAACAGAGCTATTCTTCTAAAGTTAAAAAATAGGCACAGCGTTTATGCAGTTATGCTGTATGGCTCGAGCGCTGTGCTTTTTGTCCAAGTTGTGATCTGGCCCCCTTGTCTTTGGACATTGTGTTACTTTCTAGGCCACAAAAAAATTGAAATTGTAGTTCACTTTGGTAGTTGATATGCTCTGATGTCAAACAATAACCTCATGCAGAATACCCTAAATGTCAGTGTGGAAAGTTCATGTACAGAGCTGGGTTTCAGCCATCTAACTCAGAGGTCAAACTCCAACCACCCAGGTATCTATGTCCTACGATTCATAGAAAGTTGTGAATGCTAGGGAATCATAGGAGTTGCACATCAGCAATATCTAGATGAGAGGAGTTCAACATCCCTGAAGTAACCCTTAGATAACCGGACCTACAGCAGCTTATCAAAATGTACTTGAACAGTGACACACAGCTCCAAAGCCAGCTGCCATGCTTCTGAATCACTCCACGAGTAAAGCAATTCGTCCACTTCTCTATAAACATATGTATGCTGTTATTAATTTCTCTGACATGGTAAATAATGAATTAAAATGCTGTGTTTTCCAGCCAGTGAACGCAGCCATGAAAGGAAAACAAATGTACTAGTCACGTGACCAGCTCCTCCACAGCAAACAAGTCCGATAGCGCATGCGCGACGTGTGTCGTCATAATTCGGCGTCCTGCGTAACTAAGAGACACCCTTTGTTGGGGCATAACCGCTCGAAGGCGACCAATGGGAAACGGAGTTTGTAGAGGCGGAGTCGGAAGCAGTTGAAGCAGCAATAGTAGGAAAAACTTGCCTTCGGCGGAAGTGTGAGAGAAGGAAGTGTCTGACACCGGCAGTCTGATCCCCCCACTGAGCGGGCGGAGGCGAGAGAGTCTCGGGGCGGTGAGGTAGCCCTCCGGCGAGCAAGTATCGAACGATTTTGAGAAGGAGTATCGAGGGAGAGTGATTGCCGTGACCCGGCGGCCCCCGAGCTCAGTGATCTCCGGTCTGTGTAACCCTGTGTACCGGTGAAGGGCCTTGACCCCCCCCCCCCCCGGGGCCGCTCCTGGTCTGCTCGCTCCTGTAGTAACTGGGTTAGTACTTTCTGTCCCATGGGGCCCCGGCCTCTCTGCTTCCTTTGTCGTGGGTTTGCACTGTGCCGTATTCACGTACACGCTCTTTGATGGCAGCTTCGGGTACTTTCCCTGCCCCTGTGGACTACCCTGCCCAATGGATCCCTAGAGCAGTCGGGTCGCCAAATGCTGGCTGTCCCTCTGTGTGCCGAGTGGGCTGTGTGTTTGTCGTGCCTGAACTCTGAGCCCTCATAAAGCAAACACAGGACAGCCTAGACCAGTGATGGCAAACCTTAGCACTCCAGATGTTTTGGAACTATGTCATTTGATGCTGTCACACTTAAATCTGACAGTGCATCATGGGACACGTAGTTCAGAAACATCTGCGGGCAGAGTTTGACAGCCCTGGGCTAGCATGTTGTTCAAAGGAGTGAGGATTGCTGGATATGGTCTGTCATTAGATGTGCCTCCTCTACTTGAAAGAAGAGACCAACCTATTGTCACTTAAATCCTAGCTTGTTGTATTTGTTTGTCTTTTCCCTTGACTGTTTAAAAAAAAAAAAAAAGTGAGAGGGAAGCTGCTACCGAGAAGCTGTTTTAGGAAAAAGGGGGTCAGATGTCTGGGCATACAGTGACACCAAGAAGCCAGATCTGCAGACAGACATTCTTTCCATAACAAAAATAAATCTGGATATATTTGTAGATTGGCTGTATGGTTGGTTCTCGTCTTGGTGAAAATGTATGTGTGGCTATCTCAGGGCTCGGCAACCTTGGTCCTCCAGATGTTTTGGAACTACATCTCCTATAAGCCACTTCCTAGATTGTCTGAGAATGAAATGACCCTAAACTATCTGATTTCATATTGATATAAATATTGCACAATGGAAGAACTCATTTTAATCCACGTAATGTAGTCAAGGCTTGGTAAAAGTCTAGACTCTGATGTTTAATAGGTTCAATACCACTACGTGTGTGTGTCTCCACTAGAGCACATTGTGTTTTCAAATGTTCTTGTGGCTAATACTACACAAAGAACCCCAGTACTATAAACGGAAGTAATTGGATGACCTCTTTCTAGGTGTGATCCCTGGGCCCTCTTAAGAATGATTCGGCAATGGAAAAAATAGAAAGTCCTGGGATATATATCTCAAAACCTATATCAAACCAGTGAGAGAGTTTTTTGGCGATCTAGTTCTATTGCTCCTGCATATTCTGTATTAATTTTTTTCTGCCCTATTTCCAAACTTTTGTGTGTGTGTGTGTATATATCTATATTTCCCCCCCCCCTCCTCCCAGAACATCTAAGGCCCCGTTCACACTGTGCGATTTTAAAGTCGCACGACTCTCCACGCGATTTTCATGTTCGCGACATGGTGCCATAATGTCGCGCAACGCAACGCAACATGGCTGTTTTTTTTTGGGTTTTTTTTTTTGCAAAGCACCACCAATACAAATCGCAGATAGCAAATCGCAAAAAAAGGGTCATGTACCAGCGACATGCTTCTGCGACGCACGGCAAGATGTGAACAGCTCCATTGAAATGCATTGGGGAAGCTACATAGTGCGACGTCGCGGCAAAATCCGCGCGATAAATCGCACAGTGTGAACGGGGCCTTAATCTGAAACTCCTGTCATCTCGTGTAGTTTTGGAAAGTGTTTTAAAGGAAAGTTTAAACTTCAGTAACTATTCCATTACTTTACATATATAGGATCTGTTAGCATACGTGTGCCTTTTTTTTTTTTTTTTTTTGGGGGGTGTATACTTTCCTCCATCAGTGAGCATATGTTTCTGATATTATGTGCAGTCTTCCTGGTCACGTGATCCATATATGCATCATTTGCTGAAGGTTATATTTGGTGATGTCCTCTGGTAATTAAGCACACAAAACCTTAACGTGTTCCTATGGCACAAAATAGTGGTACAGAGCCATACATGACGCTCTAGCTGCCAATGATCAGGAGATGGGGGGGGGGGGGTTCCTTTTTACCATCATTTCCATAGGGAAATCCCTTGGCAGCTAGACAGTTAATTCCCTTATGTCATTGGTCAGACTGGGACCTTTCTGACAATGCCTCTCATATGTTTGTGGTGTGTGTGTGTGTATGTATGTGTATGTGTGTATATATATATATATATATATATATATATATATATATATAATATATTATATATATATATATAATATATATATATATATTATATATAATATATTATATATATATTATATATATATATATATATATATATTATATTATATATATATATATATATATATATTCAAGTGGGAGCACTCACGGACTTGTATAAAACAAAAAAGTTATACAAGTCCGTGAGTGCTCCCACTTGCTTCATCTATACGTATTCTATTGGGATTTGTACAGCACCACGGCACGGGACACCTCCATAGCCATAGCTTGTGTGCTGGACCTTCGGATTTGTGTATAATGTGTATGTGTATATATATATATGTATGATGTCATTGCGCCATGAGGGGTCTCTTCAAGGAAGTCGGGCCTCTGTCCCGAGGGCTGGGGTCTCACCCTGCACTTTGGAGACCCCTCGACCTGTAGGGGAAGTCCTCCACACGTAACGGGCAATCCCCATGACGTGCCCCACGTGTCATCTGCAGCGAAGGGGTTGACTAAGTGATAAAGGATCTGATTACATACATGGGGCCTTAATCCAAAAAGGGTGCTAAACTAACCAGAGCTGTTGTAAATTTACCTGAGCCATTATAATCTTTTGGATTTAAGTTAAAACAGCTCTGGTTAAATTGGCACCAACTTCGGAATACTGCCCATGGTGTCCGAAAGGCTTAGGCTAGGGTCAGACGATCGTATTTTTCGCGTTGTCCGTGAAAAAGTGCGTTCGAACGAATGGATGTATTTTTTCACGGAATACGCGATAGCGGTCATACGATGCGCATTTTCGTCCGTGATTTCATACGGATCATCAATAAAACCCTTTTGGCGTCTGGACGTTATGTTGGCCGGACATTAGCAGCGTCTGACGTCTCCTAATCACGCACACACGCCACTAGCAGACGCAGCGCACTCTGTACGTCAGTACTAGCGGTATCACGTTCTCGGAAAAATGCGTTTGTTTGCCGCTTGCGTTGCGCGGCCGCACTTTTGTGCGGCTGTACTTCGTATATTGCCCGTCATTTGCTGTTACTACGGCCGTGATAAAGTGCGGCTGCACGCGCGTTCGTCTGACCCTAGCCTAAGTGGATGTGTTGTCCCCTCAGTTTGTACACCAGAGTCATTGGCTTCCCCATAATTATCTTAACACAATGAGGGCATTTTATATATTTTGTATCGCAATCTGGCAGGCCTTAGTGATAATGTTGTATCAGTGAAGTTGGCACCTTATTCAACAATGGCAAATCTTTGTTGCTATAATATTCTTAAAACCATGTGCTGTTAACAGTATTATTCCTTCAAAAAGGCAGATTTCATTGTGTTTTAGCTTACCCAAGCTTTTATAAGGGAGAGGAGTGCGGTGCCATTAAATGGTCTGTCTAGAAATACATGCAGTTTGTTTGTCAGTCCATCCTTGAATTTACTGAATGCCAACAATGCGGTGTGGCTGATTGTGTGCAGACCAGAGGGAAGGTTTAAACACACGTTTCCTATGTTCATTTTCTCAAAATACCACGTGCTGTCATTTTAGAATTGGTACAGGACTTGATAACTACAAAAGCCAGGTATTCACTGGCTCCTAGCATTTTACCTCCGAGGTTTATTAGTTTACATATAAAATGTTTACTGGCTCCTCAAAATAAGATAGTTGGTTCCCAAGCCTGATTTAAACTTTTTTATGCACCACAATAGACTATTTTAAGACCAGGATGTCAAACTCTGGCAGTGGCACAGAGGCTGCTTGTCTAAAACTCCCATGACTCTCTGGCCATCCATTAATTTCTGGGAAATGTAGGAGGCCAGTGATTGACTTCCCTGCTTTAAGATTTAGGCTAATGTCAGACGAAAGCAGTCAGAGCGCACTCTGTGTGCGTGCACAACGGACGGACATACTGACGGAAGATACTGCAGACACCACAGTCCATTTTTGTTAAAGGATGTAGAAAAAAAGAGGGAATTATGGGAAACAAAATTAATATGAAAAAATGCTAAAAATTTGAAAAGGATATGAAAAGCCATTTTGTGCATCAAGGTGCTGGACGTCGCAAATGCGCTGCGTCTGACATCTCATCACTCACACAGAGCGCTATGCGGACATGGCGCACTCTGTGGGTCTGTGGTAGCGGTTTAACGTTCTTGCCTAACTTGCATCCATTTGCCACGTGCGTTGTGGGGGTCAGCCAATCAGATACCTCCTAAATGCAAATGCGTTAAGAGGCAATGGCTGACCAGCGCTGTTGGTCATGGAGGCTAGAGGGTCCCTTTTTATAAAGCATGCTTTTGAAGCACGTCTGCACCATGCAGGTGGGCAATGGTGCCCCAAAGTTGTGTTGCAATTTGTTTTGGTCAGACATTTGTTGTGTTTTTTTTTCATTTTTTGTTTGTTAGGTGCTCATTCCAATTTTTGGTATCCTCATGGCAGTGGTGTTCCATGGTGGACTTTACGTTTTGAAAAGCACAAAAAGAAAAAAGAGAAAGGGACACGCTAAGAATTGTGACCACTTAAAGCTATTTGTGCCCTGAGCGCACTTACCCCTCTCCCCTTCAGGGGCTCTTGTGTACTGATTAAGTCCACCGAACACAGGACTTGACGCCTTCTTTAAGCCTGGATCAAAGAGATGGGCAGAGCTTAAAGGCTCCGGGGATGAAGCAGGTACTTATGTTTCTCCAATGGCTACCCGTGCACTCTCATGGAGAGCCATTGGATTGGCTGGCCATGCAATTGAACATACGATGTTGATGGTTTTTCTCCATCCCCTGGTTTTAATTCTAGTAAATCCCTCCTTTTAGCAACCTGATCTTGAAGTTTTTTTTTTTTCTTTTGACTCTAGTGGAATAATCTCAGATATATGTAGGGCTGACATGAACGATTATTTTCATAATCGAAAAACTAATCTGCAAAATAATCGGATAAAAAAAAAAAGTTGTTTACTCAAAGGAACATTATGTAAAAATCAAACCCTCCCTCCTTTTACCTCACTTTTTTCCTTATTCAATTCCTTATTAACTTTCATATGTACATAAGCAAATTGTGTAATTTGTATACTTTTTGCACAGATGGACACAAGCGCCCGGGCAGAGTGATGGATTGATCACACCGCCCTAGCACTAGGGCTGTGCAATTAATTGCAATCGCAATCGAATCGCAATTTCCGACCCTGCAATTTCTAAATCGCATAAGGCTGCAATTTTCGGCTCCCTGTTAACTTCCGACGGCATGGTGCTTTGGGCGCTCGCAGGGGGAACCACGTGACGAGTCACGTTCTCGTGGCTCGTCACATGGTTCCCCCAGGCGCGTGCCCAAGCTCCATGCCGCCAGAAGTTAACAGGGAGCCGAACACGTGGCGCACAGAGGTGAGCTGGGGCAGTATTTCCATGTGCTGGGGCAGTATTTCCATGTGCTGGGGCAGTATTTCCATGTGCTGGGGCAGTATTTCCATGTGCTGGGGCAGTATATCCATGTGCTGGGGCAGTATATCCATGTGCTGGGGCAGTATTTCCATGTGCTGGGGCAGTATATCCATGTGCTGGGGCAGTATATCCATGTGCTGAATACTGAATACATTTAGAATGTATGTAGCATGTTTGAAAAAGCAAAAACAATTGGCTAAATCGCAAATAAAATCGCAATCGCAATATTCATTCAAGAAATCGCAATATGATTATTTTGTCAATATTGCACAGCCCTACCTAGCACATGTCTGTTTTCTCCCCGAATTAATGTTGCTACGAGTGCTCATAGACAGGATGAGGTCAGCATGCAAAGTGGAGTGAGAATGAGGGGGCACTACTCGCAGTGTCACCACTTTTAATTAGCAAATGTGGTCAGGGTGCGTAGAGTTTCCATTTTTAAAATAATTTCATGAACAAGCTGATTGGAGGGGGGGATTGGAGCTGGTAGGCAGTGAGTTTAGGCAAGGAGCCAAAAGAGAGTGTGAGAGGGAGTTTAAGGGAATAGACCAGACCAGAGAGGGGCAGGGAGTGTGGGGTGGTGGCACAGGATTCCAGCTCTAAGGATAAAACAGCGGCAGTACAGCTTCTGCACTTAAACTGGTTATGTTTGACCTAACCCTAGAACTAATTCATGCAGTGTAAAGCAGCTGGCATCGCATCTCAAAGTCAGATTCGACGTAGAATCTGAGGTTATTAATGCTTAATTCTGTCGGACTCAACAGTGTGCGGTTCACGGGTCGATTTAATCGATAATGAAATTCGCTGTCAGTTGTTTCAGCCCTAGATATATGCCTTTTTGCCTGAATGGCACCTCATGGAATGTTTATTGTACTGTTTACTGTGGAAGCACTAGGATTAGTGAGAGAATTCAGGCACCTGCTGCAGGGGCTACATATTCAGAATCCATTAATCAGTTTGCATTATCTGTGCAATCTGTTTTTCAAAAGGCAATTCTGTCAAGCCCAGCCTTGTGTATCCATTTTTATTCCAGTCTATATTTTGGAAGATTATTTCTCCTGGTTCTTCTGTGTCTATGGAAACGGCTTCCATACAGGAACATGTTTAGCTGCCATCAGGATTTGGCCTGCTTCCAAGTAAAGTTACATATCTCCACAGATGTATATTTTAAGAGCGTGCATTCCAGTGGAGGCAGAGATGTGTGCGACTGCGTCTGGTTTTTCTCTGGTAATTGCTCTTGGCGATTATTATAGATGTAACATTCAAATAGAGGCAGAAAAGACTCTGCTGGTACCAAATGTCAGAGATGAATCTTTCGTAGAAGTGGATGCATTATGATGGCTCCTCTAACCTCTTCTAGATGGCAGATCATTGCACACACTCTACGTCTGGGGTCAGACGAGCGCACTGATGGCGCACAGTAACGGATGCACTTTATAACGGATGAGATTGTGGTTACATTGTATCAGTTAGTTTTGACTGTTGAGAAATAAAAAGCTGCATGCAGGGTTTTTTCACGGCAATATCATTTTGGCTTCCATGTGTTGTCCGCGCGTGAAAAAGTGCGCATGTACTCCGGGTGTTGTTCTCTATTGACTCCTTTTGAAAGCTACAACGGACAGCAAGCAGTGCGGTCAGACGGATGTGAAAAGTGTGCTCATCTGACCCCAGCCTACATCTCTTGGGCCAGGAGGGCTCAACCTTGGCCCAAAGATGTTTCGGGAACTGCATATCCCAAGATCTTAAGATAGCCACTTATTAGGTCAACCAGAGCTTTGTGGGAGATGCAGCATCAAAACCTCTGGAGGGCCAAGACTGAGCACTTTAAGTAATGTGTGGTCTCTCATGGCTTTTCATTAGAGTGCTTTATAGTAGCAATGTACAAGTTGGGAATGTGGACACTTGCGTCCATGACCAGAGATACTTAGAAATCCAGCTTGTTTTTTTTTTTTTTTTCCCGACAAAGTTATTTAATAGGATAATTACATCTTTTGGGAAAAAAAAAAGACGGATCAGAGATTGCTGGAGATTAACAGAAATATCTGGTGTCTGTGTTGGAGTAAGGAGGATCTTGTTCTGGAGGGATTTGTATGCAAACCAATATTTAATTGGTACCTGGATATCTGACGCTCAGTATCTCAGCCACATTGCCATAGTTTCCTTAAGTTTAAACTCGCTGCTTGGATGTTTTTAGCTATTTACTATTCCCCCCCCCTTTCTTTATGCTTTATTGCAGCACTACATGGAAAGCAGCAGGTCCGTGACCCTACAGAGTGTAAACAGAACCAATTTCAAATTAATATATTTTGTTTTGTTATTTAGTCACTAAACATGGTTGTCGTCGGAGTATCTTTTTACATAATACTATTTTTCATAATGTTTCTCTGCTATGCTTTAGTTACTTTTTTCTCATAAATACCTGCTGCATTTGGAGCTTTTACTAGCCTAGCTAATGTTTATTCTGTCTAATTTGTAATAATGGCACTGAACCGAAGGGCATTGTGTTTGAAGGGGGTACAAGAGAGCACGTGATGGTGGCTCTAGAATGTGTTCTGCAAATTGTAGTATGCATAGATTGCTTTTTATATATATTTTTCTGGAATTTTGGAAATTCAAGCATTTACCCTGGAAGTGCCAAAGGGTTACTCTACACACACCCTGATCACTTTCTTATTAAAGTGATCAGGCTGCACGAAGTGCTCCCCTCCCTCCGGTCCCATTTTGGGGATGATGCGGCAGACAGGATTTTAATATCCTGCCTGCTGGGGACCAACACAGGCAAGAGCGAGCTTTCTGCCACAGGAGTTCTGATGTTGAAGTTTGGGCACAGCACCAATCCATCGTTCTGCAGAGGCGCTGTGGAAAGTTGTGAATATGCAATTTTTGTAGACTGTGTATATCGCGTAAGAGGCTGCAGGGACCTCATTTCGGGTGCTCTGAGCCAAAGAAGAGGAGCAGCCTGATGTTGAGGGATAAAAGGTGAGTATATTCACCTAAAGTAACTGGGTAGATGTGGTCAGCAGCATCTGCCCAATTATTTAATGGGGGAGGGGTGTGTATATATATATATATATCTATATCTATCTGTGGCAACCAGCTGTGGCCATGAATATACTCACAAGTGCCTGGGTGCAAAGTCCAATAGACGATAGGTAGACCAAATGGAAAGGGACGCACACCAGGGCTTAGGCAAAAAATTGTAAAGATAATGTTTTATTCAGAAAACATTTAAAAAGATGCCAAGTGCATCAAACCGACGTTTTGGCCCTCACAGGGGCCTTTATCAAATGTTTTCTGAATAAAACATTATCTTTACAATTTTTTGCCTAAGCCCTGGTGTGCGTCCCTTTCCATTTGGTGTGTGTGATATATAATATATATATATATATAATTAAAACAAATACCTATGTTCTCGCCATTGACTTGCATACCAGCAGTGTTTAAAGGGCATGTAGAAGACCAGGTGATCAGTCACTGCTGATAAATCTGCCAATAAGTTACATTCAGTGCTTTGGAAGCTTGTGGAGATACTGGAGGTCTTTTCAGGTAGTGGGAAGAGTTTTTTCGCTCAGCACCCATGTGTTGGTCAGCAGAGCATCCCATGGTTTGTCCTCTTTTGACCTAAATCACAAGCTTTGTAACATTAGATTCACAGGGAAGTCTGTAGGGATTTGTACAATGGATGTTTGCTGACCATGTTTCCGTGACTTGCCAATGTTCACACATCAAAATCACACTTTACCTGTAATCTGTGATTGTGTATAGGATGTTTGTCAATTCAAGCTGCTTTTCTTTTTTCTTTTCCATTCTGCAATTTAAGGCATTCAGGGCATTGCAGGGGAGGTTCCTGCTTCAAAACATTCATATGAAAGGCTCGAGTGACTCAATATGCCCTCAGCTGCCCTTTCCTGCAGTCAATAGTATACAAGCAAGCTAGAGGATCGGTATAAGGCTGGCCCTACATTGTGAGTGTTGTAGGTCTACAGCTGTGGATCCTTTTACTTTCATGACTGACCACTTTTTCCATGCATAGCCACGTGTATTTGTCAAATAAGGTGTAAATGCCTCCTTTTTAATTTACATTTTCAAAGCATATTACAATGAACTTTCAAGTAGACAATGCATATTACATTTATTGGTGTGTGTGTCTATAATATATATTGGTACTCCAGTGCATTTTATGTGTAATTATGCAATTTGAGGTTTGTGTTTTCTGGTGTCTTTCTATTGTGTCATGCTTACTTTCTTTCATTCGTTTCCTGGTGTGATACAATGCACATTGTCTAAATGCCTGTGATACTCCACTGTGTGCTCTAGATGAGTAAGGCTGGTCGTCCACTGGGTCCGTAGTCGTACGACTAACAAGTCGTCCGTAGTCTTCCGACTAATTCCACAACACGGAAGAGATTCAACCCTCGTCCATTACTTCAAACTTCCATCGGACGACTTCAGACGACTACATCAGACTAGCTACCGCTCCCATTCGAATGGGATTTGTCGTACGAAGTCGGACGATCTGGTACAACATATCTCACGATGGATGCAGAGAAGCTGATAAGGTGGAGTGAAAAAAAGATATTTTATTGTGTAGGGGAGACAGGTGGGACTAGCCCTGTTAATCACATTTTGAGGGTAGAGGAAACATACTCGGGCCTTTTGCACCTGTGCCTTAACCCCTTATGTGCCAAGTGTATATTTTAGGCACAAGATAACATTCAAACGTCTATTGTGATGTATTCTATGGGGTACTCTTAATATGGAGAACCGGTTACTGAATTTTTTCCCACAAATGGTATACTAATTTAACCAGAAATGTCTGACCTGGGCCGTCCATAGTCACTCACAGTGGAGGACACCAGTCGTATGACCTAAATCATCTGTAGTCTGACTATCAAGTCGGGTTGTACGACTACGGACCCAGTGGACGACCGGCCTAATTCTTAATTATAGCTTTGTCTGCATTTCTTGCAGGTGTCACATCCTCTTTGTTTACCAACTGACTACTATAACTACATACCTAGTTGTTGATTTGTTGCATTCTGCATTGATACAAATCTTCAAATACTTAAAATCTTCTCTTAAAATACTTGCTGTGGGTGAAAACACAAAGGTGAAAGCTGCCGGTTTTTTCATTTCTGTCTGTTTGATAAAATTTGCAGTTCTGCACAAACGTATCACATACTGGTTGAGCTGAAGTAATGAGGTCGTTAGAAATGCGATTAGCTTTGTATTTCCTTCTCCATTCTGCACAAATACCCAATTCAGGTGAAGAACCATGACTGCCTTTCTGTCATTTGGCAGCTGTAACTCCTTAATCTCCTGCGGTTATTCAGCTTTACCCTATTATGACACCCTCCCAGTTATGGATTAAATACCAGTTGCTCACTCAGATGACATCGTGGCCTCTCCTATATTCAGACCATGGTGCAAGGCCTCTCTTTTTTTTTTTTTTTTTGTGTCATGTATTTCCTTGCCATCTTTGCATCACTTTTGTAATACCAGACATATAGTGTAAGGTGTTTATTTGCCCTCAGTCTCAACCATTATGATGTCATCTTAATTTACACGGCTTAGCTATTGAACACCTCCTATGGTTTCCCCACGCATCATCATCATTCTAATAACGATCAATATGTGACCTTTTCTTCACATCTGTTTCCCTGTCTGAGATACAGAACCTCACCTTTCTTCCAGTCTACAAATGCTCAAACATCTTTTAGAGGTTGTAGAAATATTTTTTTCTGACTATATTCCTCTGATATACTACAACAAATCCTCTCTTATCCCCCAGTTTCTACCCGTTTCAAAACCGTATCTTACGTTTCAAACCAATACTTGAAGGGATTGTGTCATAGTACAAGATTAAAACTTTTTTTTTTTATGGAGAATATATTGCTGATTGTAAGAGCCATTTTATTAACCTCTTAAGCACCAGGACTCAGGTCATAAATGCATTGACTTAACTAACGTTATGTTGTGGGTCCTTAAGGGGTTAAATGCCATTGCTTATTGAGTTATATCCCTCAAATCCCATGATTGGGACCAGAAACCTCCCTGTAACTCCATTGACTGTTCTTAATGGTGTCTGCATGGGAAGCCCACACTGTGACATTCTGGCTTTATTGCCAGCAAGTCTGCATGCTCTGATAACCAGCAGGGGGTGAATGATTAATCTACTACTTGAGTGTGTTGTCACTCGGCTTTCATCATAAAGGTTGCAATGCCAGCAGTCTCCTATGCTGAATAATTGATTGACAGGTAGAATGGGAGGGTTTTTAAAAAAAAAAAAAAAAATTCTTTCGTCTCCCAATTTCATTTTTAAACCCAAAGGTCTGAGGTTGAGTTTCATTCATATGGATGATTTTAGGCTTTTTTTTTTTATTTTGGAAATGAGCTGCTGGTTAGATTTCAAGGTTTAAAGGGTTACTGGTATGTTACAGGTGGACTGGCGGTGATGGGCAAAATCAAAGCCTAGCCCAACTGCATTCTCCCTAATGCAGGCCAAGAGCCTGGTCATGAATGAGTGAAATTACCGCTGCATGTTGTATAGATTTACCTTTTTTAAGGCTTGTCAGTGTCCATTGTGTGAATTGTTGTGATATCTGCTTTCAATTTCAAGGTGGGTGAACATGGCACAGGAGACTAACCACAGCCAGGCACCGCTTTGTTCCACCGGCTGTGGCTTCTACGGCAATCCCCGCACCAATGGACTTTGTTCTGTTTGTTACAAGGAACATCTACAAAGGCAAAATAGCAGCGGTGGGAGGAGCAGTCCTCCAGGTAAGCAGAGCCCCAATATTAAAGAGTTTGTGTGTTGTCATGCATGCTCAGTGACACTGCAACACATTAATGTAATGTACTTAGAATTTTGTTTGGACTTAATGGGGTTAGTGGACTTGAATGTCTCCTTTTATATCTATTTTTGACTCTTCTGCTTCTAGTAGTACCCACGGGAAGCGGCATCGAGGCTTCCACGCAGCATGCTGTCACTTCTCAGGCAAATGATATAACCGATTCAGAACTTCCACAAACCACAGAGGCCAGGTGAGCAGCTCTACATATCAATAGAATATATATTGTTATAGCTGTCCTCTGTGTGACTTTGTTTCTTCGCTTTGCTTCTAAGCTCCTCAACACTGCTGGAATCTGCCTTGTCTTCAGAAGATGAGAAACTAGAGAGCAGAACTACAGAAACGGAGACACCAGGTAAGACTCCGATCGGCTGTGTTTCCATGTCCATTTCTAACCTCTACCGCCCTTTTAGTTTAACCTATATTGTGTGTGCAGAGTGACAGATGTGAATAGTATAGACGATGAGCATGAAGGCTGTAGTGGCAGAATACACATAGTCTTGAGTATTCTGACTCACTCGGTGTCAGAGATGTGATGAAGGAAAGCATATGTAGAAACAGTGTGATTGAGGAAGGGATTGTATAAGCATTGTATTGTATCACTCCAGTGGAAGTGCTGGAATATAGGGGCTTTTTTGGAATTAGTTGTAGAAGATGTTACTATTGGATGTTCCAGATTGCACTGGCAGGTTCTCAGACAAAGGGTTCAGTTTTTCAAGCATAGAAAAGGGGTTATCTCAGCGCAGTGTTTTGGAAGAAGGATCAAGAAGGGGGAAGAGAAAACTTAATGAAACAGATCTGACGTTAGACAGTGCTAATGGTAAGTGACAGTTTTATTTTGCATGTGGGGTTTTCTCTCCTTTGTGACAGACAGAATGGGGGGCCCACTTACACAGTGTCTCAACCTTTGTCATCCTCCCCAGCTGCCTCTGCAGATAGTCCACAGAACTCCTCTGAAGAGCAAGAATGCTCTCCTGTGAAAGCCAAACTGAAGAAGAGGAACCGTTGCTTTATGTGCCGTAAAAAGATCGGGCTCACTGGTTTGTATCAAATTAAAATCTTTTTATGATGACCTTTTATTTTCACCATCCATGGTGTCAATGACGTCTTGCAAACTGCTTTAATATTTGCTTTGATCACCCCATTCTACATAAATACAATCTTGGCAAAGATCTAGGTTAAAGCTAAGGGTTTTAGGACTTGGTTTGTCTTCCTGAAATTTTACTTTAAGGTTGGTTGTTTTCGCATTCGTCTGTAGCTAGTCACATCAGAGGCTATTGAGGTCTATGCTTAAATGGACACCCATCACATTCTGACCATATCAACGTTCTAACGTAGCTGTGTTATGTGGAGTGCCTCCTTTGGCAGGAAATGCAGTGTGAGCACCGCTGTGTGGAGTAGAGATATCATCACTGCTCTGCGTGGAGAGAGCCTGTGGAGACATGGGTTCGATCCCAGCGAGCAAACTCTCCAGTAAGTGTCCTTGGGCAAGACACCTAACGGTACATACTCGCCACCCAGGACATACTTGAAAACGAGAGAAATCTCAATGTATCCTTCCTGGTAAAATCCTTTCTTTAAAAAAAAAAAAAAAAAAAGAAGAAAAAAAAATGCGGTGTGAAGCAGAGGAGTTTCCTCTGCCCACATGTTCATTGCCAAGGAGCTGGAATTTTCAATCTCCTGGCCAGCTGTAACCAGATTGGTCTCTGGTGATGGCAGCCCCTCTCAGAACACCTGTGCCAGCGAGCGTCCTCGACGAAGCAACCTATGGATCGATCCTTCATTTTGCGCCGGCACAACAGATTTCTGTACAGAAACTATGCATGTTCCAACGCCGTTTGCATAGGTACTCATATTGCATTACCCTCCCCCTTAAAAAAATTGCCAAGATTTCCTGATTTCGGGGTTCCCTGAGCTGACGGGAACCAGCAGAGTGTGGCGAGGGTGAAAAGGTGAGTATTTGTAGTCAAAATAAAAGCAGATGCTGTTGACAGCAAAATCAAGGGGGGGGGGGGTATTTTTTATTGGGGGTTTCTTTAATGTGCCATGCCTTTTTAACATGTACAGCTTTGTAATGACAGCAGAGATTCGATTGTCAGCAGCAATTCTGCATTTATTGAGTAGTGCCCATAGCTGTGATGGTGAAGCTGACACCCCATATGATTCTGAACTACATGTCCCATGATTGGGTTTGGGTCGAATCCCTACAACCAGGTTCCCTAATGCCAAAATCTCGACTGACAACTTCCCTACACGGCCAACTTCCAGACATCCAAAATCCCAGCGGCTAACACTAACCCTAGCCCTAACCCCACCTTAAAATCTAGCCCTAACCCCCCTTAAAATCTAGCCCTAACCCCCCCCTCCTAAAATCTAGCCATAATCCCCTTAAACCTAGAGTATTAGGGTTAGCCGCTGGGATTATGGATGTCTGGAAGTTTTCTGTGTAGGGAATTTGGTATGTCCGGCACTTGTTCTGTCTGGAAGTTGGCCGTCGGGATGTTGGCATTAGGGAACCTGGCTGTAGGGATTTTGTCCGGCACCCCCCCATGATGCTCTACCAGGATTATTTGTGACTTAACTACATATCTCATGATGCCTCGATACAGCTTGTGTGCAAAGGTTCACAATCACTGGCCTATAGTTCTAATAAGGCACTTGTGACACTTTGTGTGTGCTCCTTGTTTTGAAAATCTAAAGCATTGTTACCCAAACCTGTCCTCGGGACTCTCAACCAGGCCAGATTTTGCAGATCACCTTGGAGAAATGCAGACTGAATCCTGCAATCACTGAACAGCAAATTATATCACCTGTGCTGTGCTTCAGATATCCTGCAAACCTGACCTGTCTGCAGGTCCTGAGGACAGGTTTGGGAAAAAACTGATCTAACGAATATATTGTATCCCTTCTTAGTCGTCGACAAGCCGGTGACCCACTTAATGCCTTTTTTTTTTTTTCGTGCTCACAGGGTTCGAATGCCGATGTGGAGACATGTTCTGTGGGACGCACCGCTATTCTGATGTTCACAATTGCCCATATGACTATAAAGCTGATGCAGCAGAAAAAATCAGAAAAGAAAATCCTGTTGTGGTTGGTGAGAAGATCCAGAAAATTTGAGAAGCTTGAGAAATTTTGAGTCCCTTGAAAACCAGCTGTGGGAGACAGGCCGTGGTGGGATGCAATCTTTCTACCCACCTTTATCTTGACTTTCAATCCAAGGACCACGGATTCTCCTTTTTTCCAATTTTTATTTCCCCCCCCCTTTTTTTTTTTCTTACTTCAGCTTTCCTATCCTTGATTGAAACGAAGATAAAAAAGAAAAAAAAAACACAAACTAAACAGACTTGTGTAAAATCTTTAATACCTTCTTCAGGTTACTTCCATCCTTTCAGACCAGTTAGATTTTATATTATTTAGAGGGGCTGAGGACATGAAAGGAGTTTATCTTGCCTGCAACGGCTTTGTTTTATGGTGTTCACATTCACAGCTTTGTTCAAGCTCCTGGTTCTTTAACCCACTGTATTTATCCGAAACTAAATGGATCAATATTTTATTGGACCAATTTAATTATGTATGTTTGAGCTCTGGAGAAGCTCCCTTTTTGATGGGGGAATAACTTCTAAGATGCTTTTGTTTTGCAATATTGTGTGATTGTGTGAATGATTAAAGGTTCTCTAACTATGACAACTGGTGCATTTTCATGTTGGTAAAAGGTCTTCATGGACCAATGACTTGCCAAGATTATGAATGTAATGGTATTTTGCATAATCCTTGTGGTTAACCAGGAGGAACTTCTGATTTATGCAGTTTTTATAGTATACCCACGAAAATATACAAAGTAGCCTTCCAAAGAGATCCGAATTGTGGCCGAAAAGGTAACCAAGCAATGAAATTCAGTGTACGGTTAAATCTCATGGCCATTCAGCTGTTCGCTAAATCCTGGCGAATTGCCTGCACATACGGTGCCTGTTCGAGTGCAGTGAAATCCCCGTAGAGAGCAATGCTTTGTCTATTCAGAGAACAAAAACCAGCAGTGAAAAGTTGCCGAATTGCCCTGCTGTTCGGTGGTTTCATTCTACAGGTTTATTCAGGCAAATCCCATAGGCTTCAATGTTAAAAATACTCCCGTTTTTAATTTAGTTTTTTACTTTTATTTTTTTAACCGCCCTTTTTATTATCCTTCATTGTGTCTTATATTTAAATTTCATACATTTTCGCTCAGTAGTTTGTTTGCAAACAGCGTTTCACTTTTAAAACATTCAAGCGTACTGTTTTTTTTTCCACTCCATTCATCTGCGGTGTTGGCTTTTTTCGGCGACTGCTCTGCGCTGTGATCGGCAGCTGCTCGGGTTTCTCCGGCATGTTCGGCGGGGTTAATCCAGATGTTTTTGCGGGTTTCGGTGTGCCTTCGCCGGGTTTACGGAGGCTTTTCCCTGCACTACGACGGCCCTGTGGTGCTTGCTGAATACACCACAGGGTCGCTGAAATGGATCGCCAAATCGCACCGAATTGAAGGAACGAAAAGTCACCGAACGTGCGGTGACTTTTCGATTCTCTTTGAATAACCCTGATTGTGTATGCAGATACGCCGCTTGCTGATAAAATGCCCTTTTATCCTGTGGAAAACAGACATGATTCTACACAAATCTGATCTTCTACCGGCTTTGTTTCATGTGGGATGTTTATGTATACTTCGAGAACCCTATTCCAACTCTGCCGTTAACAAGAACTGTTGTAAACTTCCCAGAGTCATTATAATATATGGAGTTAAGTTTACAACCACTCTCTGGTTAAGTGTCTGTCTTTCCATACATAGATGTGTACCTATGGGGTATTTATAGCTTGTAATACGGATCCCAAAGAGTATTTGTGTCAAATTAGTACATGGGTACCTATACTATAACAATGTGATGTTGATTTTGTGCACTTACATCTCAACTGTTAAAAAACCTAAGCGACCATAATGACAAAGTGTTGATGCTTTAGCCATTTTGTTGCACCTGGGTCGTCCTCTGCAGATCTTTAATGGAAATATAAAATGTGAATTGAGTGACGCTCGTTTGAATCAGAGTTCCCTCCCACCATATAAAGAAGGTTCATGTATAATTATGAGCAGCTTCCTTCGATACTCCAGTAAAGGAGACACTGCCTTAAGTAAAATACAGAGGGCACTACAATAATGTAAACCTCTTTACTATTAAAATCTAATTAACAACCAGACTGCTTGTGATATAAGGTGGTGGGTGTATAGCAGAGCTGCACAACTTGGCAGTAGTTAGGGGATGAAATTAGAATAGGCTAAACCTCTTCGGGCCGCAGATACGTTCTTAGTGCACCACTTTCTATTTCAAAGAGGTATACTTTCTGTTTACAATCTAATTCATCCCTTCACATCATTTCATGTCTTCCCCCCCCCCCCACCATATTCAGGTTGACTTCACCCCCATTCCTCAAGCTTTACCTCTCTTCCCCCCCCCCCCCCTGTTCAGATACCACAGAGGTGGGAGGAAGTGACATGTTTACATTGGCACTTCTTCCCAGCTCTGTGCTGAGGTGGGAGCGTCCCCTCTAGACTAGCTCAGGCTGCATAGAGTAGACCTCTGGCTTTTTGGAGAAGCCTGCAGACCCCCCCCCCCCAGGACATTCCATGCAGTCTATGCTGATTGGAAAGATGCCAGGATCTTCCATGACGCTTGGACTGCAAGGGAGGTCCTGTTGATTTTCCAGTTCACCATGCGTGGCGGCCATCTTTAGAACGCAGTTACTTGCTGCAGTGTTGATCCCTCAGGCAATTCCCAATGGAAAGTCTGGGCCTGCTTCCCGCTGTGGAACATGGCAGCCAGCATCTGCACCCACTCGTGAGTTACTTGAAATTCCACCGTGGGCCACATGTGCAAGTCTGGTTCATAGAAATAAAACACATGTAACAGCATGGGTAAAATTGTCTTCAGTGAGCAGCACAGACTTCCCCAAGTCCAGTCCTCGTTGAATCTACCATGCATACGTAACTGCCAGGTTCTGTGTTCCAGGATGGACGAAAAAACAGTTTGTGGGATCTTCAATAGGTGGGTCTTTCTTTGCTGTAATTTGGAATATACACTTTGCTATTATGGTCAGAGTCAATGTGCACTCCTTTTCATTGCATTTAATTGTGGATTGTATTGATGGGTGTGGGAGTGGCGCACCTTGTGGTGGCATTTGTTTGAAGTACAGATCTTTGTTTTATATTGCATATGAAACTAACTGACACCCTCAGGTGGTCGGTCCTTGGAATTATTTACTACTAATGAGGAAATATCTACACCATTGCACAATGTGTACATGTGTTTATATATACAGAGCCTAGATGCAAAAAAAGTGAGCTGTGGACTTAATTTGCATATCCTACCCAGAGTTCTTTACTGCATTGGGGAATGTAGCACAAGAGCTCTGTAAGCAGTTCTCTGAATTGCTTGGATGTGTAAATGTTTTCTGCAGCTATAAACTTTATTATTTGCAGTGTAGACTCTTTCAATCTCACTTTTTTGCCCTCCACTATTGAAATGTTTAATATATAATCTCACAACGGTAGAACCAATCATTTTAGTAATACATGGTCATTTTAGAAGGCCATCAGATGTGGTGCATTATAATGTGACTTTGTCATAAACTCTGGCTTGCCGTGATTCGAGCAGTAATTGCGCTCCATGCTTCACTTGACTACAGCTGACAAACGCCACTATGGCGCGCTTCAAACCGTAGGACTGGCCTCTGCTTAAACTACTGGTTAGTGGCTGCTGGACGGTTTTTTTTTTCTAGGGGTTATGCATCTACTAAAACAAAAAATACAGCTGTACAGTACTAAAAAAAATATTCCGTAGGTTCTGACTCCAAACTAGTTGATGCAGTTGGGAGAAGTAAGAGCTAGCAGGAAGCCTTGGAACAAGATAAAAGGTAAGGTTTAACACTCTAGCCCCCTTTTTCACATTAATATTAAGCCAGTGGAGTCTGACAATAACTTTTACAGAGTGTCGGGGGGGAAGGGGTTGTTAATACACAGATAAAAAGGTGCATTTATAATGAAAATACCCCCCCCCCCCTCCCACAAAGAAAATTTAGAAAAATAAATATTTGGCAGCATCTGTCCAATTCTGAGTCCCTGGACAAACCAGCTTGAGGCTTCCAAAATGGCCTTGCCGATTTCGTACGCAGTTTGCATACTTGAGGCACAAATTGCACATCAAGTGGAACTTGCATACTTTTGTACTCGGTCTATAGCGACTGCAGAACGATGGATCGGAGCTGTGTGTGTATGTGTACACACAGCAGCACAAATCTATTGGCTGCCTCCTCTCCGGATGCTTGCTATTGCGAGCATTCTGAGAGCGAATGCTATCGGCACGCAGGTGACTGGTTTGGTGACCAGCAACTGGGAAATTCAAAATCCCTGGTGACTTGTGGCTGGAGTAGAGATGTACAATTTTTGGAAATTTTGAAGTCCTGAGAAACACTTTTTTCCTGGGGGAGGGGGGATTGAGTTTATTTTCTCCAAAAAAAAAAATTCAGTGTGGAGTAGTTTTTTAGAAATTGAAAGATATTTTGTTATCTTTTTGTCAGAGAACATGAAATGCAGTGTAAATAAAAGTTCAGCTTATTCTGTAAATTAAACTTATTACAGTCAGTGTTAATCCGTTTGTAATAAAATAATATGTTAACGTTTTGTTCTCTCTAATTACTTTTACTCTGCCCAACCTTCTGGTCCTTCCCATGCAATCTTTCTAGCAACCAGCTTCACCTTCCCTCTGCTCCCATCTGTTTTATTTACCCCCCTGTCTCTTAGGTTGTAAGCTCACGTCTGGCTGAGCACTTGGTTAAAGTTCTGCATTTCCTAGACAAGCTTTCCTAAGGGCAGCGTTGTCTTCTCCTTATTTATCATGTATGTCTCATGTCTGTGCTCCCCCATTGTGCTTTATAAAAACTTGTAACTGTAACTATACGTGAGAACAGGTAACCACCACCCCCCCCCCCCCTTACCCTCAAAAGCAACAGTCAGCATTTTTATTTGCCATTTGTGCCAATGAGCAAATCTAAGTAACTGGCATTATTTGTGCCCGTAGGATATGGACATTGTGGGGTCCACCTCAATATTTAAGCTCCATAGAGAAGCTTAACTTTGGAAATAGGGAAAAGAAAACCGAAAACACACCATATACATGTAATTTTAATCTCATTGTCTGAACTGCTATAATTTTCCTTTCTTCTTCCTCTTCATGTTTGTCATTTTTCTCATGGACTTCTAAAAACGTAACCTTAAGGCGTTCACGGATTGAAACCAGCTTGTCTACCCTTCCGCAAGTTTGGTAATAGTCAGGGCTTTTTTTTTTCAGGGGGTACTCCGTACTGGCACCTGACCACTCAGTATCGGCACCTCACCACAGCTCGACGAATTGGAAGCGCTCGGCATCTCACGTTGCTCTGGAACGCTTCCGATGGTCAGGAGTTTATGTAGGGACCAATAACAAGTCTCTTCCCCCAGTAAGTGACCAGGGCGGGCTGGTTAAGTAAAATGTCACCTCTGCTTCTTCAGTGCCCCAGATCTGGCAAGATGTGTGTAAACATACTGCACCCCCCGCTCTCTGCAGCTGCTGAAACTTTGAACAGCATGGGGAAAGGGGGGGGGCGGATGCAGCATATTTACACACATCTGCCAGAGCTGCGGATTGTCAGGCAAGCGGTGTGATCAGAGGAGCTGGCACTGTAAGGCGGTACAGGTGGCCGCCTAAGAGCACGAGACTAGGATAGGGTGCAAAAAAAAAATATTTGAATCCCTGGTAACTTGCTTTGACAGGGATCCAAATTTTTAAACTACCTCCATGGCGCTGTGTCCCTGCTGCTCCTCTACGATGCAGCCGGTGCCCAGTGAGCTACATTGTATCTGCCAGGTCAGAGAGCAGACTCCCCTGCAGTGCTGGATACGGAAGCCTGCACGCTCTCTCCTGGTCCCTGCCTCCTTGCTGATGCCTGGCCCCCTCTGATCCATGCCAAAAGAAGTCTACACAGCCGCCTTACCCCAGCAGTACCAGACAGTGTGTTGTGCACCCTGAAAGGTGGAAATTTAAGTCCTGGCTGCATTGCTCTGCAGGGACTTGGTGACGGGCAGGCCTCAGAACAAAGAAAAAAAACTGCTGCTTCCAAATACACTTCAAAACGGCATTTAAAAATCTCCTGCTGTTACCACCATGTAGGGGTGTTCTCAAGGTCAAACTTCCTCTCATTGGAGTCCCCCAATATTATTCAAACTACTTGGTGGATAGTGAAGTTTCATTGCTATGTAGCTCATACACACTGGGCATTACTGTGCGTTTCATTGCTGTGGAGCTCATACATACTCAGCAAAACTGAGTTTAATTACTGTCGTCCTCACAAATGCTAGGCGATTATCCACTCTGTCCCAGTGTTACAAATTTTTTTTAACTGCACTGCAATACAGATTTTCTTGCAACAGAGGCACTTAGTGGATAACCCCCATAGGGTTACAACAATAGTTGTAGTTCATTTAAAGGAAAGCCGTATTAAAAGATATGGTTCCCTTTTTAGGCAGGGTTATTCAAAGAGAATCAGTCACTGCATGTTCGGTGACTTTTTGTTCTCTTCAATTCTGTGTGATTTGGTGATCCCATTTCAGCGACCCTGCAGTATATTCAAGCACCACAGTGCCGTCGTAGTGCAGGGAAAAGCCAATGAAAACTCACCGCAAAACCCGGCGAACGCAACCCGCAAAAACATCTGGATTAACCCCACCGGAGAAACTCGAGCAGCCGCCGATCACAGCGCAGAGCAGCCGCCGGAAAAAGCCGACACCGTAGACGAATGTGGTGAGAAAAAAAAAAGTATGCTTAAATGTTTGAAAAGTGAAACGCTGTTTGCAAAGAAACTACAGAATGAAAATGTCTGAAAGTTACATATAAGATCAAATGAATGATAATAAAAAGGGCTGTTACAGAAAAAAAACGAAGAAAAAAAAAAAAGGTTTGTGCAAATAAAATGCCTAAAAGATCCTAAAAAATCTACATAGAGACTTTTTACTGCAGAATATTATAATCAATGGTTTATTAGATATTGGATTAAAACGGGAATATTTTTAACATTGAAGCCTATGGGATTCGACTGAATAAATCTGCCGCATGAAACCACTGAACAGCAGGGCAATTCAGCAACATTTCACTGCTGATTTTTTTTGTTCTCTGAATAGACAAAGTATTGCTTCTCTATGGGTATTCACTGCCCTCGAACAGGCACCGTATGTGCAGGCAATTCACCAACATTTGTCGAACTGCCTGCTCTCTGGCCAGGAAAGGTAACCGCTGAATTTCAGTGTTCGGTTACCTTTCAGCCACAATTCGGATCTCTTTGAATAACCCTGATAGTGTCTTACTTTAAGTGAGTTACAACTATTGTTTATTAGGACATGAAAATAGTCAGTTTTTCCCTGGACGTGAGCGTACACCCACCTATTTTTCCAGAAAAAAAAGCACTGGTAATATTCATACCAAATCAACAAACATAGAGCAGGTTATTTCACATGCAGCATAAGATGCAGGAATGTGCAGGAAGCGAGATGTAAGAGGTGTCAGAGGTTGTGTTGTGCAGAGACCTTGTTTTGCAGACTCCCAGACTGCATTCCTGGCCCAAATCCCCAAAGATCTTCTTCTAATATTCTGCAACATGTGCGCAGCTTGTTTTGTTATCAGGTCTTGATTTCTTCATGATTTCATGAAATCTTGATTTCTTCATGTTATTGTTTGAATACCATGTTATAGATATTATTTATAATCCAAAAAGAACATATTCCACATTCTATATCCCCCCCCCTCCAATTTTTCCAGGAATACTTTTTTGCCTTGGTGGAGAACCTTGTTTTCTCTTTTCTAGGCCTTCCCATCTCTAGGGTGGAGATGGCGCCTCTGCCAGGGAGGGGGGCACTCCACACAGCCTGACCACTTGACTCACCCAGTCCACTTTTTTTTTTAAAATGCTCCTTTTAAGAAATGTTGTCAATGTGGTTTCCGTTGTGTTAATGCCTACAAAATCCCTAACTTTGCAAGTGTATAAAGAAAAATTGACGCTGTTTTGAAGACAAAGGGTGGTCACACCAAATATTGTTCTCATTTAGACTTGTATTCATCACTTTGAATTTTGTTAATTGTTAAAATATTTGTACTTGAGAAAGAATTGCACCTGCCTTAACCTCCCTGACGGTATTCCCGAGTGTGGCTCGGGGTTTACTTTTTGTACCGAATGCGGTATCCCCGAGCCACACTCGGGCTGGATACTTACATGTCCTGAGCTCCCTCGCTGATCCCACAGTCTCCTCCATCCGCTCGCAACGTCACACTGCCTGGATCTCTTCTCGCGAGGAGTAAAACCAGTAAGTGACATCGCGATTGGCTACAGTGTGACTGCGGGAACAGTGAGGGAGCGCAGGACATGTAAGTATCGGCCCGAGTGTGGCTCGGGGATACCGCTTTCAGTATTGAAAGTTAACCCCCGAGCCACACTTATACCGCTAGGGGGCCAGAATAAATAGGACCGATTCTGACATCTATTTTATATGTCAGAATCGGACCGCCAGGGAGGTTAAAAAGCCCACTAATATATTCGATGCCAGTGATCAGGTGCTATTTCTCCTGGGTCCAAGTTGGACCCAGCTTGACCATGTTTCCATGATTGACAATGGTTTCCAGGACCCTTATATTGTGCTAACAGTAACAGGCGTTACATAAATATGCAACCCCTAAAGGAAATGAGCTTTGGACACAGCTGGAAGGAAAAATCACATTGCCTTAATTTAACTTTCCCCTGGCAAGATACATACTATATATATTTTAAAGCCGTACTTTCACATGCCGGCTATTAATATAAATATATATATATATATATAATTACTGTGTCCTGAAAAAAGGTTTCTGATCTTGTAATCGAACCCAACATGGAAGTTGGAGGTTTCAGGAAATAAGACAATACCATAAAAAAAAGAATCCATAGAAAGATGATTAGTGTGCAAACTGGAGCCTACATGACATTTAATTTATGACGGATAATGCTTTGCACTATATGCAGAGTTGTGACGCTACCCATTAATGCTACGCTTTAAGAAGTGGCAAGTATATTCACAAGGGATGTTGTACATAATTTTAACTACGTTTTCCTGGCAATTTTATGAGCACTCTGAGAATGGGCAGTAGCGTAATTGGTATCAGCTATACCCTATTGATGCAAATCAGTATGTCACCCCCAAACGGCTGGGGAATGGGCAAAAGGGAGAAAAAAAAGTTTTAACAATGGAAGGCGCTGTGGGGATTATTTCTAATTCCAGTTCAATAAAACAAATGGCTACAAATTCTATAATCATTGGAAGGGTCTTCTTCTCAGTCTGGCCTTTAAGGCTAAGGTCAGACTAACGCAGTATTATCGTGTGTTTATCCGCACTAAATCACGGCCGTGCTAGCAGCAAATGACGTCCAATGCCGGGCAGCATACGAAGAATGGCCGCACGAAAGTCCGACTGCGCATCGCAGGTGGCAAACGGACGCGTTTTTTTGAGAACGTCAAACCGCTAGTACTGACGTACAGAGTGCGCTGCGTCCGCTAGCGGCGTGTGTGTGTGATTAGGAGACATCAGACGCTGCTAATGTCCGGCCAACATAACGTCCAGACGCAAAAAGGGTTTTATTGATGATCCGTACAAAATCATGGACGAAAATGCGCGTCGTATGACCGCTATCGCGTATTCCGTGAAAAAAAGTCCATTCGTTCGAACGCACTTTTTCACGGACAACGTGAAAAATGCGTTCGTCTGACCCTAGCCTTAACTGCAATGTCTTCAAAGAGTAGTCCGGTATGGTTATAAACACAAGCATTAATCGCCTCGTTGCAAAGAAGACTATTGTCGGCATTTCACAAATGGATAAATCTAAATAGTGGCAGGAAATGCTTGAAGCTCCTCCGGTCACTGATTCCCCTTTTTTAACACTGGCTATTGCAATAATTGTGTTTGTAACTTCCATAAACACCGACTCCCTGAATAAAAGTGTGTGTTGCTTATCTTGTTTAATTTACTTTTCATGTAAAAATACAAAACACATAAAAAAGATTCACTTTAACCTTTTGCTACCAAGCACCTATTGTTGGGGAAAAAACATTTATTTAACCTCCCTGGTGTTCAGATTCTGACATAAAATGTCAAAATCGGAACAATTTTTTTTTTATCCCCCTGGCGGTTTTCCCAATTGTGGCTTGGGGTTAAATTTCAATGCTGAAAGTGGTAACCCCGAGCCACAATCGAGGTGGATACATACCTGTCCCTGCACTCCCTCGCTGTCCCCCGCAGTCACCTCCGACCAATCGCGGCGTCCTGTTCCCTTCTCGCGAGAATGGAACCAGGACGCTGCGATCGCACGGAGGAGAATGCGATTGCGGGAGGGGAGCACAGGTAGAGATATGTCTGCAGCCCGAGTGTGGCTCGGGGTTACCGCTTTCAGCATTAAAATTTAACCCCGAGCCACACTTGGGAAAAGCGCCAGGGGGATAAAACATTGGATGCAAAGTTACCACTTGATTAAAATAACATTTTTTTCTTTTGGAATAGTAATTTTTCATAGATAAAGATTAAACTTTTCTAAAAAACATTTTATTCTTTACAAAAAATAACATGATGATCAAAAAGTCTAAACTCTAGATGGTGTCCCTTATCTTGACACAGTGTCTGCTTGTTACTATAAAGATGGAAATGGCCTTTGTGTTCCTTCCGATTGTCATGGAACGGACATAGGGGCTCTGACCAGCGAGCCCCAGAACTAACAGCCTGGGACATTTCAAAGACCTTTTTCTTTATTTGAGACTCTTTCGGTTTTGCGTGTTGAAATGAACAGTTATACCTTTTCTAGATGTGGTTTTATTGGTGTGATGTATTACCATGTATCCTGTATTGTATGAGTGTGGATTCAGATGTGTAATTGTGTGATGCATTTAAAGGTATTCTATTCCCCCTTGGTTGCTAGGAGTGAAAGCCTGTGTTGAAATTCAATTGTATGCTAATTTCTGTGTACATTAGCTGTGTGTGTGTGTGTGTGTGTGTGTAATCTGATGATGCAAGCATGCCATTGTATGCAAATTGAGTTTCCATTCAAGCCTGGGCATGTCTCCTTTGTGTGTGAGATGTTTAAATGCGTGTCCCGTTTTGAGTAAAAAGTAATTTCAACTGCGCTTGACTTGAAGCATACAGCCCTGTTTGGTGTCGTCATTTCATAGCTGAAATCAGAGTGCAGGAGACACTCTGCGGACTCCTAGCTCCCCACTACGCAGAACGGGTAAACTTAATTCGGCAGCACCATCTCGCCAGGTAACGCCAGGGTCATCTCAGGCCGCTCGAGACGCCGAGTGCCGTGACACTCGGTAGTCGGGCCTGACGCCATCAAGAGGGGGTCAGATTGGAGCGCACCCGCAGACGGATAACACCCCATTCCGTCACACCGATCTGCAAAACGCTTGTCTCAGCCCCAGCCTAAACTGTTTTAGAAAAGTCAAAGTGCATGGTGGGAAAATACTCAGTTTAGCCTCCACTGGGGAGAAACAATAATGCCCTTTTACTCAAGGAGGTAAAAGCTAATGGGTTATAGAAACAGATAACCGCATCTCTACCCAGTGTAATTCTGGAAAACCCAGTTTTGCAAGTGTAAGGCCCCGTTCACACTGTGCGATGTATCGTGCGGATTTTGCCGCGACGTCGCAGCAAAATCCGCGCAACGTCGCGCTGTGTAGCTTCTCCAATGCATTTCAGTGGAGCGGTTCACATCTTGCCGCGTGATGTCGCATGTCGCGGTAGCATGTCGCTGGTACATGACCCTTTTTTTGCGATTTGCTATTTGCATTGGTGGTGCTTTGCAAAATTGCACAAAACTGCGACGCTGCACGACATTATCGCACTATGTCGCGAATATGAAAATCGCTCGACTTTCAAATCGCAGTGTGAACGGGGCCTTAGGGAATTGCAAATTTTAGGTTAAAAGGTTGCCAAGTTTCAGGAAACCTCAGCAATTTTTCAGCTTTTGTAGTACTTCATTTAGTGGAGCTTGCTGCTATCACTGAATTCTGCTTGTTTAATAGCGGAATGCACTAATTTTGCTGATTCCATTAGGCGTTCCTCTAACTTTGCTGTTTAGAGAATAACTGTTTATATAGAGGAATTGGGAAATGCACTTCCTAGTTTTTAAGAGCCTTTATAGCAGCTACATATAGCACCATCTATTGCCTAGTTAAACACATTGCACCTTCAATATATCCTGCATAATGCAATGCTTGGAATATTTCGAATGACCAGTATAGGTCCCTGTGGTTTGGTCAACTGATCCCCAATAAACCCTTTTGATGGTGTACTGGTTTTCCTTCCAGGGATAGCGCTACTGTTGCCGGTACTGCAATAACTTCAGAGCCTTTTCTACATGTAGTGGGCAGCATGGGAGACGATTGTCCTGCACTATGTGGAATCTATATTATCCTTTATATAATAACAGTTTCTACAGCGCTATAGGAGTGCTTAAGGAATGTACATTTCCTTACTGATTTGACATGCTGCAGCGTATGAATTCTCTAATAGGTGAACTCTTTCAAGTGCTGTTAATTATGTAGAAGTTGTGTCCTGGAAAACATGACAGATCTGGTAACCCCCCCCCCCCCAACAGGGGCTGAATAACAAATTTACCAGATCCCATTAATCTTTGTATGGTAGATGGTAGTGTCCTCCAATCAAAAGGAGTAGATCAATTGGCCCTCATTGGTGACACACACTACTAGTCATTCGGATACCCAGGTCTATAGCTCAGCTCCCCTTTGCCGCACACCACACAAAGTAATTGACGGCAAAACATTATTAAAGGTATTCCTTTTTTCAAATGTGTTAGGGGATTGCTACTTATGATTCCCAACTTCCAGTGTGCATGATCAATTCACTATAAAATGCAATACTGATAGCAGTGGCGTTGCATGGGGGGGGCCGTGGCCCCGGGCGCAGTTTACTTAGGGGCGCATAATTTCAAAAGAAATTTGCGCCCCTAAAAGTTGAGGCCTGGGCTTGGGCGGCTGTTCGAATGCTCTATCGGCATTCGGACAGCCGCCCCTGGAGCTCCGTCTCCGGCATACTTACCTGCCTGAGCGGTGCAAGGAAAGTTTCCTCGCTTCCGCTCTTTGAAGGACCCAAGCTGCGGTTACGTGGGAGTCCCACGTGACCGCGGCTTGGGTCCTTCAACGAGCGGAAGCGGGGAAACTTTCTCTTCGCCGCTCAGGCAGGTAAGTATGCCGGAGACGGAGCTCCAGGGGCGGCTGTCCGAATGCCGATAGAGCATTCGAACAGCCGCCCCATGTCTGAGCTGAGGCATATCCATGAGAGCTTGGGGGGCAGTATATCCATGAGCTGGGGCAATATATCCATGAGCTGGGGCAGTATATCCATGAGCTGGGGCAGTATATCCATGAGCTGGGGCAGTATATCCATGAGCTGGGGCAGTATATCCATGAGCTGGGGCAGTATATCCATGAGCTGGGGCAGTATATCCATGAGCTGGGGGGCAGTATCTCCATGAGCTGGGGGGCAGTATCTCCATGAGCTGGGGGCAGTATCTCCATGAGCTGGGGGCAGTATCTCCATGAGCTGGGGGGCAGTATCTCCATGAGCTGGGGCAGTATCTCCATGAGCTGGGGGGCAGTATATCCATGAGCTGGGGGCAGTATATCCATAGCTGGGGCAGTATATCCATGAGCTGGGGGGCAGTATCTCCATGAGCTGGGGGCAGTATCTCCATGAGCTGGGGCAGTATCTCCATGAGCTGGGGCAGTATCTCCATGAGCTGGGGCAATATATCCATGAGCTGGGGGCAGTATCTCCATGAGCTGGGGGGCAGTATCTCCATGAGCTGGGGGCAGTATCTCCATGAGCTGGGGGGCAGTATCTCCATGAGCTGGGGGGCAGTATATCCATGAGCTGGGGCAGTATATCCATGAGCTGGGGGGCAGTATATCCATGAGCTGGGGGCAGTATCTCCATGAGCTGGGGGGCAGTATCTCCATGAGCTGGGGGGCAGTATCTCCATGAGCTGGGGGCAGTATCTCCATGAGCTGGGGGCAGTATCTCCATGAGCTGGGGGCAGTATCTCCATGAGCTGGGGGGCAGTATCTCCATGAGCTGGGGGGCAGTATCTCCATGAGCTGGGGGCAGTATCTCCATGAGCTGGGGCAGTATCTCCATGAGCTGGGGGGCAGTATCTCCATGAGCTGGGGGGCAGTATCTCCATGAGCTGGGGGCAGTATCTCCACGAGCTGGGGGCAGTATCTCCACGAGCGGGGGGCAGTATCTCCACGAGCTGGGGGGCAGTATCTCCACGAGCTGGGGGCAGTATCTCCACGAGCTGGGGGCAGTATCTCCACGAGCTGGGGGCAGTATCTCCACGAGCTGGGGGGCAGTATCTCCACGAGCTGGGGGCAGTATCTCCACGAGCTGGGGGGCAGTATCTCCACGAGCTGGGGGGCAGTATCTCCACGAGCTGGGGGGCAGTATCTCCACGAGCTGGGGGGCAGTATCTCCACGAGCTGGGGCAGTATCTCCACGAGCTGGGGCAGTATATCCACGAGCTGGGGGGCAATATCCACGAGCTGTGGCAGTATATCCACGAGCTGGGGCAGTATATCCACGAGCTGGGGCAGTATCTCCACGAGCTGGGGCAGTATCTCCATGTGCTGGGGCAGTATATTCATGAGCTCCTGGGGCAGTATATCCATGAGCTGGGGCAAATCCATGTGTGAGCTGGGGCATATCCATGTGTGAGCTGGGGCATATCCATGTGTGAGCTGGGGCATATCCATGTGTGAGCTGGGGCATATCCATGTGTGAGCTGGGGCATATCCATGTGTGAGCTGGGGCATATCCATGTGTGAGCTGGGGCATATCCATGAGTGAGCTGGGGCATATCCATGAGTGAGCTGGGGCATATCCATGAGTGAGCTGGGGCATATCCATGAGTGAGCTGGGGCATATCCATGAGCTGGGGCAATATCCATGTGTGAGCTGGGGCAGTATCCATGTGTGAGCTGCCTGGGGCAATATCGATAACGTGTCCACAGGTTGGGGGGGCGCACAATTCTTGGCTGGCCCCAGGCGCTGACAACCCACGCTACGCCACTGACTGATAGGGACTGAAATTCTATTACATACGTTAACGTCATACTAGGGTGCAACACTTTCCTGGATGCATATCCTAACAGGGATCCCAAGTCTCTGTTACGTTCCATGCTGGCAACCCTGTCTCCCTACCCTCTGTATTTGTATATTCATGTTTTTTCCCTTGTTTCTGTTGCTGTCAATTGGTGTTCTGTGCTCTGCTCACCAGTTGATCCTTGTCTTGATCTCCTGCCTATATTAGAGCAATGTGCCTATGGTACATTGCTTGGTTATTTTTGCTTTGCCTGGTTCCAGTAGCTGTTGTGTCCTGAGAGCTTCCTGCTGCATATCTGTATTTCTCAGTTTGTATACCTTGTTCAGTTTATGCCTTTTATTATTCTGGTCTAGTTTTATGTCAGTTTCTCCCGTGTATTTAGTTCTGTCTGTTGCTGTATTTTGGTTTGTTGTTTATGCTATAATATGATTCCCCGGTTACTGATTTTGGCTTGGCTGACTTCCTTTCTGGTTCTGATTCCTGTATCCTGTATGACATACTCTCTCTAGTTATGACCTTTTTGGCTTCCCTCTATGTGACTATTCTATACTATATTCCTTGTCTGTACCGTTTCCAGGGAACCCTGTCATCTGCATTCAACAAAAGACTCTGTATGGCTTCAAGGTAATACTTTCCTTTTAGATTAGATCCGGCTATCTTAAAGACCGGCGTTTCAGTGGAGGGCATCTGTGGTATTGCCGTACAGAGGTACGTTAACTCTTTAGTTAACCCTGTGTTGCTCGCAGAGCCGTAGCTAGCTCATTTTGCACCCGAGGCAAAAACAGAAAATTGTGCCCCCCCCCCACATAATTTTAAAAATCAGAGTCCCCGACCAGAGGCGCAGTGCTAAGCCCCTGGATGCTCCCCGCGACCAGAAGCAGTGGATCGGACCCCCCTTTGTACCCTACATATATAGTGCACACTTAGTACATGTACAAATACAGTACACACAGAATACATGCACGTATAGCAAAAGAACATATAGCATAATATACGCCCCCCCGAATAATATACACAGCACTGAGACCCCAGACTATCTTCCCCAGTTCACATGGATATTATTGACCCCAGCTCATAGGTATATATTGCCCCAGTTCACATGGATATGCCCCCCAGCTCTCATGGATAATGCCCCAGGTCTCATGGATATGCCCCCCAGCTCTCATGGATATTGCCCCCCAACTCTCATAGATATTGCCCCCCAATTCTCATAGATATTCCCCCCCCAGCTTTCACAGATATTGCCCCCCCAGCTTTCATAGATATTGCCCCAGCTTATGGATATGCCCCCCAAGGTCTCATGGATATGTCCCCCAGGTCTCATGGATATGTCCCCAGGTCTCCTGGACAATGCCCCCCAGTTTATGGATATGCCCCAGCTCTCATGGATATGCCCCAGCTCTCATGGATATTGCCCCAGCTTATGGATATGCCCCCCAAGGTCTCATGGATATGTCCCCAGGTCTCATGGACAATGCCCCCCAGTTTATGGATATGCCCCAGCTCTCATGGATATTGCCCACAGGTCTCATGGATAATGCCCCCAGTTTATGGATATGCCCCCCAGCTCTATGGATATGCCCCCCAGCTCATGGATATTGCCCCCCCAGCTCTCATGGATTTGCCCCCCAGCTCTCATGGATTTGCCCCCCAGCTCTCATGGATATTGCCCCCAGCTCTCATGGATATGCCCCCCAGCTCCATGGATATTGCCCCCCAGCTCTCATGGATATTGCCCCCCAGCTCTCATGGATATTGCCCCCCAGCTCTCATGGATATTGCCCCCAGCTCTCATGGAAATGCCCCCAGCTTATGGATATGCCCCCCAGCTCTCATAGATATTGCCCCCTCAGCTCTCATAGATATTGCCCCAGCTTATGGATATGCCCCCAAGGTCTCCTGGATATCGCCCCCCCAGGTCTCCTGGATATCGCCCCCCCAGGTCTCCTGGATATCGCCCCCCCCAGGTCTCCTGGATATCGCCCCCCAGGTCTCCTGGATATCGCCCCCCAGGTCTCCTGGATATCGCCCCCCAGGTCTCCTGGATATCGCCCCCCAGGTCTCTGGATATCGCCCCCCCCAGGTCTCCTGGATATCGCCCCCCCCAGGTCTCCTGGATATCGCCCCCCCAGGTCTCCTGGATATCGCCCCCCCCAGGTCTCCTGGATATCGCCCCCCCAGGTCTCCTGGATATCGCCCCCCCAGGTCTCCTGGATATCGCCCCCCCAGGTCTCCTGGATATCGCCCCCCCAGGTCTCCTGGATATCGCCCCCCCAGGTCTCCTGGATATCGCCCCCCAGGTCTCCTGGATATCGCCCCCCAGGTCTCCTGGATATCGCCCCCCAGGTCTCCTGGATATCGCCCCCCAGGTCTCCTGGATATCGCCCCCCCAGGTCTCCTGGATATTGCCCCAGCTCACCTCTCCTTGCCGGCGGACGCTTGCTTCCTGCTTGAACGGCTGCTGACAGGAAGTGTGAGCGGCTGCACTTCCTGTCAGCGGCCGTTCAAGCAGGAAGCAAGCGGCCGCCGGCAATCATTTCGGGCTGGGTGCTTCACAGCTGTGAAGGGGCGCAGCCACGGCTCGAGACCTGCTGGAAAGCTGCGGGAACGCAGGTTCCCGCAGCGTTCCCGCAGGACTCGAGCCATGGCTGCGCCCCTTCACAGCTGTGCCCGAGGCAGGCGCCTCACTCGCCTCTCCCTTCCTACGGCCCTGGTTGCTCGCACCTGTCTTTGCGGTTTACAGTGCATCTCTGCACATAGGGGCTTCTATCAGGAACCAGGACCTCACCTTGGCGCGTGCCGTAACATTCTCCAGGAAGTTCAGGGAGTCTCCCTGAAGAGAAGGCAGGCTCCCGCAAACACTTCAGAAACTCCTGAATTTTCATTAGGGAGCGGTGGGATCCGTCACTCTGGCTAAAACCAAGCATGTGCCTTTTGGTTTTTTGACGCCATGGGGTAAAAAAAGGGTGGTTTTTTTTCTGGAAAAATTGCAAATTTTTCAGAAACATTTAAAATATACACCATGGAGTAGGTTTACAAATTTAAAATTGTCACATTTTAAATAAAAGTACAGTTTATTTAGTAATTTGAATTTGCTTTTTATATTTTTGTTTCAACTGGAATAACAAGGACTGTATAAGATCGTATGAGAAGAAGTAACCAGCCCACTGTTTCCTGAAGAGCAACAATAAAATGTCATAGCCGAAATTGTTGCCACCCCAGACATTTTTCCAGAAAATAAAGTATTTCTCACAGAAAAGTATTGCAGTAACACATGTTTTGCTATACACATGTTTATTCCCTTTGTGTGTATTGGAACAAAACAAAAAAAGAGAGGAAAAAAGCAAATTGGACATAATGTCACACAACACAAAAAATGGGCTTGGACAAAATTCTTGGCACCCTTTCAAAATTGTGGATAAATAAGTTTCAAGCATGTGATGCTCCTGTAAACTCACCTGGGGCAAGTAACAGGTGTGGTCAATATAAAAATCACACCTGAAAGCAGATTAAAAGGAGTGAAGTTCACTTACAGGGTTATCCAAAGAGATTCGAAAAGTCACCGCACGTTCGGTGACTTTTCGTTCTCTTCAATTCGGTTCCTTTTGCCGATTGCATTTCGGTGACCCTACGGTGTATTCAGCAAGCACCACAGGGTCCCCGAATTGCAGGGAAAAGCTGCCGCAAACCTGACGAAAACTAACCGAATGCACGCTGAAAACAAGCAAAAACATCTGGATTAACCTTCGAAGAGGAGCCGAACAGGAGCCGAATCACACAGAGCCGAAGCAGCTGTGACGTAGAGGAGGCAGTGACTAAATTAGAAAAACCATTTGTATGAATCTGGGAAAAGAAACGCTGTTTGCAAAGAAACTACTGAGCGAAAATGTCTGAAATTTTCACAGGAGGTCCAGGGAATGATAATAAAGAGGGCTGTTACAAAAAAAATAAGCAAACTAAAAAAAAAAAAAAAAAAAAAATCGGACTTTTAATTTTTTTTTAAAAAATTCAGAAAAATGCTTAAAGTATCCTAAAAAATCTATAAATAAAGAGACTTTTTGCTGCAGAATTTTATAATGAACGGTTTATTAGATATTGAATTAAAACGGGAATATTTTTAACATTGAAGTCTATGGGATTCTCCTGAATAAATTTGCCGAATTAAACCACCGAATGGCAGGACATTAGGGGAACCTTTCACTGCTGGTTTGTGTTCTCTGAATAGCCGAAGCAGTGCTTTTTGATGGGGATTTCACTGCCCTCGAACAGGGACCGAACAGGCACCGTATGTTCAGGCAATTCGACAGGATTTGGCGAATTGCCTGCTCTCTGGATAGCCGAATGGCCAGGAAAGGTAACCGAACCCTGATTTTCAGCGTTCGGTTACCTTTCTCAAGCAATTCGAATCTCTTTGGATAACCCTGTTAGTCTTTGCATTGTGTGTCTGTGTGCCACACTTAGCCTGGACAACAGAAAGAGAAGAGAACTGCCTGAGGACTTGAACCAAAATTGTGGAAAAATAATCCACAATCTCAAGGTTACAAGTCCATCTCCAGAGATCTAGTTTGCCTTTGTCCACAGTGCGCAACATTATCAAGAAGTTTGCAACCCATGGCACGGTAGCTAATCTCTCTGGGCATGGACGGAAGAGAAAAATTGATGAAAGGTTGCAACGCAGGATAGTCCGGATGGTGGATAAGCAGCCCCAAACAAGTTTCAAAGAAATTCAAGCTGTCCTGCAGGCTCAGGGAGCATCAGTGTCGGCGCGAACTGTCGACATTTAAATAAAAAGCTATGGCAGAAGACCCAGGAGGACCCCACTGCTGACAGAGACCTAAAAAAGCAAGACTACAGTTTGCCAGTTTGCTTCTGGGAAAATGTCTTGTGGACAGATGAGACCAAGATAAAGCTTTTTGGTAAAGCACATCATTCTACTGTTTACTGAAAATGGAATGAGGCCTACAAAGAAAAGAACACAGTACCTACAGTGAAATCTGGTGGAGGTTCAATGATGTTTTGGGGTTGTTTTGCTGCATCTGGCACTGGGTGCCTTGAATGTGTGCAAGGCATCCTGAAATCTGAGGATTACCAAAGAATTTTGGGTTGCTCTGTAGAGTCCAGGGTCAGAAAGCTGGGTGTGCGTCCGATCTTGGGTCTTCCAGCAGGACAATGACCCCAAACCAATGTCAAAAAGCACCCAGAAATGGATGGCAACAAAGCACTGGAGAGTTCTGAAGTGGCCAGCAATGAGTCCAGATCTAAATCCCACTGAACACCTGTGGAGAGATCTTAAAATTGCTGTTGGGAAAAGGTGCCCTTCCACTAAGAGACCTGGAGCAGTTTGCAAAGGAAGAGTGGTCCAAAATTCCGGGTGACAGGTGTACGAAGCTTATTGATGGTTATAGGAAGCAACTGGTTCCACACCCTTTGGAAAAAATAACAAAATATTAACCACTTGGCTGCTAAGTGTTCCTCCTGTGCTACAGACGTACTGAGCGCGTCCTAGCACAGGAGGCAGCAATCAGCTGGGATTCTGGCTGATTGCTGCCCCCCCCCCCCCAGTGCAGGCTGACATCTTGCATGTCAGCCCGGCACTCCGGGGGGGGAGAGATGGTGGCGCGATGACATTATTACAGGCGCCACCCCGCACGAGTGCTGGGGGGGTCCTTCAGACCTCTCTCCCTCCCGATCGTGGGGGACCAGAGGCTGAAGGCAGGCACGGTTTGGAAGGGCACAGCCTGCCCTTCCAAACTGTGCCTGCCTTTAACCCCTTGGAGAGGATCACGATTCGGTGCCGACTCGTGAGCCTCTCCCGGAGCTGGCCGACATCTTGGATGTCGGCCAAGCTTTCGGGAATGCCCCCTGATGATGCCAGTCCTGGAGTTAACACCTAACTGCCACCAATGGTGGAGATAGGGGGGTTCCAACGAACCCCCCCCCCCATCTCCCGATCCGTGGCAGCTAGGGGTTAATGTTTGGTATTGCTGGATCGGCCTTTCCAACGATACCAAACATGACCATGTAAATAAAATAAAAAAAAAAAAAAATTCTATTTGTTAATGCAGCAATATTGTTCCCATTTCAATAATGTGAACAATGATGCTGCACTAACGATTTTTGTATGCGGTGCGTTTGTTAAAAATAGCAAAATTTTTCCATTAATAAAAAGGAACAAGCCCCCATTTCTAATTTTAACAAGCGAACCCCATAGAAAATATAACCGCAAATGCTCGCATGTTTAAAAAAAAAAAAAACTTTACACGTTGTAAATTATTGAAAATTACAATTTTATTGCATTTTATGTTATAATATACAGACAGGGCATGACAAATACATATGATATATTATGAATCTGCCGAAAAGATCAATATATAATATGTCTAGGTCATATAATAAAATATGGCTTCAAAACGCATTTAAACATGAGCGAAACCGGTAAAAATAACCTCAGCACACAGGCGTGAAATGGTTCAGCAGCGAAAGGTAGGGATGAGCTGTTCGGTTTGATCAGTTCGGAGTTCGATTCGAACATCGGCAGTTTGAAAGTTCGCGAACCTAGGCACGATATTTGAAGGAATTTTTTGTTTTTATTTTTAACCCTTATTTTATGGAAAACTCACTGTTCCTTTTAACCCTTTCACTGCTGAGGCATTTCACCGCTGTGTGCTGAGCTAATTTTTACCGCTTTCGCTCATCATGTTTAAACGCGATTTGAAGCCACATTTTATTATACAACCCAGACATACTATATATCGTTCTTTCCGGCAGATTCATAATATATAATTTTTATATCTGTACGTCATGTTCTGCCTGTATATTATAACAAAAAATGCAATAAAACTTGAATTTTTAATCATCTGCAGCGTGTAAAGTGTTTTTTTTCACCTTTTATCACATGAACATTTGCGGTTATATTTTCTGGGGTGTGCTTGTACAAAAATTAGAAATGGGGTCTTATTAAATTTTTTTTGGGGGGAATTATGTGATTTTTAGCAGACGCACACCATAGAAAAAAATCATTAGTGCAGCATCATTGTTCTCATTATAATTGAAATGTGAACAATATTGCTGCATTAATAAAAATAACACACAAAAAGTTGTTTTTATTTTTTTGCCTTATACCTGGTCATGCTCAGGCCTTTCGATTGACACCCTCCATGACCCCCTAGCTGCCACGGTTCTGGAGATAGGGGGTTCATTTGAGCCCCGACATCTCCACCAGGGGATTCCGGGCAGCTAGGGGTTCCCCGGCTATCTAACGTCATCACGCTATGCGTGAGGACATCAGGCAGTGAGGGGGGACCCGTGGGTGGAGCCGCCATCCAAGATGGCGGCCCCCACCGGAGCTAGGCCGCACTTCGGAGCCGCAAGGCGCCGAAGTGCGACCCGGGGCCTAAGGGGTTAAAGCCAGGTACCGCTTAAAAGGGGAGACTCTCCCCTTTTAAGCGGTGCCTGGCTTTTTGTGGGACCTCCCGATCGGGAGGGATCCAAACGGATCCAATCGCCGGGAAATTACGTCATCACGCATGGCGCGATGACGTCATTTATGTTAGGAGGAGCTTGACTTCAGCGTCTGAGGACGCTGAAGTCAGAACGCTGCGGGACCCCGGACAGAGAGGTGAGTATCTCCGCCGGGGGTCCCGCAAAGCTGATGACGTGTGGGGCATGCCCTCCTCAGCATACAGCGGGAGTAACTGAGGACGTGTCCCACACGTCGTCAGCAGTGAAGGAGTTAAAAATGTCTTTTTTTTAAAACTTTGTCCTTGTTTCCTGTCCCCCAGGGCACTACCCGGACATTGTTTTTAAATGTTTCTATACATCCTAGAAATCCGCCACTTCACGGGCAGGTTATGGGGACCTCCTAGGCACGATATTTGAAGGAATTTTTCGTTTTTATTTTTAACCCTTATTTCATGGAAAACTCACTGTCCCTTTAAAAAAAAAAAAAGTTTTTGTCCTTTATTTATTTATAAAGGATTTTACCAGGGAAGGATACATTGAAATTTCTCTCATTTTCAAGTATGTCCTGGGTTCAAGAGCATTGAAATTTTACAGTTGTTACAGAAATACAAAGTAATAAATGCAAGATATTAAAAACAAAACACAAATATACAGATTAACACGGAAAATAAATTTGTAAGTAATATAGTTACTATGTTACATGTTTACAGCTGCATTCTGTACCGAGGTATGCTAGTAAGGAGCTCTTGAGTGACTTAAGGCTAAGGTCAGACGAAAGCAGTTTTAACGTGCGTTTAGCCGCACAAAATCACAGCCGTGCTAGCAGCAAATGATGTCCAATGCCGGGGAACATACGACGAACGGCCGCACGAAAGTACGTCCACGCAACGCAAGTGGCAAACGAACGCATTTTTTCGAGAACGTCAAACCGCTACTACTGACGTACAGAGTGCGCTGCGGCCGCATAGCGGCGTGTTTGCGTGATTGGGAGACGTCAGACGCTACACACGTCCGGCCAACATAACGTCCAGACGCAGAAAGGGTTTTATTGATGATCCGTACAAAATCACGGACGAAAATGCGCATCGTATGACCGCTATCGCGTATTCAGTGAAAAAATACGTCCATTCGTTCGAACGCACTTTTTCACGGACAACGTGAAAAATGCGTTCGTCTGACCCTAGCCTAAGACTGGGGGAAGATTTGCTGGTGTCTGGAAGGTTATTCCATAAATGCGGTGCTCTGTAGGAAAATGAGGATCGAGACACTTTCTTTTTGTATTGTGGTATTGCAAGCAAGGTGCTGGTCCTGGATCGGAGGTTATAGGATGAGGGACCTGCTAGGGGAAGCAGACTATTCAGGTAGGGTGGCAGCTTCCCAGAGAAGCTCTTAAACACCAGGTTGGAAAGGTGAAGGGTGCGTCTAGATTCCAGCGACGGACAGTTTAGTTCTTTTAACATGTCACACTGGTGGGTCATGTAGTTACATTGTAGCACAAAGCGGCAGAATGAGTTATGCAATGTAGTAAGTTTCTGAAGGTGCGTTTGTGGGGCCGCTGCATACACTACATCTCCGTATTCAATAGCCGGCATAAGCATTTGTTGTACAATCTGCTTTCTTACCGCGGGGCTCAGGCAGGATTTGTTTCTGTACAGGGCACCTAGGTTTGGGGTAATGTTTAGAGGAGTTTTTCAATGTGGGTCCAAAGGATAGCTTTGGGTCTAACCATATACCTAGATATTTGAGAGCAGTGACTGTGGTTAGCGTGCCATTTGATTTTGTCCTGACATGTAGATTTTGCAGTTTATGTAGTTTAGGTGCTGTTCCAAAGTGCATTGTTACAGTTTTGCCAGTATTTAGAAAAAGTTTTATCTGTGATCCACTTTTCTACCTCTGTGAATTGTTCTTGCAGCACGGCCTCCAACTGTGGGAGATCTGGTTTGCTGGTATAGATTACGGTGTCATCTGCATACATGTGTACAGTTGAGGCTTTGCAGACGTTGGGCAGATCATTTATGAATAATGTGAATAGCAGGGGGCCGAGTATTGAGCCTTGGGGTACTCCGCACGTGACTGGGAGGGGGAGGGAGGAGCTGCCAGAGATGGACACATGTTGCGATCGGTTGGATACATATGATTCAAACCAGGTTAGCGTGTGATCACCAATACCAGAGTTTTTAAGTTTTTGTAATAAGATGCCATGGTCTACTGTGTCAAAGGCCTTGGCAAAATCAAGAAAGATGGTTCCAGTTAGGTCTCCTTGTTCCATGCCAGCTTGGGTATCATTGCAAACTTTTAAAAGGGCGGTTTTAGTTGAGTGATTTGGACGAAAGCCGGATTGATCTGGGGTTAAATAGTTTGAAGATTGATAATAATCAAGTAATTGTGTACACGCATTTTTCCAAAATTTTTGACATAACGGGGAGCAATGAGATTGGACGGTAGTTGGATACCCAAGTACTGTCACCACTTTTATGGATAGGTACCACTCTCGCAGTCTTCCATAGTTTGGGTATGTATCCAGTGATTCATTGATTAGGGTTGTGACAGGTTTTCCAATTGCTGGGGCACTGATTTTCAGCAGCATTGCTGGGATTTTGTCAGGTCCAGATTGGTATTTCATTTTTTGATTACGGAGCAGTTTAGTAACTACATTGACCGGCACTGGTCTAAAGTTGAATTTATTTGCGATATGGGGTCCCTGCATGGTTGGAGGGGCCTGACCTGTGTGTGGTCTTTCTGTAGGTGTGTCATTTGCTAGCTTAGCAATTGGGTGCGCCACCACCCTAACAAAATAATTATTAAAGGCATTTGCAACATCTATGGGGTGTTGCGGGGTTTGGTTGTTTACTTTGATAGCAGCCGGCTGGGGGTGCTTGTATGTTACTTATGATTCTCCAAAAATTTCTAGGGTTTGATAGGTTATTGTTTAGATTCATTGAAGTATTGGGCTTTAGCCATTTTTGTTTGTTTCATACATGCAATCCGGCATTGTCGGTATTCACGGTGATCATTCATGGAACCAGTACTCTTGAAATTTGACCACAGTGAATCTCTAATCTGGTACATTTGTGTAAGATCAGCTGTAACCCAGGGGAGATGAGCCCCCTTTACTCGCACTTTACGCAGTGGGGCATGGGCATTCCAGACTTGCAGGAGCTCGGACTGAAAGAATTCAATTGCACAGTCCAAGTCTGGGATAAGGTTTAGTCTGTACCATGGGAGCTGTTTGAGATCACTTAGGAAGAATTCAAGAATACATTTCTTGAAAGACCTGCAGGGTTATCCAAAGAGATTCGAATTGCTTGAGAAAGGTAACCGAACGCTGAAAATCAGCGTTCGGTTACCTTTCCTGCCCATTCGGCTATTCAGAGAGCAGGCAATTCGCCAAATCCTGGCGAATTGCCTGCACATACGGTGACTGTTCGGTCCCTGTTCGAGGGCAGTGAAATCCCCATGAAAAAGCACTGCTTCGGCTATTCAGAGAACAAAAACCAGCAGTGAAAGGTTCCCCTAATGCCCTGCCATTCGGTGGTTTAATTCGGCAAATTTATTCAGGAGAATCCCATAGGCTTCAATGTTAAAAATATTCCCGTTTTAATTCAATATCTAATAAACCGTTCATTATAAAATTCTGCAGCAAAAAGTCTCTTTATTAATTGATTTTTTAGGATACTTTAAGCATTTTTCTGTTTTTTTTTTTTTTTTTTTAAAAAGTCCGATTTTTTTTTTTTTTTTTTTTTCAGTTTACTTATTTTTTTTGTAACAGCCCTCTTTATTATCATTCCCTGGACCTCCTGTGAAAATTTCAGACATTTTCGCTCAGTAGTTTCTTTGCAAACAGCATTTCTTTTTCCCAGATTCATACAAATGGTTTTTCTAATTTATTCACTGCCTCCTCTACGTCACAGCTGCTTCGGCTCTGTGTGATTCGGCTCCTGTTCGGCTCCTGTTCGGCTCCTGTTCGGCTTTTTTCGAAGGTTAATCCAGATGTTTTTGCTTGTTTTCAGCCTGCATTCGGTTAGTTTTCGTCAGGTTTTCGGCAGCTTTTCCCTGCAATTCGGGGACCCTGTGGTGCTTGCTGAATACACCGCAGGGTCACCGAAATGCAATCGGCAAAAGGAACCGAATTGAAGAGAACGAAAAGTCACCGAACGTGCGGTGACTTTTCGAATCTCTTTGGATAACCCTGCTGGTGATTATTACCTTTGGGGGAGATTGTGGCTTTTATTTTGCGCACACAGTACACTAGACAGTGGTCACTGAAGCTATTAGCGAGAACGCCTGCCTCTTGTATTCTATCGGGACATGGAGAATCCAGTCCAGCAGGGTATGGTTAGGGCGGTTCATATTAATGCGAGTGGGGGAGGAGATTAATTGAGTTAGCTGCAAGGCCTTAAACGGTGAGCAATTAATATTGAAATCGCCGAGGGCCAGCAGTTCACTTTTTTGGTTTTGTTCAAGTAAGTTATGAAGGATTTCAGCTATGTCAGAGAGGGAGTGCACTGGAGAGCTTGGTGGACGATAAAATCCAGCAACAATGATTGATTTACTGAATGGGATCTCCGTTATACCGGAGAAGAAATCAAAGGTGGCAGGGGAGCTAGAATTCTGTAAGGGGGTGAACTTAATGGACTCAACATAAATGGCTATACCTCCTCCTCTCTTTGCTCTGTCCTTTCTATAACATGAATACCCCTGTATTGAGCTGGCAGAGTTTGGTACTTTTGGGGTTAACCATGATTCTGTGAGCACAATGACTTTGGGTTTGTAATAGCACCAAGCTTGAAGCTCATCCATTTTAGGGAGTAAGCTGCGGATGTTGCAGTGCACAAAGGAAAGGCCTTTTTTAGTGGGGAGACTAAAGGTTGTATCAGCTATAGGACCAGGGTTAGATTCCACATCGTTTGCCAGGGAAAGTAGCAGAATGAATAGAAATTTGGACAGAGTTAATAATGTAATTGCACAGGTCCTTGTTTCCTGTCCCCCAGGGCACTACCCGGACCCCCATACACCTTTTATGGCAAATATCTAGAATATATGCCCTCTTGGAGGGCACTCTAAAAATCGAACTTTGAGTCCCATTTGACTTGTATTGAGTTCGTGTTCGAACTTTTGAAGAGTTCGAATGTGAACCGAACTCGGGGGTGTTCGGCTCATCCCTAGCAAAAGGGTTAAGGGTGCCAAGAATTTTGTCCAGCCCATTTTTGGAGTTTTGTGTGACATTATGTCCAATTTGCTTTTTTCCCCTCCCTTTTTTCATTTATTCCCTTTGTGTGTATTGGAACAAAACATGTGTTACTGCAATACTTTTCTGTGAGAAATACTTTGTTTTCTGGAAAAATTTCTGGGGTGCCAACAATTTCAGCCATGACTGTATTTCTATATCAAATTTGCCCCTTAGCACCAATAGCAAAAGGAAGTAACTGCATTATTTGTGTCTGTAGAATATGGATACATCAATATTTAAGCTCCATGTTGAGGTTTAACTTTTGAGCGGTGCTTTTTAGAAAGGGGGAAAAAAAAACAACAAAAACAATACAGGCAATTTAATCTGATTTATCATTCTATGTTTCTTCTTCCTCTCCAGATTTGTCATTTTTCTCATTGAAGTCTAAAAACTTACGATTGTTTCAATCCGTGCAAACTTTTCCTCCCCGGTCACAGGTTAGTTTTCTTGATTTGGTTTGAATATTAGCAAACATAGAGCAGATTGTCTAGCAGCAGCAGAAGATGCAGGAATCTGAAGTAAGCAAGATGTGTCTGAGGTCTTGTTGTGCAGAGACCTTGCCAGCCACCAGGTTGAAGGAGGGATGTTTTGCAGAATCCCAGACTGTACTGAGAGAACATTAACAGGGACAAATTTAACCTCTTACCGGTCAGTTTCTGTCTTCTCAGGCCTTAATTATCATCAACTGTATCCCAACAACCACTGTAGGAGGTACAAGATGGAGCTCACAAATCAAGCTAAACCAGGGCTCGAGTGGAGCGGGAACGCGGCGGAACGGCGTTCCTGCACTTTTCCCGCAGCGGGAACGCATCATTTCATGTATGGTTGTTGACGTTTTTAATGGAGGTCCCAGCCGGGGCGGGCAGACTGCGGTGTTGCGCTGCAGCGGCGGAGCTCTCGCAGTCAGCATGTGATTGCAGCCTCTCCCGGCTGACTCACACGCTTCTGCGTGCGGTTGGCCAGATGCCCAGCCACTCACATGCCCGGATGGCGGCGGAGGCCCTGTCACGTGCCCGGATGCCAGCCGCAGGCACGTGACCGACACGTGCGAGCAGTGTGAAGTGAGGTCACACAGTGCGACGCCGACACGACACAGGAGGCACGCACATTGTGTAAGTGTTTGTTTCTGTGTGAGCCAGCCGGAGGCTAAGTTCTTCAGAAGTTCTAGTAGTATACACTGGCTGCTGGTGACAGGTGACTGGTCCTGGAGACGGAGCAAGTGCGACCATCACTGTGCAGAGGCGGAGCTGCCTTCAACCTGTGTCCCCCCCCCCCCAGACAGTCCAAGTGAAGAGACCTGAAGGTGAAGAGCCACCCCAACTCCAACTGAAAAAAAAGGTAAAAATATATTCTAAAATATATTTATTAAATTAAATAAATACATTATATTTTTACCTTTTCTTTGCCTCTTCAGCTGGATTTGGGGTGGCACAGGTCCCTGCAGCTGGACTGGAAAAAAATCCGGTACATTTTATTATAAATATATAATTATTATACAAAAAATAAAAGAATTACATAAATTATGTAATTATTTTATGTATGTAATAATTAAATATTTATAATAACATGTACCAGATTTTTTTTCCAGTCCAGCTGCAGAGACCTGTGCCACCCCAAATCCAGCTGAAGAGGCAGAGAGCAAAGAAAAGGTAAATATAATGTAAAAAGGATATTTATTTAATGTAATTATTAATAATTACATTTACCGGATTTTTTTTCCAGTCCAGCTGCAGAGACCTGTGCCATCCCCAAGTCCAGCTGAAGAGTCAGAGAACAAAGAAAAGGTAAAAATCTAATGTAAAATGTATTTAATGTAATATATTATTTATGTATTATTTTTTTCACTGAACTTTGGCAAATCCATTTTGCCAAAAATACTGTGAATTCACTATCAAATGATCACTGTATTTTGCTGAAATGGAGTCGCTTAACCTCTTGCCGCCTCGGGATATACTATACTGTCCTCGCGGCAGGAGGGCTTTGAAGACGCAGGGTGTGTGTGTACTCCTCGCTGTCTTCAAAGGGCCATCTCAGCCCCTCCCCGCAGCAGGTACGCGATGCGTGCCATTGGCTGCAGTGGGATGGCCTGACGTCAGACCGACCACTGCAGCCAATGACACAAGCCACATACCCACTGTCAAAAAATAAAAAAAGGTGTTAAAAAAAAAATGAATACTTTTGTTTTAAAAAAAATAATATTACGGAGGTGATTACCTGGAAAGTTTATTTTATTTCTATATATACACACACACACACACACACACTATAAGCCTGCTGGAAAAGGATTCCTAAAGGGATTGACATGAAATGATGCGTTCCCGCAGTGTTCCTGCTGCGGGAAAAGTGCGGGAATGCCGTTTTGCCACGTTCCCGCTCCACTCGAGCCCTGGGATTAACCCTCACTATCTAAGCACATGCATTCTGTTGTCACAACAGGGGCTCTATCACCTCCTTCAAGCCATCGTTAGTGGTCACGTTAGCGCTAGCTTAAAGGCGGCCACAGCGCACTGCACAGATTGCCTCCGATTCGCTAACGGGTTAAAAAACTTGTTAGCGCTCGTTAATTTGCGCTTTGTAGCACTTGCTTACTGTACTTTGTGCTCCCTAAACCTAACATGGAGAGCGCAAAGTGAAAGCACAGAGTAACTAGCGCTGGGATCACTTGGTCCTAACGATAGTTAATAAGACCTGGCGTTAACACCAGCTTTGAGCTTCTACAGAATAAGTTAGCTGCAGCTCGAAACCCCCCCCCCCCCAAAAATTCACTCACCTCTTATCCCGCGTCGAGAACGGCGGCCTGATCCGCTGCTTCTGGCCGCCGGTAGCTGATGGAGACTGGGAATAAAAGTCCCCGTTCTTCCTCTGATCACTCCGTGGACCAGCAGGATCTCGCGAGAGGCGAGATCCTGCCAGTCATGTCCTATGGACTCCATGGAGCGAATGCTTGGGACGGCACGTTAGCGCTGCCCCCAGCATCCACGAGCCTAGTTTAGCAACCACTATGGGCAGACTGCTGGACTCAGTGCCTGCCCCATAATCTGCTAGTGAAACCTGGATGCAAAGGGGAAATTGGCGATGGCTAATTTTTACCCATAGCATCCCGGTTTTAGCTACAGACACACAATAGTGCCCCACTATCTGTCTGGTACTTATTTTTTAATATCAAATTTTATTTGCAGAAAAAAAGGTAATAGCTTTTAAAAATTACATTAGGTCCAACGTTTCGGCTCGTCCTGAGCCTTTATCAAGGTAAATTTTATATAAACCCCTAACAAAAGGGGTTAATCAGAAAGCACTGACATTTCAGGCGTTTCTCGTTCAGTGCGCTTTGGCGATTCCAGTTTGCGGTCCCTGTGGCAAATTCATTATTCACCGCAGGGTCCCCGAAGTGCGCCAAAACGTAAAGCAGCCGATCAGACCACTGAACACAGCCGAAGACCGCCGATCAGACAGCTGAATGCCGCCAAAGACCTTTGATCCGACTGCCGAAGAGTGTTGAACTGGGAAAAAAAGTACTCTGCTATACTTCTAAAAAGGGGGTTTAAACCAATAAAAAATGCATGAAAATGTGTGTGAATAATAAAAAAAGGTGTATAAAACATAAACGATCTGTTACAGAATTAAAAAAATAAAAACATGTTTTGCTAAAAATTTAATTAATAACTAGGTTAAATAATTTTTTTATATTTTTACATCAAATCCTAATGGGATTTGCTTGTGCATCATTCAATGACTTTCCTTTCTTGTCGTGCATCATTCTTCAGACCTCTTAGATTGTAAGCTCTCGAGCAGGGTCCTCTCTCCTTCTGTTCTGTATGTGTGTAACACAGTGTGTTCTGTATGTTTGTATGTGTGTAACAGTGTGTTCTGTATGTGTGTGTATACAGTGTGTTCTGTCTCTCCCATTTTACACCGCTACGGGACTTGTTGGCGCTTAATAAATACTTGTAACTGTAACGTCCATTGTTCCCGTGCATGATGCTTCAGACCTTCCTTTCTTCCCGTGCATGATTCTTTAGATCTTCCATTGTTCCCGTGCATGATTCTTTAGATCTTCCATTGTTCCCCTGCATGATTCTTCAGACCTTCCTTTCTTCCCGTGCATGATTCTTCAGACCTTCCTTTCTTCCCGTGCATGATTCTTTAGATCTTCCATTGTTCCCGTGCATGATTCTTTAGATCTTCCATTGTTCCGGTGCATGATTCTTCAGATCTTCCATTGTTCCCGTGCATGATTCTTCAGACCTTCCTTTTTGTTCCTTTGCATGATTCTTTAGACCTTCCTTGGGCCACTACCCTATGTCTCTTAATTTCATGGTGTTGGGAGAAATAGATCACTTTCCATTTATTCTTTCAGTAAAACGATTTACACAATTTTTTTGTTTGTTATTTATACAGAAATGAGCAAACGAAAGGGCAGCATTCTGGATTTCTTCTCAAAGGCATCCAGTAAGAAATCACATGCTGATTCTGCAAGTTGCTCATCTCAGTCCGAGCCTGTGCCCCAGATGGATGACTTGGTCTCCTATGCAGAAACTACACCGGCCAGCAAATCAGATGTAGTTGACTTAGTCACTGATGTGGCTGAAGATACCGCCGCTGATGTCCATGAGACTGTTCTTTTACCAGAATGCTGGGACCAGGATCAGTGGCTAGAATTTAAACAAAAGTACCCTTGGCTGTTCTTAAAAAATGGTCTTTTAGGATGTAAAGTTTGTAGTGAGGTTAAACACCTTGGAGTATCTGTATCACAGGGTGTATCCATTTCTAAAGAATGGAGTACTGGTATGATTACTCCATATGGGAAAACGAAAAAAGATAGGTTTACCTCATTGCATAAAAAAATCCATGTACATAAAACTTCTGAAGCACATGTAAAGGCAGGCGAAATCCAAGCGGTGTCTAGAAAGGAGGTAATGCAGACCAATATTGCAGACCAGCATAAGTTTGCATCCACAACAAAAGTCTTTCGCATTGCCTACTATTGTGCGAAGAAAAACCGTCCTTACACAGATTTCAGAGATCTTATTTGCTTGCAAGTTGCAAACGGTACAGATTTAGGACGTATTCTCCATAGTGAGTACATAGTGAATGTGCAAAAGAATTAGAAGTGCAACTTCTTAAAATAGGTAAAGTTTTTACCGTTAGGTGAGTCGCTTCAAGCCAGAGAGCTATACGAGCAGTTTGGGAATCATACCCTGCACTACACAGCCATTTAGTAAAAGTGAGCACAAGTTCAATGCATACCACCAAGCAGAAGTCTGTATTTAGTGGCCTTAACAAAGTCCTGACATCAGAAGAATATCTGTTAAACCTTGCAGGGGTTGCAGATGCTGTTCAGGAAATGGGCCTGTTATCTGAAGCCCTACAAAAAGATGACATCACACTTCCACGAGCCTCAGTTGATTAATCGGTCAGTTCGTGCAATAGAGAAAATGAAAGACATGCCTGGCAAACATCTGAAAGAAGCCATGGAATCGCTGGAGAAGGGGAATTTCAAAGGTGTAACCATCAACCCGGAGAGCACAAAAGGCCAAGTGAGGATCAATCTCCCACGATTTTATCAATGTTTGGTGGATAATTTACGATCCAGACTCTATGCTTTAACTGCAAGCAACAGACCAGCAGCTTCATCACAGTCGAATGAATTTGAATCGCTCGTCTCGGAAATTGACATCCTGAATTCACAACGTTGGCCAAACAATGTGGACAGTCCGTGGTTTGAAGGAGAAGTGAAGCTAGAGCAGCTGTGCAAAAGATTACATCTCAACTTCACATCCATCTGTGAAGGCTTCAGAGACTACATTGACAACGACGGCGCAGAGATTCCAGAAAATCTGAAACCAGCTGTGGCAGCAGTTAACAGTCTTCCAGTGACATCAGGGGATTGTGAAAGGGGCTTCAGCACCATGAATTTGGTGATGTCCCCCATTAGGAGTGGACTTGGCATTGAACGCCTGTCTTCTTTTTTATTTATTAGTCTCATTGGCCCTCCTGCAGATCTATGGGATCCTTTACCATACGTGAGAAAATGGCTGTCCTCACATCGCAGCGCAGATGATAACAAATCCAGAAAAGTTGATCATCCTACCCAACAAGAACAACGTTATTCCAGTTTGTGGGATGTTTTCTAATGTTCTGTGTATAGTTTTTGACATACTATGTGCACAGTCAAAAAAACAGAAAACCAAACAAAATTTCAGTCTCAAAAAAACATAAAAACAAAAAGTATGTAGTATTGCACTCTGATCAATGTCTTAGTAATGCAATAAATGTTTACCCCAGGGTCAAGGAGTCATTGGGATAAGAAAAAACAGTGACCTTCAATATGTATAAATAGTTGCAAGGAGTAATCAAATATTAGCTCTGCCGGCAAGATATGTTGCAGTTACTAGTTGTAAGGCAAAAGTTGTGTACGCATAAACCTCAGGTTTTAGAAATTCCCTGCCAGGGAAACATCATCACACATTGTGGGGACTATTCTGTCAGTTTGATAAACAAGTTAACTTATTTTGTTGTTACATCTGTTCTATATTTGTTTATTATGTGTTAATTTTGAAAAAGGAGCAAAATCGAGTATATATATATATATACACATACATACATACATACATACACACACACGCATATGCACTTTTTTTTGCCAAGGTGGTGGGGGCAGGGCCGGATTAACATAGGGGCAGATGGACTAGCAGCTCCAGGCCCATGCCTCAGAATAGGCCCAGAGAAAAGATACATGTGTCCAAATGCAGACATAGTTATCTCCAACTTCATAGGAGCTACAGGGTCAAATGAAGTATTACTGGAAAGGTCAGAGCATGGCCTTTCCAATGATACAAACATGACCAGGTTTTAAGTAGCATAAATAAAATCATAAATATTAACTTTTTTTTCTTTCCAACAGTAATTTTTTCACTTTTCAATTATAAAGTAAACAATGATGCTGCACTAACTAACCATCACATTTCCCCTTTCCCCAACAAGTGTGGAGGTGATGGTACAATCCATTGTTACAAATTGTTACATCAAAAACCTAAACCACCGCACTGCAGCGAAGAGCACTGCGGGGACCTTTGGACCCCTGCGTCCCTAATCTTAACACCTCACAAGGTCAAGTGAGGTGTCATTGGACAGAGCAGAGTCTGGCCTTTGCATTAATACCAAACCTGACCATGTAAAATCTAAAAGATAATACACTTTATTATTTTTAGTTCCAAAGCGATTGCATTGTTCATTTGTCACGTATAAAATGAGCAATACCACTGCTATTACTCACCTTCAAATTTACCATGCTGGGAGCAAGGTCAGTGTTTTATACATGGTCAAATTATTCGTAAAAAAAAAAACATTTTCCAAAACAAGGGAAATATTTCATTTTTTTTTTGTTAAAATTGTATATCTCCCCAGACAAATGCAGTAACAGGTCCCCATTTCACTTTTTTTTTTTTAACAAGAATGCCCTATAGAATATATAACCACAAAGGTTTGGATGATAAAATGGGGGGAAAAAAAATTACACTCTTTAAATGATTAAAATATGAATGAAAAATTAATCACACAGTATCTGCCTGTTTAGATATACCTGTATCTGTGCTATTAAATAACCAAAAATATGTTTTCATTTCACTAAATTACAAAAAAAGCCAAAAATATTCAGCTCCAGGCCCATCTTAATCCGGGCCTGGGTGGGGGGTAATAAAAATCTTGGGTGAGTTCCCTCACTTTTTTCCCCAGGACTTGACCCCTGATTAAACTGAAGCTTTTTCCCCTGCAGCGCCCCCAGAGGCTGAAATGCATATTTTTTGTTGTCTGATTATTGCATTGAGATGTGTTACTTGTATTCCAGGATTTGCTCGTCTTCGGCTGAGAGAACTTGTAATGATTTAAAACTTTGAAAGACATCTGAGACTTTAACTAAGGTCCTAATATTATGTCTAATATAGATTTAGAGATTATATCATTGTAAAGAACATCACACCATTTTTTTTTTATTTTTTTTTCCAGAACCCCCCCCCCCCCAAAAAAATTTTGCTTGGGGGGGGAAACTAGTTTTTCTTCCATCTCTAATCCTGTGTTTGTGCGCCTCACAGGGATTAATAATATCTAAGCCACTCCGATTTGATCTAGAATCCTCCCACACCCCTTCTGGGTCTTAGAATATTTCTTAAGACTTTTCTATTTTAGATACGCGGTTTCTAATTATTTAACCCCTTAATGGCCGCTGACGTACTATGTACATCCTGCCTACGGATCTCCTTTTAGACCCGGGGACATACATAGTACGTCAGCGGGCTTCTGACCTCCCTCCCGCCGATACTCACCTTCCTCGCCGGTTCCCACAACGTCTATGGCTTGAAGCTTGCCTGCAATGGTTGGCCCCCTCTTGGGCCATCGTGGTGGCTTGGATCATGGAGTGTAGCCCTTAAGGCAGGTGAGCTACTGACTGGACAGATCAATAAAGCAGACTTGTTTATCCAAAAGCAGGACTGAATTGCCACTAAGCTCCAAAGGTTAAAACCGACAGATAACCCAGGACACGCTCAGAAACACAATGACAGTAGATGAATTGTGCAGGCTGCAGGGCAGTCAACAAACTGACAGACTTTGCAAAACAGGAACTGAACTGAACTCCACTTCAGGACGATACAGGAACCAGAGACACATGGAACATGAGGGCCAGGAGAAAACTAAAGGGATCCCTATGCTGGGAATACTTCGAAGAAACCTTCACAAAGAATTAACAGATCAATATGAATAAGAAGGGCAAGGGATAGACAAAACATCCTGCACTGAGGAGGTCCTTATAATGGCCTCAGAGAATATACTAGACTAAGACAAACAAGATACATGAAACATAAGAATGGCCATTCAGGCAAGGTTGGCAACAGATCAGCATACAGAGTACCAGGAGTAAGCAGAAAAGGAAATACAGCCGAGGTCAAAACCAGAATACACTAGAACAAGAATGCTTTGCAGCAACACTGGGCTGACACAACTACCATCAAACTCCACAAACCGTCAATGAGGCTCTGTGCTGCTGGGAAATTTATAGGGAGTGGGTCTGTGTGATTGGGCCATGTGACCCCAGACCAGGAGATCACATCAGAACCCCAGAACAGCCCCAGACAGCACGGCCAAACACAACCACAGGGGAAAACTGACATGGAGGCCCTTCACCACCAAGGGGCAGGGTCGAGACCTAACATTGCCATGGCATTTCCTGGACATCATCGGCCGGCGCCAGTGGTGAGAAAACAGGAAGGGGAGGGTGGCTCTTTTGGAGCCATCTATCTCCCCAACCATTTAAGGTACAGCAATGCAAGTTGCACCCCTGGAAAGGGGAGAGTCTCCCCTTTTCAGAGGTGTACAGCATTAACAGTTTTGCTGCTGGATCGCGATTCAGCGCAAATTTGTGCCAAATTGCAATTCTAACCTGTAGGGGGCTGACATCTTGGATGTCGGCCAAGCCTCCAGGTCACCCCCACCCACTGACATTCTCCCCATATGTGTGAGTATGTCAGTGGGCCAGTTAACCCCCTAGCTGCCATGTGGAGATAGGGGATCCTTTGGATCCCCTGATCCGTGGCAGCTAGAGGGTCATATTTGACATCATCGGAAAGGCCTGATCATGGCCTATGGGCATAGATCATGATTCTATGGGCATCTACTGCATTTAAAGAATTCGGGGAATTGCAGGCCATCAACATCTGAGGGACAGCTTTTGAGAGCCCTGGTTTACACTCTGACGTTACCAATTTAGATGTATTGAATGGTAAGGGCAGTAACTAATATACTGATCTTGCTAGTCTGTAGAGCAGGGGTTTCAAACTCAAATTACCAGAGGGCCACCGGACAAGTTTTCATATCTCATGGGGGCCGCATGCAAAATTTCAAACTCGTTTTTTTTTTTAGATTAAACCGTTTTATTTTCATTTACAGCAAAAAATCTTTTTATTTATCTTTTGTTCCTAATCCACTGCATTGTCCATTTGTCACATTTAAAATGAGCAATACCACTGCCGTTACTCACCTTCTGATTTCCCACGCTGCAAGCAAGGTCAGTGGTGTTTTATACATAGTCATATTATTCATCATAAAACAATGCGGCAAAATACTCATTGCATCTAAGGCTGTGCTGCGGCACAGAAAGTCCCTGTGTCACACAGGGGAAGCTGCCGCTCACTTTTCAGGTTTATAAGAAAGTGTACCTATGCGATTCACCTGTTTGAACCTATCAAATTGAAAGACAGAACATCAGGGCATTTTGCTGGAATTTCGGCGCAATTTGGTGTTCTGTGAAGAGAAGTCACGATCGTCTTCTGTGGGGGCAAACTGCACCGCATTTTGCTGTCAATTTGCCAGTATTTGATGAATTGACAGCTTAGTGAGTGGCCAAATTGGCCTGAATTTGCACTGAATGTTGACATTCACTGTCTGGTGCAATTTGGAGGTTAGTGTATAACCTCATGTCTCTGCACTGCCTGTCAAGAAGACCCCCCCCCCCCTCCTTTGCGGTTCCCACACTGATGAAAGTACATAAAATTACCACCAGGGCTGGCGTTTGCATAAGGCAGGTAGGGCAACTGCCCAAGGGTGTCTGTGCAGGAGTGCGCAAATATCTGTGAACAAATTTGTATAGCATACGTTTCATTCAGACTTTGCACCCTCCCACAGACTCTCAGCCGACTGCCCATTGGCTGCCAGTGCAACAGTGTGGAAAGGAGAATACTCCTCCCATCATGCTCTGCTCTCCTGAGAAGCCTAGCAGGAAGCCTTGCAATGCACATCACAGACAGAGGAGGTGGCTCAAAGACTCTGCTTGTTTACATCACAGGTTAACCTTGCGAATACTGAACTCGTATGCTCTCAGTGTGTGTCTACACGACTCAGACTACAGGTATATTGGTTCATGTGATCAGATCAGAGACTTCACCTGTCATCACCTTTCTAGCAATGAGGGTTAGGGTTTTTAAAGCACAATTCACTCCCTCCAACCAGCCATCCCTGCTATAGTTCCCATAGACACATGCACTCCTTGTTGTACCTTGTACCATGAAAGTAATGTTTTGCTATGAGCTGAATGTCTCTTGCATATATTATCATTTATATGGCGCCAACAGTTTCTGCAGCGCTTCACAATAACCAAAGGGAACGAGATAAACGGACATATGATGGAAACAAAGAGGTGTAGACGACCCTGCTCATAGGAGCTTATAGTCTAGTCGGAGTCTGGCTTTGTGTGCCTAATATGTAGAGTGAGACCAGGTTTGTGTGTATACACCGGTTTGTAGTGTGTGGCTCTGGGTTTGTGTGTGTGTGTATACACTGGTCTATAGTGTGTGGCTCTGGGTTTGTGTGTGTATATACCGGTTTATGGTTTGTGTGTTTACACCGGTTTGTGTGTGTATACAGTGTATACACACTATAAACCGTTGTATACACACACAAACACAGAGCCACACACTATAAACCGGTGTGTGTGTGTATACACACACACAAACCCAGAGCCACACACTATAAACCAGTGTATACACACACACACAAACCCAGAGCCACACACTACAAACCCAGAGCCACACACTATAAACCGGTGTGTATACACACACACAAAGCCAGAGCCACACACTATAAGGCTAGGGTCAGACTGAGGCAGTGCGAACGCGCGTTCTGGCGCACATAATCACGGCCGCACTAGCAGCAGATGACGGGCAATGACAGCCAATATAAAGTACGGTCGCACAAAAGTCCGGCCGCGCAACGCAAGTGGAAAATGAACGCATTTTTTCGAGAACGTTAAACGCTGGTACTGACGTACAGAGTGCGCTGCGGCCGCATAGCAGCGTGTGTGCGTGATTAGGAGATGTCAGACGCTGCTAGTGTGCGGCCACATAACGTTCAAAACAGCCGGATTTCCCTAGACTTCTTTCACCCATCGTCATGAAATACGTCCAGAATTGCGCATCGTCTGACCACTTAAGCGTATTCCGTGAAAAAATGCGTGCGCACGCATCGACGTACATTTTGACGGTGGCCGCAGAAAATGCGCTCATCTGTCCCTAGCCTAAACCGGTGTGTATACACACACACAAACCCAGGGCCACACACTATAAACCGGTGTGTATACACAAACCCAGAGCCACACACTATAAACCAGTGTATACACAAACCGGTGTATACACACACTACAAACCAGTGTATACACACACTACAAACCAGTGTATACACACACTACAAACCAGTGTATACACACACTACAAACCAGTGTATACACACACAAACCCAGAGCCACACACTATAAACCGGTGTATACACACACAAACCCAGAGCCACACACTATAAACCGGTGTATATACACACAAACCCAGAGCCACACACTATAAACCGTTGTATACACACACAAACCCAGAGCCACACACTATAAACCGGTGTATACACACACAAACCCAGAGCCACACACTACAAACCAGTGTATACACACACTATAAACCGGTGTATACACACAAACCCAGAGCCACACACTGTATACACCGGTGTATACACACCCACACACTATAAAACCGGTGTATACACACCCAGAGCCACACACTATAAACCGGTGTTTACACACTATAAACCGGTGTACACACACACACAAACCACAAACTAGTGTATACACACACACTACAAACCAGTGTATAGTATACACCGGTTTGTAGTGTGTGGCTCTGGGTTTGTGTGTGTATACACTGGTTTTATAGTGTGTGGGTTTGTGTGTGTATACACCGGTTTTATAGTGTGTGGGTTTGTGTGTGTATACACCGGTGTATACAGTGTGTGGGTTTGTGTGTGTATACACCGGTTTATAGTGTGTGGCTCTGGGTTGGTGTGTGTATACACCGGTTTGTAGTGTGTGTATACATCGGTTTGTAGTGTGTTGCTCTGGGTTTGTGTGTGTATACAACGGTTTATAGTATGTGGGTTTGTGTGTGTGTATACACCGGTTTTATAGTGTGTGGATTTGTGTGTGTGTGTGTATACACCGGTTTATAGTGTGTGGCTATGGGTTTGTGTGTATACACCGGCTTATAGTGTGTGGCTCTGGGTTTGTGTGTATACACCGGTTTATAGTGTGTGGCTCTGGGTTGGTGTGTGTATACACCGGTTTATAGTGTGTGGCTCTCGGTTTGTGTGTATACACCGGTTTGTAGTGTGTGGCTCTGGGTTTGTGTGTGTATACAACGGTTTATAGTGTGTGGGTTTGTGTGTGTGTGTATACACCGGTTTATAGTGTGTGGCTCTGGGTTTGTGTGTATACACCGGTTTATAATGTGTGGCTCTGGGTTTGTGTGTATACACCGGTTTATAGTGTGTGGCTCTGGGTTTGTGTGTATACACCGGTTTATAGTGTGTGGCTCTGGGTTTGTGTGTATACACCGGTTTATAGTGTGTGGCTCTGGGTTTGTGTGTATACACCGGTTTATAGTGTGTGGCTCTGGGTTTGTGTGTATACACCGGTTTATAGTGTGTGGCTCTCGGTTTGTGTGTATACACTGGTTTGTAGTGTGTGTATACACCGGTTTGTGTGTGTATACAACGGTTTATAGTGTGTGGGTTTGTGTGTGTGTGTGTGTGTATACACCGGTTTTATAGTGTGTGTGGGTTTGTGTGTGTGTGTATACATACCGGTGTATAGTGTGTGGCTCTGGGTTTGTGTGTATACACCGTTTTATAGTGTGTGGGTTTGGGTTCGTGTGTGTGTATACACCGGTTTGTGTGTGGCTCTGGGTTTGTGTGTGTATGCACTGGTTTATAGTGTGTGGCTCTGGGTTTGTGTGCATAAACAAATTTAGGAAAACCCAGAAAAAGAAATGAGAGAGGCTAAAACTAGGGTTGCCAGACTGGCCATGTTATCCTGGACACATATTACCATTTCATGCAGAGCACAGGGAAAAGTGCTGCCCTGCAACATGTATAATTATTATGCTCGAGGATGGAAATTAAGGTCACCGGGAATTCCTGTTTTATTTGTTAAAAGAGCTAAACTGGCCTGCGCTGGAGTCTAAACGCACCCTTCACCTTTCCAGCCTGGTGTCTAAGAGCATTTCTGGGAAGCTGCCACCCTACCTGAATAGACTGCTTCCCCAAGCAGCTCCCTCATCCTATAACCTCCGATCCAGGACCAGCACCTTTCTTGCAATACCACAATACAAAAAGACAGCGGCTCGGTCCTCATTTTCCTACAGAGCACCACAATTATGGAATAATCTCCCAGACACCATCAAATCTTCCCCCAGTCTTAAGTCACTCAAGAGCTCCTTACTAACATACCTCAATACAGAATGCACCTGTAAACATGTAACCTAGTGACTATATTTCCTACATATTTATTTTCTGTTAATCTGTATATTTGTGTTGTTTTCATAATATCTTGCATTGTATTACTTTGTATTTCTGTAACATTTCAATGCTCTTGAACCCAGGACATACTTGAAAACGAGAGAAATCTCAATGTATCCTTCCTGGTAAAATACTTTATAAATAAATAAATTTCTTACTTGCAGTGTCCGGATTCTACATGCTGCGTGGTTGAGTTTTCATGTACTACTGCTCAGCATGAAGAAATGATGTGTCCAGGAAAACATGTCTGATCTGGCAACTCTAGTTATCACAGCTATCACATCCAAGAAATCTAGTATAGATATCCAAAAATGTCACAGTGTAGCGAGATCATGTCGCGCCCGGGGGCAAGTCTTTCATTAGTGCCCCCCCAACCAAAAATAGTAACTAAAGCATACAAATTTTACAAACATTTAACCCCCCCCCCGCCAAACATAATAATTTTTTTCAATAACAATTGGAAAGGTGCAACACATGAAACAGGTTAACAAGAGAGCATCATTAACCTCTTACTGACGGGTAGGTTTTACCAAGACTAGCCAACGTGCCACTTGCCTCATTGGCTGCGTATGGTGTGCATGAGCACATCACAGAGCTCCACAACTATAAAACTCACAGTAATGTGCTGTGTGTATCACAGAGCTGCACGGCAATAAAACTCACGCTCAATCACAGTGCACATTACTGTATCAGTGCTCCACAGCAATAAAACTCATAGTAAAGTGTGGTGTGTATGAGCGTATCAGAGTTCCAGAGCAATAAAACTCACTCATACACACCGCACATATTGCCCCAGCAGCTCACGCATGGATATATATTGCCCCAGCAGCTCACGCATGGATATATATTGCCCCAGCAGCTCACGCATGGATATATATTGCCCCAGCAGCTCACGCATGGATATATATTGCCCCAGCAGCTCACGCATGGATATATATTGCCCCAGCAGCTCACGCATGGATATATATTGCCCCAGCAGCTCACGCATGGATATATATTGCCCCAGCAGCTCACGCATGGATATATATTGTCCCAGCAGCTCACGCATGGATATATATTGTCCCAGCAGCTCACGCATGGATATATATTGCCCCAGCAGCTCACGCATTGGATATATATTGCCCCAGCAGCTCACGCATTGGATATATATTGCCCCAGCAGCTCACGCATTGGATATATATTGCCCCAGCAGCTCACGCATTGGATATATATTGCCCCAGCAGCTCACGCATGGATAGATATTGCCCCAGCAGCTCACGCATGGATAAATATTGCCCCAGCAGCTCACGCATGGATAAATATTGCCCCAGCAGCTCACGCATGGATAAATATTGCCCCCAGCTCACCTCTCCTCTGCCAGGCCCCTCCGAGAAAATATTGCCGGCCGCCGCGTGCTTTTCGTCCTATGAGCGGCCGCCGGCATGAAGGCTCTGCCGCTCGCGTGTGTTCCACCAGCTAGCTGCGATCTCGCAGAGGTCACGTGAACTCCGCGATCTCGCGGCTGGCTGGTGGAACCCACACGAGCAGCAGGGCTGCTACGCCCCACCTGGCTGAAAGGCGCCCAGGGGCACGTGCCCCCCCTCGCTACACCACTGCCATAGTGTTAAGTTTTTTTTTTTTTTTTTTACTTGATGGAATTCTCCCTCCATTAGTGTCTTTCTCTTTTATCCAGTTTTTCTAGATGTCAGCCATATTTGTGACTAAGCATCAAGGGACATGTAGTTCTGAAACTTTCAAGTGCCAAGGTTTGGCCATCACTGCCATATTTGCATTACTTTGCATATCAACGTCCCCAGGGGTGCTTGTAGGGTTTCCAAAATCGACCATGCTTTTCTAGACACATATTATTTCATGCAGAGGGGAGCGCATGCAAGAATGCTGCCCTGCAACATGTATAATCCATATGTTGTAGGAAGTAAATCCAGTCAGGTCATCTGGGAATCCTTTTTGATTTCTCACCTGCAGCATATGCAGGGATCCCAAGTCTCCCTGACCCCCGCAAATGCTTCTGGAACTCCCGTATTCATCATTCGGGAGAGGTGGGATGCCGTGCTGCGTGGAGGGCATGCTCGGTTTAAGCCAATCATCGAATGCCCTACGCGCAGCACGCTGGGCGGTGTCGATTCTGACCTCCTCTGTTGATTAGCAGCTCTGGGAACTGAACTCCAACTTCCTGGAGAGCAGTGACGCCTCAGACATGTGACATCACGGCTGCAGACGTGCTCTAATTAGACAGTTGGGGAAAGCACGCCGGGTAATTTATTTATTTATAAAGTATTTTACCAGGAAGGATACATTGAGATTTCTCTCGTTTTCAAGTATGTCCCCTGGCCTGGATTATGTGGTTCAAACTCAGGGCCACGCCATTTGTTTGGTTGGGGAGAGGACTACAAGACGCGGCAGTGCTTGCGGCGAGCAGGAACTGATTTACACCAGTGCGTGAACAGAACGCTACCATCTCTGGGTTTGGAACCACAAGAAGACAGGTGGTTGGCAGTTTATAGCTGAATAATTCCGATTTATTTAATTATACATAGAGGGTGTGTACCCTGATAACAGTACTAGTATACAGAAAGCAGAGAGTGGGTGTACCCTGGCCTGATAATACTGTATACAGAAAGAGAGCCTCAGCGGAGGTATTCTGACTGTGTTATACATAGGGGGTTGCCACCTTTCCTACAAGCCGAACCCTCAAACATTGCACGGCATATTTTTTATTTACAGAGTTATACACACTTTGCATATGAAGGATGACTGAGGTCGGTCTCTGATGGCACTCACAAGTATACAGTCACACAGGCTCTCAATGGTATGCACTTACACAAGCACTTAGGCCCCTTTCACACCTGGGCGTTTTACAGCCCGTTCCTGCGCGCTGTAAAACGCCCAAACACGGAAATCCCATGATTTCCTATGGGGCCTGTTCACACCTGGGCGTTTTACAGTGCGTAGGAACGTGCTGTAAAACGTCCTACGCCCAAAGAAGTACAGGAGCTTCTTTGGGGGGGTATTTCAGCGCGTTCACAGCCATAGACTGCACCGTGAACACGCTGCAATGCGCGTTCATGTGTTTTTCAAGTTTGTGTGATACGCACGCCAAAAACGCGCATATTACACGCATATGAAAAACACTGAGGTGTGAACCCAGCCTTGGGGCGGCGTCAGACGAGCGCACTAAGTGCGCCCGTACTGACGTGCTTACCGGCACCCGTGGCAGTGTTGTGAAAAAATGTAACGAGACCCCATCTCTAATTTTTTTAACAAGCGCACCCCATACAAAATATAACCGCAATTGCTCGCATGTTAAAATGTGAAAAAAAACACTTTACACATTGTAAATTATTGAAAATACATATTTTATTGCATTTTTTGTTATAATATACAGACATGACATAACGTATACATATAATAATGACATATTATGAATCTACCGAGTCTGACGGAAAGAACGATATATAATATGTCTGGGTCATATACTAAAATAAGCCTTCAAAACACGTTTAAACATGATGAGCAAAACAGGTAAAAATGACCTCAGCACAGGGGCGGGAAAAGCCTCAGCAGCGAAAGGGTTAAAAAAAAAATATTCAAAATCTATATCTACTAAAATATCTCAGCCACTCTGATCTAGAATCCTCCCGTACCACTTCTCGTTCTTATTATATCCCTTATGATTTACATATAATTAGAAACCACTTGTATTACATTTTAAATATTTATTTGGAAATAATAAATTTTTTCACTGTTCTTGATTATTTCTTTAACATCAAAAACACAAGGAGGGGGGGGGGAGCGAGCGGGCAGTCAGCCTCCCTGAAATTAAGTTTTTGCAGGTTGGGACATCTGCATATCTACATGAGTCGAAGTTGCATTTTTTTCATGTACTGCCCCTCAGCATGAATAAATTATGTGTCCAGAAAAACATGGCCGATCTGGCAACCATAGGCGCTCAGTAAATTGTGGTTGCAAATTAATGAGTATTTCAAATATTAAGGTCAAATATCAGATATGGAAATATTGAGCTATGAGCTAAATTGGCCTAAAATGTTTCACAAATTTGTGGCTTCGTATGAAGACTGTATAGAATACAATCAGGGTTATTCAGAGAGCGTGAAAAGCAGGAGAATGACTGGAGAATGAAAAATTCTAGGTCAAAATAGCCAATTTGGAAAGTGAGATGAAAGGGAGAATTTTTCTGGTTTGGCTATTTTGACCTAGAATTTTTCATTCTCCAGTCATTCTCCTGCTTTTCACGCTCTCTGAATAACCCTGTAAGTGTCCTATATCTCAAGATATCCACTCCGTGACATCGCGCTGGGGATGTATAGAGCAATTTGCATTATGAATCTCGCTTGACCAGTACTTCTAGCATAACTGTCCATTTACTGCTTGGATCTAGTGGTATTTTCTTGACAATTTGGAGGGGTTAGACAGGTTTGCTTTGAACTTTGTGCTTGGGAATAAGCTGACTCACTGTGAACCTGGTTTTGATTAGCATTTTACTGAGGGGTGGATGTGCTTTGTATCTCTGGATTGGTTAGGAGGAGGGAAGCACAGTGGGCCTTAATCTGTGTCTCGGATACATCTGGAGCTCCAAAAAAATCTCAACAGCAGCTGACTCACTGGCAACAATGTCCTTCATCCACGTAGACGAGAACTCTGACTTCCCCATTCAAAACCTTCCGTACGGTGTATTTTCTACGCACGATGAGGTTGGTATTGTGTGTTTTTCAATGGGTGTTCATGTTTGTGTAAATTCTTGTTGTGTTCTGCACTCTGTATGTTTAAATCTACCTGCAGAGTTTATACACATGGGAACTTATCCTTAAACTGTCTGTGTACAATCATAACATGGCAACACTGTTTGTGAACCATGATCTGATATTTCAATTATGTCATATATGAATAGGATTTGTGGTGTTGAAATTGAGGGGAAAAAAGTCTTGATTCTCTGGAAACCTAAAGGATATCATCAGCTGAGGTTGATGGAATTTTTTTATTATTATTAATAGGAGGGTATGTAATAATTAACTAAATGTGTTATTATGAACACTTGATCAGCAAAGAGCCTGAGGGCACTTTGCAGTGTTTCCCAAACCTGTCCTCGGGACCCTCAACCAGGTCAGATTTTGCAGATCACCTTGGGGAAATGCAGACTGGATCCTGCAATCACTGAGCAGCAAATTATATCACCTGTGCTGTGCTTCAGAAATCTGGCAAACCTGGCGTGTCAGCGGGTCCTGAGGACAGGTTTGGGAAACACTGACTTAAAGAATATGCTTTCTAAAGCCATAGAGATGTGAACATTTAGGCTAGGGTCAGACTGAGGCAGTGCGAACGCGCGTTCTGGCGCACTTAATCACGGCCGCACTAGCAGCAAATGACGGGCAATGACGGCCAATATACGAAGTACGGTCGCACGAAAGTCCGGCCGCGCAACGCAAGTGGAAAATGAACGCATTTTTTCGAGAACGTAAAACCGCTAGTACGGTCGTACAGAGTGCGCTGCGTCCGCTAGAGGCGTGTGTGCGTGAATTGGAGATGTCAGACGCTGCTAATGTCCGGCCAACATAACGTCCAGATGCACAAAGTGTTTTATTGATGATCCGTACAAAATCACGGACGAAAAATGCGCATCGTATGACCGGTATCGCGTACTCCGTGAAAAAATACGTCCATTCGTTCAAACGCACTTTTTCACGGACAACGTGAAAATGCGTTCGTCTGACCCTAGCCTTATACTGTAGATTAAACTGTTGCTTGCTCTTTATCATGAAATAATGAAGGAACACCCAATAAGTACATGGGGACCTAACAAATGGACAAGCAGGGCAAATTTTCCCAGCAGGCACCCAGTCTGTAAGGGTAGACTTTTGGTTTAGAGGTATTTACCTTTCAAAGAGCTGCAAACTGTAACTCTCATAAGTATAACTAGCAAAATAAAGTGCACATGTTGTGGTTTTTTTAGTATTATTATTTTATTGCTTCAATATACTCCTGCAAAGAAAAAAAACAACAAAGTTACAGTTAAGTATTTAAGGGGTGATAAGACATTATTTTTTCCATGTTTCTTATTCTCTTCAGATAGCGGTTTTTGTTTTTCCTTGACCTGTGCAGTACCCCCATATGGATACATTAGCATCCCTAGGGAGCCTTTATGACCATGTTGCAATACTACATTCCCTTGCTGTGCCCTGCTGCAATGATGTGAAAACCCTTTTGCGCACACGCCTATAATGATGTCGCTGCCTAATCTGAACCTGTTGCATTCAGGGAGAAAATGAATCTACCAGTTAAAGAAATGGCCTTTTTATTGATCCCTCCTGCAGCTTAGCATTGCTACATTCTGTGGTCATACACTGCCACCAACATGAAGCAATGATATATGTATAGGAAAACATGGCAGATCTGACCGCTCTATTGCCAGCAGAGTGCTTGGAAAAGCCAGAGTGGTTAATCATTGACTCTCTCTGTACCTCCACCCCCCCCCCCCGTACTTCAGCATAAAGTATCTGTAAAAACTTGCCCTCTCTACAGTACTGCGGCCTTCGTTGGTGTTTTCTGGAATGACCGCATCTGCTTCTTTGTGAAACCGAATCTTTTGAGTGGTCAGGCAATCCAATGCCTCTCCAAAACTATGCAGAGTGGAACCCCAGACAGAAACAGATAAGCGGTCATGGTGGCTAGCATTATCGTGCGCAGGCAAACTCTAATGTTTTGTGACGAGGCCCTCTTTCACCTCCTTATGTTGATATTTTAGGTGAATCTTAGGCTGGCGTCAGACAAGCGCACCATGTGTGCCCGTACTGACATGCCTTCTGGCATCCGTCAGCATTGAAACGCGCAACGAGGCCAGCTACACGCTGTTGCATGTGCACGAATTGCGCGCGCACCAGTGGCCATGCTGCTTCCGTGCAGCAGCTCTCTCCGTCAAAGCGCTAAGGCTAGGGTCAGACGAAAGCATTTTTCCCCGCGAACAAGTGCGTCCGAACGCATTGACGTATTTTTTCACAGAATGCGCAAAAACGGTCAGACGACGCGCATTTTCGGGCGTGATTTTGTACGGATCGTAAATAAAACTCTTTATGCGTCTGGACGTTATGTTGGCCGGACATTAGCAGCGTCTGACATCGCCTAATCTCGCACACACGCCGCTATGCCGCAGCTGCGCACTCAGTACGTCAGTACTAGCGGTTCAGCGTTCTCAGAAAAATGCGTTCAAGTTCCACTTGCGTTGCGCGGCCGTACATCGTATATTGTCCGTCATTGCCCGTCATCTGCTGCTAGTGCAGCCGTAATTATGTGCGCCAGAACGCACGTTAAAAGTGCGCTGGTCTGACCCCAGCCTAAGACACGCGATGACGGAGCTGCAAAGCGCAATCCTCCATAGGAGGATCGAGCCTTGCAGCGCTGAGTGCACTAAGTGCGCTCAGCGAGGTGGCCAATCCTCACAGACGTTCCTTCCGCTCTTCAAATACGCTCGACTGATGCCAGCCTTATCTGGTTCATGAACAGCATAAAAAAACTATCTCTGATCACAGACTTGTTATTTCTAATGAAAAATTTGCATTTTGTGCAAAAACTTCTAAAAATACGTTTTAATTAATAAAAGGTCCATGAGTGCACATCCTAATGCGCACGCCAGTGGTGGCTAGATTGTCCCTTGTTAAGACTGATGAACCTATGTTCTGAACATTGCCATTTCTATGTTGCTCATACAGTATGTTGGTGATGGTTGTGCTTTTTGAAATGCCTACTGAAAAGAAAAAGAGAAGGTAGGTGGCTTAGGTTGGGGTCAGATGAGTGGAAGGAACATCTGTGAGAGTGGACGTTCCATCCACTCTGACGCCCGTCTGCCACCTCGCTGAGCACAGTTGGTGCGCTCAGCGCCGCAAGGCTTGATCCTTGAAGAATCACACTTTGCAGCCCCGTCAAACACGCGTCCTAGCGCTTCGACGGGGAGGCTTGCAAGACGGCTGCAGCCTGGCCGTTGTCGTGAGCGCAACAGCGTGTGGCCAGCCCCGTCACAACGCTGCGACGGACGCCGGAGAGGCACGCCAGTACGGCGCACCTAGTGCATTTGTCTGACCCCAGCCTTAGAGGCGCTGTTCTTGATGCAAATGATAAAATACCTTACCTATGGATAAACAGAACATGTAAAAGAAAAATACATAGTACAGGAGGAGCGGGGTCACGCCTATTCCCCAATGGGGCGGCTGCTACCACCAATTGTATCCAGCCCAGCAACATGTATAAAACATAACAAGAAAAAAAGGTGTCATCTGTGCTGTAATGGGAATGAGAGCAGATGACACCTTTTTTTTCTTGTTAGCTTTTTCTTTTACATGTATAAAATATAACGAACACTCGCAAACAGAGGGAGACCTATTTAAACCTGCTGGTACAAAAGGCGTAGGTAAGTGTTATATATGTTTAATGCAACTTGAAATATACAGAATCTTTTATTTCCATTTACAGTCTGTTTTGTAACATTCAAATGATAACCAAAACTATTTTAAATTCCAGCCAAGACATAGGATAGGAGTTGCAATTGGTGATCAAATCCTGGACCTGAGTGTCATCAGACATCTATTCACTGGTCCTTTCGTATCTGGAAATCAAGATGTTTTTCTTGAGGTATGTTATGTTTTGTCAGTCTAAACCTTCATGTCCTGCACAGCCCAAATTTGGGCTGTCATCACATCTTCTCCTATAAAATGCATGGTACGTATGTTAAATGTAATCATTCTATTTTAGACTTTACTCCTTTTTGAGATAGCTTTTCCAGAATCAGCGGTATACGAATAACCGTTCAGCATCACAATTTAATATGTCAACCAATTCTTTGATTTCAGCATTATTTTAACACCTCCAAATAATCAGATTACTACTTCTGATCATGTGTCACTAATGTCCCAGACAATGTGCCATATTACATAGTTGGTGCTAACTTAACCAGGGCTGTTGTAAACTTACCAGAACCATTATAGTCTATGGAGTTGTTAAGTTTGCTACAGCTCTGGTTAAATTAGCACCAGCTTTGGAATATTGTCCCATGTCTTTTTCTGTAATAATGGAGACTGTTTCCTTTTTTAATATTGTTCTCTCCAATATTAGATATGATAGAAAATATGAAGTGCAAAAAAGTGGAGCAGTCACATTAGTGTTCCATTGAGAATAATATTTTGTTTACAGTGATGCAACATGAATGTTTAGACTTGCAAACAACTATTTATCAAGCGCAGTAGGATCAGGGCTCTGTTTGGACATTTCTTCTTCAAATTTATTTATTTATAAAGGATTTTACCAGGAAGGATACATTGAGATTTCTCTCGTTTTCAAGTATGTCCCGGGTTCAAGAACATTTGAAGTGTTGCATTGTATTACTTTGTATTTCTGTAACTGTAAGATATTAAAAAACAACACAAATATACAGATTAACAGAAAATAAATATGTAGGAAATAGTCATTATGTTACATGTACCGGCACTAAGAGTGGGCATATCCCTTTTCATGGTCTTGGTGTAGTTGTTAAGACCTGGCAGCGGTGGTCCTATTAAATGGCATTAGGGTGTTTTAACTACTCTGTGCCTGGTTTCAGGGTTTTTACTTGATATATTTAATAAAACAAAGGTTTTTTTGTTTTTGCTCACATTGCCATATTCACCTCCCGAAGATGACCTCTTTTTATGGCAAGTACCTACTATAACCATTAGCTTTGCTACTTCCTGACAACATTTCTTATGAGATCAGGGGGACTTTGCTTCAACATTTAACCCTTAAAACCGAAAAAGAAACTGTCTAGGAATAGTTATCAGATCTAAAACCTGTAACTTGGAATGGTTGTGCACCGTGAGTTAACAGATTCATGTTTTTTTTAATTCAAAAGTATGGCATGCATGGAACTTCAGGCACGGTTATTCACATCTTGGACTCGCTGTAACACAATGTGATCAGTAAATGAAACCCACTCTTCTTCTGTTTTTTATTTGTCTGTAGCCTACCCTCAATAAATTTATGGCTCTTGGGCACTGCGCATGGACAGAGGTTCGCCACTTCCTTCAGAAACTTCTGAGCACATCTGAGCCACTACTAAAGGACAATGTGACGCTTAGAGAGAGGTGAGCAAGCAATTCAGAGAAATCCTGCTATTCTTCATAAACTTTAAAAAGCAACATTTTAACAATCTCTCATTTATTTGTAAATAATACCACTTTCTGCACTTTGGTATGTTAGAAACATAGAAAAATGTCGGCAGATAAGAACCTTTCGGCCCATCTAGTCTGCCCAATTACATGGATACTTTACCTGGATTTAGCTTTTCTTTAGGATAGCCTTATGCCTATCCCATGCTTGCTTAAATTCAATTACTGTTTTGGCCTCTACCACTTCTACTGGAAGACTGTTCCATGTATCCACCACCCGCTCAGTAAAATAATGCTTCCTGATGTTACTTTTAAACCTTTGCCCCTCTAATCTAAGACTATGTCCTCTTGTTTTGCTATTTTGTTTCCTTTTATGTTGTTTTTTTTGGGTTAAGTGAAGCTTTCACTCTTTTATGTTCTGATTTTATAAAGGATATTTAACAAGATGTAGTCCAACAAGCTGCTTATTCTAGGGTTTGATAGACTTGGTTCTGCATTAAAGTCTTTTGCGGGCCTGGAGTTGAAGTGTTTGGTGTGCCTCTGTCCCATCATACTCACACTACATTGTGCAACTGTTTTAGCTCTTCACCTTCATTGTGCTACTGCCCCATCCATATCACCTCTGGGATGAAAGAACTTGTTGTATAAAAAGTTATTGCTCTCATGGGTCTATTTGGGTACACAGGCCCAAGTACGTACACCTCGCATTTTTATGTAATCTGATCGAAAAATATTTAAGTGTAACGCTGTGAAAACGGGTGCAATAATTAAGCTTTTTGTTTTATAGACCGTAGTTTTGCTGTGTTTCTTTATGATTGATATGCAGAGTAAGGCTAGGGTCAGACGAAAGCATTTTTCCCCGCGAACGTGAAAAAGTGCGTCCGAACGCATTGATGTATTTTTTCACGGAATGCGCACAAACGGTCAGACGATGCGCATTGTCAGTCGTGATTTTGTACGGATCGTCAATAAAACTCTTTTTGCGTCTGGACGTTATGTAGGCTGGACATTAGCAGCGTCTGACATCTCCTAATCACGCAAACACGCCGGTATGCCGCAGCTGCACACTCAGTACGTCAGTACTAGCGGTTCAGCGTTCTCAGAAAAATGCGTTCAAATTCCACTTGCGTTGCACCGCCGGACTTTTGTGCGGCCGTACATCGTATATTGTCCGTCATTGCCCGTCATCTGCTGCTAGTGCGGCCGTAATTCTGTGCGCCAGAACGCACGTTAATAGTGCGCTGGTCTGACCCCAGCCTAAGTGGGATCCTTTCTCGCTGACCCGTAAGGCATCAATGATCCCACCTCTTCTTCAATTTGTTCAGATAAAAAGGTCCAACTGTCTAAGACACAAATGACACTCTGTGTATATTCAGAAAAATAGAATTCTAGGATGCTGTGTTAAATGTGAAGGAGTAGCCATGCCCCTGAATTAACTCTTTTGATACAGGACTTGTTCTGGATCCCCAGGGTCCTAAGCAAGAAGTGAATGTCACATGCAGGATGTGATTGAAGCCTGATAGCTTAACTCCTCGGACTCTATTACATTCTACACCCAAAAACGCACGCAGAACGCGTGCATTTTTGCGCAAAGCGTTAATGCTGGTATTACAATCCTCACATTTTTTCATCCGTCAAAAAAATTACGCGCGTAAAACGGACGTGCAAAAACGCGCGCACAGAAATCTGTGTGCGGACTGTTCTTCACGCGATTCAGCCAATCAGAATTAAGAACCACAATTGTCTCACGTTAAGTTTTTGCGCCTGCCAAAGTCAATCTGCACATTTATGCTGCATCAATAAAAAAACACACACAACTTCTCAAATTTATTGGTTTGGTATGTGTAGAATGTGTAACTATACTTTGCTGCATATATTTTTTTTTGGGCTGGTGTATTTGGTTTCGGCCAGGACATTCAGATTTGCCATTAACACCAGCTTTTAGGAGTTGCTAAAATTATGCGCGCAAAGGCTGTGTGTTACAAACTGCGCATAGATTGTAATACCATCCGCGTACCAGCGCACAAACACATTTGCACTCACAATGTTAAGCATAGGACGCGCGAAGTACAGTAAGCTCGCACAGGTTCACTCGCGGTAGACGTATTCGCGCGTTTGTTGCGCTGAGCTTGTAATACGACGTTCCGCGCAAAGGGTTTTGCCCCTCGCGTTAATGCGTTTTTGCGCAGGCGAAGAATGTAATAGGTCCCCTCCTTTTGAAAGCACACAACGTCCTTTGTAACAGCAAATAAAAGGTGTCTTGTGGGTAGAGGGAGCTTCTCTGTAGTGTAGTAAGAGGAAGGTGGATAGAGTTTCTCTGTATGCATTCCAGTAGGCGGGAGTTAAAACAGAATGCATCTGCCCAGTATAAACAGGATGCTACTCACAAGCTTCCATGGATAGAATGCAGGAAGGGAAGCTTTGCTGCACAGGAAATGGGGCTCGGCCATCCTAACTATGCGAATGGACTAATCCATTCTTAAGTAAAAGCATAGGGGGGAAACAAATAAGGAACCTGGTTCCATGATTAGAACTGCTCTTATACATAAAATTCCTCACTTTGATTACCATGTTGCTGCACTCCTCTAGGTAAGCAAAAATTACTATATTTAAATGTTTTCTTCAGTCTCCCCAAGACGGGAGAAGTCAAGCAGGAACCCAGTTCCCTCATTGATTAAGCAGGGGGAACTTTGTTCCCTTTTTGGTTGGTTTAATGGGAAGCTGCAATACTTTTCTATCCCGACACTAGAAGTATATTACAAACATGTCTATATTCAGGGGTGTATCCAGGGCTTCCAGAGTACATAAATTGTTCTTCTCATACATTCTTTATCTGTATTTGCCTTTAGAAATAGCAGTTTCCTACATAAAGTGCTGCACCTGCTACAGTTTTGTATAATCTTTATAAAGAGACTCATGGATGGACAGAAATCCAACTGAATTGCCACATCTATGTTTTTAGGACTTGCCCCCTGCTTATGCGGTGCACTTTTGTCACAATCATTCTAAACATGTAAACACCCTTATCTTATAATGTGTTAAGGATGGAATCAAGATTATGTTTATCTCTGTTTTCAGAGCATTTGTGCCACAATCCAAAGCAACTCTTAACCTTCCAGCGGATATTGGTAAGGATTTCCCAAATACAGACTGATTGCAAAATAACCACAAATGTTAACAATACTCCTAAAATACTCCAGGCAGGGGCCAAGTCCTGGGGAAAAAGTGAGGGAACTCACACAAGATTTCCACTACCTCCACTACTAAAAAATAATAATGTAATAATAACAATATTTTTATATAATATATTATATAATTTTTTATTATTGCAGCAGCCAATACAGTTCTTTGAATTGCTGTGATGTGCAGATGGCTTCTGCAATAATAAAAATAACCATTCTAGCGTGGAGGCTTATCTCACTTTTTTTTTAAATTCTTTATTTATAAAGAGTTTAACAAATCACAAGTAGAGCATCAATCTGAATATATGCAAAGCGACCCCGTGACTACCCCGAAAGGCATGGGACAACGGACCCTGAAAAATTTCAAAACTGAAGTAAAAACTCGGGACATTTCACTGCCAGGGTCATCTCAGCTGAGGTTTATCTCCCTTTTTGTCCTCCACCACAACTGTTATAAGTACTGATTTGCCCGATGGGTCCAAGCATCCACTGCAATTGGTCATGCCTAGCTCCTAGCTGATGAGGGTCCAATAAATCCGAAACAGCGCTGTCCTAGGAGTGGCTTTGACCAGTTGCATAAACCTTATCTCTGCTAAAAAAAGCCATAGTATGGCATGGCATTGATTGAAGGGTTCTGTGTAAAATCAGAAACAGGATGCAATAAAAGTGAGACAGAGGTCATTTACATATCCTACCCGGAATTCCTTGCTGCATATGGGGAATGTGTAACAGGGGCTCTGGGATGCAGTTCTTTGAATTGCTGTGATGTGCAGATGGCTTCTGCAATAATAAAAATAACCATTATAGCGTGGAGGCTTTTTATCTCCCTTTTTGTCCTCCACCACAACCGTTGTAAGAATAATTACATCAGGGCTCAAAATTTCAGGTCCTGAGCTACTAGCCAGGTCTTCTATGTCAGTGGTCCCCAACCCAGGCCCTCAGGGCCCACTAACAGGCCAGGTTTGCCAGATATCTGAAGCACAGCACAGGTGTTATGATTTGCTGCTCAGTGATTGCAGGATTCAGTCTGATTTTCCCCATGGTGATCTGCAAAATCTGGCCTGTTGGTGGGCCCTGAGGACCAGGGTTGGGGACCACTGTTCTATGTTACTCGCCATCAGTTAACCTACCTAACCCAGTCCCATACTGCACATTTTCCTTGCAGGGATTGTCACTGCTCTATGTAAAACATATATGGCACTGAAGGGATGTTTGTTTCAGTAAATCCCGTTATCCACTGAATCCATTCAGTGGATGACTGGTATTATACAGAGGGGGTCTGTATTAGAGACCCTCTCTGATTCCGATTAACCTGTCACCATCCAGAACGGATGGTGATCATTTAAACATTAGATAGCCCTGCAGGGCTTTTCATATGGTCCAGGGCTCTCTGCATCACTCAGCCCTGGATGTAAGGCAGTGCAAGGGCTCCTGCGTCTGCCTGTGTGTGTGTGTGTGGTGAGGTGCAGGGGGTGTGGAATGAGACCATTCTCTGCCCTGTAAACCCTTGCGCTGAACGTGTGATGCAGGCTAGCGATGCCGGTGTTACATTACTTTCTATGGCAGAAATAATATATGGAGGGTGCAGGGCAGCGTGCAGCCAATGTATACAGCCAGGGCCAGACCATGACATTGTGTTGCCTGGGTCCAAAGATGATATGCTGCTGCCCCCCCCGAAACTATTCCCACAATACACACCCATGCTTATCACAGAGCTCCACAACCATAAAACTCACAGTAATACTGTGTAATAATGTGTGACATGAGAGCTGCATTTATTTATGGGGGGCTTTATGAATTTGTGGGTGCTGTGAGGGTATGGTTGATTTGGGGACCAAGAAGGGCTGTATAGAAGTTGTGTTAAGGATGCTGTGTCCCCACTGTAGAGTCACAGGGTTATTCGGAGAGTGGTGAAAAGCAGGAGAATTACTGGAGAACTGAAAATTCTAGGTCAAAATAGCCAATTCTGAAAGTGAGAGAAATTGGAGAATTTTTCTGGTTTGGCTATTTTAACCTAGAATTTTCACTTCTCCAGTCATTCTCCTGCTTTTCACCGCTCTCTGAATAACCCTGTCAGTGTGTGGATGCATTTGTGATTTGTGCACTGTTTAAAATGGCAAGGAGAGCCAGGAACGAGTTAACTGCAAAATTTAGAGGAGCTGATTACTTCCCATGCATTCCTCCCTGAGCCCCCCTGCAGTGTCCTCTCACCTCAGCTGTGATCAGGGAATGTGCCAAGTTTGTGAATCTACAGATAGTGGCAGAAAGTCCTCTCCTCTTGGAGCAGTGACAGAGGGGCCAATGGACCAGACAGCTCTGTGATTTCCTGCCTAGTTTCTGTTTAAGTGGAATCACCTGATCACAGCTGAGGTGAGGGAGCACTGCATTGCAAACAGTGGGCTGCACACATTTTTACATTTAACTCCTTCCTGGCTCCCACTGCCAATTTAAACAGCACACATCACACAAAATAAAGGGCAATAATTAATATAAACCCCAGAAAAAAATACTTAAGAAAATCTGTTTCTTGGCAAATAAAGTAATTTCCCCCTTCCGAGGGGGGGGGGGGTGTCAGGTGATCATTCCTCAGGTGGAGATTGTTTCTTGCACAGGCACTTTCCAAGATGCTGCCTTGAGGAGGCACTATTGCCTGTTCTTGCCTTCCATCCAGATCACACTCTGTGACGGTGTGACCTGCCCCTGCCTGACACGCTGTACAACTGCCGGGGAGTACAGGAAGAGATGAGATGTCAAATGGTCTCTGTTGTGACATCATCATGGAGGACCTGCACGAGGCAGAGGGCAGACACCGTATTTATTTTCAAAGCCTGAAAGGAAAGGATATGAAACCCTCCTCCAGCAGACAATGACTAGCCGGCAGGTAAAAAGCCCTGATTAGTGCTGGTGTCAGCATGGAGCCGACACTAGCACCTGAAAGGGATTACAGAGCAATTTTCACTCGCCCCCTGCCAAATTCTACTCGCAAATTGCGAGAGGGCGAGTGGAAATTTTAACCCCTGTATTACATTACACTCTTATGCGCTCTTTTCTCATACACAAAAAAGACAATGTGCATGTGCGCCACGTCACACTGACAATTACACCATGACCAAACACACACAGACATCACATAGATATCTATCACACACACAATCATGTATAACCAGGCACAGACCCCCCCAGAATTAAGTATACCCGGCACATGCCCCCAGAATTGTATATACCCAGCCAGCACAGACCTCCGGATCAGGTGACCCGCATGTTCCTCCGAGCTTTGGCGTATTCCTCCATAGGCTTCTGAAGGCTGTGACATGCTCTCGGGAGATCTCGACTGTAGGCTGCGTCACATCCTTCACAGGACGGTGGCTGCATGAGGGAGCACGCTGGCGTTTGGAGGAGCCATCGGCCAGTCGGAGGGGGGGGGGCAAGCAAAATGCTGTTCATACATTCTGCTAGCAGCCCCAGCGATCCACTTTGTCGGCCCACAGCAGGAACGCTGTCCCCGCAGGACTCGAGCCCTGACTGCAGGTGAATACTAAGAAACTAAAGACCTCTCCTTAATGTTGCTTAAAAGGAACCAGATGGCTTTATAAACATAATCTGGATCCCCTGTTAGTGTATTCTCTTGTCATATATATATATATAATGTGTGTGTTCTATGTTGGCATTGAGGGTTACTGATCAGATGGAGAAACTATAATGTTAAGGATTAATTAGAATCTATGTTTAAATTCTTGATCGTAGTTCCTAGTACTAGCTCTTCAGGCTCCCCATTTTCATGTTTTCTATTCATAAATAAGTCTCTGCTATTCCTCAAATATTGATATTGGTTTAGATTTAAGGAATTCTGTAATGTTGACACATTTATAATAAAAAGGTGTCTATTTAAACAGGCCAACACAAAAATATAATGTAGAATTAATTTAACGGTGACATTTTAGGGTGTATATCAGGGGTGAGGTGTTTTGCTAATGCATTTTCCATTAGACTTGGTCAACTTAATGAGTGACTGAGCATAATTGAAGATCTAGTTCCAAAACACATCTGGAGAGCCAAGTTTGCTAACCCATGATGTATGTGATGGGGACACTTATGGTTAGGAGTAAAAGACCCTACCTGTAGACTGTATGCTCCTATTATACTTGGTCAGATAAAGACAAATTATCATGCTCCCTAACCTAGGATGCTTTTCCTGCTCAGTTGGTCCTGCAGAGTCACTAATGGAAAAATGGCGGCCGCACAGTTAGTGGCTCTACTAACTAAGCCTTACTAGGAGTGCGCCCTATGTTAATTGTTCATTTCATTATAATTGGGAGCTGCGAACGGTTACCAGCAGTGGCGACGCCAGCATCTCCTGGGCTCTATAGGACTCAATGGATAGAAGTTAATTCTCCACTCTTATACAGCTGCCCTTTACCAGGCTAAACAAACATACTTCTCCTCTCAAAGCCTCACTTTCTTCCAACCCTCAGACTGTTCTCTACCTTATTTTTAACTCTCTCCTCTACCCGCCAGCACCACCTCCCCCAACCGACCACAGTGCTAAAGATCTCGCTAACTACTTTTAAAAGAAAACTCTTTCAATTCTCAACAACATTCCAGCACAAGCATATAATATTAAGCCTCCTCCCCCAGTCAACCCCACCTCGACTTTCTGCTTCTTCTCCCCAGCCACAAAGGACAAAGTTTACTCTTCATTGTCTTCCTCATTACATGCCCGCTCAACCCTATCCCCTCACACCTACTGTGACAGATCTCAGTACCCCAACAGGGTCACATCTGTCAATGCAGCTTTCTTGCAGGATGCCAGTGTTCTTCCCAGGCAGACTCTCCTGCCTTCCTCCAGTCCTCAAAGCTTTAGGACCAGGACTCGTAGAGAGCCTGCTAGCATCCCCCCAAAATAAGATGATTTGTAGATCTGGAGGTTTTCAGGGTCAGAATGGAACTCTTTTAATAGGGGACAGGCACATATTTATGTGGTCAAACATGGATCGTTTACATAAAACCTGACCCTAGAATGGAATAAACATTTGCTCAACATTCCTAGACAGACAGGACAATGGCAATCGTGATGATAAACAAGATTACAGTCTAAAGACAGCAGATATTGGGGCAGTGTTTGCCTGACAAAGCAGATTAACAAACTACTCAAATATAAACCAATATTAACACATTTCTGAGAGCAACCTAACAAGATGCACATGAGCCATACAATAGACAGATAATAACATTATTCTTGCATAACACAGATTACACAAACATTCTGCACACGAGAGGGCAAGAGAATGATATAGACCATCAGTCCTGCACCCCCAAATACATCTCCAGATTCATGTAGCCCAAGTCTAAAGTGACTCCAGTCTTTTCTTTAGCCCTCACCTCCAATCGCTCCCTTTATCTTGCCAAAAGTCATCCATTTCTGACTGCTGACACCACAAGCAATTTATCCACTCCCTTCTGACTAGCCTTCCTCTCTTCCCCCTTGCAGTCCATCCTAAATGCTTCAGCCCTGCTTATCCATCACGCCCATCGCTTTGTCTCTGCCGCTTCTCATGGTGAACCCTTGAACTATACACAGCAGAATTAAATTCATATTGCTCATCCTGACCTAAAAAGCCCTCCTTAATCACCAAATACACCCCAGCCCGCCCTCTTGGATCCAACAATGACCTGCTCCTGGCATCCTTCATCATCACCTCTTCACATGCCAGATTGCACGCCCTGTGGCTCCCTATACGCCTACATCCTGCCCCCCCAATCAGGGCCGCCATCAGGGCATTACGCCCCATACTGCCGTAAGGGGCCGGGCCTGGTGGGGGCCCGGGCCGGGGGGGTCCCAGCCCCCGTCGGCAGGGACCAGCCCAGACCCCAAGGCCCAGAGCACAGACCCCAAGGCCCAAACCAGACCCAGGGACCAGGCCCAGACCCAAAGGCCATCATATACAGCCCGTTACTGTGAGATTTATTGCTGTGGATTCTGTGATACGCTCATACACACTGCACATTACTGGGAGTTTTATTGCTGTGGTTTTATGTTGTGTCTTTTTTTTTTTTTTTTTTTTTTGAAGGGGGAGAAAAGCTGTTAGAGGTTGAGGGAGTGCCGGGGGGGGCCCGGGGGGCCCCATCATGAGGTTTAGTAAGGGGCCCCATCATTTCTGATGGCTGCCCTGCCCCCAATGCACATTGAGCATGTCATTGGCTGCCTCTGTACTGCCTGAAATAAGGCAGCCCCGCGACCGCCAATGAAATGCATGGCCCTCCGGGACAGGAGGCAGGGTGAAGGATGGACTCAGAGCCTGTGGATTGTGCTATATGGGGCTCTGCGGACTGCCATGCTGCTGGGAGGACCCTGACGGTAGGGGGTTAATATCACTTTCATCACTGCAGTCCTCCCCTCCTGTTTCTCACTCCTTCACCCATCTAGTTCGTAAATTCCCACAGGAATACCGGCCTCAGACTCCTTCTGTAACTCTTGGTGGAATATTGACTTGCCTTCTTCTTGTATTGTAGAATTGTTGTCTTTACCCATTGTTTGCTCATTTGACATTACAACACATGAGAAATGTATAATTCCTATTGTTGTCTGCGAACCTTCCAGGGGATTATACAGACTTCTATTCTTCTAAGGATCATGCAACAAATGTCGGGATTATGTTTAGAGGAAAGGATAATGCTTTGATGCCAAACTGGTGAGTACACAAGATCACAAGGGAGTGCTCTAAAACAATGTTCCTCAAACCACCTTGAATTGGAACCAATAAATACCGGCTGTGTGTGTGTGTGTGTATAATATATGCAGACAGAAAGTAAAGGGTGCACTCGAGGATTTAGGCAAAAAAAAACTGTAGGTTAATAAATATGCATCTTAAAAGTCCTGTAAACAATAACCAACGTTTTGGTTCCCTAAAAGCCTTTCTCAAGGTTACAGGCAATAGTTAAAAACATGTCTGATTACCATATGTATTTTCTAACTATTACCTGTAACCTTGAGAAAGGCTCTTAGGGAACCAAAACGTCGGTTATTGTTTACAGGACTTTTAAGATGCATATTTAATAAACTACAATTTTTTTAACTTTTTTTTTTTTTGCCTATTTCTTCGAGCGCACCTTTTTTATTTTCTGACTCTGTAGATCACGTTGGGATTTTCTGTATCTTGGCACTGATTCTATTAGTGACATAAGCAGGTTCTACATGGTTCAGATCGATATAGCTATCTCTATCCATGATCTGCTTGACATTAATAAAAAGTATTATATTGTGTATAATTTTTATTTAATCAATCTAAAGTAAACCTTTATTAATGGTTAATCCATACAATTGAAACATATTTCCACAGGTTACATCTTCCTGTTGGCTATCATGGTCGAGCATCCTCTGTTGTTGTATCTGGAACCCCAATCCGAAGGCCCAAGGGTCAAATTAGACCAAATGACGGTATGCTAATAGATGATTTTTTTTAAAACTGATTTGGAGTTATTTTATTCTACATATTTATATATTTTTTATTTTAGATAAGCCACCTGTATTTGAGGCCAGCAAACTCCTCGATATTGAATTAGAAATGGTGAGTGTTCTAGCTTGCTCCTAAACCGTCATTTCACGTAAAAAAAACAACAAAAAAAACAAGGAAAGCCTTACTGCAATGTAATAAGAAAAACAGGTGTAATGGCTCCTGATCAAAGTTAACTGAAGAATGATATAGTATGGTAGTAACTGCTTTGGAGATTGGATTTCCAGTGTATCTTAGCTAGTTAAACTAATGGCAGCTTGTTTAATCATAATATATAACTCCCTTATATTGAGCTTTGTTATTGTTTTCTGTTTATTTTTGTGAAAGGCTTTCTTTGTGGGTTCTGGGAACAACTTGGGAGAACCCATTCCTATACACAAAGCCCATGAGCACATTTTTGGGATGGTGCTGATGAACGACTGGAGTGGTAAGAAACGCACATTTTATTTGCATCTAACTAAAATGCTTTTTGGTACTTGACAAAAAAGAACTAACACAAGATTGCCGTAAAATGATTGCAATGTCTATTAGATTGTAAACAGAACACTGCAGCAATGATTTATTAATCTTTATTTATAAAGTGCCAGCATTTTCTGCAGCGCTGTACAGTGGACACAGTATAGACAGGGTTACAATACATTGAACAACATTTTGACAAACCAGTACAGGAGGAAACGAGGGCCCTATTCCTGTGGGAACTCACAATCTAGAAGGTTGTGGGTGGAAACCGGAGGAGCGGACTGCAAGGTGAGAGTGATGGACTGCAAGGTGAGAGTGATGGACTGCAAGGTGAGAGTGATGGACTGCAAGGTGAGAGTGATGGACTGCAAGGTGAGAGTGATGGACTGCAAGGTGAGAGTGATGGACTGCTAGGTGAGAGTATCAGTGAGTCGGGTGGTAGGCTTGCTTGAATAGGAATGTCTTAAGTGAGCGTTTGAAGGAAGGGAAACTAGGGGAAAGTCTGACTGTACGAGGGAGAGCGTTCCAGAGAATGGGGGCTGCGTGTGAGAAATCCTGCAGTCTATCATGGGAAGAGGTGATGCGGGGAGAAGCTAGTCGCAGGTTCTGATACACTTTAGTTATCTTCAGGTATGCTCTGAGGGGAAATATTTTGGGATACTGGATGTAGGAACAGGCTTTGATAGCTTTCTTCTTCTTTCCATACCCATCACCCTAATGTTAACGACTTGTAGAAAATTACGCAAGAGGAATGATTTAAACTACATGCGAGTAATATTCAAAAAACGCAAGATTGTGAGCTAGATGTGTGTGGTGTGCGCTCTAGATATTTGTGAGTTCCTAATCTTTGTCTTACAACTGCATACCTTGATGAAACCTTAGACTACACAAAATAATGCAAACAGCCCGACAGATTGCCAGTTTACCAAATCCTTGTGTGTATAATTTTTAAATGGGTTTTAAAGGTCATATCAAAGGATACAGTTATGGAACTATGGACATTTTCCCCATGTAACAGGCACATTAAATGTTGTGCTGTAAACCCTTTCAATCTATATATAGGTAATAGGTTCACATTTTCACCTCCAAAGAGCTGAACAAGGATAAATAAACCATTTATAGTTCCTAAAGCGTCACTGTGTAATTCTAGAATAAAAGCACTTTCAGGTTTCCTTCATTAATCAATAGACCATTAAAAAGCTGCTGTGTTTTTTTTTTTTTAAAAAATTCAAAGACTTAGTGACACCATCATCTTAACTAGTTTCTTTTTGTGTCATTTTAAAATGAATGGTGACGTTTCATTGGTGTGAAAAATGTGTATCTTTTTATAAATGTTTGCAATGTTGGTAATCCATTTTAATGTTGAAGATGTTGTTGTAATGTAAAAGAAAATACATATTTTTACTTTTAGCGCAGTGTTATTTAATAAGTTTAAAGTTCAGACACATTTTGGGCCCTGCTAAGACATAGCTCATCCTTCTATGTTGAAATAATTAAAAAAATTAGTCTGTTAAAAAAAAAAGGACATTTTTGCAGAATAGAAGTGCAGTGGCTGATACAGAGTAAAAACATGTCTTGTACATAACTATAAGTTACAAAGAAAATGCTCAAATTTATTTATAAAGTATTTTACCAAGAAGGATACATTGAGATTTCTCTCGTTTTTAAGTATCTCCTGGGTTCAAGAACAGTGAAATGTTACAGTTGTTAACCTGTATATTTGTGTTGTTTTTTAACACATAAAATAAAATATGTACGAAATGTAGTCACTATGTTACAGGTTTACAGCTCCGGTCACATACCGCGATACAGAATGCACCACTCTGTATCGCAGTATGTGACCTAAATGACAGAATTTAAAGACTTGGGGCATCAGTTTTGTCTTACAAATCTATATTCTGTTGAAAATTATTTACAGGGTTACTCTAAGAGAATCGAAAAGCCACCGCATGTTCGGTGACTTTTCGTTCTCTTCAATTCGGTACGATTTGGCGATCCCATTTCGGCAACCCTGTGGTGCATTCAGCAACACACATGATCATCTTAAAAGTTATCAATAAAAAATAAAAATGTAAATAAAAGAAAAAATACAGCTTTTTTTTCTTTTGTTTAATGCAGCAATATTGTTCCCATTTCAATTATAATGTGAACAATGATGCTGCACTAACGATTTTTGTATGGGGTGCATTTGTTAAAAATCACATAATTTTCCCCAAAAAAAAAATGTAACGAGTCCCCATTTCTAATTTTTTTTAACAAGCGCAACCCATAGAAAGTATAACCGCAAATACTCGCATGTTAAAATGTGAAAAAAAAACCACTTTGTAAATTATTTAAAATTAAAATTTTATTGCATTTTTTGTTATAATATACAGACAGGTCATGACGTATACATATAATAATGACATATTATGAGTCTGCCGGAAAGAACGATATATAATATGTCTGGGTCATATACTAAAATAAGCCTTCAAAACGCGTTTAAATATGATGAGCGAAACCGGTAAAAATTACCTCAGCACAGAGGCATGAAATGCCTCAGCAGTGAAAGGGTTAATATATTTATCCTACGTGGCAGCGCCTTTCATTATATGCAAAATAAATGGCAGCACTACAGAATTTGTTATCGATTTATAAAAACTTGCAACTGTAACTGGATGTGGAATTATTCCTATAAATATCATCAAAACATACCAGCAGAGCCGCCGTCATGAAGGTGAGGCAATATAACTTTTAGGGGCCTGGTCCTCTGGAAAACCCGGTTAAGCTACTGCTAGGTGCCTGCGGGCCCCCTAGAGCTACCAAGCAGATTTAACTAGTGCTGGCAAATTATATATACACCAAAATACAGCTGTGTACCTACTAGGGGTCAATGTGTTTGCTGCTCTGACTTAGCCCAGCATTCCCTTGTGCTGTTGAAGACAGGCAGTGCAGTCTAATGCCAGTGGTGCTGCACCAGAGACAGCAGAATGTGTTTTGTACCTTAAGTTTATATTTTATGTTTTCGCGGTTTTGGTGTGTGACATGTTTTTACCCAATAGAATTTTAGAATTGTCACTTTTTAGGCATACCTGTATGTATTTTTTTTAACCTGGACCAATTATATGTAAAAGGTCTATTCACTAACCTCTGAAGTTGCCATCGAATTGCACTTAACAGTGAATTTCATTGTATGGTGCAATTTCGGGGTAGTTCGTCTAGTCACTAAGCTGTCAATTTGCCAAGTAAAGGTGAATTATGGTGTAGTTTGGCGATCTTCGGAAGCACTGTAATTGTCCCCTAGAGAAGTAATGGTTAATCTATTCACAGAATGCCGAACTGCGATTAAAAGTCAGCAAAATTGCCTGATTTTCGGTGTTTCTGTTCGAAAGGTTTAAATAGGCTTATCCCATATGATTCAATGTAAAAAAATATCTTTCAAATTTTATTAAAAAAAAAAAAAGGTTTTTCATTTACGGCAAAAAGCCCTTTTATTTTGTAGAACACCTTTTTGTGTGTGTGTGTATGTATATAATTTTTTAATGACATTTTTGTTAACGAATTTTTTTAATTCTGTAACAGACCTTTTCAAAATATATATAATTTATTTTAAAGGACATCTTTTATTCTTTTCACACATTTTAATCCACTTTGGTGCCCTTCGTTGACATTCTCCAACTTTTTCGTGGGGCTTCTTTGACTCCATCTTTGGCACACTCCGGTGAATTCACTGAAATGTTGGCGAAATGGAATCACTGAAGTTAAAAGCGTCGACATTTCTTTGAAATTTTGTTGCTTAACGAATAGACCCTTAAGTCTATATTCAGGCTGTTGCAATGGTTATTGGTGGCCGACTTCCTAAAACCTTTTATTTTTTTCATATTTGTGTCAATTCTATTTCTTGGAGGTTGGAAATCAATGACTGAAGGCATTATAACTAAATACCAACATCACATACACATTGTGCTATAATGTTTTTGTCATTAACCCTTCTGTGCTCTTCCCAGCCAGAGACATTCAGAAGTGGGAATATGTCCCACTCGGGCCGTTCCTCGCCAAAAATTTTGGAACCTCTATTTCCCCGTGGGTTGTACCGATGGAAGCCTTGATGCCGTTTGTTCTGCCAAACCCAGTCCAGGTGAGAACACAGAACACATTTTGAGACTGTTCCAATTCACTGGTTGTGATATCTGAAAACCTTCAGAACATATTCCCAAATATAAAGTTCTTATTGATTTCTTTTCTCCTAGTGATTGAACCATTTTTAGAAGTTGTGTAATGCCACACGGTTAGCCTCATTAACATTTTTCTAGTTGTTACTGGAATGACATTTGCAATTAATGATAAATATTTATTGATTTAAAGAGCAAGCATGTTTTGCTCCTTAAATTTCATTTAAAAGCTGTCTGTTTCTAGGATTGGATTAAAAGGAACAGTATTTAATTTATCTTCGGTAATTAATTCATGGAGTATTTAATTGGCGCTTCTTCACAATTATTTGATCAGTTTTTATGCTACTTTACAGTGAATAATCAGAATGTCTTTCCAAAGGTTTGAAGCATACATATAATTAGTTTGAGTAAATAATGTCAGTTTCAATATAATGTAATCATCATATTGAAAAGATACAGATATCTATTTCGGTATTTATTTACAATGGAACTCTACCCAGGTTTTTGTATAGTTATGTGTGTAAAAGACTGCCACAACTGAATTTATTTCTAGAATCAAAAAATTTAAAATAATGTGTAAGATGGGACAACACTATACAGCCATTTAACCTTGCTGCATCGCTAGATGTATGTTAGTAGATGTCCAGTATAAACTTGTGTTTAAACCTCTGCATAAATGGCTAGCTACAAATTTATTATTTATATATCGCCAGCATATTCCATAATGCTGAACAATGGGCACAATATAGACAGGGTTACAATACATTCAGACTGAACAACATTTTGACAAACCAACACAGGAGGAAACGCGGGCCCTCTTCCCGTGGGAATTTATAATCTAGAAGGGTTAGGGGTGGAAACGGGAGGAGAGAACTGCAAGGTGAGAGTGATGGACCGGTTGCGTCAGTGAGATGTATTAACCCCTTCACTGCTGAGGACGTGTGGGACACGTCCTCATTGACGCACATTATATGCTGAGGACGTGCCCCACACGTCATCAGCTTTGCGGGACCCCCGGCGGAGATACTCACCTCTCTGTCCGGGGTCCCGCGGCGGTCTGACTTCAGCGTCCTCAGACACTGAAGTTAAGACCCTCCCAACGTCAATGACGTCATTTCCAGGCGACCCCCCCCCCTAGCAATGCCGGGAGATAGCCTGGAAGGGAGGGGGGATCCTCTCCCTCCTGATCGGGAAGGAACAGCGCCAAAAGCCAGGCACCGCTTAAAAGGGGAGAGTCTGAACCCCGATATCTCCAGAACCATGGCAGCTAGGGAGTCATGGAGGGTGTCATTCGAAAAGGCCTGAGCATACCCAACATGATCAGGTACAAAGTAAAATAAAAATTAAAAAAAAAAAATTAAAATCATGATTATTTTTTTTGGATGTTGTTTTTATTAATGCAGCAATATTGTACACATTTCAATTATAATGTGAACAATGATGCTGCACTAATGATTTTTTTCTACGGGGTGCGTTTGCTAAAAATCACGTAATTTCCCCCAAAAATGTAACAAGTCCCCATTTCTAATTTTTGTAGAAGCGCACCCCATAGAAAATATAATCTCAAATGCTCATGTGATAAAATGTGAAAAAAAAAACACTTTACACGATGCAGATGATTAAAAATTCTAATTTTATTGCATTTTTTTGTAACGATATATAATATTTCTGGGCCATATAATAAAATGTGGCTTCAAATTGCGTTTAAACATGATGAGCGAAAGCGGTACAAATGTGCTCAGCACACAGCGGTTAAATGGCTCAGCAGTGAAAGGGTTAATGAGTCGGGTGGTAGGCTTGCCTCAATAGGAATGTCTTAAGGGAGAGTTTTGAAGGAAGGGGGAAAGTCTGACAGTACGAAGTAGAACGTTCCAGAGGATGGGGGCTATCATGGGAAGAGGTGGTTATTATTATTATTCTATATTTATAAAGCGCCAGCATATTCCGCAGCGCTGTACAATGGGGGAGTGAAGACATGAGACATACTAAAACACATAAGGAACAGATGGCCCTGCCCTTAGGATAATTGTCCTACTGATACAGCACTTTACACAAGTGCTCAGCTAGACATCCCATGAGCTTACAATCTAAAGGACAGGGGGAAGTGAAACAGAAGGGGAGCTGGGGAGTGTGGATTTGGTGGCTAGAGAGAGAATAGCAAGCCACAAGTGGCTACAGGTGGAGGGGAATGAATATGTTTGGACCGAGGACTGGGTGGGTGGCACTGCAGAGTGTAGAATCTGGAGTGGTGGCTGTGAGTGTTGAGCTGTGGTGAAGGAAGAGGCAGAGGTGATGCGGGGAGAAGCTAGGCGCAGGTCACTGTTTGACCTTAGGGAGCGGGCTGAGGTGTATTTGGTGATTTAGTGAGGACAGGTAGTGGGGAGCTGAGTTAGGCTAGGGTCAGACGAACACATTTTTCACGTTGTCCATGAAAAAGTGCATTCGAACGAATGGATGTATTTTTTTCACGGAATACGCGATAGCGGTCATACGATGCGCATTTTCGTCCGTGATTTTGTACGGATCATCAATAAAACCCTTTTTATAACCCTTTGCCGGACGTGTGCAGCGTCTGACGTCTCCCAATCACGCAAACACGCCGCTATGCGGCCGAAGCGCACTCTGTACGTCAGTAGTAGCGGTTTGACGTTCTCGAAAAAATGCGTTCGTTTGCCACTTGCGTTGCGCGGACGAACTTTCGTGCGGCCGTTCGTCGTATGTTCCCCGGCATTGGACGTCATTTGCTGCTAGCACGGCCGTGATTTCGTGCGGCTAAACGCACGTTAAAACTGCTTTCGTCTGACCTTAGCCTAAGTGAGCGCTTTGTGCGTCACGGTAAGGGTTTTGAACTTAATTCTACAGTGAATGGGGAGTCAATGAAGGGACTCGCAGAGACAGAGCGGCAGGTGACGTGGATTGTAGGGGGGAGAGAGCGAGGCCAGTCTGAAGATTATTACAGTACTCAAATTGGGAGATTACAGGGGCGTGAATGAGTTGCTTTATAGTGTCAGCATTGAGAAATGGCCGAATTCTGGAAATATTACATAATTTGTAGCGGGAGGAGGAAAGAGACTGATGTGGGGGATGAAGGAAAGAGCAGAGTCAAGTGTAACTCAGACAGCGAACCTAGTTTGAAGGGGTGATTGTGATACCATCAACCATGCTTGAGAAGTCATGGGGTGGGGAGGCATTAGAGGGGGGAATTAGTAGGAGCTCAGTCTTTGACATATTAATCTTTAGTTGGTGAGAGGCCATCCAGGAGGAAATGCCAGATAAACAGTCACTGACTTTGGAAAGGACAGGAGGAGAGAAATCAGGGGTAGAGAGATAGTCGTATCATCAGCATAGAGGTGGTAATTAAAGCCAAAGCTGTTAATGATTTTTCCCAGGGAGGAGGTGTAGATGGAGAAGAGCAGAGATGATGCCACCTGCATACAGTTGTGTTCAAAATTATTCAACCCCCACTGAAATTGAGTGTTTTGGCCAGTTTGACATTGATTTTGATCATTCAGTCATCTTGCTTACAATTAAATCAAAGAGGCACGTGTAGGTCAGACAAATATAACATAACATTTATAATGAAATAACCACAAATGTCTTTTCTGTGCTCACATCATTATCAGTTTTATTCAACCCCCAAGTGACATTCAATCTTAGTACTTAGTACAACATCCTTTTACAGTTATAACAGCTTTTAAACGTGAAGCATAGCTTGACACAAGTGTCTTGCAGCGATCTACGGGTATCTTCGCCCATTCGTCATGGGCAAAAGCCTCCAGTTCAGTCACATTATTAGGCTTGCGCACTGCAACTGCTTTCTTTAAGTCCCACCAGAGGTTCTCAATCGGATTTAAGTCAGGTGACTGCGATGGCCACTCCAAAATGTTCCAGCCTTTAATCTGCAACCATGCTCTAGTGGACTTGGAGGTATGCTTGGGATCATTGTCCTGTTGAAAGGTCCAACGTCTCCCAAGCCTCAGGTTTGTGACGGGCTGCATCCCATTGTCATCCAATATCTCCTGGTACTGAAGAGAATTCATGGTACCTTGCACACGCTGAAGCTTCCCTGTACCTGCAGAAGCAAAACAGCCCCAAAGCATGATTGACCCCCCGCCATGCTTCACAGTAGGCAAGGTGTTCTTTTCTTCATAGGCCTTGTTCTTCCTCCTCCAAACATAGCGTTGATCCATGGGCCCAAACTGTTCTAATTTTGTTTCATCAGTCCACAGAACACTATCCCAAAACTTCTGTGGTTTGTCCACATGACTTTTGGCATACTGCAGTCGACTCTTCTTATTCTTTGGAGACAGCAAGGGGGTGCGCCTGGGAGTTCTGGCATGGAGGCCTTCATTACGCAGTGTGTGCCGTATTGTCTGAGCTGAAACTTCAGTACCCACATCTGACAAATCTTTTCTCAGTTCCTCAGCAGTCACACGGGGACTTTTCTCCACTCTACGCTTCAGGTAGCGCACAGCAGTCGAAGTCAGCATCTTCTTTCTGCCACGACCAGGTAGTGTTTCAACAGTGCCCTTTGCCTTGAATTTGCGAATGATGCTTCCTATGGTCTCTCTTGGTATGTTTAACATCTTTGCAGTCTTCTTATAGCCATTGCCCTTCCTGTGAAGAGTAATCACCTCTTCTCTTGTCTTCCTGGACCATTCTCTTGACTTCACCATGTTTGTAACCACACCAGTAAATGTCTAGAAGGAGCTGAGTATCACAGTCATTTTAAAGCTGCCTAATTGGTGCTTATTATGCTTTATTGCTGCTCCGTGACATCCACAGGTGTTTTCAATACCTGATTGAAAACACTTGAATGAACCTCTGTTCTTCAGAGTGGTAGTCTTTAAGGGGTTGAATAATTGTGTCAATGAAGAATTCACAAAAGAAACATTTACTACTGTATTACAAAACCAATTGATGTCATTTTAGTTGCATATGTTCTTTAAAAAGTCCTTGTAGGATTTCATTCTGAATACAATTACAAATGTACACTAAATTCCCTAAAACTCTTTACAGCATTGGGGGTTGAATAATTTTGAACACAACTGTATGTAATGACTTTTGGCATTTACTGCTGGCACAGCAGAATCCATAGTTTTAGGCTAGATTGTAGCATAGTTTTTAATCCTGCTGACTTTGTGAAAATGCTTTAATTTAATTTTCCATTGTTGTCCTTGTTTCTCATTTGTTTAATGCACTTACCGATGTAAGCAGCACCTGCCCAAGCCATCCTATAACAGGTTTGATTCCTAACAATGTCAGCTTTAAATGCTTTTATCTTTTAAGAGGTAGATTAAATGGAGTTTCGTTATGCATTTGGGAAAATAAATTAACCTTTTTATATAAATGCGACTGTCAAGATTGCGCAAAGGAGAATAAGCCATGCAACATGAATACATTCACGACCATTGTGACACGAATACCATAGATTTCTCCTATATATAGTGGTTCTCTACA